>VOIT01000098.1:600000-1200000 GCA_031010545.1 Laburnicola sp. JP_R_19 | reverse complement strand
CATACGCGCCGCTTATTTTGAAGCGTCGGGCAGAGAGATTGCGACGATCGACCGGCGATGCACGGTACTACACCGCACAAGAGCGCATGGAGGAGCATAAATCCCTTTTCGCGGTACTGGGTCAAGCTCTTTCGCGACCAGTTCGACTTTTGCTCTTTCACCCTGTCATACAGATCACGTCTGTTATTGAGGGCTTTTACTACGGTATTCTGTATATTGTGCTGTCCAGCTTCGCAGAACTGTGGACACATAGTTACCATCTTCACGTCGAGCTGAGTGGTCTTCATTACCTCGCCGTGGCGGGGGGCGAGATTGCCGGAAGCCAACTCGGAGGCTTTGTTCTCGACGCTTACCATCGTCGTTTGAATGCACGTCATGCGGACGCTAACACCTCACCCGACCCTGAGCAGCGCATGCCGCTCATGTTCCCCGGCCAGTTAATCAGTTTCATTGGGCTGATCGTCTACGGCTGGACAGCACAGTACCATGTACACTGGATCGCGGTTGACATCGGCGTCTTCGTGGCGTCCTTCGGTCTGCAAGTCTCGGGAATGGCCATATCAGCGTACGAAATAGACGCGTACCCGGAGCATACCAGTAGCGCAAAGGCTGCAACGCAGTTTCTAAGGAGCTTGACTGCGTTCCTGTTTCCGCTTTTCACGCCAGCCATGTATCGGGTGCTAGGCTATGGGTGGGGAAACACTTTGCTTGTCGCGGTTGGTGTGGTCCTAGGATCTCCGTTGGTGTTCCTGCTGTGGAAATGCGGGCTGAGGTGGAGAATGAACAGTCGATCGAGCGAGTAGGATGCGACTTGTACTCCCATATCCAATGACGAGCCAATTGAGCCCAACAATGGACAGAGGACAATGAAAATGAAGCAGAGAATTAGTCAAGATAGAATAGGGTCGAGAAAGCTAGTAGAAATGGTAAGTAATGATCAGAACGAAGATAACGGTGGAACTTTGTCGAAGATACTGAAGTGAGCTGCACTTCGTCGAGCTGAGCATCCTTATACGAAAAGCGAGTATGCACCTTCATGTTCTAGCAGCTTCGCTCGTAGGGCTGGCATCCCGTGGAAACAATATAGCTGCACATTAGTCTACTTTTATACGCTATTGGTATAATCTGTCAAAGGCTGAGTCGAGTATAAACAGAAATGAATGAGTAATACATATATGTGATTTTGAACAAGGCTACCTCTTACCCTACCACAAAGTGGCAGCCCTACAGTGGTGCCCAAGATAACGCGCTGGTAGCGCTGCCCAAGTGTACCTAGTACTTCCCCGCGCGCATAGGTAAGATAGATGCCGCTTGCGATCAAGTCTCGACAAGCACTCAAGAGTCTCAGTCCGAAAATAATCACACAATAGAGCTAATAATTAGGAAGGTGAGAAGTTGAGAGGAAATGTGAGGAATGGGTAACCTTGGAAGGGCCACCAATCGCCGAGGTTGATGTGGGGGCCGCTTACGTAAGGGTTAACGTCAAGGCGCTATTGGTTAGGGCGCCGAGTCAAAAGTACAACTCCCGAGGTCCCGAAATATTTAAAATCAACATGAAACACTAAGGCGTATGCTTTGATACAGTTCTTTTCCGGATTGAATACGGGTAGAAATCTGGTGTTGCTGCGCATCTGGTCGTTGGGCACTGGCAAAGCCCCAAGAGAGTATTTACGTCCGAGCCGAGGCTGACCCTACTGGCTCGCCGTATCTTCTCATTTCGCTAAAGCATAGGTTGTAACCAAACAAGACCATCAAACAAATACCGAAATCATTATCGAAATTGCTTTGCGCTGCTTCTCGCTCCTCTCTTGATGTATTTGCAGCACATTTGCAGCACATTTACAGCACATCTGAGCAGGTAACACACTCGTACACGCTCGTCTTGGAATCCTGCTTAATATTCCCCCACGTCATTCCTCTCGCTAAATACCATTAAGACTTGCTTGTGCATAAACAACATGAAAAAGGAAAGTGCTTTAGTCCCTGTCGTTGGCCGCTTATCTCCCAATTGAGATTACCTCTTGTAGACGACTGTTGCCGGGCTCCTGGAAGATCCCGTTCGATGCCGTTATACCAAGGCTACCGGCTGTGGGTATGAAAAAAGAAAATAGACCCGCTACAAGGATTGCGATATTTCCAGAATTCAGGGGCCCAGCACTTCTCTTTATTAAAGGCCCAGGCGCCTGTTTTGCGGGGTACTTGGATCTTCACCTTTTATACTACAAATGGCATATTACCCGATTGTTCGAGGTTGCACTTGTTCTGGGCATTGACACGCATCGCGAACCACACCTGCGCTTGGATTTCTTAGCTCTCCTCTTAATCGTAAAATTTAACTAAAATTTAACTTTTGTAGCTAATTTAATAGCTTTTCATATAGCTAACTTAGTAAATATAAAATAATTATTATATATTTTATATATAGTGTTGGTCGCATTGTTTATTTAGTATTAATTACCTTTTTTATATATTTTTTAATTTAAGCCTACGTAGGTTAGGATAGAAAGGCCGCTTTAGTCCAGCGCCTAAAAATACAATCTACTCCTAGTCTTTACTAATATAATAGCAGTTACTATATACTTACCTTATAATTATCTATAAGCACTTTAATACTATTAATTTACTTAAAGTATATATAGAAAACTAACTCTTACTTTATTATTACTATTATTAGTAATTATACTATATTTATATACTACTTACGCAGTATACTTATATAATATGCTTACTAGCTTACTATTTAATACTATAATAACTATAAAGATTTAATATATCTATATTATACTCTTCTCTCCTAGCAACTTATTAATAAATACCTTCTTTTTTTTCTCTTTAATCTTACTACTATTTACTACTACCTTTCTAACTAGTAGTAATATAAGAAACTATAGTAGGAACTCTATATATCTATTATTACGCCTTAAGTTACTAATTTATTACTAGCCTAACTAGTATACTAAAACTATCTTATATAAGATAAAATATACCTTCTACTTTCTATTAATAATTTTTTTAAATAAAGTAGTACTTTAGTATAGGCCTAGTAACTTTAAGCAAATAAGAAGTATACTTTTAGGTAGTGTTAATAGCAATATTAGTATTAAGGTTTAAAAAACTAGTAAAAAATAAAATAATAGTAGATTTCTTATTAAAGTTAACTTTAATATAAAGATAGAGTGTTAAGATTAGTATACCTATAGTGTATAAGCTTTTATCTAGTATATATCTTATAAGTAGTATAAACCTACTAATATATCTATAACTTCTAGTAATCTTTAGGAATTATAATAAAGAAAGATAATAGTGTAATAAGTACCTTTTTATTCTTTTTTCTTACTCTAAACTAGTATAGCAATATAGCCTTGCTATATTTTATATATAGATTTTTTTTTAGTTAAAGTGGGCATGCTAAGCTTATTAAGCTTACTTAGCTTACTTATAATACGCTAACCTCTTTTTATTAGTACTACCTTAAAACGCTTTTCTATATTAATAATAGTAGAAGAGATAACTACTACTATTATAACAATTGTATTAGAAACCTCTTAGTTATAAAAAACTATATATATTATTAAATTAACTATCTAGAAGTAGAATAATAAAGGCTTTTATCTTAAATAATATTATAAAAAAAGCAGAGCCCCTTAGAAATTAAAAAGAGCGTAAAAAAATAAGCCTTTACTATTTTACCTCTAGATAGTTAATTTAATCCAATATATTTTTAGCTTTTACTATTACTATAAATAATAGTATTATGTTTATTTTAATTATTTTATTAAATAAATAAATACTATATAGCGTTAATTAAAGCTACCTAAAAATAGAATAATTTAAGCTTTTATCTTAAATAATATACTAAAAAAAGTAAAGCCTTTTACTTAGTAATTAAAAAGAGTAAAAAAAAAGAAATTATAAAAAAAGCGCGTTCAAACTACTATAATAACTCTTTATCTTAATTTACAGCTCGCTTAGTAGTTTAAACGCGCTTTTTTATAATTACTATTACTAGGCAAGCTATAGGCAGGTATTCTAGTTAGGACTAGCGCCTTAGTAGCTATATATAGTTAGTATGTAGTACGTAATTATACACTATTATAAGTATTTTATATTTAAATTTAACTATTTTTATCTTATCTATAACTAGATATATAATAAGTAATTAGACTTTTATACTATACTTATTATTTCTAAGTGTACTTATATTATTACCTAGTAGGTAATAAAGCACTAGATATACTTACTAAGGCTGTTATAATATTAAGGCTATTTAGAAAATATACTACTATTAAATACTAGAATAGTTAAGACTAGAAGTTTACTAGAGGCAAAAATATATTAAAGCTACCACTATAACTATATATAGAGAGTATAACTATTCTAATAGGAGTATAGCTACCCTTTATAATAAAGCAAATAGGTAGGCTATAAAAACTACCTTCTTTTATACTATATAACTACTACTAATAATAATAATTCTATTAGGGCAAAGAGATATAGCCTATTTAACTAAGGGCAAAGAGTTAACTACGCTTAGCCTAGGACAGCTTACTTAATAAGCCTAGAGCGATAATATAGTATACTACCTATTTTTTCTAATAGTTCTTTTTTGCAACTAAAGGGGTTTCTAATAAAAATATTATAATAATAGTAGTTATTCCTTCTACTGTTATTAATATAGATATAAGACCTTCTTATTACTTAGCTAGCCTAATAGGGCCTTATGCCTCCTTTAAGTCTAGTAGGAGTTTAGATAAAAATCTCCTTACTTTAGATATAAGTAGGTAGCAATTTATCTTATTACTACTTACCTCCTAATATTATTCTATTTTACCTTACTAACTATTAGGCGTTTTAATAGCGTTCTTATATTTAAATTGCTTCCTTATAGGTAGTAGTAGAATTCTTACCACTATAATAGTAATATATAAGTCTAGTAGACGCCTTACCTTTATAAGCTAAAAGCTAGATAGCCTATTTAGAAATACTTAGTAGTAAGCTAGTGCTATTAAGTAGGCATGAGAATAAGTAGAAGAACTTAGAGAGACTACCTAATAAGAAATTAATAATAGCCTTAAGGGTTTATAAGTATCTTAGAAAAAGATAAATATAATAGAAGCTAGTAAAAGGGTAGTATATTTTATAAAACTATAGGACTAGACGTATAAAATGTAAAAATAATAGAAAATATAATATATTAATAATACTTTATAATAATATAAAGCTAGTAATATAGTAGCTTTTAATAAGCTTACTAGTACCCTATATATAGTTACTATAGCCTTATTATTTTTAGTAGCTATTAAATAAAGTATCTTACTATAACTACTTTTACTATATACCTATAACTATAAAAGCTATTATAATTATAACTAATAAAAGTAAAATTATAAGTTGTATTTTTAATAAGTATTTTCTTACTTTATTATAAAAGATTATAAAGTTACTTTTAGTAGATAGTACCTATTTAAGGACTTTGAAAGTTAGTTTAAGCTATATTCTAACTAATAATAATAAAGAAACACTAAATAGGCCCCTATCTAGTAGAGGTTAATAGAATAAATACTTAATATTTTAGACACTTTATTAGAACGCTAGTAAATAGTGTTTAAGATAATAAAGAACTACTACTAAAGGGCAAGTTAGTCTTTAATAGACTTACTTAACTACCTTTTCTCTTTATAGGATAAAATTAAGAAGTAGAATAAGTATTATAGAGTAGCTAAATTTATAATAGTTATAAATAATAAGCTATATAAAAAAGTTTTATATTACCTAACTTTTTAGAAAGAAACCTTTATAGAGGTAAAAGAGATTGCTAATTATCTTTACTAATAGGAAGGGTAGTTTACTAAGAGTAAAGGCAAGTCTAAAAGCTTATTAAAGAGGCCTAAGTTAATAACGCCCCTTACTAAGTTAGTTATACTAGCTAAATATAGTAAAAAGAAGCGTAAGAACTATAAATAGTCTACTTTAATATAAAAGAAAAAGAATAAGTATAATTTAAAGGTTATTTACTAAAACTATAGTAAAAAAGGCTATATTTTTTTTAATTATAAGAAAAAGAGAAATTTTAACCTACTTTTCTATTCTAAGAATATATTAGAGTTTATAGAAAAAAGCAAAAGCTAGTAGAACTAGACTTTATTCTATTAGCTAAAATTATTAAGTATTAAGAGAATAAGCTGCTTAGAAAGCTTTATAATATACTTTATTTAAAAAGGCTAACTATAATAATAGTATAGACTATAGTAGAAGATTTAGCCTTAATTAGGACACTAGTTAATAGTACCGCTAAACTTAATATAATCTCTACTTGCTTTATAAAGAAGAGAAATTTAATAGTAATACTCTTACTAGATTTTATAGTAAAAGTAGTAAATAGTATAAATATTACTATATATAGATCTATAGTTCCTAAAGTATATCTAGTAAATACTAAAGGTTATAAAAAAACCTACTAGGTTTTATTTATAGTAGTAGACCTAAAAAAGTATAAAATATACTTAGAATTATTATAAATTACTATATATAATTTAAAACCTAACTTTTATATAGGTTAATTATTATTTTTAAAAAAGTTAGTGTAGAATATACCTAACTATACTAAAGTAGCTCTTAAGAACACAGAATAGTTTAGTTTAATAATATTAGACTTAACTATAGAATTATACGCGTGTTATATTAGCTATATAAGTAATAGAATTTTATAACCTTAGTAGAGGCTATAATACCACTAGTATACTAAAAGTTTACTAATATAGTAAATAGTAATTAATTAGAAGTACTTATAGACCGCTCTATAACTTATCTAGATATTAATCTTCTTTTTAGAAAATAACTACCTTATTAGCCTCTCTATATCTTATCTAAAAATAAGCTAAGTATCTTATATAAGTATATTGCTAATTACTTATAAAGAGGCTAGATATAATATTTAAGGTTACTAGCTAAAGTACTAATCCTATTTATAAAAAAGAAGGATAGTATATTAAGGCTATATATAAATTATTATAGCCTTAATAATATTACTATTAAGAATTATTATATATTACCCTTAATTACTAAGTTCTTAGAAAGATTACTAAAAGCAAAGTTCTTTACTAAGCTTAATATTTAAAAGGCATATTATAGAATAAGAATTAAAAAAGATAATAAATAAAAGACAGCTTTTTATATAAAGTATAGACACTTTAAGTACTTAGTAATACTATTTAGTTTAACTAATACTTTAGCATAATTCTAAGAATATAATAATAAAGTCTTAGTTAGACTAATTAATATAATATATATTGTCTATTTAAATAATATATTTATCTTCTCTAATATAGAAAAGGAATATAAATAATATATAAAAAAAGTCCTATAAAAGCTATATAAGACTAAACTACATAGTAAACTTAATAAGTATAAATTTTATTAGAAAGAGATAAAGTACCTAGACTATATTATTAGCTAAAAAGGAGTTAGGGTATATAAAAACTATATAAAAATAATTATAAAGTAGCTACTCTCTAAGATAGTATATAATATTAGGGTATTTATTAGTTTAATAAATTGTCACTAGATATTTATTTTAGAGTTTTTAAGAATAGCTCTACCTCTTACTAAACTTACTTAGAAGGAGTCTAGTACTATCTAAAGTAGGCAAGCTTAAAAAAGGAAGAAATACTAACTCTTATATCTAGATATATAGGCAAGAGTAGCTTTTAAAAAGTTAAAGGCTATATTTATAAAGGTGCCTATATTAGTGTACTTTAAGTTTAATAAAGAAATAAAACTTAAGATAAATACCTTTGGTAGTGTAATATCTAGTATATTAAGCTAAAATATACCTAAATCTAACAGAACCCTATAATAGCAACCTATTAGTTCCTTTTTATAAAAGATATATAGTATATAACTTTAATATAGTATATATAACAAATAATTACTAGCTATTAATAAAAGTATTAAATATAAGTAACACTACTTATTAAGTATTATATTTACTATTCTTATAAAATATAACAACTTATAATAGTTTATAAATATAAAGAAATTAAACTACTAGTAGATTAGAATATATAAGAGGCTAGTAAAGTACAATTTTATTATTATTTACTAGCTAGAAAAGAAAATCTAGTAGATAGACTATTAAAACGCCCTAACTATATAAATAAGGCGCAACACGTATTATAAAAAGAAATAGGGCTTATGTAGAGTCTCTAGAAATATTATTAAATAGGAATACTTTTAATAAACTAACCACCTAATTAATTAGTATAATTATAAAGTTCTAGTAAGTAGTACCCTAGATATAAAGGCAGCTAAAAAGGCGCAAACCTAAAAGAGTAATTATAAAAGAGCTAATATTATTAACAAATAGTAGCTCTAAATATAACTTAAAGACTAAGGATAAAGTTAAGGCTCTAAAAAAACTTTAGCCCTAATAGTTAGGTAAAAAGTTATTAAAAAAAGGCATAATAAAGTAAAATAGAGTTAAAGTACTTATAATAAGTGTAGAGAAGGTAAAGGCCCTCTAAATATACTATAGTAGTTCTATAGAAGGGTAATTTAGGGTAAAGAAGATAGTGGAATAGTTAAGAAGATATTTTTAACAGAAAAAAATATAATATAAAGTTAAAGAATTCTATTAAAACTATTTAAAGTATAAGATATCTATTATATCTTAATACTAACTATATAGTCTTTCAAATTCTTTGCCTATACTAAATAGCCTTTAAGAGGACATTACCTTAAATTTTATTATAGACTTACCCCCTAGCTAGACACTTAGCTAAGTTTATAATACTATTTTAGTAATAGTAAACTATCTAATAAAAATAGCTTATTATATAACTACTAGAGCAGATTAAAACGCAAAGAACTTAGTAAAAGTCTAAATTTAGAATATTATTAGGTTATATAGTACTCTTAAGATAATCCTATTGGACAAAGGTCTAATAATAAACTCTTACTATTAGGACTTTTTTTGTTATTGCCTTAACACTATAAAGAAATTATTATTAGCCTATTATTTATAAATAGATAGGTAAACTAATAGGCAGAATTAGATACTTAAGTAGTATCTTTAATATTTTTACTATATAGAATAGAATAACTAGGGAAGATAGTTAGTAATTACAAAATTTATATATAATAATAGCGTAAATATAATAACTAGAGTAACTCCTCTTTATATATATTATAGAGCGGATTCTTATATACTAAAATAGCCTAGAATACTACTTAGTAATAGAGAATTGCTACTAGGCATATTAATTATAGTAAAAATTTTTATACTATAGGCTTAATATAAAATAAAAATTATAGCAGCAAATAAGTACTAGAAGAAGTACGCTAATAAGAAAACAAATTTGCTTAGTCTTAAACTAGAGGATTAAGTGTTTATATCTACTAAATATTTAAACTCTACTTAACCTAAGCGTATACTTAATTAGAAGTTTATTAGACTAGATATAGTTAAGTACCCTATAAGGAAAGAAGCCTATAAGATTAACTTCCTAGAATTAAATATATACTTAGTTATTTATATATTATTATTAGAGCAATATAAATATAGGGGAGCTATTAAGTTTTAAGTAGGTCCCATTATAGAGATTCTATATATATTTAGTAATAATATATACTATATAAAAATAGTGCTAGAGAGTAGGTAGTTATTAGTTTGAATATAAAAATACCTTATTAAATAGAAAGGTTACTCTAAAAAACAAAACTTATAGGAGCTAAGCACTAATCTAAGTAATAATACTATTAAGAAGTTCTAGGAAAAAACATATTCTAGATTAATATTAAAGACACTTTTATTTAAGTTAGACAACTATAAAAGAGGAATAAAAAAAATTTCTTTAAAATAGTTATTTTCTTTTCTATAAATAAAAAGTTAAACTTTGGTTAACTATAGAGTTAGAAAACTACTATAAAAAGTATACTTACTACCTTTACCTATTTTTTCTCTATAAAGAGGTTTTTATACTATAATTATAAAGATATTTAATAGTATAAGATATTATAAAGGCAATATTAACTTAGAAAATTATAGTATCTCTAAAAGTTAGTTAAAAAGAACTATAAAGGACTATAAGAGTATATTACACTTTGCTTAGAGCCAAAAAAAGAGAATATTATAAAAACTTAAGTTTAAGATATTTTACGGCGTTGCCCCCTACTAGAAGGCGCTATTTAAGTCCTAATAGACTCCTATATTATAGGGAGCTGTCACTTCTAAAAACCCTAAGATATAATAGCCCTAGAGGTTTTCCTTCTATACACATATTAGCCTAAGGCTCCTAAAAGAGCTAAAAGAACTACTAAGAAGCTAAAAAGGTACTATTTATAACTAAAACTATAAGTAGGGCTTTTACTATTACTCTAGTACTTATAATAATATTTAAGCCTATACTTATTCTATAATTATCTTAGTATATAATATAACAAAATAAAAAATTAAATTATAACCCTTATTATATTTAGGCATTCTACCTTTATAAATAGTATACTTAATTACCTTTTTATAATAATGTTACTTTATCTTATACTCTAGATTAGTTTAAGCACGCTTTTTAGTAAAGTAATAAATAGATCTATAAATATTACTATTATTATAAATATATAGGTTTTAAGCGGAGAGCTTAAATAAGCTAAGAAGTAATTAGTTAATAGAAAGCGCTATAAAGACAACTATGCCTACTTAATATAGTTTATAAGCCTTTTAGTAGTCTTATAAATATATTTCTTATTTTTTATAGTATCTTTGCTATAAATAATAATCTAAGTAGTTATAAGGTTATTAATCTTAGTGTTAAAGTTAATAAGACACTATATTTTTTTTATTAGTAGTATAATAGCGCTTAATAAGGGTATATATTACTATAAGATAATATATATTTTGAATTAAGTAATCTTTACACTTAGATAGCTAGACTCTATTAATCTAAATTAATAAGATAAGCTCTATAGCTTGAAAATAATAAGTAGATAAAAAATTCCCTTTATAAATAAGTTTAATATAATAAATATAAAAATTAGCGCTAGTAGATTAGTTATAAGCTAACTCTACCTACTATATAGCAAGCGTCTCCTTAAGGGCCATTATACTATAGAGAGAAATATTAGAATATATTAAGACTTATTAGAATAATAAAAATAGAATAGTATATAATAAACTAACTAATAAAGGCACAAAAAGTAAAGGTAGTGCAAAGGTAGGTAAAAACTAAAATAACTATACTAAGTCTTACTTAATAGCACCTTTAGCTCCTAAATTAGTTAAGTGCCTTAGAGTATCTTAATAGCGTAGTAGCGCCTAATATAATAATAATTATTATTGTATAGTTATAAAACTAGTAATTATTTACTTTTAAAGTAGAGATAATAGAATATTATATATTTTAATCTTCTAAGGTAACCTATATTAGGTTAATTCTAGAAGGGAGATACTATAAAGCCTTTTTATTACTTAGCTAGCCTAATAAGGCCTTATGCCTCCTTTAAGTCTAGTAGGAGTTTAGATAAAATTTCTCTTACTTTAGATAAGAGTAGGTAGTAATTTATCTTATTACTACTTACCTTCTAATATTATTCTATTCTACCTTACTAACTATTAGGCGTTGTAGTGGCGTTCTTATAATAGAAAAGCGTATTAAGGGAGTGTTAATAAAAAGGAGTTATCTTTTCTAATAATAGATAATATTATACTAAGATCTAGATATTCTTATAACTATCTACTATACTAATTCTCTACTTTCTACCCTACTAGTTTTATAATAAATAATAATTATAAATATGTCTATTACTTACTACTAAGCTATTAGCGCAGCAGTAAATTAAATTAGAGAGATTTATATTCCTAGTAAATAGTTCTAGTATAGTATAATAATAATAGTAAGAGCCTATATTATTTTATATAGTTTAAAAATATAGTTGTTATAATAAAACTACAATATTAAGGACCTAATAACGTAATAGTAGAGTTAATATAATAATAATAATAATAATAATAATAATAATATAATAATAATAATAATAATAATAATAATAATAATAATAATAATAATAATAATAATAATAATAATAATAATAATAATAATAATAATAATAATAATAATAATAATAATAATATAATAATAATAATAATAATAATAATAATAATAATAATAATAATAATAATAATAATAATAATAATAATAATATAATAATAATAATAATAATAATAATAATAATAATAATAATAATAATAATAATAATAATAATAATAATAATAATAATAATAATAATAATAATAATAATAATAATAATAATAATAATAATAATAATAATAATAATAATAATAATAATAATAATAATAATAATAATAATAATAATAATAATAATAATAATAATAATAATAATAATAAAACCTATACTTGCTCTAACCTAGTAGTGCTAGAAATCCTAATAATGCTTACGCTAGCCTCCAATCTATCTTTAAAGAAGAAACTACTATACTAACTAATTTTATTTATTCTTCTAATACCTACTATAAGTTCTACTATAGCCTTTTTTTAGATAATAATTCTCTTTAAGCTTAGATTAGAAAAAATACTATAGATATAACTATAGGGATTAGCACCTCTAAACCTAATAAAGAGTAGAAATAATATTACATACTTTATAATACTTAAAAACTTTAAAAAGTAGTAAATAATAGTTTAGTATTCTAGTAGGATTACCTAAGTTATTTATTTAACTAGCTTATACTCCTTTACTAAGCTATGTTTAACTTTAAAAAATATAATAAAGAATTATTATAGCTATTTAAGAAAGCTATAACTAGGAAGATATAAGCTCTTAAAACCTTATAAAACTATATCTAAGAACTAGGGGGATAACTTATAGCTATGCGCATTTCTATTTAAATATTTAAAAATAAGATAGATATATATATTATATACTATAAGTAAACCCTAAAAGAAATTAAGAAATTTAAAGTAGGTAGTATTTTTTATAGATATTTAATTAAGTATATAAAGAGATTAGCCTACTTAAGGTAAATAATAGTTATATAAAGGAATAACTTAGTACTATAAAAAAAGAGTTATATACTATATAGGTATATATTTTGGAGTTAGAATATATACTATACCTTGCCTAATATATAGTAAACCTATTAATTATACTTAGTTTTAATATATATCTACTAATTCCTATACTAGATATACTATTTTTTTTAGTTAAATAGTTTAGCTTATATAATTCTAATACTAACCTATTTTTAAACTACTAAACTAGTCTAATTATTTATAGACTTTAGTAGTCTACTAGTTACTTAATATATTTTAAAAACTAGCGTGTATTATATTTCTTATCTATAGAGCCTACTCTAAAGTATACTACTAATAGTAACTTTTACTAAATAAAAATAGCTAAGATAGATAGTTTTAAGAGTAATAGTAATAATAAGGACTATAAATAATAGTATATTAAGGCTATTAATTACGTATAAGTCCTACTATATAAAATAGTATAGGTATATTATCTTTAGTAAAAACTTAAGGGCATTACCTAGAAGATTATGTTTTCTATTTTTAAGAATATTATAACTATATAATAGGTTTTATAGCCTTTAAGTAATATTTTTCTTAATAATAAAAAGGTAGCTAATATAGAATAAAAGTTATAGTTAGGCACTTTAGCTTAAAAGAAAAAAGAGACTATTATAAAATAGTAGTTAACTTATTAGGCTACACTAATTCCCTTAAGATTAACTACACTTGCTAGCTTATACGCCTAAAGCTTATTAACTAGACTTTTATTAGTGTTTTCTAAAATAATATATTTTATAAGTTTATTACATACGCTAAAAAACTTAAAGTAATTAAGTTATAAATTAGGATATAATGTCTCTTAATATTATAAAATATAATAACTACTTTATTATTTACCTACACCTATATAACTATTACTAAGGAAACTTTAGGTACTAGAGCCTTTATATTCTCTTCTAAGGACTTTAACTATAATTATCTTAAACTTTAGTATCTTACTAAGGTTAGCCCTTATTTTAAATATAAAAAAATTAGATACTATACTTTAGGCCCTAATTCTCCATATAAAGATAAGGTAGTTACCTTAGCTAGCAAAATATTATACCTAAGCATTATTTATAAGGCGCTAGAGAAATTAAACCTTAATAATCCCTATAATAATATCTTTAAGAATAGTAGTAAAGAAGATAACTTTATGGATTTTTAAGGTCGTATTGTTTATTTAGTGTTAATTACCCTTTTTAACTATATTTTTTTTAATTTAACCCTGCGTAGCTCGCTTATAACACGCTAACACTTTTTTATCAATACTACCTTAAAACGCTTTTCTGTGTTAATAATAGTAGGAGGGTTAACTGCTATTATTATAATATTTTTATTAGAAACCTTCTAAGTTGTAAAAAAAAACTATAGATTTTTAAACGCTTTTATATAAAGCTATATATAGAAGCTTAAATAGTATAAAACTTAATAATACCTATATACTCTTTATACTTATATTTATAAACTAGAAAATTTTATTAAATTTACTACTTAGAGCGTAAGTCTATACTTCTATATTAAATTTTTACTACTACCCTAGAACCTACTAATAAAACTATAAGGACAGAATAATTTCTTATAGGGCTAGCCTATTAGGGACAGCTAGAATAGTTAAAAGAGCTAGTTAAATTAATACTATTCTAAGATAGTAGATAAGAAAGGGACCTAGGGGGCCCTTTTTTATATAGAGGGCGGCGTAGGGCATAAGCTTATACTAACTACTACGCTAATACTAACTAAAAAGGCGCTTTTAAAAAGGTAAAAGGTATAAATAAAAAGAAATAGAGTATATAAAAAAGTAATAGGATATACTTAGTAAAGAGGCTAGTATAGACTATTATATAATCCCTCTTTTAAAGTCTAAAAATAAGAAAGAAAGTATATAAAAATAGGGTAATTTAGTAGATTTTTAATATAACTAGAACTATTTTAAGACTAAAAAGAGTTATAATAGGGGTAATAGGCCCCTATAGTTCTAATAGTAGCCTTAGTTTTTAATTTAGTTACTATTTAGTAGAAATATTAAAGAAAGTAATTAGAGATAAATTAGTGCTAGTTAGGAACTATATTTTAGTGTTTGGCGTTTTACTAATAAAGCGTATTTTTAACTTTAACACTATATAAAAATATAATTAGCTAAAATATTTCTAGTTAATTTATTATACGTAGACGTAATTATATTATATAAGATTCTTTAGTACTATTAAAAAAAATTTTTAAAAAATATATTAACCTAACTATATAGTTTTTAATTAGGGTAAGGTAGCTTATAAAGCTATAGGTGCTACTAGTAGTAAAGATATCTAGGAGTAAAAGTACTAAAGGTTATAAATACTATATATACGCATAGTAGTAAGCTAGTAAAAAAGAAATAGCTAGAAGTACAAGCACTAAAAGTAATAAGTGCCTATATATAATAGGCTAGCTAGGTAGCTACTAAATTAGTAGTAAACTAGACTACCTATTTTAGTAGCTTAAAGTACTCCTAGGAGCAGAATAAGTTAGGTAACTAGTAGGTTAGAGTAAGGGCTAATAGTTATAGGCTAGCTTTTAATTATGATCATTCTAGAAGACTTTATTAGATAGTTTACTATCTAATTTACTACCTAAGTATCTTTTCTATAGAGAGTTAGACTTAGGGTTAATTAGATTAGTAAATTTAGAGTTATTATTCAGAATATTATTATAATAGGTAGACTCTTTATTTTCTAATCTGCTACTATAATAGGTAGTGCTATAATCTTTAGAGCTATTAATATAATAAGTAATACTAATTTCTTTTTTTAGGTTAGTAATTTAGTAGGGCGGAAGGGTGCTAACGAAAATTATTCTAGCTAGAGTAGTTTTAATTAAATACTTAATTTTATAGGCTAAAGGTACCTACTATATAAATTAGCTTCTCTAGTAGGTTTATAGTTACTAGGTCTAAGGTTAGAAATAAGACCTAAATCTTACTATATAATTTCTAAGGACTAGTCTAGCTACTAGCTTCTATAAGTAATAGTAATAGGGTAACTAAAAGGCGATTTATTGTCTAATAGTACCCTATCTAAGAAAGGTAGCTTAATAGCCTTAATACTACAATCTTTATTAAAGGCGTTCTTATAGCTTAGTTTTTCGTAAGCCTTTAAGTATATTCTAATAACTAAAATAGTAGGGCTAGGAAGCTAAATAGAAATCTCCTTAGAGATACTCTAGTTAGCTTTTAATAAGTAAGTTATTTAGTAAATATAGTTCTACTTTTTAAGTAAGCTATCCTACTAAGTAGTGTTATTCTAGTAGGAAAGGTTAGGTAGTAGAAAAGTCTATAGTAAGATAAAATTACTAGTAAAAGTTAAATTCTTATTATTTTTCTAATAAAGATAGTGGTCCTAAGTATTAACTAGGTAGTTAGCTTACTTAAAAAAATTTCCTACTAATAAGAAAATTATCGTCCCTTATTTTATAGAAAATAAACTATATAGTAATACTATGTTTATTAATATTAAGCTAGGCTACAAAATAGGTATTTACTTTTACACTTCTCTATTCTACAAAGTTCTTAAGAGAAATTAGTATTTTTAGGTAGAGTAGTTTAGCTTTAAGCTATTTTTAGACAGCCTTTATATATCTTAAAGTAATAAAGTTATAAGCACTAGCACTAGTATTTTTTAAAGCTTATAACTTAAAAGCTAACCCTTTAAATATAATTTGCGCTAGCATAACTAGTTAAGGGCCTCGAAATAGCTTAGAAACCCTTACTATCTTGCCGCCCGCGGGCAACGTCTTAAGAGAGGAGCAGATATTTTCTCGCTATCCACAGCTAAATAAAATAGTTAGTCTTATAATAATATAAGAATAAAATAATTCCTTATAGAGCTACCCTATTAAAAATAGCTAAAATAGTTAAAAGGGCTAGTTAAATTAATACTATTTAAAGATAGTAAATAAAAAAGGGACCTAGGGGGCCCTTTCGTATATAGAGGGCAGCGTGGGACATAAGTCTACGCTAACTACCACGCTAATACTAACTAGAAAAGGCGCAAATAGGTAAAAATAGAGTGTAAAAGAAAGGCAGTAGGGCGTGCTTAGTAGAGAGGCTAGTACGGACTATTATAAAAACAACCTAATTTATTTTTAAAGTCTAGGTTAAGTTACCTTATACATATTAATAGGTTAAACTTACTAGTTAATAAATACTAGAGCTAGTATTAGCTTTATTAGTAACTAGTTTATAAAATAATACTAGCTTAAAATATATAAAGTATAATCTCTAATAATATTAGTATTAGCTAATAGAAAGCTAGTAGAAAATTTTTTAACTATAATAGATTTTACTTTATAATATAGAATGTATATATACTAGTAAGTCTACTATATTACTAATATTAGCAGCTTTAATATTATATTAAGTATAGATTAGATAGAGGTGCATAATTTATATCCTAGACTTAAGTTCTCCTATTTAATAGAATTTAATTTATAATACTACCTACTATACTATTTAAATAAAGAGTTCACTAAAACTATTTATAATAGGCAATTGTCTAATAGTACGACCTACTTAGATATTATCTAAACTAGTAGAGATATTAAAGTTATTTCTAAAGTAATAGCTTTACTTCTAGCTATGTAGTCCTCTAAAGCTCTTACTTAGATTAAATTATATTATTAGCAATAGCTAGATTAACCTCTTAAAGAAACTAAATATAATTCCTAAGCCTTTATTAATATTATAAACTAAGTAGCTGTCTCTTAAACTAATTTTAATAAGTATATAGATAAAATAAGTTAACTACCTATAATAGAGTAAGAGGTCTAAAATAAACTACCTGCCTTCTTACAGAATTAAGTAAAAGCTTTTAGCCCTAAGAAAGCAAATAAGCTAGCTCTACGTTACCTAGGAATATATTACACTATTAATTTAGATAACCTAAAAGCGCCCTATCTATATATATAGACCTATCTAGTTAAAAGTATAGGCTATAAAGGAGTATATTAATAAAATGTAAGCTAAGAAATTTATTTATACTAGTATTTTATATTTTATATTTCTAGTACTAGTTATATATAAGCTTAGTAAAGGTTTACAAGTCTATATTAACTATTATATGCTTAATACTACTACTAAGAAAAATTAAAATATACTGCTATTAATTATAGAGGCTCTAGCGCAACTTAATTAGACTAAATTTCTTAGTACAGTAGATATAATTGCTGCTTTTAACGCAGTTAGAATTTAAAAAGGTAATAAAGAGAAAATAGCATTTCTAACCTACTAGGCCCTATTTAAATATATAGTTATACCTTTTAGTTTATATAGAGCCCCTAGGACTTTATAGACGCTAATTAATAATACTCTATAAGAGTTCTTAGATAACTTCTATACTATATACTTAAATAATATATTAATATATAGTAAATTAAAAGAGTACTATAAAAAGTATATATATATAAGGTTATTAATTATCTAGCTTTAGTAGAACTGTATCTTAATAATAATAAGTGTTACTTTAAAATATAGCGTGTTAAGTACTTTAGTTTTACTCTTACTACTAAAGAAATTAAAATAGACCTAGAAAAGGTTAAGGTAGTATAAGTCTAGTAGCTACCTAAAATATTAAAAGATATCTAGACTTTTCTAGAGTTTACTAACTTTTATAACTATTTTATTCTAGGATTTAGTAAAATTACTTAACCCCTTACTATCTTAACTAAAAAGAACCTACTAATGGGCTCTTTTTTTATCTTACCTAGGTCTTCTACTGCTTTTATTTTTAAATATTTAAAAACAGTATTTATAACTATAATAACACTTACTTACTTTAATACTAACTTAGAAACCTAGTTAGAAATAAATATCTTAGACTTTATAGTAGCTATATTATTATCTTAAAAACACCTACATAGTATATTACACTTAGTATCTTACCTATCTTATAAAATAATACCTACTAAGTATAACTATAAAATATATAATAAAAGCTGCTAGTAATAGTATATACTTTTAGAAAATAGAGATTTAAGTTATTAGGGATCGTTATACTAATTAATATTATTTCTAATTATTAGTCTTTTTACCACTTTATAATAACTAAGTATTTTAATAAGTATTAAGCTAGGTAAATAAAGTTTTTAGTAGAGTTTAACTTTAAGGTCTAATATTACCTAGGTAAGCAAGGCATTAAACCTAACGCACTTACTTAATAACTTAGAGATTTACTCTAAAATAATAATAATAACTAGTAATAACACTAGTATTAAATTTTACTATAACCTAAACTATCTAAAGAATTATAATTAGTAGTAGTTATAACTCTTATGCTTACTAGAATATTAATAGCTAAAACTAAAATACTAGCCTTCTTATTATACTATATAAGTAAGAAGGTGCCTATTAGCCAAATAGCTTATAAAGAGAGTCTATTGCTTATAGCGCTTAACTTACTCTTTAATATTAACTTATCTAAAGACACTATAAAGATAACTAAGAAATTACCCTATACTATATTATTAACTCTAGATCTAGCTCTACCTATTATAATATCTAATTCTATAGATATATATACTATTATTAAAGATATATAGGCCTTTTATCTAAATTAAAAAGACTTTTAGAATACCCCTTATTATTATATAATAAGGCTACTAATAGTTGCCTAATAAACTTCTATATAAGAGTATATAGCTATAAATAATAAACTTAAATATTATTAATAGAATATTATATATTAAAGGCAAGATATATATACCTAATAATAAATAAGTCTATACTTAGATTATATATAAAGCTTATAATAATATTATAGCTAGTTATATTAATTATAACTGCACCTATAGCTATACTAACTAATAGTACTACTAGCCTAAGGTAATAGTTATAGTAGTCTAGTATATATAGGCCTACCTAACTTATTAGTAGAGTAAGTTATACTATAAAGGTAAGTATAGGCTATTATAACTATTACTAGTACTAGAAAGATATTAGTAGTCTATTTTAGTTAATTTTATTATTAGACTTTCTTTTTAAAAAACACTAGACGTATTTACACTAGTATTATAGTAGTTATTAATAAGTTAAGTAAGTAAGTATAGGCTATTATAACTATTACTAGTACTAGAAAGATACTAGTAGTCTATTTTAGTTAATTTTATTATTAGACTTTCTTTTTATAAAAACACTAGACGTATTTACACTAGTATTATAGTAGTTATTAATAAGTTAAGTAAGAAACAGTCGTATTATTTATTTAGTGTTAATTACCCTTTTTAACCACATTTTTTTTAATTTGAGCCTGCGTAGATTGGGATAGAAAGGCCGCTCTAGTCTAGCACCTAAAAATATAATCTACTTCTAGTCTTTGCTAATATAATAGCAGTTACTACGCACTTACTATATAATTGTTTATAAGCGCTTTAATACTATTAATTTACTTAAAGCATATATAGTAAACTAACTTCTTACTCTATTATTACTATTATTAGTAATTATGCTATAAGCGCACTACTACCCTAGCGTATTTATATGCTACGCTTACTACCTAACGCTATAACTATAAGAATATAATGTATCTATATAATACTCTTCTTCTTTAGTAACTTATTAACAAATATTTTCTCTTATCCTATAACTTTGCCCTTTATTGCCACTATTCTAATCTATATCAATGTAAGAAACTGTAATAGCAACCCTATACGTCTATTATAGCGCCTATAGTTACTAATCTATTACTAGTCTAACTAGTACACTAGGACTGCCTTATATAGAGTAAGGTATACCTTTTACTTTCTATTAATAATTTTTTAGATAGAGTAGTACTCTAGTGTAGACCTAGTAACTTTAAGTAAATGGATTATGTACTTTTAGGCAGCGTTAATAGCATTTTTAGTATTAGAGTTTAGGTAAATAGTAGGAAATATAGTAAAAGTCTTCTTAATAATAACTTTAATATAGAAATAAAGTATTAGTATCCTTATAGTGTATAAGCCTCTATTTAGTATATATCTTCTAAGTAGCATAAGTCTGCTAATATAGCTATTAGCTATTACTTCTAGTAATATCTTTAGGGATAATAGTAGAAAAGAGAGATAATAGTTATAATAAGTACCTTTTTATTTTCTCTCCCCCTACTCTAAACTAGTATAGTAATATAGCCTTACTATATTTTATATATAGATTGTTTTTAGTTAGAGTAGGCATACTAAGTCTACTAAGTCTGCTTATAATACGCTAACCTCTTTTTATTAGTACTACCTTAAAACGCTTTTTTGTGTTAATAATAGTAGAAGAGATAACTACTATTATTATACTATTTTTATTAGAAACGTCCTTAGTCGCAAAAAAAAAGCCTAAGTAAGAAACGTAAGTTTATTACTATATAGAATATTACTATTAAATCTACTATTAAGATATTTATAAAATATATATAGCGTAAAAAGGGCTACCCTTTAAAGATTATTAGTAACTAAAGTTATTAGTTTATCTTCTACTTTTAGAAACGCCTCTATTAATAACTAGGCACGCAACCTTAACTATTAATAGCTTATTACTTAGATACTAATAAATAGACTAAAATTACTAATATATTTCTTAAGTAATATCTTTGCTTATATATTAACTACTAGTAGAATAATTAGGCTATCTTTTTACTAATAGCAAAATTTGTTACAAACAGCTATATTAGTAAGTTAATAATAATAGCGCCTCTTTAGCTACTAAAGAGTATATGCCACATAATAGAATAGAGCTAAAATTAACTTTTAACTCTAAGCTAGAGTAATATTTTCCAATACCTACTTACTTAGATTACGCTCGCGCTAATAAGTTTATTAATGAACTTACTTAACTTTACTACTTTCTATAAAATAACTTATAGTAAGTATAAGTTAAGTAAGCTAAGTATACTAATATATAATGTACCCTATTATCCTAATTTAATATTAGTAACTATATTATACTTAATGCCTATAACCTAGTTACTAAACACCTAAGCTAGTTATTAGACTTTAAGAACTATAGCCTATTTTAGATTATATAGTTTATTAATAATAAGATATATAAACTAGATTTATCTATAGAAATAGGGTATTTATATAATATAACCTATTTATAGCTATTATATCTCTATAATAACTAGTCTATAAATAGATAATAAATAAGTAAAAATATACTCTACCTTAATAAAGCAACTAATAATAATCTAGACTAGAAAGTTAAGGCTATTCTTTTTAGCTAACTAAAGAAGTAATATAAGAACCCCTATATAGGCAAGAGCCTATTATTATAGTATAAAATCTTATAGTAAGGCTATAGTAAGCCTACCTAAAAGCTATATTACCTTATTATTAATACTATTAAAGAAGTTTAGAAATTCCATAAATTAAACCTACGTAAACCTTTTATACACTTCTATTTTACAAATCTTACTATTTATTATAAGATTATATTAGCACTTATTATTACAAAGTCCCTTATATAGTATATAGATTATTAGATAAATAAGTAGAAGTCTAGAGTTAATAAGAAAGGCAGCCTTCTAAGAAAGTTAATATATAACTTATAAGAGACTTTGCTAATACTATGTAATAACTCTATATAATAACTCTATTTAACACTTCCTACTAATACACTTTCTAGACTCTACACAATAGTTTATAATAGTTTATAATAGTTTATAATAGTTTATAATAGTTTATAATAGTTTATAACAGTTTATAATAGTTTATAATAGTTTATAATAGTTTATAATAGTTTATAATAGTTTATAATAGTTTATAATAGTTTATAATAGTTTATAATAGTTTATAATAAATCTAAATCTAAATATATAGTATTAGAAGCTGCTACTTAAAGGGGGAAGTAATATTACTCGGGAAGCTATAAGTAGGTATTCTAGTTAGGACTAGTACCTTATCAGCTATATATAGTTAGTGCATAGTATATAATTATATACTATTATAAGTATTTTATATTTAAATTTAACTACTTTTATAAATACCCTATTTCTATAGATAAATCTAGTTTATATATCTTATTATTAATAAACTATATAATCTAAAATAGGCTATAGTTCTTATTATCTATAACTAGATATATAATAGGTAATTAGACTCTTATTATTACCTTTTTTATAATCTTTTTAATTACTAAGAAGGGAGCTCTGCTTTTTTTATTATGTTATTTAAGATAAAAGCCTTTGTTATTCTACCCCTAAGTAGATAATTTAATAATACACATCTTAATTTACTTTAATCTTAAGCTAAAAAAAGTATTAAAAAAAGTATTTAGTACAGTGTTAAATTAACTATCTAGAGGTAGAATAATAAAGGCTTTTATCTTAAATAATATAAAAAAATATAGCCCCTTACTTAGTGACTACTTAGTAACTAAAAAGAGTCTAAAAAGGTAATTAAAAAAGTATAAAAATAATTATAAAAATAATTATAAGAATAATTATAAAAATAATTATAAAAATAATTATAAAAATAATAATAAAAAAGCTTACTTTTTTTATAATTACTACCTTTTTTACGCTTCTTTTAATTACTAAGTAAGAGGCTCTGCTTTTTTTGTTATATTATTTAAGATAAAAGCCTCTATTACTAGTATTCTACCCCTTGGTAGATTTAATTAACGCTATATAAAAAAGCTAAAAAGTAACTAAATATTTAATACTTAAAGCTATTTAATAAATAGCTAAATAAATAATATATTAAAATTTATTAAAAGTAATCAAAAAAATTAATAAAATAACTAATATACTTATATATAACTATTACTAGGAGAGTAGAGGTTAGCTGCGGAAGCGGCACTGTTGATTTCTAGCCGCCTGCCCTCAAACGGAAGGTCAAGAGCCTCTGTTTGCCATCAGATAAGGCTCGAAGGCTTCGCCAATGGTCGCGTGGACCGGCCCTCGTCGGAATATTCAAAGCTTTACAGATGTCGCCGCTTCAGGCAGGTGATCTTCCATGCGACGGTACCTGGCTGTATCCACCAATGAGGAATAACTCACCCAGTACCCGTTCTTTTGCCGAGCCATATGGTGCCTATCTACAAACGACGACTCTACATATCCTAAGGTCTCTATATTAACTGTCACGTCCTTGGCAGCAGGAGTCTACAATCGCTTCACAGCGGAGGTCGGCGTGTTAGGAATGGCTAAGACAACATTGCTCTCGACATTCCCTTTTCAACCATGAGCTCCGACAAAGATATCACGATATACCCGCGTGCCGTGGGCACCAATCACTTGTTAGCAACGTTCAGATACCGACTTCAATACTACTTCACCATCGCCGACTATCCTATGGAGACATTAGAGCCGTCTGTGATATAAAGCCTCGTTGGATTCCCCTTCTTTTGTGGCTATCAGCTTCGTTGGCAATATCAATCACTCACTCGGAGGTTTTGCATCACGCCATCTTTCATCATGAAGGTCTTTACTCTCGCTGCCCTTGTCTCTTTGGTCAATGCCTCCGTCGTCACGAAGCGCGACACGCCCCTCGATGTGAAGCTTGAATTGACTGGTAACACGGCCGTCAAGGCTCACATCACCAACACCGGAGCTGAGGCGCTCAAGGTTTGGAAGACCGGCTCCCTCTTCGGGCAGCACGCTACGGAGAAGGCCCAGGTTTTCCACGGCAGTAAGTGAATCTTTTGTGCCCAAGCAAGGATCTATATTGACGTATTGTTTTAGGCTCTAAGATTCCGTTCGAAGGTATCAAGGTCCGCCTCACTACCGAGAACATTCCAGAGGAGTCTTTCCAGATTATCGCTGCTGGCCAGACCGTCGAGGCTGAGTTCGACATCGCTGAGATGCACGACCTCAGCGAGGGTGGTGCTTTTGATATCGCGTCCACTGGAGCATTCTCCACCGCCGCTGTCGACTCCACCGAGATTACCGGTGCGATTGCTTTCTCCAGCAACACCATCACGGCTTCCGTCAATGGTGCTGAGGCCGCCAAGGTCCGACGTGACTTTGTGAAGCGATCTTCTGTGCAGTCCGACTGCACTGGCACTCAGAGGACTAACACTGTCAACGCCCTTTCCAACTGCAGAAGCCTTGCCAATGCGGCTGCCTCTGCTGCCCGCTCCAACCCCGCCAAGGTGAACGAGTACTTCAGGTCGACCTCATCCAGCACCATCTCCACTGTTCAGAGCGTCTTCAACAGTATCGCGTCCGAGTGCGGCTCTTCTACTTCCGGTGTTTCCAGGACCTACTGCACTGACGTTTTTGGCAACGCCTGCGGTAGCAACGTCTTGGCTTACACTCTTCCATCCGGAAGCTACATCGTCAACTGCCCTCTGTTCTTTAGAATTCCTACTCTTACCAGGTCTTGCCATGCACAGGACCAGGCCACCACCACTCTCCATGAGGTTACCCACTTGCGCCAGATCAAGGGAACCAACGACTATGCCTATGGATACGCCGCCTCTACCCGTCTCTCCACCGCGCAGGCGCTCGCCAACGCTGACAGCTACGCTCTGTTCGCTAACGGTAAGTCTACTCTAAGCAACCTTATCTACGATGAATGTATTGCTAACAATTGTAACAGCTATCTACGCTGGCTGCTAAACGCACCGTTTCTTTCATTTTTTGGGGAGAGAAGTTGGGTAGACCTTGTCTCTCTAGCTTTATGGTTTGGTGGAGTTGGATTGTGATGATGATGATGATGCATGATTGGTTGTGAGGGTGATGCAATGGTCTTGGCTGCTATTTATAGCTCCAGCCGGCTTCCGAATGGAGAGTTTCTTTTGTATCATATTCTGCGTAAACCACTGTTTATAGGATTCAGGTCCATACCCGTTGAAACAAGCTCCATTATGCCATATGAAGCATCTGTACGGGCCAAAACCATCTGAATGCTATGGGTTCTTGGGCAGCTCCCCGCCTATGTTCATTCTTTGCCGTCGCATGCTTTTCACTATGTGAATATCACCCTTCTTTTGCAAGCTATGATAGGATGACTCGGCGCTCAAATCGTGATCAGCCACCGAGGCACACAATTCGTCCCTCTTCGTATTCGCATCACGACCCCGCGTCACTTTCTCACCCAGCACTTAGAAGGCTTTCGTGTAGCTCGCATTTCCAATTTTATCCGCAGTCTCATATTCGTGCATTATTGGTTCGCCACAGCCAATACAGCTAACTACGTAAGATAAACGGGCCTCGCTCTAAAATGCGAAGAAATGCGAGATTTAGTGCTTGGACAGCAATTGCTGTACGACTTTAAGAGTTAGCCACTTGCTTCATGCCAGTGGTGAATACGAGGAGGTGTATATACAGCGTATGTTACTTCTTAAAAATGGGTTTCCGTCCCTACTTGGACATTTATCGTTTTCCCGTCCTTTCTACTCCCACTTTTTAACATCTATATACAATGCGCACCTTTTCTCTCGCTCTTGTCGCAGCCATTTGTTCACTTGTCATCGCGACGCCTGTCCCGGCAAATGAACCTATATGCCTCACTGTCTGCTACCTTGACGAGCCCAAGTGCCCCGCAGGCTCGGTAACGCTTCATACCCTTTCGGTCTCTCAAAGTTCTCTTCTGACCATTTTGCAGTTCCCAGTCAAACAACATGAGTGCTGGACCTGCTGTTCCGAGCCGAAACCACCGCCGCGCGAGATCTGTCTGGCTATCTGCTATCTTGATAAGCCAAAATGCACTCCGCCCATGGTGAGGACTGGCTTAACATTTGGGGATACTTTTTAGTTCGATGAACGCTAATGTTGAATGTAGTATGCGGTGAAACAAGGCGAATGTTGGACGTGTTGTTCCAAGCAACCTTGACGTATTCCATGATTGGGTGGGCAAGGAATTTTTGCGATGAAGATGAATGAAGCTTGACTTTTTCGAGTGAGAGGATGCATAGGTTTTTCTTCACGTACTAATCTAATTTGGTTATCTTCTAACATCTTTAACGTGCAAATACACGTAATCCGCTGTTTGTAGTCAGAGTGAGTTATTAGAGGTAACACACTGTTCTGAGGGGACTATACACGTGAAGAGTTTCTAAAAGTAGCAATAGACATTTTGATAAAGTTCTATAAATCAGGTAGCACGGTATACCTTAACTTACAATATCTATGTGGGTATCACAGGAGAAGGGAGCATGACACTTAGAACCAATGTGGGATATAGGAGCAGTGAGATAAAATACTCTTGAGTAAAGCGTCACATTCAGCTTAAAGAGACTGCAAACAATTGTAGCGATGTTTCAGGAAGATCTTAGTAAGGTAAAATCATTGAAGCAGTAGTTAGTGAATTTAGTTACACTACCTCCGTCTGCCAAGTATATTCATTTAAGACTTGTTTATTGAGAAACGAAATAATGTAATATAGGGAGAGCTTCTCAACTCTCGCTCCTGGGTAGATTTGACATAATTAATACCATAAGCAAGTAGACGCGGAAAAATGACACACTTTCCGAAATCTACAATTCCTTCATAGATGTCCAATTCAAACCCTCGGGGAAGCATTCCTCTTGTCCATCCTCATCCTCGTCCTCGGTGCTGTCACGGAATGTGCAGTTAACCACCGCCCCGTTGGCATTGGTGAACACGACTAGGTATTCCGTTTTTGCTTTTATGTTCAGGTTCTGGTTGGGATGTGACCGCATTTCTGCTTTTACGTAGGATTCAATCTTGGGCCATAGAGGATGAGACCCAGCCGGCCCTTCGTTCGTTGGTGGATCATTCATGACAGAGCCCAACTCTATGACCCGGGTCTTCAGATGCCGAATTGATTCCATCAATGAAGTACAGCCGCTCGTGTCGATGAGGTTATGTAGATCGGTAGGCGCATATTTACCGGGGGTATAATACTCGCTGGAGCGACTATATGAACTCCGATTCCGTGCCTCGGTTGGCTGTGTATCGCCGAGATTAAATGTTACTTTCTTCTTCTCCTTTGTGCGAGGCTTTGTCGGATATAGTGCTTCGCGCTGATTTGCGTCCATGATCTGTGCTTGGTACTTCGTATTCGCGTCTGCATATTTGACAGCCGCTGTTGAGGTCGTCGGTTCCTTCACACGTGCCTTTGACCACTTGCGACTCAAAGGATGTTTAGACCAGAATGACTCGAAAGAAGCGATCCTGCTATGATGCTCCACGGCTTTTGTGAGAACCAAATGTGCCACATGCCACCCTTGTCGAGCTATGTACACATGTAATTCTGCTTGGGTCTTTTCAGAACCATCTTCTGTTTCATGCACTCGCTTCTGCGCAGAATTCCAGGTATCTGCTAAAGCCTCTAGCAAAGCAAGGCACATCTTGATCTCGCAAATCGGGCAGAAATGACTAGCCTGGTTTATCGGATGCAACATGTGGGGACATGCTCGAGCTGGACAATAATCGTACCGACGTAGGTCATAGTCAGGATCTTCTGGCTTGATATCGTCGCACCAGTCGAGAAAGGATTGATATTCAAATCCTGTGCGCAACAAACCTATGTCATTGTCATCATAACCCTCATTGGCCTGCCACTGCTTGAATAGTTCCCAATTTCCTCCCTGAAAGAGTATCGAAGCTGGGATAGAGCCGGTGTGACCCATGAGCCGTACCCATGTCGGAGTGTAATCCACTGCAGCCAACGGTCCAAGGGGAGGCTTCGCAAGGTCTTTTAACCATTGTGGGAGAGTATTAGTTGTTGACATCTTTCGTATGGATATCAAGTGTTCCAATCTATTATTGTAGTTTTTGTAGTGGGTGTTGCGGTAGAATGTTGAGGTGCCTTAGGTAACGGTTGAGAGAGGCTGAATTGTGGTGGAAGTGGATTACAGAAGAAATTTTGAAGTTTTCATATACGTGAGGAATCAAGATACGTAGGGAACATACTAGCTGCCGTGGTAGACAGAGCTTTGTGCGTCCAACTTTTTTTGCTGGCTTCACAATGTAATTACAATGTAAGTGTCGCACCATGATCAATTTGCTAAGCGCATATCATTCCTACCGTATTAGGACAGAAGTACAACTACCATGTCTCATCCTAGGACAGGTATTACGAAGGGTTGACGTAATTTTTTTTTACTGTAGCTATTAAGAGTAGTAGTAGTAGTAGTAGTAGTAGTAGTAGTAGTAGTAGTAGTAGTAGTAGTAGTAGTAGTAGTAGTAGTATTGATTAACGTCCAGGAACCTAGGTTCTAGCCTCCCATGGGGCATGGGGACGCGCCGAGTAGCCATCTGGGGCCAGCCAGATGGTAAAGGCGATTCATGCTATAAACTATTGCCGTCTCTTGCAGCGGCTCGTAAGAGTCCGCCCCCCTCCGTGCGGGGGCTGAATCCGTGTCTTCATGCCTATAGGCTGAGATGTCGGGGTGTAGCTATTATACATATAACAATCCAAAGCAGGAGCAGCTTCAGCTGCCCCAAAGCTGTGTTGAAAAGTGCCAAGACCTTAGCGTAAAACTAGTATAGGAAAGGTAAGGATCGTGTAGACAGTAAGGAGAGGTAAGGAGAGTAGGAGAGCGTAGGGGAGGTTGCCTCGTGTGACAAGATATCAGGATGAGAGGCACCCCTGCTGGGAGCTCAGACAGAGTCGACGCCAGAGGAGCTATCCCAGGTTATTATCGCGCCCGCCAGCATCTGTGGCTTAGTAGGCAGTCCATAGAACCAACATTTATTTGTTAGTGTCAGTAGGGTTAGCAAGCTCTAGCAAGAGTTAAAAATCTTCAGGCTCAAGGGTCTTTAAGTATTCAACGCCCTCCCGTGTGGTGCTAGGAGGGAGAGGGGGTCGTTTCAGCCAGTAGCGGAACTTCCAGACCGCTTGTGGGCAGTGGACTATGTAGTCTAGCGCAAGGTCTGCCCCGCAGGAGCATCCCGTGACTGCGTCGTCGTGTTTGAACTTCTTGTGGTACCAAGCGTAGTGTCCATGGCGGGTGCGTATGGACAGTAGCTTTGCAAGCGTCGGTCGTTGGAGGGTGAGCTCCTAGCTATTAAGAGTGAGGGTCGGGTCTAAAATGTAAGGCGGCTGGATTTCAACATAGTTGAATTACATTGTAGCATATCGCTGAGTATCCCATCTATAGAATCTTATGGCGCGCCACGTGTATGTCAACAGTATTCATAGAAAGTGAAGCTGAACCAAAAGTAATTCCAAGGCAGTTGTTTGCCACCTAAGCGACATGGGGCAATATCGCAAATGCTATAGTTTGATTGGCTCTCCTCGTGACGACCAATCAGTACCGAGATCGGGCGAGACAGCACGTGAATCAGTGATCCTTCTTTAGGCGTCTAATTTAATAATAAAAGAAAATGCTGCTTTCCGAGCGCGTTATTCTCGAAACCACCGACAACTCAAAACTCAAATTCCGAGATTGGTATTTTCCATCAATTTTTCATCTGAATTTAGTTGAAACAGGCTGGATTTTGCGAACTCCAGCCTCCCTCCGCCCTCTACTCATTGCGCTATTGCGTAGTAAGGAAAATGGCAGAAACTGCAGATTCTGCAGCGGCGGCTGAGGTAACCCCCAACCGGCAGCAGCCCCCCTCTGAGGGCTGCACCGGGCCAGGAGGACCCGAGTCCTCGAGACAGAAACAATTTTCGCACCTCTAAGAGGTCCCGCGTGATGGATATCCGCGCGCCGGCACGCCTCCAACTCGGTGGTAGTGCGAACACCCAGGACAGGGCTGGAGCAGCAACAGCAGCAGCAACTGACGACATCACCAGCGCGATCGCCCCTCATTTCGCCGCCGCCATACATGCCATTCAGAGGCGCAAGATCATCACTACAGCCTTAGCAGAGGCTATCGACAACTGTATGATAAGCTATAAGAGCCCTGAGGATGTGGGGATCGCGAACGACCTCCGGCGCCTGGTTATCCAGGCTATTACCATGTTTCATCACCCGACGATCGGCCCCACCTGACGATCGATTTGGCAGGGCCCGTGCGTACAACTTTTGAAGCTGTACAACGCAATACAAATTGTATACAGGCTAGATTTTTTGGTGGAGAGCTTTTGAGGGGCATAGGAGACAATCGCGATACTTTATTAGGTGCGATAACGCTCAGGGAGCCGTAAAGAGCGACCCCGGCGTGTACGCGCTGGCGTAGGCGCCACATCTACAACAGATGAAAAGTTGTACTCTACATCCTCCTCATCAATTAAAGGAGGTGTAATAGCCTTCTCCTTGCCCTTACGCGTCACCTTGGAGGTGTTTTGGAGTAGGAGAGGAGCTTCTTGGATGCCTTTGGGAGCCTTGCTTTTGGTGCCCGAAGCGCCTGGGTTGACGCCAGGGCCCTGGGCGCGCTCCTCCTTTTGTATAGCCTTTGTACGCCTCCGCTCCTCCTGGATAGCCTTCCTCTGCTCCTTCTCTTGCTCCTTAGCCTTTGCCTCCTGATCTTTTTGTGCCTGGCGTTGGCGAGCTTCCTTGACCTTTGTGGGGGACTAAAATATGGCGCCACTAGCGTAATTTGTAGGTGGTTTAAGTAGTAGAGGCTTTCCTTGCGTAGGGCGCTTCTTCTGGGCTAGCGCTTCTCGTAAACGCTTATTTTTATGGTTTAGGAGGGCGTTGCGCACTGAAATTGAGTGCATAGTGCGGGAGAGCTGCCGGGACCCCGCAGCGTAAGTATCAGCGACAACCTGGCGCAAGAGTCTCTCAATTTTACGCCAATCTGAAGCGCTAAGTACAGAAGAGCTGCTATCGCTTAAGGATAGCCGCTCTAGGTCCATATTATTAAAGCGCTGAAGGATTACTTGGGGGTTAAAAGGCACTAGGCCAGTGGCCTTAAAGGCGCTGCAGATCGTATTTTCTTAAAAGGAGCACTGCCAGGCCCTCTCAAACATAGCGAAGAAGTCGCGCTTTGTGACTCTTGAGAGGCCCTGGCACTTATCCAAATACTCAGTAAGTTCAGCAGAGTAGGCAGTGCTGAGAGGCTTGAATAGCGCGACGTCGAGCGGCTGGAGCGTATGGGTTGAATGAGGTGGATAGATGGCCAGGAGGATCTTTTTTGATCGCAGTAGTTAATAAACTCCATTGTAACATGCGATCCATGGCCGTCAAGGAGTAGTAGACGATAATCGCGGCGCGCCTTTGCCTTAGTCTCCCTGTCAAACACCTGTTTGACCCATGCTAGGCCTAAATCGTTGTTCGTCTATTCACTTGGTGATACTGCAAAGAGAGCTTTGTGTGAGGAGTCGTTAAAATCTTGTAACCAGGTGTCTTGTATATTGTTTGACTGCGCTTGATAAATTAAGCAAGGCGTAGGAGAGCTTCCATTAGCGCAAATACATGCCAGCGTCGTAATCCACTCGCGATTGCCGTCCTGGAGCATTTGTTTAATGCCGCCGCTCTCATAGCGCTGTCGGGAGAAGACACGCTTCATTTTTGACAGCACCCCAATCAGGAAACCCTTCTCATCCATATTGTACATGTGGCGCTTGTCGATGTTATACTGCTCAATCTTTTTACGTAGGAGCTCGAAATATAGGGCGTACTTGAAGGCAGAGTCGGCGCGTTTACGTGAGGCGTCTATACCAGAGGTCCAGTGCGAAAGTAGGTCGACTTTGTGGCGTCGTATAAATCGGTCAACCCAGTTTTTGCCAGCAGGCTTCCCAGCTATTTCTGATGCGAAATTTCGTATCATCTCCTTTGTAGGGGGTAATCCTCGTTCGCAAAGGCCATCAATATATTGTAGAAGCTCAGTTTCCTGTTGGGAGTTGAGGAGGCGCTGGCTGTCGGCCAGCGCGTCGCGCGTGCCCTGCACCCTGCGATGCCGGCGCGACAACGTATTGCGATCGCAGCCATATTTTTGAGCGACTTTGGTGTAATTAGGCTTCTCAGAGATGCTCAGCGAGCTCAAATAGTCAAGAGCAGCACTTAATTCGGCCATATTCGTTGTATAGAGCGTTGCAAAAGGTGCCGAAGTTGGGCTGTTGAGGCGGAAAATCGATCGTCCGGTGGGGCCGATCGTCAGGTGATGAAACACGGTAACCAGCTTAAGTTACCTCTTGTAGATTCGCCACCTCACAAGGTCATGGTCGGTGCGGTTCGGCCGCCCTCCCTGCTAGTGGTGGCGATATAATGTACCAGTCTATATTTGTTACGGTTCTCTATTGCTTATAAAAATGCTTATGCATCTCTACTTATACTACGCTATTACCAGCTTTAGACTATGCTTAATACGTTACGCTTCTACTACCTAGAGATAATAATAATATATAGACTGGTATCATCTAAGCCCGACTGGCCGTACTTATTAGCTACTGTAATTAACATTTAATGCAGCAGCTCAACTATTGCTTCGTGACCGTACCGTGCCGCCCACGATAGCGGCGTTTGTCCATTTTGGTCCTTTAAGCTAACATCGACTTTTCTGGTATTGAGCAACAATTTAACTACCGCTTCGTGTCCGTTCCGTGCTGCCTGCGAGAGCGGCGTCTGTCCGTAACAATCCTTCGAGTCCACGTCGACCTTGTCTGTGTTAAGCAGCAGCTTCACTACCGCCTCGTGTCCGTAGCATGCCGCCCCCGATAGCGGCGTCCGTCCATAATAACAATCCTTCGAGTCAACATCAACCTTGCCCGTGTCGAGCAGCAGCTTCACTACCGCCTCGTGTCCGTTGCGGGCCGCCCCTGATAGCGGCGTCCGTTCGCCCTGATCCTTCGAGTCAACATCAACCTTGCCCGTATCGAGCAGCAGCTTCACTGCCGCCTCGTGTCCGTAGCATGCCGCCCCCGATAGCGGCGTCCGTTCGTTCTGATCCTTCGAGTCAACATCAACCTTGCCCGTGTCGAGCAGCAGCTTCACTACTGCCTTGTGTCCGTTGTGGGCCGCCCTCGATAGCGGCGTCTGTTTGTCCTAATCCTTCGAATTAACATTAACCTTGCCCGTGTTAAGAAGCAGCTTCACTACCGCCTCGTGCCCGTTCCATGCCGCCCACTATAGCGGCGTTCGTTCCTTCTCAGATTTTGAGTTAACGTTGACCTTGCCTGTGCCAAGCAGTAGTTTGGCCACCGCTTCGTGCCCGTTCTCTATAGCCCATAATAGCGGCGTCTGTCCATATCTACCCTCTAAGTTCACGTCGATCTTGCCTGTTTTAAGGAGCATCTTAGCTAAGATCTTGTCCCTGCTCAGTGCTGTTGCACATGTTAGCTTTCGTTCGTCTTCATCTTCGTCTGTTGAATTAAGGAGCAGTTTGACTACCGCCTCGTGTCCATTCAGTGCCGCTCTCCATAGCGGTATCCAGCCAGTCTGGTTTTTCGATTCAGTGTTGGGCTTGCCTGTGGCGAGCAGCAGCTTGACTATCGCCTCGCACCTAAACTCTGCCGCCCACAATAGCGGCGTTTGTCCGCTTTGGTCTTTCGAGTTGACGTCGACCTTGCCTGTGTCGAGCAGTAGCTTGACTAGCGCTTCATGTCTATTTAGTACTGCCTAGATGAGGACTGCATGCTCCAACGAATCCAAATTTTGCAAAAATTCAGGCATTGTCTATTAGGGCAAATAGGGCGTACAGCCTTTTCCGTCATGGAGGTGAAGAAGAAATGTAATAGTATCGTGAATGACTTCCTCCACAGATTTCTTATAGTTTAGTACCAGAATATCTGTATCACATCTATCTAACGATATGCCAAGCAATGCATAAATAACATCTCTTAATTCAGTTGCCTTACTTGCCCTGAATTTAAGGAGTAATGTGCGGAGGTTGTTATTTTAGCTCTACCAAGAATGCTTTTGTATAGGACCTAGCATAATATCTAGGATAGCTTGGCAATAAGGATCTAGAGTTATGCCTACTAAATATAGAATAATCGCAAAGATGCGCGCCAAGACCAATTTAGTACCACAAATGACTCTAGCTAACCATACATTAGCAACTTCTTGTATTATCCACACCCTCTTAAACCAGGATCAGCTAAAGAGGATCCAGAGCCCCTCGCGTAGTCAGTGCATCCAATTTTCATGTACATTATCCAGTGGTTGCTGTACAGTCGACTAACGATCTTGCCACCGCTCGTCTGACGTCGTCTAGTTGTTGCATGCATAGTTAAGCGCCTCTTTCTCTAGGCTTTGCATATAATAGAAGGCTAGATCTGTTTTAGAAGTAGCTTGGCCTAACTAGATCAGGACCCTTTTAGCTCTTTTATAGATAGAAGTTATCTGTACCACTTAGTGTGCCTATTCTTTGTCATTTTCTTGGTTAATGCAGATGGCATCAACCTATAGGATCTAGTCTTTGTATGGGTAGCGCAAATGCTGTAATGCTAGCGATAAATTTTTCGTGACTAGTATTATCCTTCTATTGATCTCAATATTGTGCGGCTTGGCTGTACCTCCCTATGTGTACGACAAAGCTTCGTATTCTATGCTGCTATTAGTATTGCGTAGCTATGCATCGAATAGTTCGCATCGTATGCATCCATAGTTGCTATAGAAAAGCCAGAGAAGCCGGAAGGAACATTTTTTTAAATCTATAGGCTTGTACTTAAAACGATTCATTAGCGGCTTTAAGAGGGCTATTCCGACAAGAGTCGCTGTGCTGTAGGAGGTAGGGCGGCTAGGCAGAAGCGAAATCTAAAGCCTATAATTGTCTTGACTTAGAAATATTAGACTATATTGTCAGGAGTAGATATTAAGACATCTTATAACTATGCGCAGGCCGCAAAAGATAACTATTCCCACCTTTTTAGTTAGAATAGGGTATTTAAGGAGATAGTAGAGGGTTGTGGATGCTAAGACAGATCAAAGAGCAGCTGAAATTGTAGACTAAAGGTTAAGGGTGGCTGTGTGACTTAGGCGTAGCCCCACAGTTGCTAACAGCAAGGCTGTGTAGAACTAGCTAACATTAGTTCTAAAAGTAGTAATTCTCTGGATAGTAAGTCGGTATTACCACTACAAGCGGCATAGCCGACTTGCGCCAGCACTTGGGTTGGAGTGTCGTAGGAGATAGCAATAAAAGGTGAGATGAACGGTTCGCGTTGCGACTACTGGGGGAGAGTAACTGCGCCGCAATGCACTGCAAGGCAATTAAATATTAATTACAGTAGCTAATAAGTACGGCCAGTCGGACTCAGACAATACTAGTCTATGTATTATTATTATCTCTAGGTAGTAGAAGCGTAACGTATTAAGCATAGATCGCAAGGCTGCGGAGCTTTAGTCGGCCTGCTTGCTAGACTTTGCACAGCTATAGGTTTGACAGCCACAAGCACGCCACGCTAGGTTATAATTATATAACATTTTTGCGCTAGCTGGAATTGGTAATCGCTCCGACCAGAGGTACCGACCAGGGTGGCGATCCCGAATAATTTGAGCGCTACCAGCAGCCCTACGGCTAATTATTACTCCTTAGTAGTGCTATTAGATTCTCTAGCTTCGATAGAGACGCCTAAGGGGTTGCGACAATTATGTAAGCGTAGTGACGGCTTTTTGGCATACAAGACTCGTTTTTGTTTAAATAATACTGTTTACAAAACATGTAGCAAGATATCTGCGCAAGCGTAATTTTTATATATGTAGAATTATGGCGCTTTAGAAATAGTCTAAGCATATAACCTAAGGTAGATGTAGTAAAATTTAAGACGCATAGAGAAGTTCTGTAGTTAGGAAATAGAAGTACCTATAGTTTGTTTTGTTACAGTGGTTAGTCTGTTACAGGTGGATGGACGTTAGATGTTTTCGCCCGATAGTCGGAAAGCAACGTGCGTGATTGTAGGAAGTTCTGCCCGCGCCAAGACTTTTCTGCTTCACTGCTCGTAAGCATCACGTAACATTCGTTCAAATTATTACTTTCTACAGGCCTTACTTTTATTAGCAATTAGCGTTCCCTTATAACCAAGTTTGCTAAATCTGCATAAACTAAGCAGGCGCCTAAATCGCTGGCTCTACTCACCCAAAACTTATACCTTCACCGGTTACCTGCGTCCAAGTTTATCTGCTTCCACTGCAGTCTAGGCATCGCCGCCTAATCCATTAGGAACTCTGTTGCTGCGAGGCAGACAGAACACAGCCAAAAAGTAAGGCCAGGGGTGTCTCCAAACCCATTAAAAACTACGTTGCCGCCAGAAGGGGAGGCACAGCCGTAACATACACCTAAAGAAGACAACGGGTTTCAGTCTGCCTTGCACGATCGAAACACTAATAGACTGGCCAGCTTCCTACAAAGACAGGGCGCTGTTCCCTGCAAGCTTGATGCCTCTAACCTAATACTTCCACTTAAAGTAGCAAAGGTGTAAGAAGCTATCACAAAAGGAGGGCAGCTGCCAAAGCTATCCTTAGGGCAAGACATAGCTGTTAACCATCCGCATAACACGGCACAGAAAGGGGTATCCTAGCGTGGCATAAAGGATATACCTAGACGCTATTCTATAGTAGCGTGGGAAAGGCTACACTGTTGGTGCTTGGAGGTGCTACAATGGTGGCGAGTACCCCCAAGCCATAAGGGAGTAGGCTGTTCCGCTTCTAATAAGACAGCGCTTCTAGAACCTAGCACAAGATTGCAGGAAAGCCGTGGACAGAACGTAGGAGTACATTAGGTTCGACGGTAACTACCAGCCCTTTCTATAGAAGGCCCACGTTAGGACGACCTGTTACGTCGCGTTGATTCGTAGTCAGCTGGACAGAGTCGTCCTCCCTTGTGAGCTCACGATGGGTTGTAGGCTAGTTAGACTAGGCAGACGTATAGCTTCCTCCCGATTACAAGACAAGTGACGCTCAAGACTATGCACACAAATAGCTATTAACGCTACTACTTGGGCGAGGATACAAGCCTGTCTAGGTAAGAGTAGGTCATCTTAGGAGGTCAAGACATACCAGAACAATACCCTAGCGGATCTCGCGGATTCGCACGTTGGCAAGCGCTAGACTGTACAGAACAATCGCCCCAAGAATCTGAAAGGACGCTGCCACTGCGTTGGCCACGACGAATTGTAGTAGCGTACGCACACGTTTGGGAATGGGGTGTCCCGAGGCCCTGTGGGTTTGTAGAGCCTCGTGCCATTGTGCGCACGACACAACAGACGCTATGGCAACGCGAGAGAGCAGTGCATACTCGTACACCACGTTGTCCCTGCCTGCAATCAGAAGAATGGACAAGGAGAGAGGGAAGGTCTCGTACCACCTAAAAAAGGCCATATCAGGTGCCGTCCACGCGAAACTACCATAGACTAGCCATATCGCCCTGCGCGAATTTCGGATGCCACGAAGTGTCCAGGAGAGCTACCCGTAGTATAAGTTCGTAACCCAATCGGTAGTAGGAAGTACGCTCACATTCGTGCCAACGAACAGCTAAAGAGCAAATAGGATAACTAGTTCAAGCCAATAAGGCTCGTCTGTAGTGAAGGCAATCACAATAGCGACTATGCCAGCTATAGACAAGCCGGCTTAACAGATGCTAAAGAGGAGAGTTAGGGTTCTTTCCTAGACGCGCGCGTGCCTATTCTTTCTAAGCCAGGAGGCATCCTGGATTAAGAGCACAACGCTCAGCAGAAGTCCGCTAACAAAGCAAAGGAGAAAGCCGATATGAAGGATGAGGGCCATAATGGAGCGACGATCTGGGGAGCGTCGGACGCGAAGACCACTCCTTATCTGTCGAACTCCTGATATCATGAGCCGCGCCATGCAACGAGACTTCACGGATGCCTCCAAGCCCTTAAGGGTCCCATCGTGCATCAGGGTATAGACCCATTAGGATACTAAGCACCACGTCCCTCAACCCACCCTTAGGGGGGGACAGGGCCTAAGCATATAGTTCCGCTGATACGCTCGCTAGTGCGGACGAGACATCTAAGCCTCAATCCTGGCGGCGCCAACATACGCATAACCAAAGGCGTGCGCATTATAAGCGCCCATACAACTCACAAAGGCCCGCATTTAGGGCCGCTTCAGGATCTAGGGGGCTTTAACTGTGGCTTGTTGCTTCACCATTCGGCACTCCGCGAATCTCCCCTTGCTAGCTAAAGGCGTAGCTAGCGCTAGCGATGCTGTTGCATGCCCGTTCCTTGCAACGGCAAGGCGAAGTGGGTGGAGGAGGCGTCGCCGCGTCTCCATTCAGCTGCCTGCATCCTCGTCGCACTCGCCACCAACCTGGGAGGGTCTGGGAGGCGCAGGGGGACGCATGAACGGGAAGACATGCGGCGGACGCTGCGTCCAGTGTGCCTTGCTTTCTTAGCTGCCGTAGTAGAGGATAAGGACTTACTTGTCGCTCCGCTTCGTCCGCTTCGTCACCCCACTCTGTTTACGCTGCATTCCTATCCAATTGTCCACTATAACTATTTTACAAAGTCCAACTAATTTCCTTGCTACTATTAAGGACAACACGTTATACAAAGTATATAGAGAGAAAGATAGAGAGAAAAACAGCGAGGAAGACAGAAAGGAAGATGGAGAGATGCAAAGTTAGGTCAGTGATTACTACTGTGCGTACTTCCACTAGCTCACCTGTCATCATAGTAGCCAGCTGTAGGGGCAGATCCCCACAGCGGTGTGCTGTCTCGGCCATGCTCCATATCACAAGGCGGTCCATACACAGGCCGTCCTAGAAAGAAGCGAGTGCGCTTTAAGGAAGATTTAGATAAGGTGCATCGCAGCGTGAAGAGAAAGGTCATTAGAACAGTAAGCTATACTACAAAAGACTTAACAAATCAAGCAGGTTGCTTATGCATATATAGGAGGATTGCTTAGCCCTACTCACAGCGACAAAACAAATACAGGATCTAGAAGCAAGAATTAAAGCGCTAGAAGAAAAGAAGGTAAAGTAGGGGAAGGTCTTTTAAGAGTGGGCTAAGAGGAACAAGAAATTCATGCAAGAGCTTACATCGCTTATGACTAGTGATACTAGTAAATAACTTCGAGAAATGCTATATATAGGGGAAGGGCGGGAGAGAGTAAGCATGCGGACTAGTAACGTGTTGCAGTGTCTAGGGAATAAGTAGGCGCCTGTTAAAGATCGCATATACTTGTTCAGCACCCCAGGATGCCTTAGCAGACATTTTAAACTTACGCATTTAGCGAAGATTCAAGAAGGTTAAAAGCCCAAATGCCGCTTATGTCTAGTACAGCTGGATAACAAGATACATCTCCAACAACACGCGCTTCAGGTACATAGAACTGTCTCATAAGTTCGATTTAGCGCGAAGCTAATATTAAGAAAGCTAAGCTTAAGAGAGTCTCCTCATTATTCGCATTTAGCTAGAATATTACTGTGTTTCTCTATGCTTCCTAATATATTTAACCGCCAGCTGGGTCTTTCTAATTCCTCCAAGCCCATTTAGGACTACTACCGATCGGCTACTACCATAACCATGAAGTAGCTCATGCATCTAAATAGGATGATATTCAGCCCATGTCTAATCCTAGCCGGGTGGCGAACTGAACGTACGCCGCCCTCCGCCATGGATTCCAGACCGCGCATTCCGCAAGGCTCGCCTCTTCCATCCACGCCCCCAAAGCGACGAGGCTGTGCTCTACGGGATCTCTTGCTGCAGTTTATTTCACAACCTCTGCGACCAAGGCGCTGAGGGAACGTTCATTCACCACGCCTATAACTAGTGCGGACAGGGGTTCGCGCACTTGCCTAGGGCTGGGGCTGGAAGTTTGGCCAAAGGATATATATTGGTTCCCTCCGTCATGCCAGACTCGAAGAGCGGCTTCGTCTTATAAGACCTGGAGATACCATGTCAGACTTGGAGAGCGACACTACTATTCCATAGTTGGAGAGAGACTCTATCATTCAATATTCGGAGTCCTCTGTGCAGAGGGTGATAGAAAATCGCACCATACAGAGAAAGTTTACCTACCCTAATATTTAAAGTATTACTGATTTTGTTTCGTATATTAGCGGACCCACGGTCGGAGAGAGACTCTGTCATTCCATCATCGGAGAGACTCGGTAATTCCGCCGTCGGAAAATCCCATACTGCTGAACTTGTAGATAGACTACCGCACTATCTGCACCCCACCCTCTTCTCTCATCCTCAGCTCAACTCTTTCTCCACCTACTGTAGCACGACTTCTCCTCTCCCTTAACCGCAGCACAACTGACTTCTTATTGCCACAGCTGGTACGTATTAGTGGCCATGCTTTTTAGAAAGGAACCGCCACTGACCTTTCCAAGCCCAACCTCCACCAACCATCCCGTTCCCAGCTTTCCGTACAGTCACGGGGTTTTATTGCTTGGCCTCAAATAAGTGCTAGTAAATACATAATATGAAAAGTATATAATTCCGCCTGCCCGAAGTATGCCTATTAGAAATGTAAAAATGAGTTCTAACACTTTCTTTAGTCTGTATTTTTCTTTCGTTGTAAGTGCCCACGTCTTTATGGGCAATCCCGCTCCTCTATAATAGAATATCGAAATCAACAAGCTAGTGATACTAATAAACAGTGACCCAAATTACCTAGGGCTAGTATAGGGATAGCAGCCATTTCCCTGCAAAGGCCATTATTATACTACTTCCTATATATAGCCTTAAACAATCTAGCATATAGGAACTAATGTAACTTTCTAGTAGGTTCCCTTCTATCCTTAGAGGATAGCTTCTAATTTATTTAAGACTTTTTAACTCGACAAATATAACAGGTGTGAGTATGTTTAGTCCTAGTGCCGCTTATTCAGAAGGCTCTTGCCAGATATCCTTCTCGTATAATAATGGAAAAACCTGGATTGTCGTTTAAAGCTGGGAGGGGAATTGCCCCCATGTTTAGAAGGGCACTAAGGGACAGTTAACGAACGTCTACAATACGAATTAGGATTACTCGTTCCATATTCCAGCAAGACTTCTACTAGCTAATAGAGTTCTTGTTGTATAGTAAGCTACAAGCTTTTTATTTAGCTAGCCGCGAAGCTAATATTATAGGACATGGATAAACGCCTTAGGGAACCGCGAATTCTATATATCTTGCTTGTCTATTAGAATACAAGGGCTGCATGCATTATATAGGCCTTTTTCCTTCAATTCGCCTATGCTAGTTGCGAATCTACAAGCTAATCTAGCAATTTTAGAATCATAGGACTAGATCTGGTCACGGTGCAACATACCTTATAGAGCTTAGATTCGCTATTTAGAAAAGTATAAAGGAATTAATCCCCTAATTATAGCCTAATCCCCTTTAAATAGTAGTCCTATTAGGTTTCTACAATTTACCAATCCTAATAGCTTCTGCGGATTAGATAATAATAAGCTTGTGCAGACTCTTAGGCACCTCCCTGAGTAAAATAAATAAACTTTATTAAATAAAAAGAATCATTTATTAGGAACGCCCTCACTATTAGTTAAAAAACACCCCACTACAAAACGAAATGAGGCTTCAGACTTAATAGGGACACGCCAGAATTTAAAGATTAAAGTTCACAGAAGCCGCTGCATTAGACATAAGCGCATTAGAAAATATAAAAAAGCGTTATGTAGAAGGAAAGAAAGGTAGGTACAAGTATATAAAAGTAGCCTATACACTCTAAGTTTCCTACAAATATGCCTCTGCCTAAGATATGGCGTAGAAAACTTACCTCGTGTGCTAATGTGGTATCTCGACCTAAGCTCTATACAATTGTGTGGACGAGTATCTTTAAGGACACTAACTGGTTAGAGACCGCTGTACGCCTTGGGGTGAATCCCACTCTTCTTAGTGCCGATCTGGGGAGATTTTGCAAAAGAAATAAATAAGCTAATATTTTTCTACTTCTTATTAATAGAATAGGGGATGTAGTGTCCGCTAACTAGCTGGGGGCCTTTAAAGCTAGCCTTTAACCTTATATTCGCCAAGTAGGCGCAGAGGTTTATGAATTACCAGAATTAAAGCTTTAGATTATATCTCACTCTCCTAAAGGCAAAGATGACGAAAACTTCGAATATGCGAAGATAATGTTTGGTACCAATTTAATAAAAACATTATAAGCGGCATATTGCTTATGGAAAGGTTTTAAAAGTTTACTATGGACGAAACCTAGAGTGTTGGGTTAAGAGATTAATAAGTTTAATAAGCTATTCCCGTTCTGGTTTATAGATCTTAACATCCCTAGAGAGTGCGGTCCTATATAAGTAAGATTTAATTATCTTAAGCAACATTAAAGGGCTTTAGACTCTATAGGGATAAAATACGTTTATAGGATTAAGTTAGGGACGTAGAGTGTAGAAGGAGCCGAGCTAAGCGCAATATCACAATTCTGTAGCTAGAGATTATAGTATATTACATGATTTTTTAAACATGTTTTTTACTAACGTTACTACTTTACGAATTTATCTATAGAGCCGTGTGCCCCTTTCTATTTCGCTTGCCCAACTTTTAAATTAGACATATTCTGCTGCTCCCTAACTACTACATCACTATTTGTGCTATTCGCATACTCTTTATTCTTATTTATAGCCAAAAACTTTTGGTATGGTAAAAATTCCACTTTTACCTTCTTACCTTTTACCGAAACTTCTACATATTAAATACTTTCTTCTTTTAGCTCTGCATTATTAATAAATTTAATATCGCTAAGAGGAACTCTGGCTAAGTTAAAAAACGTTGGAGTGTATACCTCATCTTGGTCTTGCTGCAATTTACGTCGTATGTGTTTATTTTTATCTTTATTAGACCCATTTGAGCGGTCATTTATGTTAAAACGCCCAAGTTGCGCGGAGAGTTCATCGACGTTAGTTTCTCCCTTATTGTGGGCCTTATCGTCCTCTGCGAGTTTTCCGTCCTTCTTATTATCTTTATTAGCCCCCTTTGAGGAATTATGTGCTTCCTGACCCTGCTGTGCACCTTGCTCACCAGGGGCATCCTCATCACCAGGGTCATCCTCGTCACCAGAGGCATTAGAGGCATCAGAGATATCAGAGCGATAAGAGCCATTAGAGCCATTATCCTTTTCTTTAGAGGCCTTGTTATCAGTTTTAGAGCTACCTTCTTCTTTAAATAATCCCACTATGCAAAGTTCGCAAACAGTGCTCTATCTATAGTCTTCGCATAATATATGTCGCTTGTAGGGAGCTTTGTATACTAATGCGCCAATATTATAAAGCTGAAGCTTCTCGCCTATATTGCAGTGAACGCAAGATTCAGACTCCAGCAACTAACCGAAATTCACTACCAGCCACTCGTATTTGCTTAGCAATTCTAACTCCTTAGCTAAAATTTAAGCGTTTTCTATAAATCTTTTCCAGTCAGGTGTTTTTCGCCAGCCTAGATTCGACAATAGCTCCATTAGACAGAATAGTGGCATTATATTAGTTCCTTCTGTTAGCCAACTCTAGAATGTTCTACTATGTCGTCACACAGTCATGTGACCTTGCTGATCTGGAATCTTCTGGATACTCCACTCCATGTATATAACCACTCTGGCTTCATTAGATAGCAATCAACCAGTTCGTCATTCTGTTGTTCGCCCACAGTTATGAGCCCGGATTGCACTTGCAATTGACAATTACTGAGTTCATTTGTTATTCTTTACACAGACCTTTGTCGATAGCCGTGACGTCGGCATCGGAGACCTCATTGTCGACAGCCGTAGCATTGGTGTCGAAGACCTAATATAGACGACAGCCATAGAGTGGTGTCGCTATCGATCACGATGTCGCTCAGCGACTCAGGAGTCACACGCGTGACGGTTATACTGGATAGACCAGCAGATTGGGAGTCTTGGTTCCAGCTACGACGAGAGAAGGCCGTCGTAGACGGTATCTGGAAATACTGCGACATCTCAAAGCCGAAGGATGAGCTACCGAAGCTCATTGAACCCACGAAACCATTGCCCAACGCCATCGAGGCTGGAGCAACCGCGATTAGCCAGCTGGATGCAGGCCAGCAGGCGATGTACAGCGATCTCCTTCACGACTGGAGATACGAAAGAACAGAATATATGAACATGAAGCGGAGAGAGGGCGAGCTTCTTATGGACATCAGCCGCACCATCGCGACTCGCCACCTCTACCTAATTAATGGAAAAGACGATATCTATGATCGATTGATCGCGCTTAAGCAGCAGCTTGCACCAACCGCAGCTGCACGCAGCAGAGAGCTGGTAACCAAGTACCGCGCTCTGCAGGAGAAGCCTCGAAGCCACAACCTTGAACAATGGCTTGACGACTGGATTCACATTACGAATCAATGCAGGGAGGCAGACCTTCCTGAGACGACAGGCTATCGAGCCCAAGACGATTTTCTGACAGTTGTCAGAACGATTGCTCCGGAGTGGGCCGGTGCATCACACCATGACCTTATTCTAAAAGAGACCACTGGGAAAACAGACGAGATTCAATCTCTAGCGGACTATGTTGCCCAATTCAGGATGTATCATCGACGAATCGGACTTACTACGGCTTCACCCGGAACGTTTGCTACACTAGGCGTTTCAGCACAACAGAACCAAGAACAGAAAGAACGATCATTAATTAAGAAAACACCAGAGTGTGTGTGCGGAGGCCGACACTGGTACAAGGACTGCTGGTACCTGGTCCCAGACCATCCGAAGAAACCAAAGAACTTCCGACCAGTACAGGCCACGCAAGCCAAGGTGACGGAGGCCTTGAAGGACCCAGAGCAAGCCAAGAGAATTGGCAATATCCTTGCAAGAGATGGGATAAGCATAAAGAAGGCAGACGAGCCAATAAAGCTTGATGACGGAAAGACGTCAGTGAGTCGTGATCAGAGGTTTGCTGCCCACAGCTCATTCTCTGTTATGCAGCCGCAACAGGTGCAGCAGAAAGCGCTACCTACGATCATCAACCGATGGATCCTAGACCCTGGTTCCAACATTCATGTCTGCAACTCTACTCGTTTTGGATGGATGGAGACGCGCAAGGCAGAACCAGAGGATATTCTCTTTGCAGGAGGATCAACAGTACCTATACAAGCCTGGGGAAAAGTTACTTTCAATGTAAACTTGCCTCATAGCACAGGTCAGATCCAACTCACAGATGTTGCTCTTGTAGAAGGTTTCTTCACGAACGTTGTAAGCCTCTCAAGATGCCGAGCAGTAGGCGTGCAATTTGACTCAGGACGAGATGTGATATACCAGCATCATCCGTCAAACGTCATTTGCTCGCTACAGCACAAGGATGGCCACTGGATCATCGATGCCGAGGACAACGATCGACCGACGCTGAGTAGTTTTGCCACAACGCTTCGGCGAACATACAAGGCCTCGAGAGAGGATCGACGTCCAATTACAGCATCTCACATTGAAGCACATGAGCTATTTGCCCATGCAAGTAAAGAAGCAATTGATCATGTAAACGAGAACGTGAGAGGGATAGCTCTGGATCCAGATACCCGAGCACCTCGATTACGAGAATGCGACACATGCATTGAAGCAAATCAGCAGCTCAAGTGAGCAGACGCCAGCCCGAAGAACAGGCTACAAGGCCATTCTATCGGATTGTAATCGATCTTGTGCAGCTTATCCCTACAGGGGAGACCTGCTACAACGGAGACCGATACTTGCTACACGCTGTGTGCGAGTACTCAAAGTGGCATGAAGTGACCACACTCACAGACAAGACACTGCACTCGGTAGTGCCAGCGCTAAAAGCATTGATCAACAAGATCCAACGTCAGTATGGGTACATTGTAGTTGTACTCAAGATTGATGGTGAGCGGGGCTATGGCCTTGAGCTCTATGACATTGCGAAGCAAGCAGGCTTCAAGATTGAGCTACGAGCTCCAGATACTGCTGAGCAGCTTGGTGCAGCGGAAAAGGCAGGACATGTCATCATCACAAAAGCAAGGGCGCTTCGAATTCAAGCAGGACTACCGAAGTCACTATCAAATGAGCTAGCTATCACTGCGGCTCGAATCGCCAACGTCACACCAACAAAAGCTATCAGTTGGAAAACGCCGTACGAGCTTGTTCACGGCAAGCAGCCTTTAGTTGCTCATTTTGCTCCGATTGGATGCAAAGCTTACGTTCTTAACAAAAAGTTGAAGAAGGCTGATAAGCTTGAATCTCGCACCTTTGTTGGATACTTGGTTGGATACGACTCTACCAACATTTTTCGCATTTGGCTACCTAAAAAGGACCAGGTGATTCGCGTACGAGACGTGATTTTCAAGCGCGAAAGTCGTTTCAGTGATGACTCAGAGAGGGAGGCTGTGACGCAGGAAGAGATCGAGGTTTTGGATATACCTCACTCTCAAGACACACAGGCCACTTTAACCGATCTGATTGAGCCGATGCAGTCACGGCTTCACACTACTATACACAATCGCAACAAGGAGGATGAGCCTTATATGGCCTATCTACCGACGCCGGAGCCATCAATTCGTGGCAACACAGCGCCGCCTCAGCAGGAGGAAGACGAGGATATCTTCGACACAGGCGCGCAGGATGCGCAGGATGACCAGCAAACTGCAGAAAAGCAGGACACCAAGCAACAGTTGCAGGAGCAATTGCTCCAAGAGATGCAGTCTAATCAAGAAGACAATAGCCCAACAATCTATCCCAGAGTACCGCAGCAGGAGAGCGTTACTAGTCAAGGACAAGGGCCACTCACGCCGATCGCATCAGGCCACCGTAGCCAGCTTCAAAAGGCACCTTCAACTCTACCCAAAGGATGGGCGAGTTCAGACGAATATGTTCCAGATCGACACAGAAACAACGCACCCAGAATGGCTGATCCCGAGGTTGGAAGCAGCAGCAACATTGTAGCAGGCAAACGAGCAAGGAAGCCGCTAAATCAGGCCTTAGCTACATACTATACAGCTTTCGCAGCAGCTACAAATCCGACAGCCCCAGCAAAGCTAGCTGGAGAGCTACCAAAGATAAGGCTCCATCGCGATCAGCTACCGCCACCGCCGAAGCGCTGGAAAGACCTCAAGAATCATCCATTCAGCGCAGAGTTTACCCAGGCAGTTCGAGCAGAGTTTGAGAGCTGCTGGGCAAAAGACTGCTTTAAGCGCACTGAGGCAACTTCAGCTACAGCAGATGCTGAGATACTGCCCCTGATGTGGGTCTTCACGTACAAGTTTGACGAAGACGGATATCTATACAAGTTCAAGGCACGACTCTGCGTACGAGGTGACCTACAAGACACGTGGGGAGACACGTACGCTGCTACACTAGCTATGAAAGTGTTTCGAGCACTTATCGCTTTAGCAGCAGCCTTCGGTCTGCTGATGTTTCAGTTTGACACATTGAATGCCTTTCTCAACGCTCGACTACCGCGAAAGATGTACTGCCGTACCCCAGAAGGATTTATAGATATATTCGGTGAGCTTCTTGAGCTGCAACGAGCACTCTATGGCCTCAAGGAAGCACCGTTGCTTTGGTACCAAGAGCTGTCATCAACCTTAAAGAAGCTCGGCTTAAAGCCAGTACCAGGAGTTCCATGTTTGTTCACAAACAATCAGTTAATCGTGTTCTTTTATGTCGACGATATTGTCGTCCTCGTACATCCGCTCAATATGAGCGCCTACCAAGCGTTCAAGCAACAGCTGCTCAACACATATGACATTCGCGAGCTAGGAGAGCTCAAGTGGTTCTTAGGGATTCGAGTAATTCGTGAAGAGCTCACAAGATCTATCTACTTGATCCAGGACTCATTCATCGACAAGGTCGCGACAAAGTTTAACCTCAAGCTTGATGGACGATATCCAGACGTACCATTGAAGGAAAACAACCTCATGCCTTCAACGGAGGAACCAAGCGCAGCTCGAACACACAGATATCAGCAATTAGTGGGCTCACTAGCCTACATCTCAACCTCAACGCGCCCAGACGTCGCGCGAGCTCACTCAATACTGGCACGCCATCTTCAGAACCCAGGGCAGAAGCATATGCACGCAGCGCAGCATGTTTGGCGATACCTAATTGGTACAAAGAACCTTGCTATTCGTGCATTAGCAGATATACAAGGCGGAATCACGAGTATCTCAACACCAGAATCAGCCCAACAGGAGCTAGAACCGTTATTTTATGGGGCATCAGATGCGGCCTTTGCAGATGAGCCACAGACTCGTCGAAGTTCTCAAGGCTATCTTTTCAAGCTTTACGGCCTACCCATTGATTGGAAAGCGACAATTCAACGATCAGTTACGAAATCTACCACTGAGGCTGAGCTGCTATCTCTATCACTAGCAGGAGGAGAGATGGAGTGGTGGCAACGCTTCTTTCAGGCAATCCAATTCGACCCGGAGTTTACACCAACGCTCTGGTGCGACAACCAGCAAACTGTCTCAATTGCAACTAAGACAGCCGATAAGCTTCAGACAAAGCTCAAGCACGTAGACGTGCACCACCACTGGATACGTCAGGAAGTATCAGAAGGCAGATTGCAGATTGAATGGAAGCCTACCGCAGAAATGCCAGCAGATGGTCTCACAAAGATTTTTCCACGCCAAAAGCACGCCAACTTCATACGCCAACTAGGACTCAGCGATATTTCAGGATTACTAGAGCCTCAAACAGACTCAGAAGATATTGTATCAAACGAGCTCGACGGTTAGTACTAGAGATACACACGCTGAGATCACCAGAACAAGAGCTCAGAGTCACTCATTTTCAGCTTTCGTTTCTGCAATTCACTCAAGCTGGGGGGGTGTGTTAGCCAACTCTAGAATGTTCTACTATGTCGTCACACAGTCATGTGACCTTGCTGATCTGGAATCTTCTGGATACTCCACTCCATGTATATAACCACTCTGGCTTCATTAGATAGCAATCAACCAGTTCGTCATTCTGTTGTTCGCCCACACCTTCTTCTATTCCTTTCAAAGGGACAGCAGCATAAGCGCCACTAGTCTCGTCCCAAAGCATATTCAAGAGTCTCTAACGCGAAGTTGCTACAGAACTCATAATGTAAGATCGCTGTTGGAACGGCTTTAAATTAATAATAGGAAATGCTAAAGGATGAACTGTAGTGAAAGGATGCCTAGCAGTCTTTATATTATAACCGTGCTTCTAATTTCTGCACTGAAAGCCCCAAGAAAATATAGCATCCATTATTTACTGCAGGGTGACTATATAAAATAGATGTCGCCAAGCCCTTACAAAATACCGGCGCGTGCGCTTTGCAAAGACAGTCGAATGTTGCAGGGCAACTAGATAAGTTTTACGCGAGCCACCATGGTTTTCTGAGCTGTTAGCAGACGCACACACGATATAAAAAGGAGTACCCGTGATCAGGTTGAAACAGGGCTCCCAACGTACCGTACTACGGTCCGTAGTACGGACCGTAGTACGGACCGTACACCGTAAGTACGTACACGCCTCCCCAGCCGTACCGTAGCCGTACGTACAGTGTAATCTGGCCGTAATTACGGCTGTACGGTTGCCTTTTCGGGATGTTTTGTGAGGGAGATCTTGGTGTTTTAGGTGGCTGTTTTAGGTGTTTTGAGTAGCTATTTTTGGCCAATTTTCGCCTTTTTTGGTGTAGTACGCGCTCGGGCGCTGACAGGCCTTTATCGTAGCAGAATCTTCGGATGATCCCCTGGCGACAACTCGTTAGCTTTGCCTACAATATGTCGCAAAATACACGGTCTTAGGCCTCACAGTTATCTCAGACTTCCCTCAAGTTTCGCCCGTACCATGCCGCCGCGTCAAAAAAGCTCGCCAGCGCCGTCGCCGTTGCCGAATCCAGCAGGGCCTCATCGGCGGAGCGTCCCAATCGCGTGAGAGTACTCCAAGTTATACAGAAAGGTCGCACGTTTGGCCGGCGGGCCATAGTATCTGTGCGCGTTTTGACGTCGATTTTAACCACCTCTGGCACCAAACCAAGAAGCTGGCGTTTGGTCGGATCGGTTACAGGGTGCGTAATAGTCGCAACTTATGGGCAGGCGTACGCTGTCGCCCATATGGCAATATGGAGCTGAGTTGGAGTACCTGGACGATGACATGGTTAGTAAAGTAATCTTCTGGCTCTGCAAGGACTGTCACCTTTCGCGGAAGGCAGCCAATTGCTGGCGAGTTGACGGCACCGAGCACATCAAAAGGCACCTGAGAAACGTACACAAAGTCGACCCCGACACTGGGTTGCTGCCTGTTGTTGAGGCTGTAAAGCCAGCCAGTCCTTTTGCTATTGCCGCTGGGGCAAGTTCAACTATATCTCATACGCCGTGGCAAGAAGGCGAGTTCTAGCGTGCCTTTGTTGACTGGGTAATCGTCGAGGACCTTAGCTTTTTGATGGCGACGTCGGTGACGACCTGGGGCCTTATGACGTGGAATCGAGCCGATCTTTTGCGCGCCCTGCTAAACAGCTATACTACGCTGTTAAAGTACATACAGGACGGCCTGGCGGATTGAAAGGAGGAGGTTGCAGAGCTTTTGCGCACGGCGCAGAGTAAAATAAGTGTGAGTTGCGATATATGGACGTCGTTAAACAATATGAGCTTTCTTGGAGTTGTCGCCCACTTTGTTGGTAAGTTGTTTTTCCGCTCTGGTGCCCGTTTTCACAGTGATTTTACAGTGATTTACAGTGATCTAGATGCCAAATATTAACAACGCGACCTACTTATTGCCTTCTGCAACCTTTTCGGCGACCATACAGCAGCTGCGCAAGCCCAAGCTATCGTCCAGATTGTCCGCGAGTACAACTTTGAGCAACAACTCTATTGTTTTGTGGGGGATAACGCCAGTAACAACGACGCGAAGTTCATCGAACATGTCAACTTTTTGACTAGCCTTGGCATTGGAAATCAACAACGTATACGCTGCGCGGGTCATATAATCAACCTGGTTGTTAAAGCATTAATTTACGGCGACGGCGTAAGCAAATTCGAAGCAGAGCTTGCTCAGGCCTCTCCCGGGATCAATATCAATTATACCGAGCATATGGGGTCGTCGGAAAACTCCACAACTTTGTGAACGCTGTATGCGTCTCCCACAAACGCCGCGAGCTTTTCCGTACAATACAGCAAGACCTGGGCGACGAGGATGATCTATGGACCTTTGGCACACTCAATTTAATACGGACGGCGGTATTAGGTGGCACAGCGTTTACCTCATGCTTCTGCGCTGCCAGGAGCTCAAGGATCCGATTCGACGCTTCATCCGACGCTCGCGCGAGCAGGCTGACCTGCCCGAGGCCCCTGAGGCCCCCGACGACGACGACGACGAACAATACAACCCTATACTTGACCCATTATCAGATGACGACTGGGAGGAGGTCGACGCAATTATACAGGTCTTACAAGAGTTCTATGAGATGTGTAAGGCGCTGGAGGGGGCGGCCAGCGTCAGCGGCTTTGGGTCGCTCTGGCAGACGATTGTCAACTTACAGCAACTCTACGAGTCGCTCACCGAACGCGTACAGCAAATTGACGGCTTTGCGCGATCTCCATACCTTATTAGGGGTGTTGCGCTCGCCCAAGAAAAGCTCAACACGTACTTTGCAAAGATTGTACTATCGCCAGAACCATCTCTATACTGTGTGGCCACTGCCTTACACCCACGGCTCCGAATCGCCTGGTTTAAAGACCACTGGAAAAGGCACCCTTGGTGGCACAGAAAGGCCGAGTCATCGCTCAGAGAGGTGTTTCAACAATACGTCGACGCCGAAAGCGAGCCCGCAGAGCTCCAGAGGAGCCTACGTCGTCGCGTAAGATCCCTGGGGCGTATAAGGGTGACGCGCGGAGGGCGCAAACAATGAGCGTGGATCCCATGCTCCTCACCGGCGGCAAGTCATATAAACGCTATAAACGCATGACGCAACTTGACGAGTACTTGGACGATTTGCAAAGGGATTACGCTGGCGACGAAGCGTCAATACAACTTATGGACGACCCTCACTGTTGGTGGGTTGAAGTTGGCCAAAAACGCTACCCAATCGTATACAAAATGGCTATAGATCACCTCTCAGTGCCATGTACGTCCTGCGATTGTGAGAGGTGTTTTAGCTCCGCCAAACGTACAATTACATGCGATCGCAACTCCCTTATTGGCAACACTATTGAGGCCTTACAATTGCAAAAAAGTTGGCTGCGCCGAGACGCTGTTAAAAGCTACCTTTTTGACCTCACAAAGTCAATTTCCAAACGCTCAACACCAAAAGACGATCACCTATTACCCGATTAGGAAATCTTGGCATATACGGACCGTACGTACGGTGTACGGACCGTATTTTGTGGTATTTTGAGGTTGCCGTAAGTACGTACGGCCCATACAAACCGTACCGTACACCAACCAGGGGCAACCGTACCGTAGTACTGTACGGTGGGAGCCCTGGGTTGAAATTTCCCAACCGAGAAGAGACGTACAGAGAGCTTTCTAGGGGGCAATGTGGGGTTCCAGCAGAGCCTCTAGCTCCAGCTCTGCGATGCTCTCTTCGTAGGCGGTAGCGATGGGAATGGTACCATCGACGGTTCCATCGATGATGGCGTGCATGACCATGCTCGCTCGCATCACCGCTTCTTCTCAGGACAGTTTCGGATGACTGCGGGCGTTTAAGAATGCGTTCTTCGATGATATCGGCGGAATGCTCGAAGAACGAGACAAGCGTATTGTCGCTTTGGAGAAAGATGGATGAGTCCATTCACCAAGCACCTAACCAGAACCACGCAATTAGCATCTCATAAGAGACTCTCCGGCAGAGCGCATTACCCACGGCAGGCGACCCAGTCTTCTTGAGGTTTCGCGAGAAAACCGGCAAGGGTCGAATTGGCATGCTCGTGTTTCTCTATGCGATCGACGGAAAAGTCCACAACTGTTATCTGTGACTAGGATGTCTGTTTCGCAGGATGGCCGAAAAGGGAAGGCGGCGGAGGTTAATAGTGAGGTAGGCATGAAGGAAGCGAAATCCCGCACATGAACATTCCTTTTCCTCTATGAGGGCCATGCATCCTCATTCGGGATGTTGATGCCAGGTTCGCTCCCTGCGACGGGCTCGCGTGGAGCATCGAAACTCGGCCATCTTGCACTCTGATAGCCCGCGGGACCATGTTTCCGATTAGGCTGCTGCGCAGCATACCAGCTATCGGAGTGTGGAGAATCAGAGGTTGCTTTACAGGATGCAGCCTTGGCGGCGACAGGAAAGACGAGGGGATTCCAAGCCGTTGCCGTGGAGCGCGCCGCACGGCACGAACGGGGTATCAACATCACAAATATTCGCTATAGCATCAGCATTCTGGACTGATGTTCATTCGGCGCTAATCACGACGCTGTTGATGGGATGTGCGATGGACTAGGCAGTCCCGCTGGTGTTGGCTGGCGATGACGATGGTGGAAGCACGTGCGCACGCGTTGCCCGAAGGAAGAGCGTTCGAGCGTAACAGTCATCCTTCGTATCTTATCCTATCCTTGCGACAAACGAACATATATCCATGCATTTACCCATCCCTAGCAAATTATGTACGCCTCCTAATCTCGCCATTATCCTAGCTAGCTACCCTTCTCCTGACTCTTCTTCTTCCCTACGCCATCAATCCCATTAAACTCCAGTCGGCACAGCAGATCGCCATCCTTGTTAAACACAGGGTTCTTAAAGAACAAATACCCACCGCCAGGGAACACAAACGTTCTATACGACTGAAGTGCTCGCTTGAGATAGTCCCTCACCCTCTCAAAGTAATCGTCTGTCACCAAGAGATCTTCGAGGTCACGTGCAACGTCTTTGACGTAGCCGGAGTCAAAAAAGAAGTCGGCGTCGCGTTTGGTGGTGGTGTCGATTTTTTCGGTGGCTGGGAAGCGGATCTCTAGCTCGCCTTCGTGAACCGAGGTGACGTAAATGTGATAAGTCACCTTGCGGGTTACGGTCGCGCTAAGATATGGTCAGTCCCTGGCCTGAAAATAAAGACAACGACCAGCTGATAGATGTGTACTTACGTGCCCTTCGTCGTCCCAAGCCAACGCCACCTTGTAAAGAATTTGTCCCTGAGCTCATGGTCGAGCCGAATGATGTTCTTGCCGGGCTCTATGCGTATAGCATTAGTGGTGGTGCAGGTATGCTCCAGCCACACACGGCCCGCGCCGTTTGCCTGCCTGGTGTTGTCCTCCATGTGCTCCTTGGTCCAGACCCAGGATCGGAATGGCCAGCCTAACCCACTGGCGGCCTCCCAATTGAAGTACGAGTACGGGCGGTTACCCTTTCCATGGTAGAACCAGATCTTCCAGCCAGCGCCATCCGGCTTCAACTGCGGCTTCTCCGGCTCCAGATAAGAAGCATAATTGAAGCGTTGCAATTGCGGGAGGAGGAAGGACTCCATGAAAACATCTTTGCCGATGGCCATGGTCCCGCGGTCGACGTCGGTACACCAGTTGCCAGTGTATGGGAGGACCGGTACGGATGGAAAAGGCTTTTTGCTTGTCATGTTGAGGTATAGGAGCATGTTATTATCTGCGGTTCCACCAAGGCCGGTCGTAGGGTACGAGGAGCCGGGAGCAATGTATGGGTAGCATTGGAAAAGCTGGTCCGTTGGGGGGAAGGAGGCGGGGACGGAGTCGTCTGGTTCGTGTCGATGGAAAGACTGTAGCCCAAGAGGCCGGCGCCAGATTCGCTGGCTCCAGTTCAGCATGAGCTGCTGCCAGCTTAAGAGACGCGGCCTTTCATGTCCTCATCATGGTCACCGAAAGAGCACTCATCGAGAACGGGGCTGATGATGTCGGCCGCTGCGAGTGTAATTAGAAGCTGATCTTGACGTTGAGATTCCTGTGAGGCTTACTTTCGAGATTGGCCAAGAGACGAGTAATGCGGTAATCACCCGGTTTGCCGAACTTCTCTTTGACGTCCTGATACTCTTCGGAATTGGGATCTAGGTTCTCTAGTGTGATATCGACTTCGAATACGAAGATCCAATCCTTAGTTCCGAAGGTTACCTTGTCACTATAGGTAGTCGTTAGCATTGTCGCTGGCGGGGTATCAAGTTTGCATACTCCGCACCACTCCCGCTCTTCAGTGTACACGTGCCAGCCTCGCCAAAGTTCATATAATACATGGCGCGGCCCCGGGAGAAATCCGTCGGCATGATGGCAATTTTTGGAGGCAGAAGTTCGGCGTTGTCGATGCTTCCGTAGTAACCGTCTGAGACGTTGAGCTGCTGGCGCGTTGGATCCATCCAGTGAAGTACTTCGATATTGTTGTTGATGAGCCATTGAGATAGTGCAACAATCTTGTTCAGCTGTCAGCCTCTGACCACTGGACAAAGGGAAGGGAAGGGCCGCAATCGTACCATGGAGAATCTGCCTCCTTCCACAGCAGCAAGCGACGTGTTGTTGCGAGAAGTGTCAGCTGCAGACGCCGCAGACGCCTCAAACACCTCAGCCGCCCCAGACGCCGCAGATGCCGCAGATGCCGCAGACACCAAAACTGGCGGAGGAGCATTAATGAAGGTGAAGGCACCCTTTTCGGCCTTCTTCGAGACGTTGTTCTGTGCCTTTGTGATATCAAGATGTTGTTGCTTGTCGAAAGAGGTGGGTGGTTGAATGACGCCCTCGCCGAGATGCTTCACGATGTAGTCGCGGGCGTTCGCGTCCACGGCGGCAATCTCGGCGGCAAGAGAAGGATTTTGCTTCAAGGCTTGACGGAGCTCATCGGCAAAGGCAGGAGTGGATAGGTTTGGCCGAATGGTGACTCCAGCTCCGATGCCCTTTTTGTCATCGGGCAGGGTGGCTTTGGTCACGACGAGGGTGTTTTTCGAGATGCTCGCCATGGCTTCTTCAAGAGGCAATCAATTGGAAAGTTGAATGAGGAGGGCTGTAGTAGTTCCAGTGGACTGGAAGATACCATGTGCTACATATACTTAGCTCTTTGCTCGTGCAACTGCTTTATGCAACCATTCTGCGATACCGCTAGAACCGAGTGCTGAACTTCCGACGCCCAAGCCCAGCTGAACATCCAACGCCCAAGCCCAGCCGAACTTTCGACCCCGCAAGCCCAGCTAAACTGGCCAACTTCCCGCAGTTTGTAGTTAAGCGTGGTGATTCGATCTCTTTAATAGGTTCGCGATGCTGCAGGGTGCATTGCGAGGAGAGCTGAGAAGACGTCAGCCGCCAAGCGGGAGCACTAGTGCAGAGGGCGGGGTGCATACGAGTGTAGAGGGCGGGGTGCATACGAGTGTAGAGGGCGGGGTGCATACGAGTGTAGAGGGCGGGGTGCATACGAGTGTAGAGGGCGGGGTGCATACGAGTGTAGAGGGCGGGGTGCATATGAGTGTAGAGGGCTCCGCGAGTAAGAGGTCAGACCGCTCGGGCTAGGCGCGCCACGGCAATTTAGCGCGAACGCCTCATAGCCAAGTGGGTTAAATACGAGCCTAGCCTAACTGTTCTCGGTTAGCGGTCTTCTAAGGATTGAACGGCAAGGATAACTCAGCGCGCCACAGCAATTGTTAAATACGAGCCCAGCCGAACTGGGCTTGGTCGGGAGCGGCTCGGTTAGCGGTCATCTAAGGATTGGACGTCATAAACTCAGCGCGCCACAGCAATTTAGCGCCAACGCCTCATAGTCAAGTGTGTTACGAGCCCAGCCTAACTGTGCTTGTCGGTTAGCGGTCTTCTAAGGATTGGACGTCAAGGATAACTCAGCGCTTATACCTAAGCGTTGCAACCAACATGTTTTTGTCGGTGGAGGCTTACTACCTAAGGTACTATGGTCGCCGACACACCTGCACTTGCAACCAATTAGCGAACTTGAAAGTCCTTGACAGCTGTCCACGGCTATCTCCATACGTCTGGCTAAAGCTGAACATGCATCGCGATTTCGTATTGAGGACCACCCCGGGCAGCAGCCCCTCATCTCACAGCTCGCCACCGTGCAGCACGACGACATCGTCCGGACCTATTGCCTTCGATACAAAAGAGGAGGAGCTCGACCATGGCCGCAATCATTATTAGCATTATTAGGGTGCGATCCTTCCCCCATCTATCGTCCGACTCGCTTCCATTGATTCACGTCCTTGCCCTTCCTTCACTGCCACCATGGCGAGCGTCAAAGTTGACTCGGAATTGATGCGCCAGCATGTCGCCGCCGTACCGGTACCCGACTCCAGTGACTTCTACACGTTGCGTGACGAGAGAGGTTTACCCCTTCTCTTTAGCTTGGGTAACAACGGAGTCTTGTATGCCTTCAAGGAGAACGACAGCGGCGCCCGCGTCTTGATCAACATGAGCGACGCGCTTGGTATCTCGGGGAAGGAGGCGCTTACTTTCGACGTCGTTCAAGACCTGCAGGGCCAGATATACTACTGCTTTGCCTATTCGACTGACGGCGGGGATGATGCCACTCTGGGCGTGTGTCGTCCTTTCCATCCCAGTCTGATCGATGAGGACAGCACGCATCATGACCTGCGGCATCTTATCATCCCTGAGCAGGGCGATACCTCTACCAAGATCTCGAGAATCTTTTTGGTAAGCTCTGCATCCTCGGTTCAGCATTTCGACAGTGTCAAGGAATTCACTAACATCATCTTTGCAGGGACCAAAACATCCCCGCCAGTCATACCCTGCTGTCATGCTAGGCTATGTGCCCCTAGACTCTGTCCACAAGTCGGCTGACATTGGACGTGTCTCCGTCAAGTCAACCCTCTCGAGTTGGAAGCTGGAGTCGGACGTCGAGCTCCCCGAGAATGCTAGGCAGATCGTGGACTTCTGTCCGGCCGCTCTCCCCGTCGGGGTGGGTTACTTCGTCCTTTATGTTATTCAAGGTAATGCATCACCGGAGCATCTCTTGAGCACGGCTCTAATCGACGCCACAGGCCAGAACCAGCTGGTTTTTGCGACAACGCCCAACTCGTCCGGCTTTTCGTGGAAGGTAGCTCTAGATCCGCCTTCCGGTACGCCCGACATGAGCTTCCCCCCCCGCAGTTAAATGCTGACACAAACTAGGGTCGCGATGCATGTCGACCATCCTCCAGAGCAACGGATATACAGGCCTACTTGTCGGAGGAGACGGTCTCTACTACTGGACGCCCACGGAATGCCAGGTGCGCAATCACCCTGGCCGGCGAATCTCGAATGATGAATCCTTCGACGGCATTCGCCAACTCCATGTCGCTCAATCCCCCGCCCTTGTATCAATTTTCTCCTCCAACCTCGATGACGCAGTCAGCTATGCTACAACTACCGATGCTACCTTTGCCGAGCCTTTGGATGCTGTAGACCTTATACCAGAAGGACAGGGCGGCAGCATGTCACCATTCATTGCTTCGGATAGTAGCGTGCAGCAAATGATCATCGCAGGCGACGGCAATAAACTGTCACTGCTTCAGCAAGATACAATCTCGGGCCTCTGGAGGACCTCGCCGTTCTACATCCCCTCGCTTGATGAAAATATTGAGTTTGATGCCTTTATGGCTCGCATGTCAGTCCTGTCGGCCACCAAGGACAAGCTCGTCACTGAGACTCTTCTGCTCAAGAGCCCTGAAGGTTGGGTAGAGGTTTTGGTCAACGGTCGCACTCTCACGGTTGGTCCGGACGGTGTACCTGTCATGACGGATGAGTCCGGCACTCTCACCTTAGTCATACCATCCGACGATATTTCCAGCTATCAATTCCAGCTCACCGATGTTGGCGAAGGCTTCCCGACGCATTTCAACGGCAAAGTCGTCGACATTGACCCGGCTGCGAAAGTTGACGCAAAGCTGGCAACGCTCAATAGCGCGAAGGACTTGCGGGAAGCCAAGCTTGAGAACGGTCAGCCGTTGCTGAAGAACACTACTGCCAGTGATGAGGACATTGATGAGTGCGGCAAGGCTATGGGCAAGCTGAATGAGCAACGAGAGAATATTGCCAGCGGGAAGGCACGCAAAGCGTTGAGAGCTATGACGGTCTCTCGCGACACGCGGGCGTTCCAGCCCGGCCGGGTTCGTACCGGACAGCAACTGGGCGAGATTGTCGGAGGTTTCAAGACACAGCGCATCGCTAACGCGCAGAGAATCAAGGACCGCGGTTGGGTAAGTCTCCAGAACTACATTTTCATCTAACACTGACGAAGGTGCTAATATCTGTTAAACGAACAGGACTGGTGGCATGGTTTCTGGAATGGTTTTCGTAAAATTTATTCAATGGTCATCGAAGTCATCAGCGACACTGTCATGGTCGTTATTGAGCTGGTCGATGAAGTCATCCGCCTCGCCGTTCGGACGCTGCAGGAGCTGGGCAAGGTTTTCGCCATGATATGGGACAAGATTCTTGATATCCTAGAGGATATCAAAAATTGGCTAAGCTTCCTCTTCAACTGGGGTGACATCATGGACGCCAAGAATAATCTCAAACGCATGGCGAATAACACCTTAGATGCCGTTCCCGTCATCGTCGACCGCTTCGGCTCCACTTTTGACGGACTCTTCGATCAGGTAGAAGATATGGTCGACAACCTGGTCTACGGACCGGAAGTGCGTAAGGCGAAGGCGGGCAAAGACACGGTGGATGACGCCAGCGCCGAAGAGGGCAACGAGATCAGCAATAGCTCTTCTGCCCAATACTCCAACTATCAGCTCGATCACGGCGGCGCTGTAGCATACTCCACACCCGCAAACCGCGACATGGCCAGGCAGCCGGACTTTGTCAAGACGATGGACCACTTCATCAAGACCCAAGGCGCCACCAGCAAAGAGGCAGCTGACTTCGGCGAATCCATCAAGGCTCTCTTCACTGGCAAGGGCAAAGTTTCCGGGGCGGAAGTCGGCCAACAGCTTGCTTCTACTGTCCTCAAAGGTATCCTCAGCGCCGTCAAGAGCATCCTGACCGCGGGTTTGACCGCCGTAAAGGAATTCATCAAAACCCTGAAGGAAATCGTGAACTTCAAGATCCACATCCCCGTCTTTTCCGCTCTCTACAAGACGTTCACGGGCAGCGATCTCACACTACTCGACGGGCTCTGTCTCATCATCGCGATACCGCTCACAGTCGTCACTAAAGTGATCTCTGGGAAGAAGTTCCCGGACCTAAGGGACGTCAATATTGCGGAGATCTTCGCACAAGGTGGCTTTGGAGGCCGCGAGCTAGCACTCACAAAGGGCGGCATTGCTGCAAAGGTCGGCCGCCCTTCTCTAGGATTGAATAAGGCAATGAGCATTGGCGAATGCGTCATCCGCATCGTACGAGCAGTGCTCTCCGTTATAAAATTCAAGATGAGGCCGGTCAAGACATCGCCGGTCGCCAGGCTCCGAGCCGAAGGAATCGAGACCAGCCTGACAGTCCAAGAGCCTGCGCAAACTAAACCTAACCTTACCGAGAAGCAAGTGCTTCAACTCCGCAAATTTCAGGCCCCGCACCCACTCCAGAGCGTAGCACGCGCAGGCGTTGAAGCACGCGCAGGTGTCCCCGCCCTCTTGCTCGACCCGAGCCTTTGGGACGCAGTCTTGGCGGTGCTGGGTCTTTTTTGCACCGCTCCGATTGATCTCACTGAGCCGCCACAAGTCCTTCGCGTCCTTAGCTGGCTAGATGCGTTAATCTTCGAGGTGGTGGATTACACTAACTACGATAATGCTCCGCAGGACAAGATCATGCTGCGATGTCTGAACTGGGTGTTCGTTGTGGTGATCTCTATGGTGGAGATGCGCGAGGATGATGAAAGTGGTTATGCGGCGCTGCGGCTGTCCCAGTCGCTCGTTGATCTGGGATCGGGGATTGTGGATGATCTGAACGTTGCCAATGGTGAGTCTACCACAGTCCGATATGCTGGAATGGTCGCTAATAGTATTTAGATCGGAAACTGAAGGCTGCCAGCGTGGCCTTGGACGGGGTTTCTATTTCGTTTCTGATTGGGCTAACGTATAAGGCGAGCAGGGAAGAGCACTGGAACTATATGCTATGCGATGTCTAACGTAGGGGGGACGGAACGACAAGCTATAGTAGATTAGGCAAAATAGCGCAAAGGAGATTAATATCTTGCTTTTTTTATTCTATTATTTAAGATAAAAGTCTTTCGTATTCTGATTTTAGGTAGATTAATTTAATACTATGTAGCGTTAATTAATCTACGTAGGAGTAGAATAACAAAGGCTTTTATCTTAAATAACGTAATAAAAAAAGCAGAGCCCCCCACTTAGTAATTAAAAAGAGCATAATTATAATAATTATAATAATAATAATAATAATAATAATAATAATAATAATAATAAATAATAATAATAATAATAATAATAATAATAGTTTAATTTTGTTTTATAACTAAGAGAGTTTCTAATAAAAATATTATAATAATAGTAGTTATCTCTTATACTATTATTAATACAGAAAAGCGTTTTAAAATAGTATTAATAAAAACAAGTTAGTGCGTTGGCTAATAACAATAATAGTAATAATAACTACTATTAATAATACTATAATAGTTCTTACTAGCCTATTTACTAAGCATACCCTATTATCTTTTTTATACTACTATTAAAGTTACTATTACTATTAATATAGCCTTTAGTATTTGCATAGCTATAGCTATTAGTATAACTAAAGCTATAACTATTAATAAGAAGCATAATATTATTAAATAAGTAAGCGTAATACTATATATTATGCTATAACTATAATAGAAGTAGAGGATTACTTATATAGTAGAGTTAGAGATAGGCAACTATATAGTATTTAGTAGATAGCAAATATAATAAGGCATATAGTATTAATAAGGTAAAGACAAAGCTTAGTAGGCATAAATTTAAGAGTAGTTTAAATAATATAGTTACTATATAAGTTGTGTATTAGCTTCCTAAGCTTCTCTTTATATATTATCTCCTAAATTATAATTGTCTTAATATCTATCTTAGCGCAATAGACGTACTTCTTAATAATATTAAAGCTAAACTTCTACTTAGGTAGCTTAGTATTATAGCCTTAGAAGCTAAAGCAAAGTAGAGTAGCAAAGCTAACTTTATTAAGGTTAAAAATATACTATATTATATATTATTGCTACTATTAGCTTACTTTAGGATTAGTATATTATTACTAGAAAAGAACTACTATAACTTTAGTATACTATTAATTTATATAAAATATTAATACTTGCTTAGACTACTTAGGATATATTTATAGTGTAGTTACTATAGTTTATATTCTATTATAGTAATCTACTATAATAGCTTTAGTAGTATAAGGCTAATAGAATTTACTATATTAATTAATTCTTATAGTAATAGCTATAAATATTCTAAGCACTATTATCTAATAATAAACCTATTCTATATATTATTCGTAATAGTTCCCTATACATATTTCTTTAATTTTCTTTTATTTGCCTTACTATATATTTTGCTATATCTTATTAGTTTTTTAATTACTAGTTATTATTATATATAGCGTTATACTCTAAAAAGTTAATATAGTTATTAACTATAAATATATAGTTGTTACTAGAACCTACTTTAAATCTACTATTAGATTAGACACTATTATATTTATAGTTTGTATTAGTATACTTTACTAGTATAATATATATTATACTAATAATCTATACTATATAAAAGCCCTAATAAGTCTCTTAGTATCTAGTTCCTCCTAAGTATATTTCTTAGGCTAACTAGTTCTAAAGCTTAACAAAACTATAAATATTATCTAGTTATACCTAGTCTACTATCTTAAATATCTTAAAAAGAAAGTAAATATATAGATTTTTTTACTTAGTAGAGTATATAGTGTTTTATTCTATAATAGTAAATATTAGCTAGATTTAGCCTATACGCCTACTGTCACCAATCTAAGGTGCGGGCTCCTCGCTTACATTATATTACCTTTTTGGGACTAGCGCAATTACTAAGCGAGGTTCTAAGCGAGGCTACGTATATAGCCTGCCTACGTACCTACCTTACGTAGGTATTGCTACTATCTTATATTTGGATTCTAATTACTACTATTATCTTATATATAACGTAATAACCCCTATAGTGCCCTTATACTAACTATACTAAAGTGGCTTTTAAAAACGCGAAATAGTTTAGTTTTATAATATTAGACTTAACTATAGAATTATACGCGTGTTATATTAGCTATATAGGTAATAGAATATTCAAAATCTTAGTAGAGGCTATAATACTACTAGTATACTAAAAGTTCGCTAATATAGCAAATAATTATTAATTAGAGGTGGTTATAGAATACTCCGCAACTAACCTAGATATTAATTTTCTTTTTAGAAAATAACTACCCTATTAGCCCCTCTATAACTTATCTAAGGGTAACCTAAGTGTCTTATATAAGTATATTACAGATTACTTATAAAGAGGCTAGATATAATATTTAAGGTTACTAGCTAGAGCACTAATTCTATTTATAAAAAAAAGAATAGTATATTAAGGCTATGCGTAGATTATTATAGCCTTAATAAGATTACTATTAAGAATTATTATACGTTACTCTTAATTACTAAGTCCTTAGAAATATTAGTAAAAGCAAAGTTCTTTACTAAGCTTAATATTTAAGAGGCATATTATAGAATAAGAATTAAAAAAGGCAATAAATAAAAAATAGCTTTTTATATAAGATATAAACACTTTAAGTACTTAGTAATACTATTTAGTTTAACTAATACTCTAGCATAATTCTAAAAATATATTAATAAGGTCCTAGTAGGACTAATTAATATAATGTGTATTGTCTATTTAGATAATATACTTATCTTCTCTAATACAAAAGAGAAATATAAATAATATATAAAAGACGTTCTTAAAAGCCTATATAAGAATAAACTATATATTAAGCTTAGCAAGTATAAGTTGTATTAAAAAGAGACAAAGTACCTAGATTATATTATTAGCTAAAAGGAAGTTAGAGTACATAAACACTATATATAAAAAATTACAAAGTAGCTACTCTATAAAATAGTTTCTAATATTAGAGTATTTATTAGTTTTATAAATTATTACTAGATATTTATCTTCGGGTTTTTAAGAATAGCTCTGCCCCTTACTAAACTTACTTAGAAGAAGTCTAGTACTGCCTAGGGTAAGCAAGCTTAAAAAAAGAAAAAAGCCAAGTCTTATACCTAAATGCGTAGGCAAGAGTAGCTTTTAAAAAGTTAAAGGCCATATTTATAAAAGTCTCTATATTAGTGTACTTTAAGTCTAATAAAAAATAAGACTTAAGGTAGATACCTTAGGTAGCGTAATATCTAGTATATTAAGCCAGAATATACCCAAATATAATAGAACCCTATAGTAGCAACCTATTAGTTTCTTTTTATAAAAGCTAAATAGCATATAACTTTAATGTAATATATACTAAGAAATTACTTACTATTAATAAAAGTGTTAAATATTAGTAACACTACCTATTAAATATTTTATTTAATATTCTTATAAATTATAATAACTTGTAATAGTTTATAAATATAAAGAAATTAAACTACTAGTAGATTAGAATCTATAAGAGGCTAGCAGAGTATAAGTTTATTATTATCTACTAGCTAGAAAAGGAAAACCTAGTAAATAGACAATTAAGACGCCCTAACTATATAAGCAAGGCGCAATACCTAGTAGAAAAGAAACCAGGGCTTATATAGAGCCTTTAGAAATATTATTAAGAAGAAATACTTTTAATAAACTAACTACTTAATTAATTACAGCAATTATAAAATTCTAGTAAGTGGCACCCTAGACACAAAGGCGGCTAAAGAGGTGCGAACCTAGGAGAGAAATTATAAAAGAGCTAATATTATTAATAAATAGTAGCTCTAAATCCGACTTAGAGACTAAGGATAAAGTTAAGGCTCTAGAAGAACTTTAACCCTAATAGTTAGGCAAAAAGTTATTAGAAGAAGGCATAATAGAGTAAAACAAAATTAAAGTGCTTTTAATAAGTGTAGAAAAGGCAAAGGCCCTCTAAACGTGCTATAATAGTCCTATAAGAGGGTATTTTAGGGCGAAGAAGACATTAGAGAAGTTAGGAAGGCATTTCTAATAGAAAGGAATACAACGCGAAGTTAAGGACTACTATTAAAACTATTTAAAGTGCAAGATATTTATTATACTCTAATACTAACTATATAGTCTTTTAAATCCTTTCCCTGTGCCAAATAGCCCTTAGAAGAACGTTACCTTAGATTTTATTATAGACTTACCTCCTAGCCAAACACTTAGCTAAGTCTATAATACGATTCTAGTAATAGTGGACTATTTAACAAAGAGAGCTTATTATATACCTACTAGGGCAGATTAGAATATAAAGGGCTTAGTAGAAGCCTAGATTTAGGATATTGTTAGATTACACGGCACTTCTAAGACAATCTTATTAAATAGAGGTTTAATAATAAACTCTCGCTATTAGGACTCTTTTTATTATTACCTTAACACTATAAGGGTATTATTATTAGTCTATTACTCGCAAATAGACAGGCAAACTAAAAGGCAGAATTAGACGCTTAAGCAGTATCTTTAATATTTTTACTACCTAGAATAGGATAACTAGGTAAGGTAGTTACTAATTGCAGAATTTGCGTATAACAATAGCGTAAACGTAATAACTAGAGTAACTCCTTTTCGCGCATACTATAGAGCGGATCCTTATGCGCCAGAATAGCCCAGAATGCCGCTTAGCGATAGAGAATTGCTACTAGGCACGTTGATTGCAGCAAAAGTTATTGCACTATAGGCTTAATATAGAATAAAAATTATAGCGGCGAATAAGTACTAAAAGAAGTACGCTAACAAAAAGAGGAAGCACCTTAGTCTTAAACTAGAGGATTAAGTGTTTATATCTACTAGATATTTAAACTCTATTTAACCTAAGCGCAAATTTAATTAGAAGTTTATTAGACTAGGTATAGTTAAGTACCCTATAATAAAAGAAGCCTATAGAGTTAACTTTCTAGAACTAAACGGATAAGCTAGCGTACATAGTCTCCGGCCACCCGGGGATTCCGGCCACCCCACCAAAACGCGACACCCGCACAAAACACGCGATATCTTAACAACGCTTATTATGATTACCACTGCGTGCACATAGACTCTAGAGTTGCAGCAGCAGCAGCTACTAAAGCTGTTTCTGAAGCGCTCGACATAGTAGATCTTTGCTGCTGAGCTCCTGCAGCCTCAGCTGCGCGTATAGCCTCTACGATAGTCTCTACCTCTGCAAAGCGTCGATTTGGGTCTATTTGAACGCGCTTTCGAGGACGCTGAGAGCTAGTAGTCTGTAGATGATACTCAAGGCGTCTTTTCTCTGATTCTAGCCCTGCAGCTCTAGCATTTGCAGCTGCTAGCGCCTTAAGCCAAGGGTCCTAGTTTCCGACAGCCCCGTGTTTCCGACACCCTGCAAAGCGCCGCCGCCGTCACCACCCTGGTTACGAATGTGTTCACAACTTTGTTAAATAAATCTCTAAAAACATAAAATAAACTGCATTTTAAGAGCTTTAATCGCTTTCTTTGTCTATACTTAAATTATAGGCAAGATACTGTTGTGTTAGTTATTAATCCTGTGCTGAATGTTAAACTAATGCCTACTCTGCTTCCTCCTTAGAGCAACTCTCCTTTACCTCCTGCGTTGGGCTTCTCGCCTTGCGAACACGTTGGGAGGGCTCCTAATTAGTCTAAGAGAGAACCTCTGCAAGACTCGCGAAGCGATTGTTTGGATTAATTGCGACTTTGTGGCGTTTTAGCGGATTTGCTTGCTTAATATGCTTGCGGAAGGAAGCAATTTTATAATTCTTTATAGAGACCTCTATTGCGATACGGTCTAGCGCTGTGGTAGCAAGCTGAATATATCGTTGTGTAGCTAGAAAGCTGTTCTTCCTAGAAAATAGCTTTATAATGTCGCCACCGCGTTTTGGCGTCCTAATATCTATGGTAGAAGAGGGGGGTGTCAACGGCTGTTGGCGCACTACGACCCACCGAGAACCTAAGGGCTTATCCACGCTCTTAGGATACAGCCCTGTCGCCTTCCACCCAGCTCGTACGCACTGCTCTCGAAGACCGATTTTACGCGCTTCTGCATAAAATTCAAGAAATCTGGCCTTCCTAACCTTCGTTGCATCTGTTAGAGCTGTATGCTTGCTAAGGAACCGCTAATACGCTGCCTTTAGACTTAAGAAATAACTAAGATCTAAAGGCTAGAGTATATATAAAATGTAGGCAGGCAAAAAGAGTAAGTAAATATTATTTAGGTAATATGTAGTTATAAATTCGTCTAAGGTATGACTGCTATAACTGTTAACAATAAGCAACTGTGCCTTAGATAGATCGTTAGGCTTAGTCTAGGGCAAGAACACCTTCTCTAGCCACTTAATAGCAATTTTGTTACTTATCCATCTATTTTGCGAGAAGGTAATATGCCAGCTAGGATGTTAAGCTAAAAACTCCCACTTAAACTACTGCTCCTAGATACTTTTGGTCTTAAAGATGATAAGGGGGTTTAGAGTGACACTAAGCGCGGAGATACACTCTATTATAGAGGTTTAAGTATAGGTATTTACTATCTTAACTAGTATAGAGTTTAGATTTTCCTGCAAGGAGCTAATAACAAGCCTATTAATACCCTGGCCTTCCATAATGCCGCCCTTGTCGGCGTTGTACCTTTGTTGGGGAGGAATCCAGCTCACGGTCCCGTATAGGTCGAACAAGTGCCTAATATTATCTGGAGTAGCTGCATTTATGCGTTCCTAGTTAGTCTAGCAGCCTAACTTTGTCTTAATAGCTGGGTGGCGCCATAAAAAGTGATTAGACCACTTTCTCTCTAGGTTCCTGTGGTTACCCTCTTGCTTAAGCACGCCAGTTGCAATAGCTTACACTTGCGCATGCGTTAGCGCGTAACTAAGGGCCTCCTGCTAGAGAATCTAGTACTCTAGATGCTCTTCTTAAATAGTTGTAAGCCGCTGTTCACTATCGTAAGCGTATTAGTAAGGTTAGGCACTATTAAAGCGGCCGCGAAGAGTGTTCTGTAGTATTCTATGCCAAGCAGCAGCAGTAGCTAAAGCGACCCTAGATTTGAGGTCTGCGAGTGCATTTTAGACGTCGCCCTCTGTATATCTAGCTATTAGAAGATAGAAAAAATAATACAAAATAATGAATTAAAATTAATAAAGAATTGAATTTTTAAGAACTTATATTCGGTTGTAGTGCATGATGAGGAGGCGCGGTTGTGGGGCTGTCCGAAACACGGGGGTGTCGGAAACTAGGACCCCTGGCTTACCGTGCCCGTGCGCGTAACGACCCACGTCGCGTAACGACCCAGGAACAACGCGCTCACTACTTCAAAAATGAGGGTATTGCAACAGCTATAATAGCTATTATTACGAGATTTTGTAGTAGAGTAGTAAACAAAGGCATGCGATTAATTTGTACTATCTAAATTTACTTGGAAGGTTGACGTTGCGGCCACGGCGGGTGGTGAAAGCTGGGGCAGCTAATGCAGCCTGTGATGCCTCCTTAGCAGCTGCACCAGCACTACGTTGTTTCTGACGCTTGTTGGCTTAAGTAGAGGCTTTTGAGGCCTTGCGCTTGCCCTTTTAGGATAGTTGTATAGCTTTTTCAGCGTTGCGAGCTGCCTTCTGGCGCTCGCGTTTAGCTGTCTTGTCAGCCTTCTCCTTCTCCCTCACCACCTTGGCTGCCTCTCTCGCCACACGCCTCTCCTCTGCCTCTTGCTCTTGGAGTAGCTTAGCAGCAGCTTGAAGCTCCTTCCTGTTAGCCTTTGCAAGCTGCCCGTCATGCTCTTCCCTCTGCTTCACTGTCTCTCGTGCACGTGCCTCTCTGATCTTGCGCGGAGACTAGAAGACGGCACCACTGTGGTACTCCTGGCGCTGCTGCAAGTCAAGAGGTTTGCCGCGCTTCTTGTGCTTCTTCTTAGCAGTGAGAGCCTCTCTTAGGCCATCGTTCTTATGGTGTAGCAGCTTGTTTTGTACTTGGAGTCCGTGGAGCGTTTGGGAGAGCGACTTTGACTCTTCTGCGGTAGTATCCTTCACTGCAGAGCGTACGAGACGCTCCATCTGACGCCAGTCGCTCTCCTTAAGCGCTGAGGGGCCTGCTTCGCCTTCATCTTGCTTCCTAGAGCTCTCTCTCTTGAAGCGTTTGAGTATAACCTCTGGGTCCATAGGCCATATACCAGTAGCTTCAAAGGACTTAAGGATAGTCTCTGTCTTAAATAAGGACTCCCACGCTCTCCAGAACAGTGGGAAAAAGTCCCCCTTCTTGACTGGTACTAGCCCTTGGCTCCTCTGGAGGTGGGTGGAGAGCTCCTTAGAGTAGGCGGTGGAGAGAGGTTTAAACATGACGACGTCGAGAAGTTGAAGCGTATGGGTAGAGTGAGGGGGAAATACGGCTAGGAGTATGCGATGGGATTCGTAGTAGTTGATAAACTCCTTTGTGAGGTGACTGCCATGGCTGTTAAGTATGAGGAGACGCCAGTCTCTCCTACGACGCGCTTTCTGCTTCGTGCAGCGATCAAATACCTGCTCTAGCTACGCTAAACTGATGTTGTTATTCGTCTATCTAGATGGAGATGAAGCTACAAAGACGTTGTGTTGCCCAGCTTTAATGGTGTCCACCTAAGCTGCCTGCAGTGAGCTGTTTGCTGACTGATAGATGAGACCTGGCGGCAGAGCCTCCCCATCAGCGCAGACAGCTGCTAAGAGGGTGATCCATTCACGAGAGCTATCTTGGAGTGCCGCCTGCACCTCTTTTCGCTCCCACATCTGACGGCTGAACACTTGTTTTGAGCGTCCTGTTATATCTATTATGAAGCCCTTCTTGTCTATATTGTAGGAATGGCGCGGCTGTATGTCGTACTGCTTTATCTTCTGATGTAGCAAGTCAAAGTATAGCTTATACTTAACGTTTGAATCAGCGTTGTGGCGGAGAGAGTCAATTCCAGATGTCCATTTGGAGATGAGATGGTGGCCGTGTCGGTCAAGAAAGCGGGTAACCCAAGCGTCGCTCACGGGCTCTGTGGCTGTCGAGGATGCGAAATTTTGTATCATCTCTCTTGTAGGAGGCAGCCCTCTCTTTGTAAGGTCTTCAATATAGCTCACGAGCCCTAACTCTTGTTGTGGGCTACTTGTTGATCGCGATGCTTAGCTTCCCGTGGGCGCTGACAGCCTTGGTGTCTTCGGCGCAGCGTACTGTGCGGTACACCAAACTAGCGAGCAATTTTCCGGTATATAAGTTGTTCTCCTGGTTTAAGCAATTCGATTGCTGCGAGCGCATCGTCAATTGGTGCCATGGTGGTGGAGTTATGACGCGTTGAAGTTTGGAGCTTGTCTGGTGTTTTGGTGTTCCTGAGTCGTTACGCGACGTGGGTCGTTACGCGCACGGGCACGGTACTGTGTCCGTGCACTCAACGCCCGGATTCAGTCAACGCCCGCCTTTTACTAGGAAAATTGTCAGATTCACTGTGCTTTCACAGTGTTTCTTAGTAATCCTTGATGGTTCAGATGAAAGGTGGTTGATTTTGATGATGGTTGAGATGATTGATTGTGGAGTGATCTCTGTCGGAGGAGCTGAGCTATCGTACGCAATATCTATCTAGCGCCAAGACACACTAGTACTAGTGCGGAGTAGTGTAACAGTAGTACGCCAGTCTCCTTCGTGTATTTCACAGTGATCTCACAGTGACATCACTGTGAGTCACACCAACTGTCGTTATAAGGAGACTATGTGATCGGACGCACGTGACTACTGGATTTCACAGTGAAATCACAGTGATTTCCAGTGACCTGATATCTGACACACCCCCTCAGCTTGGATCCTCAGAGGGCCAAGCTGAACTATCTCTTGCGCAGTCGTACTATTGCTTATAGTCCAAAAGCTTCCATCCTGTCTTCTAACTCGTCGAGGTCGACCTCTTGGTCGGTGATCCTTCCCCTGACGTCTTCAAGTCCTAGTTGATTCAAGAACTTGGTCCACTTGGCGGCTGGCAGAGCCTTGGTAAGACCATCTGCTGCCATTTCTTCTGATTGTTGGTACTGGACTTTGATAGCTCCACGTACTACTTCTTGTCGAAGCCAATAATTGTGGATGTCGACATGCCTGAGCTTGGTTTGCAATTTGGCGATTTCCTCAGTAACAAGTCGAATGGTTTGTTGGTTGTCGCAATTGATAGTGATTGTTGATGGCGACAGTTTGATCTTAAGTTCATCGATCAACCGAGCTGTAAACAGTGCCTCCTTTGCAACTTGTGAAAGTGCCAGCAACTCAGCTTTAGTTGTCGAAGTGGTGACGGTGTCCTGTTTGTTTGCCTTCTAGGCGACAAGGCCACCAAACAATTTGATAATGTACCCCTGTGAGCTCTTTCTATCAAGGGTGTTGTCTGCGAACGACGCGTCGCTAGCAACCTCGTAGGTGTCTGCTCCTCCAAATCGTAGCCCTAATGATCGGGTGGAGGATAAGTATAGCAGTACGCGGTCGGCGGCGTTGTGATGGTCGTCGCTGGGGTTTGAAAGGAAGCGCGATAATCGGGAGCTTGCAAAAGCTATGTCCGGGCGCGTGGTTACTGCAGCGTAGAGGATTGATCCCACCTTCCGCTGGTACCGATTGATCTCTGCCATTGTGGCGAGTCCTTCTTGAGGTAACAGTTCGACTGCTGACATTGGGGTATCGTGTTTGAGGTCGCGTTGGTCGATTAGACGACTGATCTTGTCCACGTAGGACCTCTGTGATAACCAGAGTTGCCTGTTGGCACGGTCTCTGACGACTTCAATGCCTAGGAACCACTGTAGATCGTTACCACCAGTCAGGGTGAACTTTGTACCTATCTTTTTCATCACTGCATTGGCAGCGTGCTTTTGATCTTTTGAGTATGCGACGACAAGGTTGTCTACATAGAAGAAGATGATGATGCTGTCTTTGATTATATAGCAAGGTTCGTGCGGGACTGCGGTAAAACTGAGATCCTTGAGCGCACTGGTGAATTCTCTCTGCCACAACAGTGGTGAGATGCGTAAACCATACAGTGCCTTGCGCAGCTGTAGGATGGTGCCTCTTTGGGTATAACCTCGGGGCATCCGCATGTAGATTTCTCTGTCCAGGTTCGCGTGGACGAAGGCGTTGGTAACGTCGTACTGGCTTAGCTCTAGGTCAAACCGAGCCGCTGTTGACATGAGCAGGCGAAATGATCTACCTGCGAGTGTTGCGGCATAGGTATCCTGTGTAGTGAGATGGCGTTGTTGATCTCCGCGCACTACCAGCCTTGCCTTGCACTTCTGTAATCTGTGATGTTTATCAAGTTTGTAGGTATATACCCACATACAGTCGAGAATCTGGTGACCGCGTGATCGCACTGAGGCTGCGGACACCTCGCTCCAAGACCTTATTTCTTTGTGACTTTGTAGATGGGATTGCTCGGCATCCTTCCACATCTCGAATAGAGGGTGATCGTCTATTCGTGTTCTGCAAGATGGAGGTTCCGGCAATTGACTTTGGTGGGGTTTCTTGCCTGCTGCGAGCATGCGAGTGAATTGAGCTTTGTCGAGCGGCTTCCCCTTGTATTTGCCTCTACTTCCTGCGAGTGTACCTGCAAGGAAGGCGGCTGCCTATGGCACAGCGCGTTGATCTGGCTGTGGTGTTCCTATGGGTAATTTTTCAATTTGGTCCTGTTCGAAACTCACTATTGATTGGGCAAGCAGTGAGATAGGCGGAGGTGTCTCTGGTGGTGTTGGGTAGGTGTAATTGATCTTCCTCCCTTGATAGTACCCTGGAGCACCCTTGTCCTCCTCGTGAGAGTTAATGATCGACTCATCCTCGTAGAAAGACTCCGTATTTTTATGTTCTGGTGGTGAGGGCGGTAGCTCCACTATTTGGGTCCATGCAGCAATCTCTTTAGTAGTGCTGTGCATGAGGTTGTCTAACAGGTCTTCTTGTTTACCTGAGAACACTTGATTTTCGTCGAAGATAACGTCGCGTGTGCTGATAACTTTGTTGAGTGGAGGTATCTATACTCTCCAGATATTTGTTGATCGATAGCCCACTAGGTAACCAACCTATGCCTTTGGGTCGAGCCTTTGGAGCTTGCTCTTGCCGCGTTTTGTATCGTTGGTCAAGGCAAAAGCTTTACAGCCGTAGGCTCTGAGGTGAGCCTGGTTTGGTTTCTTTGGTTGGGTGACGATGCCGTTTTGGTAGGCAACTGTTGTAAAAAATACTTCGTGTGGTGATTGCTATTGATTGGCGTAGTTTGGAGTTCGATTGTACAGGTATACGGCCGCTCGTGTGATCTCTGGCCATAGTGTCTAGGGAAGGTTGGCGTCAAGTCGCATTGCACGGCTCTTCTCCTTAATTACACCCCCTGAGCGTTCAGCCCCTCCATTTTGAGCTTGGGTATTAGGTGCTAAAGGCTCAATAACAATCCCTTCATTGATACACCACCTGTTAACGTCTTGTTTGACTGAGAAGATCTCATTGTCAGATTCAATGACCTTGACAGTTACCTTGAACTGTACTCTCATGAATAGTACAAATTCCTTCAGCAGCCTGATGATCGTACGTGCTGGTCGATTATCTTTGAAGTAGAAGTCCCAAGCTATGCCTGAGAAGCGATCGGTGATGAGCATTATACTCTTTTCGCCGGTCGAGCTCTTGTCTTCGAAGTTGTGAAAGTCTATAGCGACTCTCTCTCCTGGGCCATTGTTGATTTGTCTAGCCTGACGTCTGATTTGTCGCTTGAGCTTTGATCTGCCGCAAGCGTCGCATTGGACCGTGGTTAACCCTTTGATACGTACCCCTTCACTGTGATTCACTGTGTGCTCTAGTGCCTGAGGGCCTGGGTGGCCTAGTCGTTTGTGCTATGTGATGGCGTTCGCCTTCTGCGCTCGTCGTGCGGTGCGCGAGGTAAATTTGTGTGTAGCGTACATACTATTGATCGTGGTACAAGTTAATTTTGATGTTGGTATGAACTCCAGTACCCATTGATCGTAGATTTCTTGGAGTTCGGCCAGGATCGTATTGTCTTGTCTCCTGATTGTTGTTGGGTCTAACTTGGTGTCCCACCAGAGGCCTTGCCTTCGGAGTAATCGGAAGGACACTAGGTTGCAAAGTAGACCAGGACAGTAGGCGACGTTGTCTAACCTTACTGAGCAATTTCCTTCCTTACTCTTGACGTGAAGATGGACACTCCTATATCCCCTTATCCATGCTCGTGATGATCCCGCCCATACGAAGTCTCCTGGCGACGGTGGTCGCCATGAGACGAAGCGATCAATGTCATTGAAGATGTGGCAGGTTGTGCCAGAATCGAGGATCGCGGAGTCACGTAGTGGGTATGTGTTTGGGTCTGAGTGGTAGGAGGCTGCGATAGCATTAAAGCTCGCTGAGAGGACAGTGATCTGTCTGCTATCTAGTCATTCATTGTCAGTAATCTCAGTGATTTGAGTTGGAGTAGGGGTCTTTGATTGTTTAATCTTTAGTGTCTGTGACTTTTGACGCTTTACAGATCTCATGCGCTCCATAAGCACAGGGTCATTCTCCAACCTGTATGTCATAACCGCCTCTATAGCAGGCTTTGGTTTGAACTATTTAGGTCGTTTGTTGGGGAATGCGTAAAAGCAGTCTTTCAGACTATGGCGTTGTTCACAAGCAGGGCACTTGGGGTTTGATCCCTCTTGGCCTCCAACTGCTGTTGGCTCATCGTCGGTGACTCGTACGGACTGCTTGGTTTTGGCTTTAGGGCCAGCTTTATTGGCGCGTGATCTGCCTCGCTTGGGTGATGCTGCTTCATCCACAGGTTGGGCGTCCCCAGCTGCGGCCTGGGTGGTTACACCACCGTCAGCGAGAGATGGTCCTGCAACAGCAAAGGCGCCCCTTTGTTTACCCTTGATCGGGTGCTGCATTACCATTTGTTCTTGGAAGAGTTTCACTATCTCTTTTCTATTAATGGTCTCGTCCTTACTTCTGTGTTGCAGGAAGGTCGTAACCTATTGGGATGCGACATTGGTGACCGCTTTTATGAAATCTTGTTTGACTGAGTCTAGCTCCCGAAGCTCTGACACACGATTGTACTCAGCTTCTGTAGCCGCATGATCGTACTTAGCGAGCCAGGTGTACTATGAACTGACTGATCTTATTGGTTTGAGAGCGTCTTGGTACCTGATCCTTGCTCTTCTTTGTTCATCGTATTGGTCAACCCCAATCGTTTTCGTGAGGTTCTTGATCTATTGTTTGATTGATTCACCTGGGGTGCAGCAATTGGACTGTAAATGTGCCGAGGTGGTGGTTTGAATGAGAATAACCAGCTTATCTAGGTTCTCCTTCTCCTGTTCGTACTTTCGATCCAGGAGCTTGTAGATTTCGAGTTGATTCTTATAGAAATCGGTATCGATTTTGTACGCCTTTTCGCCAGCCGGCGATAGGTGCGACGGTAGCGATGGACGGGCGTTGTTGATGTTTCCGTTGACGAAAGCGGGAGCCGGTTGATAGGCACCAATATTCGGTGCGACTGGCATAACCGGTTCTGCCATCGGTTCATTGTCGAGGGATGGGTCAATAAGATCCCATGCTTTTAACGACTGGGCTCGGGCTTTGATTTGCCTTAGCCATGGTGTGTAGTTCGAGTAATCGGTTAGGATCACTGTGGGATCCTTAAGTGTCGATAGAGAGACATGATTTTTGGTTTGATTGAGGCAGTGAGACTCTTAATTGTCAGATTCACTGTGCTTTCACAGTGTTTCTTAGTAATCCTTGATGGTTCAGATGAAAGGTGGTTGATTTTGATGATGGTTGAGATGATTGATTGTGGAGTGATCTCTGTCGGAGGAGCTGAGCTATCGTACGCAATATCTATCTAGCGCCAAGACACACTAGTACTAGTGCGGAGTAGTGTAACAGTAGTACGCCAGTCTCCTTCGTGTATTTCACAGTGATCTCACAGTGACATCACTGTGAGTCACACCAACTGTCGTTATAAGGAGACTATGTGATCGGACGCACGTGACTACTGGATTTCACAGTGAAATCACAGTGATTTCCAGTGACCTGATATCTGACAAAAATCAAAGAAAATAAGCAACTTCACAGCTATATAACTCTTTAGCTACTTTTTCTTCTTAAAAGCTTTCTTAATTAAAGTTATAGAGAAAGACTATCTCTATAACTCTAGAATTTTGGTTTTCTAATAATAATTAATTTTAAGAAAAAAGTATAAAAGTACTAAAACTTAAGTCTCTAAATTTAAAAATAAAATTTTTTTAGAAGTAAAGTATGCTGTTTAGAATATAGTTTATATTAAGTTCTTTCTAATAAAACTATTAACTAGAAAGTTATATTATCTTTTTATTTTTTTTAAATAAAAAAATTAGGAAAGATAATCTATCTTCTTAAGTAGTCCTTTATAAAAAAAAGTCTTAATATAAACTATATTCTAAATAGTATACTTTACTTCTAAAAAATAATATTTTTAAATTTAGAGACTTAAGTTTTATTACTTTTATACTTTTTTCTTAAAATTAATTATTATTAGAAAACCAAAATTCTAGAGTTATAGAGATAGTCTTTCTCTATAACTTTAATTAAGAAAGCTTTTAAGAAGAAAAAGTAGCTAAAGAGTTATATAGCTGTGAAGTTGCTTATTTTCTTTGATTTTCCTAGTAAAAGGCGGGCGTTGACTGAATCCGGGCGTTGAGTGCACGGACACAGTACCTGCTTTCTGAAGGAGTAGCCGGGTCCTACGACCTAGATTCTCGACGCTCTGGACGTCGCGCTGCGCTATATAGAGATCGCGAGGGCCTTGAGGGGTTGAGAGGAAGCTCTGAGGCTGCTGATGAGGCTGCTGCTGATACGTAGGCGTAGTAGGCCTCTGAGAGACTTGCGACGAGCTGAGCACGTGATTGATGTTGAATGGACAGATACCAGCAGCCTGCCAGCCAGCTCGAATCACACGCTCTGTGAAGCCTGCCTCCCTAGCTTGATAGTAGCAGGCGATAAAGCGCTCCTTCTTAACAGGCGCGGCGTCGTCGAGCGATGCAAGCTCCTGGATCTGGCGTCGGTAACTAGACTTGATAACGGAGAAAGGGGCGAGATCTAGAGGCTGTAGGACGTGCGAGGTATGCGCAGGTAGGTATAGGAGCTCTATTCGATGCTGTTTGCAGAGCTATAGGAAGTCTATATTAATGTGGCTGCCATGGCCGTCGAGGATGAGGAGGCGGTACTGGCCATCACCTACAGCTGTCTTAGGGATAAATATGCGCTGTAGCCACTCAACACCTATCGCTTTCGACGTCCATCCGTTCTCAGAGGTTGTATAGAGCCAGTTAGGTACGTAGGACGAGGGAAACCATGTAGTCTGTAGGGTCTGGCCTTTGAAGATGACGGCGCAGTGTAGTTTCCGCCCTGCTGCTGATACACACTCGATTATAGAGACCCACTCGCGATTCTCTGGAGACCGAATGTAAGCCTTCTTCTCCTGGCTACTAGAGAGTACTCTGGTGTTCGTACATACCCCTAGAGCTACACCAGTCTCATCCATATTCCAGATATCCTCTGTACGTATATTGAGGCGTATTCTAGTCTGCTCGAAGAGCTCTAGAAAGGCGCGTACACGCTCTGGAGTAGCTGAATCAGCTCTCTGAGCCTCTAGCTTTCTGCCGACTACTGAGGTTATGCGTGGCTGGCGCTTGATGAAGTGGTATAGCCAGTGCTTGCCGACAGGCTGATCGTCGCTGTTCATACGTAGGATTCGATTGGCCATTTCTCGAGCGCGAGCGTGTGAGGGAGGACAGGCGCGCGCGTCTTCTTCGAGGATCCATTCTACTAGGAAGTCCTCTTGTAGAGGAGTCAGCCGCTGCTGATGCTGATGGCTAGTTACGCTGGTAGTCGCGCCACGTAGTCGGTCTTGAAATGTAGATCGAGGAAGGCCGTACGCCTCTGCTGCTGCTCGCTGGCTCTTATAAATGCCTGTATTGTAATCGCTGATCGCTGATTGTATAGCCAGCTCACGGGCGTCCATATTGATGAGTGTTATGGAAAGAAATCGCGTGTTTTGTGCGGGTGTCGCGTTTTGGTGGGGTGGCCGGAATCCCCGGGTGGCCGGAGACTATGTACGCTAGCTTACCTAGTCTTCTATATATTGTTATTAGAGCTATATAAACAAAGGGAAGCTATTAAGTCTTAAGTAGATCCTATTATTGTCAGATTTAATGGTTGAATGCGATGATGTGTCTTCATAGATGATGATGATTGTATTGTCTTCGTGTCCACCGTGTTCAGCTGGTTCTGACTTCTTCGCTAGTGTGCCAAGCCAGGTGGTCCCTGCTTAATTGTACAGATCCAACCTCAACGCGCTTGTTCTATCTAATAGCTGCATATCTAATATACCCCCTTAGCTTAGAAGATTCTTGCAAGCTAAACTATTTAGCAGCCTATTATCCTAAAGTAAGATTATTAAGGTGCTCTTAAATTTCCTTAAGAGGTGCTTTATTCGCTACTTTGCGTTCTATTATCTTAACTAGCCTAAGTTAGGTTAGGAACCCTTCCTACTTGTTAACTGGGAGGATCTTCGTAAAGCCGTTGGCGATTATTTCTGCCAATTGTACGTACTCCACCTTAATCTTTCTAGTAGAGGCTTCCTGTCTTAACTAGTAATTGTGAATGTTGACGTGTCGTAGTTTAGTCTAAAACCTAGATATCTCCTTAGTAACTAGTTAAATAGTTTGCTTATTATCGCATTAGATAGTAATTAATAATAAGCGCAGTTTAATCTGCAGTTCGTCTAGTAGTTTTAATATAAAGATTGCTTCCTTAGCTACTTATAATAGGGCGAGAAACTCTGCTTTAGTTGTCAAAGTTGTAATAGTGTCTTGTTTGCTTACTTTCTAAGCAATAAGTCTATTAAATAGCTTAATAGCATATCCTTACAAACTCTTTCTATCTAGTGTGTTGTTAGCAAATAAGGCATCGCTAGCTACTTAAAGGCAGTTGCCTTCTCTAAGCTATAGTGCTCTCTATCTAGTGCTTAATAAGTATAGTAGTACTTGATTAGCAGCATTGTAATATTCTAAGCCTAAATTTAATAGGAATTAAGCTAGCCTTAAGATTGCAAAGGCTATGTCTAGTCGAGTTATTACTGCCGCAAACAGAAGCAATCTAATCTTGCGTTAGTATTTGCTAATTTCTAAGGGTGTCGCTAAGCCGTCTTATAGTTTCAGCTTAATAGCTGCTATTAGGGTGTTGTGTCGAATACTTCTCTTATTAACTAATCAACTAATCTTGTCTAAGTAGGCAGCCTAAGAGAGTTAAATTATCCTAGTCTTTTAATCTCTAATAATCTCTATGCTAAGAAACTACTAAAGGTTGTTTCCTCCACTTAAGGTGTATTTTTCTTATAGGCGCTTAATCGCTTGTTAGGCTTTTTCCTCTTTCTACTTATAAAAAGCTAAGATAATATTATTAACATAGAAGAAGACAATAATTATGTCTTTAAAAAGGTAGTATAGCTTATAAGGCACTGTCTAGAAGCCTAGAGCTTTAAGTGTTAAGGTAAACTTTTTCTACTAAAGGAGTAGTAAGATCTAAAGACTATATAAAGCCTTGTTAACTTAAAGTATCGTTTTAGGCTTCTAATAGCCACAGGGCATTCTTATATATACCTTTTAGTCTATACTTGTATAGACAAAAGCGTTTGTAATATTGTATTGCTTAAGCTCTATATTATAGTAAGCTGCTATTGCTACTAGCATTCAGAACAACCTACTGGCAAGCGTGGCTACATAAGTATCTTAAGAGGTAATATTCTATTGTTAATTGCCCCAGACAACAAGCCGTGCCTTGCACTTTAGCAAGCAATAGTGTTTGTCAAGCTTATAGGTGTATACCTACATACAGTTAAGGATCTGCTATCCTATTAGTTTAATCTTCTTTATTAGTACTTCTAACTATAATTTTATTTGTTTGTGGCTTGCGAGGTAATCCCGCTCTGCTTCTTTAAATAATTCGTCCATCAGGTGATCCTTAAGCTTAGTACGGCACGTTGGCAGAGGTAGGAGTTGACTTTAATAGGGCTTTAAGCCTTTAGCGAGCGTTCTTATTATTTTAGCCTTGTCTATAATATCCCCTCTGTATTTCCCAACATAGCTAGCTTAAGTTCCTGCTATAAAGGCGGCTGCCCAAGGGATAGTCTTAGATAACCCTTTTAGGTTTATTTCTAATTTATTTCTAGCTATTAACTACACAAGTAATACCACAGGTAGTAGTATAGTTAGAGGAGTTAGATAATTGTCCCTAATCTTCACTCCTTAGTAGTAGCCTAGTAGGTCTACTTTGCCTTAGGGATTTAATAAGCCTCTAACAGTATTGTTTTTATAGAAGGACTCTATCTCTAGTTAATAACTTAGTGTTAGGAGTTTGATTATTCTTATATATATAGCGATTTCCTCTAGCATACTATGTATAAGGTTATCTATAAGGTCCTTAGTTTTGCTACTAAAGATAGTTTGTTTGTTAAAAATAATATTATAGGTACTTATTATCTTAGCAAGTAATAGTATCTAGATTTAATAGATGTTTAAGGACTAGTATTCTACTAGGTAACTAATCTAAGCCTTTAGGTCTAGGCGTTATAGTCTTAATTTACCTCAATGTGTATTATCTATTATTGCGAATGCTTTGCAGCTATACGCTTTGAGGTAAGCAAGATTAGGTTTCTTAATTAAGGTAACTACTTTATTGTTTAGAGCAACTTGTGTGAAGAATATCTTATATGGTATTTTCTAGTTATTCGCATAATTTAGTGTTTAATTATAGAGGTATATTGCAGCTCTTATAACTTTAGGCTATAGTTTCTAGGGTAGGTTAGCATTAAGACGCATTGTGCGCAATTTCTCTTTGTTTACACCCTCTAAGCGTTTAATATCTCTATTTTAAGCTTGTGTATCCAGGGCAGAAGACTTAATAGTAATTCCTTGAAATGCCAACTAGCGCTTAATTTCCAGTTTTACCATCGTGATCTCGTTGTCCGCTTTAATAACCTTGACTGTAATATTATAATAGTTTTTAAGGAAGAGAAAGAAGTTTAATAGAACTTTAATAACTAACTTTGCTAGTCAATTATCTTTAAAATAAAAGTCCTATTGCAGGCCTAAGTACCTGTTAGTAATAAGTATCTAGCTCCTTTCGCCAGTGCTACTTTGCGCCTCGTAGGCATAAAAGTCGATAGCCAGTCTTTCTTCTAGTCCTTTATTGTTAATTCGTGGTGCTTGGCTAATTTGTCGCTAGATCTTTGCTTTCCTATAGGAGTCGCATTAAACTATTGTAACTCCCTTAACTCGCACCCCTTTAGCTTGCTGCACAAGATATTTAATAGCTACTAGTCTAGGGTGTCTTAGTCTCTTATGCTATAATTTAGCTAAGGCCCTTTATAGTGCTCCTTTTATTTGTAATATATTCTTACAGATGTGATATAAAGTAGGTAGTAGTAGATTATACTTAAGTACCTATTAACCGTGTATCTTAGATAGTTTTCTAATAACCTTGTTGTCTAGTCCTTTTAGCGTAGTTGGGTCTGTTTGCGTATCCTATTAGATTCCTCTATGCCTTAGTAGTTAAAAGGAGACTAGGTTACACAAGAGGTCTAGAAAGATAGCCATATTATATAAAACTAACGTAGTTATTCTATATTAGCCTCTTAGTGTTAAGTCAACAGAGCCGTAGCCTTTTATCTATATCTTTGTATTCCCAGCCTATATATAATCTCTAGACGTGGGTAGACAGAAGTTATAGATACAGTTAGGGTTGTTTATAATATAGCAAGTTGATCCTAAATCAAGAATAAACAAGCGCTTTAGCGGGTAATTAGATACTTCTGTTTCTATTAGCACTAATATAAACGCAGTATAAACGTTTAATATTCTCTGTCCCTCTAGTTAGTCCTTAGAGGACTTAAGGATCTTAGGTATAGGCGTGTGCGATTGTTTAATAATTAGTGTTCGTGATTAGGTTCTGCTTTGTCCGCGGATTAGCCCTTAGAAAGTTGCGTTGTTCTTACGCTTAAAGTTAATAAGCTTATTTATAATCTTATTAGGTTTCTACTACTTAAGAGCTTTGTCTAGGTTAACATAATAGCAGTCCCTAATCCTATAGCGTTGTCTATAGGCAGGGCATTTTGCTCCTCCTATTATAGCTAGCTCTTAATCTAAAGGCCGCTTAAGCTTAACATCTTTCTTATCAGCTGTACGTTAATTACAGGGTCTGCCCTAGTTTCGATTAGATAGCGCGCTTTTGGCATAAGAGGCGTCCCTGTCATTGCCCTAGGTGGTTGCACCACCTTTAGCGAGAAATAATACATTATTAGTCACAAAAGCTGCTTTATACTTCCTTAATCTAAGGGGATAGTTTGCTATTATATGTTCTTAGAAGCGTTTTATTATTTCCTTCTAGCTTATGCTAGTTGCAAATTAACTATTATCTTGAAAGTTTGTAGACTATATAGGAGCAACTTTATTTATAGCTACTAGGAAGTCTTTTATAATCACATTTAATTATAATAGCTTAGCAACTTAATATGTCTCCGCCTTAGTAGCTACTTAGTTATACTCTGCTAGCTATATATCCTATTACAACGCGCTCCTCATTGGCCTTAGTAAGGCAAGATATCGCTTGCAAGCTTGTTTTTGTTCGATTTGTTTGTTAACTCTAACTATTAGTTGTAGGTCTGTAATCTATTATCGCAGTAGCTTCTCTAGTAGGCAGCACGTGCGCAATAGGTATAGGGATATAGTTAACTAGATAAATACCACAATATGTTAGAGGCTTTCTTGTTCCTTCTCGAAGTCGTGCTAGTTATTCTTGTATTGTTTAACGAGGATTTTGTAATATTCAAGGTCTTCCTTAAACACCTTCTATCCAGTTGCTAACAGCGCAGTTAGTCTTGTTGGGATTTTAACATTCGCGGCTAGTGTGTAATCAGCGACTACTAGAGCTCTAATAACTGCTAGTCTTAATATTAGCGGGACTGTTAACTTTAGATTAACCTTATCCTAGATGTTGTAGACAACGTATCTCGCCTGTAGCTGCGTTATCTATCCTATATAGTTAGTATAATCCCTTAGCGTTACTGTAGGATCGTGGTATAGTTGTTGCGCCATTTCGTATTAGTTAAGGCAGTGAGACTCTTAATTGTTAGATTTAATGGTTGAATGCAATAATGTGTCTTTATAGATAATAATGATTGTATTGTCTTTGTGTTCACCGTGTTTAGCTAGTTCTGACTTCTTCGCTACCATGCACGGACGCGCAACGCCCGGGGACGCGCAACGCCCGCCGAACACCAAAACCCTAGACGAAACCCAAACTTCAACACCTCATAACTCCACCACTATGGCTCCAATCGATGATGCGATTGCAGCAATCGAAGCGCTCGAACCAGGAGAACAGTTCTCATACCAGATAATTGCTGACCAGTTCCATGTGAACCGAAGTACACTAAGCCGAAGACACCGAGGCTGTCAGCGCCCACGGGCAGCCAAAGAACGCGATCAACAAAACCTCAGCCAACAACAAGAGTTAGAGCTCGTACACTATATTAAAGACCTTACAAAAAGAGGGCTGCCTCCTACGAGAGAGATGATACAAAATTTCGCATCCCAGATAGCCAACGAGCGCGTGAGCGAGAGGTGGGTAACGCGCTTTCTTGACCGACACGGCCACCATCTCATCTCAAAATGGACATCTAGAATTGACTCCCTCCGCCACAACGCTGATTCAAACGTCAAGTATAAGCTGTACTTTGACTTGCTACATCAGAAGATAAAGCAGTACGACATACAGCCGCGCCACACCTACAATATAGACGAGAAGGGCTTTATAATAGGTATAACAGGACGCTCAAAACGAGTGTTTAGCCGTCAGATGTGGGAGCGCAAAGAGGTGCAAGCGTCACTCCAAGATGGTTCTCGAGAATAGATCACCCTCTTAGCAGCCGTCTGCGCTGATAGGGAGGCTCTGCCGCCAGGTCTCATCTATCAGTCGGCGAACAGCTCACTGCAGGCAGCTTGGGTGAACGCTATTAAAGCTGGGCAACACGACGTCTTTGTGGCTTCATCTCCATCTGGATGGACGAATAACGACGTTGGTTTGGCGTGGCTAGAGCAAGTCTTTGATCGCTGCACGAAGCAGAAAGCGCGTCGTGGGAGAGACTGGCGTCTCCTTTTACTTGACGGCCATGGCAGTCACCTCACAAAGGAGTTTATCGACTACTGCGAATCCCATCGCATACTCCTAGCCGTATTTCCCCCTCACTCTACCCATACGCTTCAACCTCTCGACGTCGTTATGTTTAAACCTCTCTCCACCGCCTACTCTAAGGAGCTCTCCACCCACCTCCAGAGGAGCCAAGGGCTAGTACCAGTCAAGAAGGGGGACTTCTTCCCGCTGTTCTGGGGAGCGTGGGAGACCTCCTTCAAGACAGAGACCACCCTCAAGTCCTTTGAAGCTGCTGGTATATGGCCTATGGACCCAGAGGTTATACTCAAACGCTTCGCGGACGATGCCTCAGAGCAGCAAAACAACGGTGAAGGACGGTCCTCAGCGCTTACCAACAATGACTGGCGCCAGATGGAGCGTCTCGTACGCTCTGCAGTAAAGGATACCACCGCAGAAGAGTCAAAGTCGCTCTCCCAAACGCTCTACGGACTCCAAGTACAAAACGAGCTGCTACACCATAAGAACAATGGCTTAAGGGAGGCTCTCACTACTAAGAAGAAGCACAAGAAGCGCGGCAAACCTCTTAACTTGCAGCAGCGCCAGGAGTACTACAGTGGTGCTGTCTTCTAGTCTCCGCACAAGATCAGAGAGGCACGTGCACGAGAGACAGTAAAGCAGAGGGAAGAGCATGACGGGCAGCTTGCAAAGGCTAATAGGAAGGAGCTTCAAGCTGCTGCTAAGATACTCCGAGAGCAGGAGGCAGAGGAGAGGCGTGTGGCGAGAGAGGCAGCCAAGGTAGTGAGGGAGGAGGAGAAGGCTGACAAGGCAGCTGAACGCGAGCGCTAGAAGGCAGCTCGCAACGCTGAAAAAGCTATACAACTATCTTAAAAGGGCAAGAGCAAGGGCTTAAAAGCCTCTACTTAAGCCAACAAGCGTTAGAAACAACATGGTGCTGGTGCAGCTGCTAAGGAGGCATCACAGGCTGCACCAGCTGCCCCAGCTTTCATCACCCGCCGCGGCCGCAACGTTACACTTCCCAGTAGATTTAGATAGTACAAATTAATCGCAAGCATCTAATTACTACTACTCTACAAAATCTTGTAATAATAACTATTGTAGATGGCTTAATAACTTCATCTTTAAAGTGGTGAGCATGTTATTCGGCGGGCGTTGCGCGTCCGTGCACGGTAGGTCGGTGGGGCGGCTTATAGGTAATGGCTAGTACCGCCTTCTTATCCTCGACGGTCACGGCAGCCATATTGATATAGACTTCCTTTGGCTCTGTAAGCAACATTGAATTGAGCTCCTATACCTACCTGCGCATACCTCGCACGTCCTACAGCCTCTAGATCTCGCTCCTTTTTCTGTGATCAAGTCTAGTTACAGACGTTAGATCTAGGAGCTCGCATCACTCGACGACGCTGCGCCTGTCAAGAAGGAGCGCTTTATCACCTGCTATCATCAAGCTAGGGAGGAAGGCTTCACAGAGCGTGTGATTCGAGCTGGCTGGCAGGCATCTGGTATCTGCCCATTCAACATCAATCACGTGCTCAGCTCGTCGCAGGTCTCTCAGAGGCCTACTACGCCTACACGTCAGCAGCAGCCTCAGCAGCAGCTCCAGAGCTTCCTCTCGACTCCCCAGGGCCCTCACGCTCTCTATATAGCGCAGCGCAGCGTCCAGAGCGTCGAGAATCTAGGTCGTACGACCCGGCTGCTCCTACAGAAAGCAGGTAAGGCTCTAGCAGCTGCAAATACTAGAGCTGCAGGCCTAGAAGCAGAGAAAAGACGCCTTGAGCAGCAGCTAGAGATATGTACCTCTCAGCGTCAGCGTAAGCGCGTTCGAGTAGACCCAAATCAACGCTTTGCAGAGGTAGAGAGTATTAGGGAGGCTATACGCGCAGCTAAGGCTTTAGCAGTCCAACTACGTAGATCTACTATATTAAGCACCTCAGAAATAGCTGCTATAGCTACAGCAGCTGCAGCGCTTGAATCTATGTGTAGTCAATGGTAATTGTAAGTAGCGTTGCTGAGATATCGCGTGTTTTCTGCAGGTGTGGTGTTGTGGCGCGGTGTTCGGAAACGCTATGTGTTCGGACACTATATGCGCTAGCTTATATAATAATTCTTAATAGTAATTTTATTAAAGCTGTAATAATTTACGTATAGCCTTAACATACTATTTTTCTTTTTTATAAATAGAATTAGTGCTCTAGCTAGTAACCTTAAATATTATATCTAGCCTTTTTACAAGTAATCTATAATATACTTATATAAGACACTTAGCTTGCCCTTAGATAAGTTATAGAAGGGCTAATAGAGCAGTTATTTTCTAAAAAGAAGATTAATACCTAGGTTAGTTATAAAGAGTTTTATAAGTACCTCTAATTAATTACTATTTACTATATTAGCAAACTCTTAATATACTAGTAGTATTATAGCCTCTACTAAGGTTATAAATATTTTATTACTTATATAGCTAATATAATATACGTATAATTCTATAGTTAAGTTTAATATTATTAAACTAAACTATTCCGCGTTTTTAAAAGCCACTTTAGTATAGTTAGATATACTCTACCCAAACTTTTCTTAAAATAATAATTAATCTATATAAAAGTTAAGTTTTAGATTATATATAGTAATTTAAAATAATTCTAAGTATATTTTATACTTTCTTATATCTGCTACTATAAATAAGACCTAGTAAGTTTTTCTATAATCTCTAGAATTTACTAGGTGCACTTTAGTAACTATATATTTATATATAGTAATATTTATATTATTACCTATCTTAACTATAAAGTCTAGTAAGAGTATTACTATTAAAAAAATTTATAAAGTAAGTAGAGATTATATTAAGTTTAGCACTACTATTAACTAGTATCTTAACTAAGCCTAAATTCCCTACTATAGCCTATACTATTATTATAATTAGCCTTTCTAGGTAAAGTATATTATAAAGCTTTCTAAGCTACTTATTCTTCTTTTACTTAATAATTGCAGCTAATAAAATAAAGTTTACTCTTACTAGCCTATACTCTTTTCTATAGACTCTAATATATCCTTAGAATACAAAGCTAGGTCTAGATTTTTCTTCTTTTTATAATTAAGGGAAATATAGTTTTTTTACTATTGTTTTAGTAAGTAACTTTTAAATTATCTTTATTCTTTTCCTTCTCTATTAAAATAGACTATTTATAGTTTTTATACTTCTTTTTACTATATTTACCTAGTTTAGCTAACTTAGCAAAGAGCATTATTAACTTAGGCCTTTTTACTAAGTTCTTAAACTTACTTTTACTCTTAGCAGACTACTCTTTCTCTTAATAAAGGTAATTAGTAATCTCTTTTACCTCTATAAAGGTTTTCCTCTAAAAAAGTAGGTAATATAGAATTTTTCTATATAGCTTATTATCTATAAGTTAAATAATATAAATTTAGCTACTCTATAATACTTATTCTACTTTTTAATTTTATTCTATAAAAGGAAAAGGTAGTTAAGTAAGTCTATTAAAGACTAATCTAGCCTTTAGTAGTAGTTCTTTATTATCTTAAATACTATCTACTAGTATTCTAATAGAGTATTTAAGGTATTAAGTATTTATTTTATTAATATTTACTAAGTAGGGGTCTGTTTAGGGTCTGTCTATTATTATTAGTTAGAATATAGCTTAAACTAACTTTAAAAATCTTAGATAAATACTATCTACTAATAGTAACCTTATAATTATTTATAATAAAGTAAAAAGGTACTTATAAAAATAAAACTTATAATCTTACTTTTATTAGTTATAATTATAATAGCTTTTATAGTTATAGATATATAGTAAAAGTAGTTATAGTAAAATACTTTATTTAGTAGTTACTAAAAATAATAAGACTATAGTAGCTATATATAAAGTACTAGTAAATCTATTAAAAGCTACTATATTACTAGCTTTATATTATTATTAAATATCTTTAATATATTATAACTTTTTTTATTTCTATTTTTTTAGTGTCTAGTTTTATAGTTTTACAAAATAAGCCGCCTTTTTATTAGCTTTTATTATATTTAGTTTCTCCTAAGAGGCTTGTAAACTCTTAGAACTATTATTAATTTCTTATTAAGTAGTCTCCCTAAGTTTTTTTACTTATTTTCTTACCTACCTAATAGTACTAGCTTACTACTAAGTATTTCTAAATAGGCTCTCTAGCTTCTAGCTTATAAAGGCAAGGCGTCTACTAAACCTATATATTACTATTATAGTAGTAAGAATTCTACTACTACCTATAAGAAAGTAATTTAAATATAAGGATACTACTAAGATGCCTAATAGTTAGTAAGGCAGAATAGAATAATATTAAAAGGTAAGTAGTAATAAGATAAATTGCTACCTATTTTTATTTAAAGTAAAGAGGTTTTTATCTAAACCTCTACTAGACTTAAAGGAAGTATAAGGCCCTATTAGACTAGCTAAGTAATAAAAAGGCCTTATATAGGGCTATTATTAATTTTTTATTAAGTAGTCTCTCTAAGTTTTTCTACTTATTTTTCTATCTACTTAATAGCACTAGCTTACTACTAAGTATTTCTAAATAGGCTATCTAGCTTCTAGCTTATAAAGATAAGACGTTTACTAGACCTATATATTACTATTATAGTAGTAAGTATCCTACTACTACTTATAAGAAATTAATTTAAATATAAAGATACTACTAGAATATCTAATAGTTAGTAAAGTAGAATAGGATAATATTAAAAGTTAAGTAGTAATAAAATAAATTGCTACCTCCTTTTATCTAAAATAAAGGAGTTTTTATCCAAACCCCTACTAGACTTAAAGAAGGTATAAGGCCCTATTAGGCTATCTAAGCAATAAAAAGGCCTTACACTTTGTGACGGATCTATTCGACGACTTTGGTGTTTTGGCGTTACCTCGGAACACCTTTCCTAATTAAGACTAGGGCGACGCTAGCGTCTCGGCACTCGCGCGCCCTTCTTGTAGGCGTGGGCCGCTACTAGGGCGCCCACGCAATATCTTATATTGTCCGTACACCGTACGGGCAAGGGCACCTGAGGGTGTTGAGGTTTCAATATTGCCGCACGATGGCATCACGTGGGGATCACGTGATGCCCGTGCGCCGCGGCCTGTGCGCCGCAGGATCTTCTCCTTTCCATCCGCACCCTCTCTAGAGACAAGCAATCAATACCAAAGTCGTTCTGTTATGTTATTTCCTTTCCTCGTACGATCATCCCGTACACCCTCCACACTTGCCAATGCAGAGTATTAGAATTCGATGTCTGTATAGCTAGCTGTAGAGCCTATTCGACATATATAGTAATCTTAACTTTCGATTTTGACTCGTTGCACACTTTTCTAAGTAATAGATAATTATTAATATATTTAATAGTATTAATACCTTATTAAAAGTTATTATAATAACTATAGACTTATATACTAAGAGTATTAGCTTTATTAATATAAACTACGTTATTATAGAATTACTAGCTCGCAAAATTAAAGAGCTTAAATAGTTTATTTAATAATTAGTCTAGCTAAAGCAAAAGAATTTAGTTATAAACGCGCGCTTACTCTATAATAAATATAGCTAGATTAATATAAGGAGGGTAATAGAGCGTAAGTAGTTATTAGAGAAAGTAGATAGAGTAATTATAAAGTTATAATAAGTATAAAAGAATATAAATATTCTAATAAAAAAACTACTCTAAACTTAAAGTTAGTATAACGTGTTTATAAGCGTGCCGTCAGTACAAGCGAGCCGTCAACCCCACCAACTTTCCGTAACGCGCGATAAGCAAACTACAATGCCTCAACCAACTACAACTCAATTGCCCTATAACAAAGGAGATATCTTCCTTGCTATCTCAGCTATTAATAAAAATCAGATTCAGAGCGAAAATCGCGCTGCCTTAACGTTTAACGTCCCTCGATCAACGCTGCGCGACGCGATTACCAGCCCAAATCAAAGAAGCTTACCAAGCTAGAAGAGGAGGTGATTGATGAGCAAATACTTGACCTAGATTCGCGAGGCTTTGCGCCCACTCTAGGTGCTGTACGAGATATGGCGAATAAGCTGCTCACTGAGCGCAGCGCAGGCCACGTTGGCCAGCAGTGGCCTAGAAACTTTGTCAAGCGAACAGACAGCCTCACAACGCGATTTAATCGAGCCTACGATCGACAGCGAGCCCTCTGCGAGGACCCGACGGTTATACAGGCCTGGTTTGAGCTAGTAGCACGTACAAAGGCCACCTACGGTATCTGCGACGAGGATACCTTCAACTTCGACGAGACTGGCTTTCTGATGGGTAAAATATCCTCCCAGCTAGTCGTTACTGGCTCAGAGAGACGTGGCCGGCCAAAAGCGATCCAGCCAGGCAATCGTGAGTGGGTGACGGCGATCCACGGAATCAACGCTGCTGGGTGGGCAATCCCGCCCTTTATCATCTTCGCTGGCCAGTACCACCTCTCTGCCTGGTACGAGGGCGACGATATACCAGGTGACTGGGCTATTGGTCTCAGCGACAATGGCTGGACTACGAACGAGCTTGGTGTTGCCTGGCTACAGCATTTTATCAAGCATACAGTAGAGCGTAGAGTAGGCGCGCGTCAGCTACTAATACTTGACGGCCATGAGAGTCACAACTCGCTCAAATTCTAGGAGATTTGCAAGAAGAACAAGATCTACACTCTCTGTATGCCGCCACATTCGTCACACCTTCTGCAGCCGCTTGACGTTGGCTGTTTCTCGCCGTTGAAGCGGGCGTACGGGCGCCAGGTCGAGGGCCTGATACGCGACCACATCAACCATATCACTAAGCTTGAGTTCCTACCAGCCTTCCGCGCCGCCTACGACTAGTCAATTACAAAGGAGAATATCTGCGCAAGCTTTCGAGGCGCTGGGCTAGTCCCACACAATCTAGAGGCGGTGATATTAAAGCTTGATGTGAAGCTTCGTACGCCGTCGCTAGCAGCCCTACTAGAGACCCTATAGGAGTCTGCAACACTAAGCAACGCGCGCGAGCTAGGCGCTCAGTCAACTCTAGTTCGTAAGCGGATCCAAAGGCATCAAAGATCCTCTCCTACATCAGTTATCTAGTCGCTTAATTAGCTTACAAGAGGGGCTAAGAGAATAGCGCATTTGATAGTGATTATGCGCGATAAGATAGCTAGTCTATAAAGGGCAAATAAGGCAGCCACAACGCGTAAACAGCGCAAAAAGAAGCGGATCTAGAAGCGAGGCACTCTATCAAAAGCAGAGGGAGAGGATATTATTGCTCAGAAGGCTGTTGAGCAGCAACTAGAGGGAGAAACGCGGTATAGCCAGGCGCGGTCAGGTGCGAGCCGGCAGGCTTCAGCGCGCTGCACGCACTGCAGGGAGCCTGGGCACAACTCACGTACGTGCAAGAAGGCTTCTATAGATACTGCTTGATTTAGGAAAGCTATTATATTAATAGAATTTTGATGTGTTGTTAAACTACGTGGCTTTTTAAGTGTAGAAAGTTGGTAGGGTTGACGGCTCGCTTGTACTGACGGCACGCTTGTAAACACGTTACTATAAAGTGTTAAGTTTATAAAAAGCTAGGGTAAAGATTAGTAGATATACCTTAAAATAGAAAAAATAGAAAAAATAGTAAACTAAAGAAACTTTAATATATACGCAGTTAAAGGGAATTATAACTATTACTAGAATATAGTAACTTATAGTAATTTAGAATTAATATAAAGCGTAGTAGAAAGAGTTATAACTAGTACTATGGTATAGTAAGTTATAGTAATTTAAAATTAAACGCACGTATATTTGGGGAGAATTATAACTGTTACTATAATATAGTAAGTTATAATAATTTAGGATTAATATAGGGCGTAGTAAAAGAAGTTATAACTAGTCTTATAATATAGTAAATTATAGTAATTTAGAATTAAACATATACGTATTTAGAGAAGATTATAACTATTACTAAAATATAGTAAGTTATAGTAATTTAGAATTAATATAGAGTATAGTAAAAGAAGTTATAACTAGCACTATAATATAGTAAGTTATAGTAATCTAGAATTAAACATATATATATTTAGAGGGGATTATAACTATTAACGTACTTTGCACTCGAGTCGGACACTCCATCGAGTCGGACACTTTGCCAAGACCCCACCAAGTTCTGTACTATTCACGATAGTATAGAGTCAATATAAACTATTTTCGATAGTCTAAATAGGCTACACTATTCAGAATCTACTTCTATAAGCTGTCTACAGGTTTTTTTATTGTGCCTAGGCTTGCCGCAGCGTCCACAGCGCCGTTGAGCGGATTCGCCTCCATTAGTGCGCACCCTCTTCTTTGCCTTCTTGCCATCACTACGCACCCCAAAGTCCTTTAGAGTAGCCAGTCGCTGGCCCTCTTCAACTGTAAGGACTCCTTCTTGCTGCAATCGCTTTCTTTTATATAATTTACGTCGTGTGGCGGCCTCATTAGCAGCTTAAAGTTCGGCGTTGCGTTTGGTCATCAATACCAAAGAATGCCCTATCATCTCAGCGCCTTTAACAAGCTTTTCCATCGCCTCAACCATATAAGTTAGGGAACTATCCACATGCCTTTAAATCCTCTACTTAACCAGCGTCGATTGCGAACCCAAGTTCTGTACTATTTCGCGGAGTTTGCGACTCCCATGTACTATCGCGAATAGTACAAAGTGGAGGCGTACCCATGCGGACGTCAAGCTGCGATATCACAGCTTCTAGGTCGTGGGGCACTAGGCCAGCACCTCGAAAGCCTCCTTTGATATTACTTTTAGTAAACGAAGCCTTGAAAGCAGCAATAAAGCAAGGCAGGAACTCGATTTTAGTGATGTGCGTGATGTGGTTGCGCATTAAATCCTCAGCTTGGCGCCCATACGCCTTTTTTAAAGGCGCGAAATAGCCTATATCAAGTGGCTGCAAGAGGTGCGACGAATGCGAGGGCATACAGAGAGTAATAATATTACTCTTCTTGCAATACTGTTCGAATTTGAACGAGTTGTGACTCTTATGGCTGTTAAGAATAAGCAAACGTGTTGTGCTAACAACACGCCTCTTTGTATGCTTATTAAAGTGCTTCAGCCACTGTAGACTAAGCTCATTTGTTGTCTAGCCGTTCTTAGAGACTGCAATAACCCAATTATGAGGTAGATCCTTCTCCTTATACCAGGCAGAGAGGTGGTGCTTGCCCCCAAAGATAATAAAGGGTAGGATCCACCACCCCGTCGCATTGATGCCTTAGATAACTGTTGTCCACTCCCTATTGCCCTGCTGCACCTGCTTTGGCCGTCCTCGACGCTCAGAGCCTGTGACTACTGCTCCAGTCAATATTATGCCTATCATAAAGCCTGCTTCATCAAAATTGTAGGTGTCCTCGTCCAGGATACTATGTTTGGCCTTTATGTTCTCCACAAGCCGGAACCAGTCTTGTATCACCTTAGGATCCTCCTAGAGAGCTCTCTTGTAGTCGTACTTTCGATTGAACTTGACTTTAAGCTCTGGCTGGCGCTTAACAAAGTCATAAGGCCACCTCTGGCCAACTAGCTTATAGTGGCGTGCAGCCAGTAAAGAATCAGCCATATCTTTTATAGCATTGAGCCGAGGCGGAAATCCTCGCGCGTCTAGGTCGAGTATATGCTCCACAATCGCCTGCTCCTCTCTTATAGTAAGTCTTATTTTGTTGGGTGCGCAGTCGCGTCTAAACGTCTTTCCAGCGCGTTGGTCGCTAAGTGTACTTCGAGAGACGTTGTAGATAGCTGCAGCGCGTCGCTGAGAGAATGTCGCGTCTTGTTTGATAGCCTGGATCGCAAGCTGTATACGCGCTTCTTTTAACGCTGGTAGTTTATTGTGTGGTTGAGGCATCGCGTTATACTATTGCTGATAGTACGTTTTGGTGGGGTCTTGGCAAAGTGTCCGACTCGATGGAGTGTCCGACTCGAGTGCAAAGTACGTTACTAAAATATAGTAAGTTATAGTTATAAGTATGTAGATAGTATATATAAAAAGTGTATATTATAAAAGTATCTATATTTAGATATATCTATATTTTTGTGTATTATATATAAAGTAATTAGAGGCTTGTATATAGTAGGCAAGCTAACATATAAGACTAATATTATTATGTAATATAGCTCTAGACTACTTATAATAGTAATTTAGCGTTAAGAATTATATATTCTAGATTTGTATATACTTTTTTATAATATTATATATTTATATATACTTTTTTATAATATTATATATTTATATATACTTTTTTATAATATTATATATCTATATACTTACTTAAGTACATTTATATATACTTATATATTTAGGTAGGTTTATATATACTTATATATTTAAGTAGGTTTGTGTATATCTATATATACCTATACATACTTATATATTTAGGCAGGTTTATATATACCTATATATATTTATGCACATTTAAGCAAAATTACGCTAAGCTAAAATAATTTTTTTTTCCTAATATAGGGTGCCCTAGCTGCCTTAGGTGCACTAGCGGCATAGGTGCGCATCCTTACGCAACCTTGCGCATGCGCACGCTAAGAAAAAAGTAGTATCGCTAGTGCGCTCTAAGCGCATTTGGTGCGCAGGCGTGCGCAGAGCTGCCCAGGTGCCACAGGTGCTCACGCTCGCTCAAAACTTTTCCTGATGATGAAACGCTAGTAACGCAATCTCAGTGCAATCGATCTCCATGCTAAGTCCCCAGCTCTACGCCTGCGCAGCCAAAAATTCCTTACTGAAAGGATAATCGGTATACCCCTCCTGTTTCTTCGCTGCATAGAAGGTATCCCGGTTATACTCGGTGAACTCGATGCTCTTCTGTAGCCTGAAGACCAGATCGGGCGTGCTGATGAAGAAGCGGCCGAACACAACGATGACATCCTTGTTGGCGAATTGTTTGTCAACCAGAGTATGCGCAGACGCTGGCTTGAAGCCCCCAGCGATGAGTACGGGCCCCTTGAATTCGTTTACGAAAGGATCCAGCTTCTCGGCAGGGTTTGCATCATGATCAGCGTTGCCGTTGATGCGCGATTCAACCAAGTGGATGTAGCCGAGGTTGATCTGGTCAAGTTTCTTGATGATATCGGTGAACTGCGGATATGGGTCTTCCATCTTCATACCCTGGAAGCTGCTGAAAGGCGAGAGACGAAGGCCAGTCCTTTCGGCGCCAATCGCATCAGCGACAGCTTTGGTAGCCTCAAAGACAAAGCGTGAGCGGTTCTCAATGGAGCCGCCGTATGAGTCGGTGCGCCGGTTGACCTTGTCTTGGAGGAACTGGTCGATGAGGTAGCCGTTTGCACCATGGAGCTCAACACCATCGAAGCCCGCTTCCATAGCGTTCTTAGCAGCCTGTGCGAAGTCTTTGATCGTCTGATATCGTCGATGGTCATCTTTCGGTGTCGCGTGGTCCTCGTTTAGTCTCGCTGGACTAGAGGACATGATTGTAATTCCCTCTTTCTCGGCTACCTGCGGGTTGGCCACGCGACCGAGCGCCCATAGTTGTAGGTAGATGAAGCTGCCCTTTTCGTGTACCGCTGCTGTCACTTTCTTCCATGCTTCGATCATGTCTTGAGTCCAGATGCCAGGGGTGTTTGCGTAGCCACCAGCTTGCGGTGAGATAACAGTCGCCTCTGTGATAAGAAAGGTGCCGGGTACTGAAGCGCGCTGTGCATAGTATTCTGCGACCATGGGTAGAGGAACATGATTGTCGGTGGCTCGGAAACGCGTGAGTGGTGCCATTGCCACTCTGTGTTTGAGCTTCATGTGGCCAACATTGAGGGGCTTGAATAGCCTTGAGCCGGACATAGTGATGGTAAATGACTGTCAGTTTCGGTGTTGGCGACAAGACGGTGGACTTTCTTCGTTGCTGTTAATGAGACGAGACGGAGAGCCCAAGGCTCAATTTATAGACCGTCTACCGCTGCACGTTAAGGTTCTCACTAATACAGTGGGGATCGGCCTTGTCAGGAGTTCCAATCGAAACTTCGCTTTACCTCAAGGGGCACCAGTTTTGTTGTTAGCGCCGTTTGTCAAGGTATGACCTTTGTTTGATATTTGTCAGCAATGGAAACGCAACGCCGAAGGCCTAGTAAACAACTAGGAGTAAGAGTAATAATTATCGACAAGCGGTGAAGGTTCCAAGTACCGTGGCTTAGATAAATTCCCAGCAAACTTGCTAAGAGCTAGCTGGGGTTGGATAACTTTAGATAGGATGGCACCAATACAAAGATTCTAGCATATTAACGCAGTCTATGGAGGCTGATTCTATACGTATCATACATATCAGTATAGTCTGTGTAAGCGAAATTGACGCGTAATGTACAGGAAGTGATCAATATGCCCATGCTTTTGCGGTACTTAGCGGTTTATGTATGATTGTTGATTAAGTACATTCAGCAACTAGAGAATGCGATATTCCACAGGCCCACGCTATGCTGTATGGTATTTGGGGCGTCGAGTGTTTCGTGTGATAGAATATAACGCCCACTTGATTGCTGGGGATATGTTGAATAAGCGTTCAATAAACTCATAATCCAGATGAGTAATTCCAGACGAACGACTCAGACAGCTCATACGACACCACGATGTCTTGATGAGCCCACTGTAGTCGCCGTTCTCGACGGGCTGGGCCCTTTTGCACCGGACACCTGTTACACGCAAATCGTGCATGCAAAGCATGCCCCAAATCCTTCTGTGTAGCTCGCGCGGGACTTCAGGGCTGCCAACGGGCTCGCGCGTCGCTCTTAGCGATATCCCGACCTATGCCAATGCTAATAAATGCCATTCTATACACGGATAATTGCCGCTTGAGCTCGGTGAGCCTGCTGTTTCGCCCGCCAAGCATCGCCCTGAAGTGGTCATGGCTTCCTGGACCACAGAGGAGCATGATCAACAGCCAGGCCCAGCATATCTAGCGTCCTGTCCGCAGCCAAGTCCACGCTCCACCCCCCTCAAGTATGCGGTCATCTTTCCAGCCTGCTTGCTAAGTCGTGGTGCCGTGTGATGTGCTTGCAACATTCGTAGCATGGTGCATTCTCTTTTTGGTCTTCCAACAACTCTACATCAATACATAGAGGTGGCTGGCTCTTAGGAAGGCGTATCGCTCAGCTTCGCAGACGGAGCTACCTAGGCACGGTTTTCGCAGCGAGGGAACAGCGACAGCGCGACATGGCGCAGGAAGGACGACGACGATGGAGGGTTACGGTCGATGAGTACAAGGAATCGTGTAGCGGATCGTGCGCATCGAAAAGTGGCTCAAAGGTGTCGCTCGCATGTGTCGTTGAGTGTGTTGTCGGCATGCTCACGAACGACGCAGTCGCGACAACGAATCGAAGAAGATGCTTACTAAGCATCTCTATGCCACCGTCCGATGTGCTGACTCTTGCTCATACATGTACACTCTTTCCCGAATACATATCAATATTACAAGGCAAACATATTGCAGCGTTACCATCCATGTGTATTGTGGAAGATCTTTTATCACCTTTTTACTCTCCCGATGGCTATTGCGACGGTGCCAACCTCGCACTTGAATTCGACCACGCACGTTGTTGCGGTCGTTCGTGCAACTTCTGGGAAATTTCCCGCAACATTTTCAAGCGGATACATAAAGCTCTTCCACTCAATCACCAATATTGAGACACAGATTCATCACCCTCATTTTTGACCTGGCTCGCCCTTCTCCTTCTGGTCCTTTGAGTAGTCGTACGATCACTCATTACTGACAATGCAAACGGCAATAACGCAGCCACTCTACAGCTTGAGTGCTTCTCGGGTACTCACCATGATCAGGAACAACTCAATCTCGGTTGAAACGTACGCCAGATCCCTTCTAGAGCGAATTAAAGAGCGAGACGGCATCGTGAAAGCATGGGTGTATCTTGGTAGGTTCAAGAAATGGCATGTTAAGCGGTGGCAACAAACTGACCTTGACAGATCCAGAGCAAGTACTGCGCCAAACTAGAGCTCTTGACAAGATACCATATGAACAAAAGGGTAAGTAGGCCTGTGATACGTATTGCACGTGGATACAAGCTGATCACATACCAAATTTGAAGGTCCACTGCACGGAGTGGCGGTAGGTATCAAAGATATCATGAACACCAAAGGTACAACAAATCCGAATCCTTACCAGTAGCAGTATTGATGTGACTTAGATATGCCGACCCAATTTGGCTCTCGGTTGTATCAGTGACGTCAGTCTTGCTTTGATTCTTCAGCTGTCGGTATTCTAAGAGCTGCGGGAGCACTCATTTTCGGTTCGTTGTTTAAAATCTACCAGGCATATTCTCACCCCCTCAAGGTAAAACGACTACAACGGAGTTCACAGTGCTCAGCAAGGGATCCACCATCGCGAATCCCCATGACCCCAATCGCACGCCGGGCGACTCATCTTGCGGGTCCGCCGCAGCAGTAGCTGACTTCCAAGTCCCACTCAGCTTTGGCACGCGAACCGGCGGTAGCGTTATCCGTCCAGCGTCCTACACCGGGGTGTTTGCTATGAAACCAACCTACAATACCATCTCAACTGAAGGCCAGAAGATCTATCTTCTGACTTTCGACACTATTGGGTTACTTTGCTCGCAATATCGAGGATCTGGACTTGGTGGCAAACGTGTTCGCGGTCCAGGATGACGAACTTCCAAAGGACGTGCCACTGAACGAAGTTTCGGTCGCTTTTGTCAAGACACCAATGTGGTCACAGGCAGGCCCCGGCACCAGAGCCGCTATGGAGAAAGCTGCTAGCATACTCCGAAACAGCGGCGTCAAAGTCGAGGACGTCTCCTTACCAACTGAAGTAGGGGATAGCGAAGCTCTTCAAAGGAGAAATCAACAATTTGCAAATGTGAAGCACGAGCGGCGTTTCTTAGGGAGTACTTGGTGGACAAGTCGAAGATAGCCCCAGAAGTACGACAGCTTGTGGAAAATAGTTTCAACTTCTCCAACAAAGAGCATATGGAAGCTCTCGATCAGCACTCCAGTATCCGGCCTCTTTTTGACAAGCTAGCCGGTGAATATTCGGCCATCATCACACCCGGCCTATCGACGAGGCTCCGCTTGGCCTAGACGACACGGGAAACCCAATATTCAACGCGCTTTGGACGGCAAGTTTCTTATGCATTGGTAGCGTTTTGTACTAATCTAGTTCAGGGATTGGACGTCCCGGTCATCAATATACCTGCATTCGCCGGAATACATGGTATGCCTATTGGCTTGTCGGTTGTGGCAGGTAGATACCACGACCGGCACCTTTTGCGAATCAGCAAGATCTTGAGTGAGCTATCCGAGGCTAACGGCGGCTGGAGCTTGGAAGACGATGTGATCGTGAGGTGTCAGGTGACAGGCAGGCTGTAGACACGTTGCATGGCTCATCCCGATAATAAGGCGAGTAGCTGTGTTGACATGCTATTGAGGTTGTGATTACACCAAGGCATATCAATGCAACATTTTTCTTACGCTGCACCTTCCTTCGGCCCTTGTTTCAACAGTTTTCTGATCTGCAACGCTCCCAATCCTCTTCGCACTCCTTGCTCATAAAACGCCAGAACCCAAACGATAATAGTCACCAGCGTCAAAGGTATCGTAATCGCCCAATAAAGCCAGAACATGTCGGAAACCTTCCACACCTGCTTACTAGAATCATCGTCAAAATCGAAGAAGTTCATCCCAAACAAACCGGACACAAAAGTCCCTGGGAGATACATTAGTCCCACTACCGCAATCGAACGCATGTTGCTGTTCTCCTGGTGTGATTCTTTTCCCATCTGGACCATGATGCGGCTATCACGCTGCGCGACAAGGTTGTATGCCTAGCAATTGTTCAGCGTCCAATGTAAAGGTATTCATGCACGGCGTGACGTACGAGGTTTATCTCATTTTGGAGACGTTCTTGCAAAGACTCGGACCGCCGTTTGATGCTCTTGAGGTCTTTTTCCAGTCCACGTAACCTGTGTAGAATCTCTACATCTTCCTGGTCATCTTTTTGGTCTCGTCCATGGCGGCTGTCCGATCGGCCACTTGCCTTGCGGATGCATTCAATTGTATCAACTGCTACATCGAGCGTCTCATTCGAGTGAATCAGATGCCGCGCGATCTCGTGAAGTTGCACGAAGTCCGGCTGGCCGTCTGAAGGAAACTCACGTCCCTATCAAGTTGAGCAATGAACATCAAAGCTAGTGATGAAAAGACGTACGCGCTCCACATTTCGGACGCAATCGCGTAACGCCCACACCGATGCGTCGTACAAATCTACCACAGCTTCCAGGAAAATCGCGTGCCAGAGAGCTATGGAACAAGACGCGAAGGGCTGGATATTCTTTTGTAGACGCTCTCGCGTTTCGTCTGGGCAATCGAGACACCAGATGACTGAGATGTTTTCGCTCCGACTAGTGAACGATACGATCTGTTGCCAAGTATATGTGAGTTGCTCGTGTCCACGTCTAGGCAAGACTTGTTTAATCTTGAAGCTGTACCAAATATCTACGGATTGGTCAGAAGAAGCGCATCGTAGAATAATTCTCAGTTCTTACTCTGCATTTCCAAGGCACCATTGTCAAGATGCGCAAGGCGACATTCGTGTGAGCCATTCAGATCCTTCGATATGGAGTCTAGAAACTTTTTCGGAAGCATATCGACAGCAGCATTTCTCCTTCGCGCAGCCTGTGCCAGACCCTCGGCTTTACCGAACCTAAAGGCCGTCAATATCATGGATTGTTAACTGACTGAAGACGCACACTATGCAGAACCGTTCTGTCGCTTTTTCCACGTGATCATTGTTCTTCAGCCTCGCCATCTCAATCTCCCAGGTAGATCTCCATGGGGACTTTCCTAACATTTCATTATTTTCGTGATTTCAAAGACTCCCGCGGTGTATACCCGGTGTTAGAACCTCCACTCCGTTCATTGCAGTATGTTGAAAGATAGATCGGTGAATTTGGGACGGAAATTCCACTTCCCCTCGCTTTGCGAGGTATGCTGAGTAGGTTCGTTCGAGTTCCGTACAGTGACCAGTCTGAGTGGGCAGCAAAGGCGCCAACGGAGAGGCGAAGCACTTTATCTTTGGCTGGCGTGGCGGCAAGATCGTCCAATAAGACTGAGGCACCCTGCACCTCTCGCCTCAGCCTGCTCAAAGACGCCCTACAGGCTAAATTGACCAAGATCAACATAATAAAATATGCCTTATTGTTTGCCTTTTTTTATCGCCTGCTCAGAGTTGCATTCAGGCGCATGCTATGAACCTGCACGCCTGAGCTATTGTGCGCTTTTCGCTAGGGAGCTTTCCGATCTCAACAATTTTAAGTAGATTAACGTGTTTACAAGCGAGCTGCGAATACAAGCGAGCTGCGAACCCCACCAACTTTCTACGACGCGTCACCTATTAACTATAATGGCTCAACCAACACTTATTCGATTGCCCTATAACGAAGCAGATATCTCCCTAGCTATCTTAGCTATTAATTAGAATCAGATCCAGAGCGTTAATCGCGCTGCAGCGACGTATAACGTTCCTGAAAGCACGCTTCGCAGCCGACGCGCTGGAACTACTGCGCGACGCGATTGTGAGCCTAAATCAAAGAAGCTTACCAAGCTAGAAGAGGAGGTTATTATTGAGCATATACTTGACCTAGATTCGCGAGGCTTTGCGCCTACTCTAGGTGCTGTACGAGATATGGCGAATAAGCTGCTCGCTGAGCGTAGCGCAGGCCACGTTGGCCAGCAGTGGCCTAGAAACTTTGTCAAGCGAACAGACAGCCTCACAACGCGATTTAATCGAGCCTACGATCGACAGCGACCCTCTGCGAGGACCCGACGGCTATACAGGCCTGGTTTGAGCTAGTAGCACGTACAAAGGCCACCTACGGTATCTGCGATGAGGACACCTTCAACTTCGACGAGATTGGCTTTCTAATGGGCAAGATATCCTCCCAGCTAGTCGTTACAGGCTCAGAGAGATGTGGTCGGCCAAAAGCGATCCAGCCAGGCAATCGTGAGTGGGTGACGACGATCCACGGAATCAACGCTGCTGGGTGGGCAATCCCGCCCTTCGTCATCTTCGCTGGCAAGTACCACCTCTCGGCCTGGTACGAGGGCGACGATATACCAGGTGACTGGACTATTGGTCTTAGCGACAACAGGTGGACTACGAACGAGCTTGGTGTTGCCTGGCTACGGCACTTTATTAAGCATACAGTAGAGCGTAGAGTAGGCGCGCGTCAGCTCCTGATACTCAGAGTTGTCAGTAATCAAGCATGCGTCAAAATTTTGATTGATCTTGTTTGACTTGGTCAAATTCAACCAAACAAGAGTCTCCGCTGCTATTTTAATAAGCTAAACAATCAAATCTGTAAATTTTTGTCAAGATAATTTGATCTTGATTGACTCGCTTAACATACCTATAGTGTTGCAGCTGCTATAGAGGTAAGGTTGTTGGGATAGGTGTAATAGCAGCTAATAATGGGTTTCTTAGTGTTGTAGCTGGCTTAGTACCGGTAAGGCAGCTATCGCGTACTTTCCGCGTACTACAACGCGTACTTCAACGCGTCAACAGCTTATTCTCTCGCGCCTTTGCTTACCTTCACGCTTACCATGGCCCCTAAGCGTAGCCTCGAGGCCGCTAAAGAAGCCGGCAACCCCGCTAAACGCCCCCATCGCACGCCCAAGCCCACATACAAGAAGCGCGAAGGCGACGGCACCCAGCCAACCCAGCCAACAGAGTCGCCTATTGAGGTGCCTGAACACGCGCCGGAATCGCCTATAGAGCCTATAGAGCCGCCAGAAAGTACGCCGGAGCTGTCTATAGAGCCGCCAACCCAGCCGGAGGAGCGCGCTCGGCGGGCATCACCACCACAATTGTCAACAAACAAATCCAGTCCAAATCCACCCGTTGACTTGATTTGATGTGCCTCAACAGTGCTGGAGGACTTGATTGGGAGGTCTTGGCAGCAGTTTGTACTTGATTTGGAAGTCGGATTTGCAAATATTAATCTGAAATTGTGGTGTTGTACTGCAGTTTGGCAGCTAATCGTCCCATTTAGATACACTGTACAGAGTCTCGATTGCTGCGTCAGTGAGATTGCTCTCATCAACCTCATTGTCGATGCTCATAAAACCAGCCTTCAGCCAGCTCCGCACACACTGCAGAGCAGCTAGTAACTGTGAGCTCATTTTGCGCCGCTTCGGCTCCAATAAGTCGCCAAGTTCGCTGAACAAGCGCTCACACTCCGCGCTGGAGGCTGGAATACTCATTATATCAAGCGCAAACTGCGCCAACGCTGGGTACTTGTTGCGTAACCCAAGCCAATAGCGGACTGGGTTACCTTCTCGATCGAAGTCGGCGCGGCTCCAACGCGGCTCACAAGCCCGCCAGCGCTCGTACTCATCGCCAGTTTCTTCATCAGAGTCGCTCTCCGCCTCGATAATCGCGTCAACGGCGTCGTCAATGGTGTTGGACCGCTTAACCAGCGGGCGTGGAGGCGGCCGGGGAGCAACAGTACCGCTATAGAGGCGCCAAAGTTGCTGAAAGGCAGCGTCGGCAGCCGCCAATTGAGCTGGGTCACCCGCCCAAGCGACTTTGCAGTAGTTACGATAGCGCGGGTGGAGTACAATCGCAGCGTAATAGGCAGTACTGTCGCTCAGTTTGCTGTAATAGAGCTTCAGTTTGGCGACAGCGCCGCGCAGGTTTGATGGCCAAATGGTCTTCCGGAGCGTCTTCTTGCTCAAAGTCAACATCGCGATAGGTAATTAAGCGCTCTTCATAAGCGCTTATAAGCTGCTCAAAGGTAGGGATAACCTCATAAATGGCGCCGAAGCGCCCATTAAGCTTGCGATCGCCTGGCTGCTTGCTCTTGCCGCGACCTTCCAGCCGCTCTGTGGCTGCTTTGAGCGGCTTCAACACATCCACATACTCAGTGATAACTGCCCAGTCTGCTGCTTGTAGACCGGTTAATCGCATCCACGCCAAAGCAGCTAGCGGCTTGTTAGTTGTTTGATCAAGCGCTTCGATCCGTGAGATGTGGTGTTTGGCGTAGTCGGTGATAAGACGTTGGAGGATAAGCCCACGCTCAAAGGCAGCACAATAGCTGTTCCAGCGTGTAACGCACGCCTTGACGACAGCCAATAATAAGGCCTTGTTTGTGGGGTCTTTAGCTAACGCGAGGTGCTAGAAAGTAGAGAAACTGGAGTACTGTTTTGGCGTACTAATAAAGTTGATGATGTCTAGAAACACTCCTAAAGGCCCCAGCCGCCGCCACTTATTCATGAACTTCTCCTCATCCTTCTCGTGCTTTGGGTCATTATCGTAGGCGTCTTTATCCTTGCCAAACATGACAGTTTGGCCGACGAGGTTGATAGTGTGGCAACTGCAACGAAGGCGGCGTTGAGCGGCAGTAAATCCATACTGTTTACTCAAGTACTCCACTGCCACATTGTTACTTGCAGCGTTATCTAACACAAAGTAACCTAGCTTCTCCGCCGTTATATCGAACGCCTGCAGCGCTTTGTCGACACATTCGCCTATCCTCTCGCCGCTGTGGACGCCAGCGAGCTGCGGCAGCGCGATAGGTAAGTCTCGAATCCTGCCCGCGGTGTCAACGTAGTGAGCAACGACACCAAAGAAGCCGCGCTTGCCACCTTTGCAGTCCAGCCGTCAAAGCTGACGTGCACCTTACTGCTCGCAGTCGCTAATTCTGCTTTAACAATAGGAACAAGGTAGTCGTAGAGCCGCAGTACGAACCTCGACACGCTGTTGTGGCTTGTCCATAGCGCTTGAACTGCCGCAGGATTGGCGAACTGTAGCATGCGCCGGAAGCTCTTAGTCTCGAATTCGCGCAGCGGATGGTTATTCTCAACAAGCCATTGCACAGCGGCGAGCCGGAAGCCTTGAACATCAAAGTTACTCAGCTCATTAACCACAGCTTGCGTGACAGGTACGCCCTTCTTCATCGCGTCAAAGATAGTTGACTGACCCCCGGCAGCTGTGGCAGCTTCCCGCGCGCAGTTAGGCGATGGCCGCGCCTTTGACGACCCAGGTGCTTCGCCACGGAGCTTGTGGCATCCGTCACCTCGATTATGCTGCTCGTCGGCGCGTTGTGGTGGCAGAAGCGGCACACAAAGAAGGTGCGCTCAGGTTTATCAGCCGCAATTTGTGCAGGACTTTGCTTTAACGCGACGCGATAGCCGTACTGAAAGACCCAGCTCTTCTTGCCAATAAGAGTACGCCGCGGCACCTGGTACCGAGCCAGCTTCTCCCAATCAATGCCATCGTAATTGTCCGCAAAGCGCTCGTCAAAGCCGCCGCCGACGACATTATCATCCTCCACAGTCGAAGCCTCCGTGGCTGCCTTTGACGCCGACGATGGCGTTAACAACGCCTGCGACTCCAGCAACTGCAGCTCCCACGGCCGCTGTGAGGCATCTATAACCTGGCCGACAAGCGGGTCTTCGGCGGGCATGGCTGGCTGGCTGGCTACCCGTGATGGCGACGATTGAGGCGACGGCGGCGCAGTTAGCTGCGTTTCGGGCAGCTCTATCGGCTGACTGGCAGTGCCGGCTGGCAGCGAGTCGCCTTCAATAGCCCGCTGGGTGCGTACTTTCTGACGCTTGCCGCGACCTCCACCTTCATCGGTCACCTCTACCGGTACGGCGCGCCGTTGGCGCGTACTCCGGCGCGTGTGTTGCCATCGATAGCGCGTTTGGGGGGCATCTCGGGCTATTAGCAAGCCCACAAGGTCAGCAAAGGCAGCGAAAGTACGCAATAAGTTAACTGCAATAGCTAAAACACCAACAAAAGTACACCGATAGATAGGCGATGGTAACAAAACAGCGCGTCAAGTGCGCGATGAGATGGCTAGGGGGCCTGGGCGTGATGCCGGCAGTACCGTGGGTCACCACCTGGTGCACGGCCCCATCTGGTGCACGGTTTCCAGATGCCCACACCCACAACTTTTGAAGCTGTAGAGTCGCATATATATTGTATTATCGCGAGATTTTTTAGTGGAGGGCTTTTAAGGACCTATTTGATCGATTGGCAACGATAAACTACGTGCGATACCTCTGTGGAAGGCGTACTTTGCGGGTGCGCGTGGCAGGGCCGGGTGTAGGCACCACATCAACTACAGATGATATATCCACACCAACATCCTCTGTCTCCTTAGAGACTTGAGGAGGTGGTGCAAAGGCCTTTGGACGGCGTCTATTAACCTTTTTGGAGAATTGTATGTCTTGTTGGAGTTGCTTTTTGGCTTCGCGCGCGATCCTAGCTTCTTCGCGCTGCACGGCCTTCTCGCGCTGTTCCTGAAGGCGTATTTCTTTGGCCACCTCTCTCATGCGCTGCCTCTCTTCAGCATGGTAGCCTTCTCCTGCTTCTGCTGCTCCCTACGCTTGATCTCCTCGGACTTCTGTTGTTGTAGTAGCTGCTCGTCGGCATCCTTTTGTGCTTGGCGATCGCGGGCGTCCTTGACTTTGGATGGCGACCAGAATATAGCTCCACCATTATACTCCTGCGGTGCCTCAAGTAATAGAGGCTGCCACGTTGACGGCGCTTCTTCTCATTGACAAGGGCCCCTCTGAGTCGCTCGTTTTCATGCTGGAGGAGCTGTTTTTGTACAGCCATCACGTGAATCGTCTGGCTTAGCTGTTGGGAGCGTCGATCGTGGATATCCTCCACTACCTGGCGCAGTAATCGCTCAATCTTTCTCCAATCTGAAGCGCTGAGTACGGAAGTAGTACTATCGCTTGACGAGGGCCTCTCAGTCTCCTCTATTTTGAACTTCTTAAGTATAGCCTCTGGGTCTAACGGCGAAAGCCTGTGACTTTAAAAGCCGTTAAGATCGTCTTTTCCTTGAACGTTGTATGCCAGGCCTTATAGAACAAGCGGAAGAAGTCTCTTTTGTAATCGCGGAGATGCCCTGGCAGCTATACATGAACTCGGAGAGCTCGTTTGAGTAGGCAGTTGATAGAGGCTTGAAAAGGCAGACATCGAGCGGCTGCAAGGTGTGGGTAGCGTGGGAGGATAGATGGCCAGAAGAATCCGATTGTCGTCACAAAACTTGATAAACTCCATCGATATATGTGAGCCATGGCCGTCAAGGATGAGTAGACGATATGATCGTCTTGCCTTTGCTTTTGTTTCGCGATTGAACACCTGTTCAAGCCATGCGAGCCCTAGCTTGTTGTTGGTCCATCCACTGGGCGATGAGGCAAAGAAGGTTTTGTGCTCTGCGGGGTCGAAATCTTGAAGCCATGAGTCTTGTATCTTACCAGAAACAGCCTGATAAATTAGCGCAGGCGTGAGATAGCTGCCGTCGGCGCAAATACAGGCTATCGTAGTTATCCACTCCCTGCTGCCGTCCTGGAGTGCTTGTTTAACGCCTCCGTGATCATATCGATGGCGGGAGAACACGCGCTTCATTTTTGACAGCACCCCGATTAAGAAGCCTTTCTCATCCATTGTAGATATTGCGAGCCTCGATATCGTACTGAGTTATCTTCTGGTCCAGGAGCTTAAAATATAGGGCGTATTTGAAGGCAGAGTCAGCTCTGTGGCGTGTGGAATCGATGCGGATGCCCATCGAGATACAAGCTCAATGTGATGCCGCGCAATAAAGCGATCACCCAGTTTTTTCCTGGCTCTTTTCCTGCTATTTCTGCTGCGAAATTCCGTATCATCTCCCTTGTAGGTGGTAGCCCTCGTACACAGAGCTTATCAATATATTGTACGAGCTCAGTTTCCTGTGTAGAGTTAAGAAGGCATATTATCGACTTTCTCCGCATAGCTGCCGATAACCCCGCGGTGACGCTTCGACAGCAACGTTCGATCAACACCGTACTTTTTCGCAGCCTGAGTATAATTAGGCTTCTCTCCAAGCTTCAGCAATTTTAACGACTCTAGGGCAGCCTCCATTGGGTGTATATTGGTGGTGTAAAGCGATTCTGAAAGTACGGGAGATTTGGTGTTGGCCGTGCACGAGGTGGGGCCGTGCACGAGGTGGTGACCCACGGTACATCACCAAGCTCGAGTTTCTGCCAGTGTTTAAGGCAGCCTTTGATCGATCGTTTACGTCAGCCAACATCTGCTCAGCTTTTCGAGGCGTAGGCCTTGTTCCTCTCCAGCCAGACGCTGTCCTATCAAAGCTAGACGTGCAGCTGCGTACGCCTACTCCAGCTGCTCTTACAGAGGCTCTCTGGGAGGCTCGTACGCCGAGCAACGTACGTGAGCTTGAGGCTCAATCAACGTTAATACGTGATCGCGTGCGGCGGCACAAGAGCTCATCGCCAGCTTCGATTATTGAAGCAATTAGCCAGCTCAAGAAAGGAGTAGAGGTGATGATGCTCTCGGCTGAGCTGATGCGCGATCGGATCACGAGCCTTGAGAGAGCCAATAAGGCAGCGTCAGCGCGTAAACAGCGTAAGAAAAAGCGTATACAGAAGCAAGGGGTGTTAACAAATGGAGCTGGAGAAGATCTACTCGCTCAAGGTGAGGCTGATCAGCAGATTGCTCGTGAAGAGCGTCAGGGAAGAGAGCGATCAGGCCTCAGCCGCCAGGCTCTGGCGCGCTGCACGAGGTGCAGAGAGACTGGGCATAACTCACGCACGTGCAAAAAAGATACCTAAAATACTATTCAATCTACTCTATTAATTTCTATATAATATATTATCACGTTGTTGACTTGTGCGGTTTTGAAGGTGATCAAAGTTGGTGGGGTGGACGGCTCGCTTGTAAGGACGGCTCGCTTGTAAAACATGTTACATAGTACAACCAACAATTCAAACCGCGTCTCAACAATATTAATTGTGCATATGTAAGTGTAAAAGTTCATGTAAGCTCCAGCTGGAGCTGATCTCGGGTTTTACATCTGAGTTCTGGTCTGCTTACCCATCTCATCAGGCATCGTCAACTTTTAACGAGCCCGAAAAGGCCTGATAGGTGAAAACATGTACTGTAAGTTAAATGGCGGCGGTAACTTCCGTTGGGTCGTACGACCATAAACCATGTGAATGGCGGGGTAACTTCCGTTGGGTCGTATCCTTGTACTTTGTACGACCATAAGCCCAACATATTAAGAGCCGTGGATATGTGAATGGCCGTGGTAACTTCGTTAAATAAGGTCGCGTATGCCACTGTTTGTGTTGGCAGTAGCTCTCCCCAAGTAGCTAGCGTTGTTACAGGGGTTCTACCCCTAGCCTTGCCTCCTTGTTTGGCCAGTGTTTGACAGGGGGTCTGCCCTATCCTCACCTCCACGGTGAGGATAGGACAACAACTTACAACCAGAATCTTTGACTATCTATTTATTACTGTTTACCGTGTATACACGACCCGACGTGGAACCAACACTGATCAGTGGTTAACCTCACGTTAGCCACAGACAAGCAAGGTACCAGCGCTCGAAGGGTGATTGCGAGTATCGACTTATAGCATACTGGCTTTTGCCTGGTAATTACTAGTATCGACTCATAGCGTACTGGTTTTGCCTCAACAACGTCGCTTACGATACAGGACTTGAAGACTCGTCTCACTGTCCTATAGTACCGTCATATAGCGACAACCATGTCAGCTTCAGCGTCTGGAAAAGAGACCAGCTCTCTCGGCACCGCAAACCCAGAGGATACCCAAGACAAACCTACGCAATCAACCGCGTACAGTAACAACTTTGTTCCTGCCAAAGTCCAGAAACTACGAGAGGAGTTTCAGATCGACCTACGCGGATGGGACAAGGATATTGACATCTCTAACCCAGAACACCTCACAGAGCCAATCCTTAACGCATACATCTTGAGCACTGTCTCACTGTACAAAAGCTCTCAATATAGAGGTATTGGACTATGGGAAACCTTCAAGACAGACTTTGATGGATGGACAAAGGCAACCTTCGAGATACCAGCTAGGAAAGCTCGGTGTACACTGCGCGATTACCTCCTCTACAATGGCGTATGGGTTGACAGCGGCATAAGAAATCGATTGGCAAGTCTCTTCAAGACGTACTTGACAACGACGAGCCACATCAGTGGACAGAGGAGGAGATCATACAGGCAGGCAAAATTACGCGAACCCATCTAGAGGAGATTGCTTCAAATATAGCTCCGAAGCCAGCTATACAGAGTACAGCTCCCAAGACGATACAACAATAGTCAGAACAACTGAGTTGCCCTATCCGAATCGTAACCCGTCACTGTTGCCGCCGCCAGAGCCTCAGCAGCTGCCTCAGCAAGTACAGCAGCAGCAATCTCAGCAGCCACAAGTACGGTTTCCATCGTACACGAATCTGCCAGCACCATCTACATATAGAGGTTTCTCAGCACCGCCACCAATACCATATACAGCCCCAGATCCAGAAAGGATCCCAATTCAGACAAAGACAGGGTTTCTCAAGGTCTATACAGAGGACATGAAATACAGCGGCGACAAGGATGACTTTCTGTCAGCCAAGTTAAGGACCTTTTACGATACCTGCGAGTTGTTTGAGATCTCTGAGGGACAGATGCACTGGCTCTACCCTATCTCACTTAAAGGACGAGCTAAAGCTTTCTATCAGAGTAAGATCCGCGGCAGAGGCTTTAATTTTGCTACAATTGTCAAGACTGTTAGGGAACACTTTGAGACAGAGGAGGATCTGCAACGATACACTATCCTTTGGCACGAAGCCTCTCTACTCAACCTTGTACAGAAAAGTCCAGAGAGGCCAATGCTAGAGCTCTTTCAAGAGCTCACAGATGAGCTGCAACAGATACAGGATGGACTGACAGAGCACACTATGGAGTATTCTTCAGAGATGAGCCTCCGCAACGCAGTGATACGAGCCTGCCGCGGCGTCAAGGAGTGTAGCATGGCTCTGTACAAACCAGCGTCTACGTATGAAGGACTTTGTGCGGAAATCAGGTCAGCAATTGTTACGGCGGAGAAAGAGAGACAAGCACAACGCCAGGCCTACTATACGGACGACAGCCCCGGATCCGCAGCAGTACTGGACGGACCGGACGTACAACCGCGGCAGCAACCGCTACCGCTTCGGCCGCGATAAAGGCAGTTACAGTCGCGCTAGAGGCGGAAACCAGTCATTCCGCGACCGCTACAGAGGATCTCAGCGGTTCCAGCGGGACGCAAAACGATGCTGGGTATGTGGGAAGATTGACTGCTTCTCTACAAGGCACACACCAGAGGAAAGGCGCAGATTATACGACAGGCACGCTCAACATCTACAGCAAACAATGGACTGTACAACAGAGGATATCCAGCAGGTCCTAGTTGACTACGAAGGCCTTGATATATCCGACAGCAATGCCCATAATAGCAACGCCACTGCCGACCCGAGCGGGATCACCAACTTGATCGACGGATTACTGCAGGATGAGGCGGACTATAGCGAGCAATTCTTCTGCGAGGGCTACCTAGCAGGGCCGCGTGCAATTGACGGCGCCAAAACTGTGTCAATATTGAACGATCAATCAGTCTCTCACAGGCTTACAGGAGGATATCAGTCTCACAGGCTTATAGAAGGATATGAGGCATGGACAACAGGCCGCAACTGTACGTTTGAGGATCGCTACTCATCCGCTGTCTTTCAGGGGATTATGCCAGATACTGGAGCTTCTGGCATATCGACTGCTGGCCAACCCCAGGTTGAAGCTCTGTGTAGGAAACTGCCACTCGTACAGATGGATACCTCAGCAGCTAGTCAGACAATTCGATTTGGCAAAGGCGACACTAGAACCCTTGGAGTAATAGTTGTTCCAACTCCAGTTGGTAATATTACCTTCCATATTGTTCCTACAAAGACGCCCTTCCTGTACTGTGTACAGGACATGAATCGCATGGGGGTACGGCTTGACAATCTCCGCAGTGTACTTGTCCAGAACGACTCTAAGTTCGTCCCTATTGTATGGAAATGGGGCCACCCGTACATGCTTCTGGATCAGGAAGAATCGCTAGCAGGGTGTCACTGGACAGCGACAGAAGACCGCGGTTCGCGAGCAACTTGCCACCTCACAGAGACTGAACTACGACGCCTCCACCGACGATTCGGCCACCCGTCAGTACGCCGACTGCTCCGGCTGTTACAGCGCGCTGGCCATGAGGTAGACCAGCAGATCCTGCAACACCTGACAAGGTATTGCCACCACTGTCAGATGAATGCCAAGTCACCTGGCAGATTCAAATTTACGTTAAAAGACGACTATGAGTTCAATTTTTCTATTGTTGTGGACGTACTATACATTAATGGCAAGCCAGTCCTCCAGATAGTTGATGAAGCTACTCGATTTGGTGCCTCACGATTCCTACCTGACATGTCTGCAGCTACGACATGGGACACGATCCGAATCTGCTGGATTGACGTCTATCTTGGCCCGCCAGATCAGATTGTGCATGACGCCGGTACAAACTTTGCTTCGCGGGAGTTCCAGCAGCTCGCCAGATCGATGGCAATTATCACAAAGGAAGTGCCAGTAGAAGCTCACAACAGCATTGGCTTAGTAGAGCGATACCACGCCCCTCTGCGCCGCGCGTACAAGATTATAGAAGCTGAGGTACAGGACGAGAGACCAAGCAAGGAGCTCATACTACAAATGGCACAGAAGGCTGTCAACGATTCAGCAGGACCAGATGGACTAGTGCCCACTCTGCTAGTGTTTGGCGCCTACCCAAGGATGACGGACGCAGATCCTCCGTCACCCTCTACTGAAAAACGTACAAAAGCTATCAGACTAGCGACTGATGAAGTGCGAAAACTGCACGCCCAGCGCCAAATCAACGACGCCCTTGCGATACGGAATGGCCCAGATACGCGGATTACTGTCAACCTGCCTATTGGCTCCCAGGTCCGAGTATACAGAGAGAAGAAAGGATGGACAGGCCCACATACGCTGCTTGAAACCCAGGGAGAGACCTGTATAGTAGAGATGCCAAGCGGATCAACCCAGTTCCGCTCAACAGTTGTGAAACCGTACTATAAGGAGCCGCAAGAGACTACGCCACAAGATCCCACACTGCCAGATACCACAATGCCAGATCCTGTTGGCGGTACGCCACCCAAATCCCCGCGCGAGAAACCAGCCGCAGAAGCTCGACCCAGTCGCCAAAGACGCAAGCCAACAAGATACCCAGGTGACGAAACAGACAATGAGGATCAGGTGAGCAGCTTCAATCAACAGCCTACATGACCGCAAAGGAAGTTGCGGATAGAGAGCTCTCTCGCAAACTGCGCCAGGAAGGCAAGTTTACAACACCAGGAGCACCTTTTGAGGCATCACAAAGGCAGGAAATCGACGGGCTAATTGCAAGAGGAGTCTTTGAGTTTACTCAGTACGATCCAGATGGCAAACACCAGGGGATCCGAGTATTCAAATCGCGACTAGTCAATGAGGTCAAAGGCAAGACAACAGACAACCCTTTTGAGAAATCTAGGCTAGTAATACAGGCGTACAATGACGACGGAAAGGAGATTATCCTTACGCAATCTCCCACAATCCAACGGTCTAGTCAACGTCTTATTCTAGCTCTAGCACCTACGGCTATCCACTGCGATATCAGAGTATACCTCCGCGACGTCACTCAAGCCTATACGCAGTCAACAACATATCTCAACCGTCTCATTCTCGCTCGACTGCCTAGTCAGCTTCAATCAACCTACCCGCCAAATACAATTATGGTGGTACAACGACCGCTATACGGCATACCAGAGGCAGGCACACACTGGTGGGCGACTTACCACAAGCACCACCGCCAACAGTTAGCTATGGAGACGTCTACGTACGACCCCTGCCTGCTATTAACAGCAGAAAAGCCTTTTGGAGTTGTTGGCATGCAGACAGACGATACCTTGATTCTTGCAGATGAGCAGTTTGCTGAAAAAGAAGATACAGAACTGCAAAAGGCAGAAATCAAGGCTAAACCAAAGGAAGCTCTCTCTGAAAGCCTACCACTACTATTCAATGGCTGTATTATTACACAGAAAGACAAAGTGATAGAAATGAGACAGAAGGACCAGGGCAAGAAGATCCAGCTTGTAGACCTGTCGCACAGTGACTTCCGCCAGGCGTACAGAGAACAACGAGCTCGAGCAGCTTATATTGCGACAATTTGCCAACCAGAGGCTTCATTTGATCTATCTCGCGCCGCGCAAGCTCAGGATCCAACAGAAGAGGACGCAAAGGATCTCAACAAGCGACTAAAGTGGCAACTTGACAACCTGACCCGTGGACTACAATACGTGCCGCTACACCTTGCAACAGCAAAGCTGTATATCTTTGTTGACGGCTCATTTGCAAACAATAAAGATTATAGCTCCCAGATTGGATATATTATTGTATTAGCAAATGAGACAACAGAGGACGACCCTGCGGCACAAGATAAGTTCGAAATCTATGGTAACCTGCTCCACTGGAGCTCAACCAAGAGCAAAAGGATTACACGGAGCGTGCTAGCTTCAGAGATCTACGGCATGGTTAGTGGCGTAGATATAGGTGTCTGTATAGGTCAGACAATTGGCAAGATTGCGTCGCAACTTGCATCTGATCTTGGAGAACTATTGCCAATAGTAGTCTGTACAGACTCCTACTCGCTATACGAGTGCCTTGTCAAGCTTGGTACAACAAAGGAGAAGAGACTTATGATAGATATTATGGCTCTACGCCAATCATACGAGAGACGCGAGCTCGCAGAGATCCGATGGATTAATGGAGACGACAACCCTGCCGACGCGATGACTAAGAGCAATCCGAATAAGTCCCTTGAACAGCTAGTTAGCTTAAACAAGCTGACAATTAGGATAGAAGGATGGGTGAAGCGGAAGGAGGAGTAGTAGGAGATTCAGGTAATTGGGGATAGCTTCATTTTCACAAAGAAAAGACTGCCAGTGTTGGCAGTAGCTCTCCCCAAGTAGCTAGCGTTGTTACAGGGGTTCTACCCCTAGCCTTGCCTCCTTGTTTGGCCAGTGTTTGACAGGGGGTCTGCCCTATCCTCACCTCCACGGTGAGGATAGGACAACAACTTACAACCAGAATCTTTGACTATCTATTTATTACTGTTTACCGTGTATACACGACCCGACGTGGAACCAACAGTTTGTCGTTGCTGTTCCTTCATATTTCAAGAGTATATCAAAAATACGGAAGGCTGGAACACACTGTTGCCTTTGAAACACGGTCTTAAATTTGCCATATATCAACAAATTGACTGCCATGGCCGAGCTACGTTTTGGTGGCCATGATGATGCCGCCCTCCCCCTCTGGCTCAACCCAAATATTTACCTTCGGTATGCGCCTGACGATTCAACACCTGCGGTCCCACTCGTCAACCGGCCCGTTTTTATCTTATGTTCGGTTCGGAATACTGGCAGTCAGCCAGTCGCTGGTGCTACCACCAAGTTCTACATTTGCAACATGGCCACCGTCCCTACCCTGGGAATGAGCCTACTTGTGGGGCAAAGCTTTGTGGACCTTGACGCTGGAGAGACGAAAGAGGTATTGTGCCTTAGTCCATGGACACCTATTGCTGTTGGCCATTTCTGTGTTATTTGCGAGATTGGCGCCCCGGAAGATCCAAGCCCCTTTACATCGGACAGTCGCTGGAACATTTACGACCGTCACGTTGCTCAGCACAATATCAACGTAATTGAACCTCCATCCTTCGTCAAACGACCGCATTTGGGATCCTTTGTCGTTGCAGGACTTGCCAATGAACCGTACTCGACGGTAGTTGTTCGCCGAGCCAGCGACAAGGAATTCCGGGCGACTATCAGGGTCTTCGGCGGAGACTCTCTTGTCCAACGCAACGTCACCGATAATGCTAAGGTCGGTCTTCTTTCGAACTTCAGCGCCGGGGATCCAATCCCGGATTTCGAAGGCCTTCACGAGAAGTTGGTGTTGAAAGGTCTGAAGCCCAACGAACAGAAAAACGTGAGCGTGGCAGTGCAACTGCCCGATGATTCAGAGCATCTCTCAGCTGCCATTGTTTTCGTCGAACAAATCGATGCGAAGAAATCACTCGTTGGAGGTTTGGCTATTGTCGCTCTTAGTAGAGCTCTTAAAATGGGAACGCAGCCAGTAATGGTACGAGTAGCTGTGCCTGTCAGCATCCCTTTTCGACCTTACAGCACATTTCCAGAAAGCAACTTCATGACACCAGATGGAATATTCTGTTCCAACTTCGGCATCCAGAACATCAACGTTCAGGTCCGAAATGACGGATCGTCGAACTTGGGAGATCTGTCGGTGTATGTAGAGGGAGTGGCAGATCCTAACATAGCTTTGAGATACAGTCGATCTTCGCCTCCTGGCGGGTTGGCCAGGCCATCTGCGTCGTTCAAGTCTATATTTCAAGGAGATTTCAGCAGAGCAGCAAGCAGGGAGACCTTGGTCTCTTTCATTGTCCAGCAGCAATCAGGTGCTTCGTCCAGGAGCGTGCGAATTGTCAAGAAGATTTTCGTCCTTGGCATCGAGTTCAACAAGACTACGAAGACGTTCGCCGTCAATATTCCCCAGGGGTCATTCCAGACAAACATCAAGACGGTAATTGTCCCAGCAAAGTTACCCACGAAGAACGAAAAGCCCATCACATATCCGATATTTATCAAGGATGCTTCCATGCTTTGGCTGCCGATCCCTCCATACGACGGAACCCACGGTCCTCTTCCCTTCGAAGATCCTTGGTGGAAAGTCATTCTCTGCCTGATTGCACTTGCTCTAGCTATAGCTGGTGCGGTTGAGGCGGCTAACGCAGGCGGTGAGGCCAGTATCGGCAAAAGCGGCCAATTCGCAGAGCCTGACGACTCGGAAAACTGCTGTGACGGCCTCGAAGTGCAAGCGTCAACGGACAGCTATGTCGCAGCTGGCCTCTTCGCCGCCGCTGCCGCATTTGCTACAATAGCCGCACACACAGATGAGGCCGATCTCGTCGACCGAGGACGCAGCCAAACTGTCCCCAGCAGTGGTGAACTGACCATTGCCGAGCGTGCGACTTTTGAAAACGATTTCACCGATGCGCCATCTCCAGGAACACAATTCACTGGCAAAGTCAAGTGGAGCTACGAACGCACCCTCGGCAGCCGCCTACTCACGCACAGCGCCACGGATACCTACCAAAACATCCACTACCTCCACAGCTACAAGGTCTCCATAAACTCCACACCAATAACCGACCCATCCCGTCATTACATCCACCCTCATGGCAAACCGCTCCTCATCGAAGCCAGCTTCACCAACCCTTCCGGCGTCCTCTTCCGCGGCCCTGCTCTCTACGTGTTCGTCCTCCTCTGGTCTGAACACAAAGAAAAACGCCTCTTCGAGCTCCGTGACGACGGCAGTGACTGGGAGGATATCGACCCGAACATCGGCGTATATAGAAACAGGATCAGCATGGAAAAGGAGGAGTCGAAGACGTGGTTTGTGTTCGTGTTTGCGCAAGACGTGAATACAGTGCTGGAGGGGACGGAGCCGAGGGAGGCGGCCAAGACAATTGGGGGCGCGTTGGTGACGACGCAGTTTGTGGTCGGGTTTGGGTCGAGGCCGTGTGAGTTGAATCATGATGCTATTGTGGATTTGACTTGAGGGATTGCTTCTTGTTTTCGTTATGATACTAATGCTTCAGCGGCAACGGAATCTCCGTATCATATCCCGTTCTCAGTCTTTTCGGCGCACAAAATTTGATATCTTAGCACGTCATTAGTGTTCGGTCGAAAGGGTTTTTGCAGTCCGATGACTTGTCGCGTGAGCTCATCAGAAATTGCGTTCTCGAGCAATGGAATCGGGGCATCATTCGAATACCTTGGTATAATAAGTAGTTGTGCAACAAGTTGTAGTGGCAAAGTATTCAAGTTTTGTGCCATATTCTGTATAGACGAAGAGCGCATCCAGAATTTACCTTGAGCGTTGGAAATTCAATTTGAATGGTAAGTGCAATGAAAATTTGTACGACAGCTGTACCCCTAAGATATGCAGACCCTTTCCACCTTTGTACGTGCTTGCAACGATGGCGTCCTTCCAGTAACACTCACTCCGCTTGCCGAAGCCTAGACTCGATCTTAGTATTCTGTATCATGCCAGTTAGTCTCTGTCTCTTGCCATGCCCGCTGTGTAGGACCTGCCCACCCTGTTCTTTACACGCCACCCAACTCATGATATTCTCCTTCAACGAGCTGAAGCGATATCCGGCTACTGCTTAGTATATGTATTGGTTGCGATGTGCTCGAGAAGTACGAGGACGTGGTGGGTCGGACGAGGGATCAACGGCGGGTCTGCGGAGCTGTAGAGCGGCGCGATGGTTTATCTCTATGGTATGCAAGCTTTCGCGTTAGCTATGGTCGTGCATTACACTTCATCTTGAAGTTGCACGATGGCTGCATCGGAAGCTGATTGCGGTTTCGATGCTGGGTGTGTTCGTTGACATGAGCTATACGCCAGGGCCTTCAAACCTAGCCCTGCTCCTAATCCGAGCCGGTTTTCGGAGCGCCTGGCAAAAGCGCCGTACAGCCACACAGCCACACAGCCACAGATCTAGCGTCGGCAGCGATAGATTACAGCTAAGCTGCTTTAAGCTAGGTGTGCGCGTCCTTATCTAGCACTTCTAGCAGGCGGACTTGGGATTAGCACAGAAGCACGACAACCTCTCGAGCTCAAGCGCAGTGCTCGGGATAGGATGATGATATAACAAGCTGTAAGTTGACGGACTTTCGACAAGATGCATGAGCTTTCGACGCACCCACTGCCAGCCAAAGCGAGGCGGTCGCGTGACGCTCATACCAAATTGTCGTATTGCACGGCAAGCAGAACCTATTTCTAAAAGACATCAGGAGATAATAGACTTTATACCTTAAGGCTACTATTCCGAGAATATCTATTCTTATAACCTGTTGTTGAGTTTGTTATGTTGGGGGAGTGTCTGTGGCGTCTCGTCACGCAGGGTGTCTCGTTACGCAGGGACGGACGTTAGGGAGTTAAAGAGGAAGAATCTAAATTAGATGCATTAACTTAGTATATATTTTCAAGTAGTGTTGCGTCGCAGTCTAATAATGAATAAAATAGTTTGGTGGGGTCTTGGCAAAGGTGGCGCGCTTACTAGTGTGGGTCACTCGCTAGTAAACCACGTTACTTACTTAATATAGTTTATAAGCCTCTTAGTAGTCTTATAGATATATTTTTTTCTTAGTGTCTCTACTATAAAGGATAAGCTAAGTAGTTATAAAATAGTTAAGTTTAGCGTTAAAATTAATAAGGCACTATATTTTTTTAGTTAGTAATATAATAGTGCCTAATAAGGGTATATATTACTATAAGATAATATTTATTCTAAATTAAGTAATGTCTATACCTAGATAGCTAGACTTTATTAATTTAGATTAATAGGATAAGCTTTATATCTAGAAAATAATAAGTGGGTAAAAGATTCTCTTTATAGATAAGTTTAATAACGTACTTTGCACTCGAGTCGGACACTCCATCGAGTCGGACACTTTGCCAAGACCCCACCAAAACGTACTATCAGCAATAGTATAACGCGATGCCTCAACCACACAACGAACCACTGGCGTTAAAAGAAGCGCGTATACAGCTTGCGATCCAGGCTATCGAACAAGACGCGACACTCTCTTAGCGACGCGCTGCAGCTATCTACAACGTCTCTTAAAGTACACTTAGCGACCGACGCGCTGGAAAGACATTTAGACGCGACTACGCACCCAACAAAATAAGACTTACTATAAGAGAGGAGCAGGCGATTATAGAGCATATACTCGACCTAGACGCGCGAGGATTTCCGCCTCGGCTCGATGCTATAAAAGATATAGCTAATTCTTTACTGGCTGCACGCCACTACAAGCCAGTTGGCCAGAGGTGGCCTTATAACTTTGTTAAGCGCCAGCCAGAGCTTAAAGTCAAGTTCAATCAAAAGTACGACTACAAGAGAGCTCTCCAGGAGGATCCTGAGGTGATACAAGACTGGTTCCAGCTTGTGGAGAACATGAAGGCCAAACATAGTATCCTGGACGAGGACACCTACAATTTTGATGAAGCAGGCTTCATAATGGGCATGATATCGACTAGAGCAGTAGTCACAGGCTCTAAGCGTCGAGGACGGCCAAAGCAGGTGCAGCAGGGCAATAGGGAGTGGACAACAGTCATCCAAGGCATCAACGCGATGGGTTGGTGGATCCCACCCTTCATTATCTTCGGGGGCAAGCACCACCTCTCCGCCTGGTATAAGGAGAAGGATCTACCTCATGATTGGGTTATTGCAGTCTCTAAGAACGGCTGGACAACAAATAAGCTTGGTCTGCAATGGCTGAAGCACTTTGATGAGCATACAAAGAGGCGTACTACTGGTGGAGCACGTTTGCTCATTATCGATGGCCACGAAAGTCACAACTCGCTCGAATTCCAGGATTACTGCAAGAAGAGCAATATTGTTACTCTCTATATGCCCTCGCATTCGTCGCACCTCTTGCAGCCACTTAATATGGGCTGTTTCGCGCCTTTAAAAAAGGCGTATAGGCGCCAAGCTAAGGATTTGATGCGCAACCACATCACGCACATCACTAAAATCAAGTTCCTGCCTTGCTTTATTGCTGCTTTCAAGGCTTCGTTTACTGAAAGTAATATCAAAGGAGGCTTTCGAGGTGCTGGCCTAGTGCCCCACAACCTAGAAGCTGTGATATCGCAGCTTGACGTCCGCCTGCGTACGCCTCCACTTTGTACTATTCGCGATAGTACATGGGAGTCGCAAACTCCGCGAAATAGTACAGAACTTAGGTCGCAATCGACGCTGGTTAAGCAGAGGATTCAAAGGCATGTGGATAGTTCCCCAACTTATATGGTTGAGGCGGTGGAAAAGCTCGTCAAAGGCGCCGAGCTGATGGGGCATTCTTTGGTGTTGATGACCAAACGCAACGCCGAACTTCAAGCTGCCAATGAGGCCGCCACACGACGTAAATCATATAAAAGAAAGCGATTGCAGCAAGAAGGAGTCCTTATAGTTGAAGAGGGCCAGCGACTGGCTACTCTAAAGGACTTTGGGGTGCGTAGTGATGGCAAGAAGGCAAAGAAGAGGGTGCGCACTGATGGAGGCGAATCCGCTCAACGGCGCTGTGGACGCTGCGGCAAGCCTGGGCACAATAAAAAAACCTGTAGGCAGCTTATAGAAGTAGATTCTGAATAGTTTAGCCTATTTAGACTATTGAAAATAGTTCATATTAACTCTATACTATCGTGAATAGTACAGAACTTGGTGGGGTCTTGGCAAAGTGTCCGACTCGATGGAGTGTCCGACTCGAGTGCAAAGTACGTTACTAGGTTTTAGTACCTCCTATTTTACTCCTCTCTATATATAGTGCGGACTTAACCTTAGTTGGAATCTCTATATAACGAAGATCTTTAATATAGGAACTTATCAAGGAAATATTAACTACTATTTCATATCCACTCAATCACATGTATTCATATGATATTATCACAGAGCTGGTGCATAGAAAAATAGGTTATAGCTAGTTATTTCCCTTACCAAAGAATAGTTGCGGGATGCAGCTTTGTTCAACCAAAAAAAAAACAAAAAACTATTTCATAAAACTCCCATCACTGACATACCGTAGGTACCATGAGGATCTCTCAAATAGGCCAAGGACAAATAAGGCGAGGACCATATCCAAACTCTTTCGACTCTTCTTATGTAAGTCGACCCATCGATCCCGAAGACCATTTTCCTCTCAATACGATAAACCGCACAAACGTTGTCCACCAGCTCAACGCACCACCCAGACGAAACCCTACGTCACAACTCAACTCATCCCAAGAACGCACAAACGCCCGCCACATTTTCGATATAACACGTTTGTTCATTAGGGGTATTAAAACGTTACTCAGGACTACATCCCATCATCATCAAGCACGCAGCATCCATTACTAAACCCAGGCCCTCACCTCAGCAACGTCTCCTTACTAACCGTCTTTTTAATCGTCGGCGTCTGCTTCACAACGACCCTCCCATCATCATTCAACACATACTCCTCGCTCTTGTCGTCGCCGATTCTGCCCTCGTCGCCATTCTGGCCGTCGTCGCTGTTTCCGCTCTCGATTTCGAACCAACTTCTCGCCTGGCCGCTGCCTTGCTTCCCACCACCGATGGTCGACAGCATAACCGAGGACCCTCGGTCCGGTGCTTTGCGGCTGAGATTGGCGCTCGAGGTGCTCTTGGATGCGCCGCTCCTGGTGCTAGACATGAAGCGCGGGTAGATCCAGGCGACGAGGGGGCGCAGCGTGGGCACCGATGCGGTGGTGAGGGCGCTGCCGACTTCGGCGATGGACCATGTGGATAGGTTGACTATGTCCCATGTGGGGTCTTGGGATTTGCTGGGTGCCATGAGGAAGGGGATGCGCATGATGCTTGTTATGAGGGTGCTGTGCTCGGCTGTCAGTCATACCGCGCATACGAGTTGAGCGAGGGGGCGGGGGGAGACCAACAAACAACCGACTGAGCATATCGCAAGCAGCGCGTACTTTTTCCGCTTGGGGATCTGTAAACCTGGTCTCCCTGTTAGCGGGTATGAAGGTCGGTTCGAATTCGGTTCGCGACGTACTCGAGAAGATGAACCATGGTAGACTTAGAATCACTAAATCGGTGGCAATGTTCAGGCTAGCATCCACGTAGAAGAAAGCCGTGTTGATGCACTTCCCCGGCGGATCCATCATCTTATCCCAGAAAAAGCTGATTGGTCGACATTGCAGGATGAGCACAATGGTAATGACCACTTCCTCGCAGACGACAAACGCAGCAATAGCCCACAGGCATTTTCGCCAGAGGGAAGCCGACGGTACGATGCGTATAAGGAAGAGCAGGATGGATAGCTTGGCGAAGCCTAGACCCATTGGATAGAGGACTTGCGAGATGAAGGCGCACTGTGGCTATACGTTAGTCTCGCTGCTTCGCGGCTCAATCAATGAGCCATTGTTCCTCCGGCCAAGGCCCGTACCTTTTGCAAAGGAATGCCCGTTTCCGGGTAATTCACGTCCCAGATATGGATTCCCAGCCCGTATTTTGTCGCGATGACTGTCACTATATTCCCAGCCAGAAACGATACGTAGGAGAGCATGATGGAGATGTCATCGGCCCCAAGATACGAGAATTTTCTCCGTGAAAAGAGCCGGAGGGCAAGCGTGATGGTCGCTAAAGGGAGGAAGGCGCCAATGAAGCCGAATATTTGCGGATAGCGGTTGGGAGGTACCTGGCCCGGCTGTGGACGTAGTCGTTAGCACTGAGGGTGAAAAGAAGGGTCCTGATTCCATGGTCGTCCATTAGAAAGCAGAGTAGGGAAGACGTTGGGGTAGTAGGTATTGAAGGGAAGACGTTGGGGTGGTAGGTATGGAAGGGAAGACGTTGGGGTGGCAGGTATTGAAGGGAAGACGTACCGGTGTCGGCATAGGCGGCGCATCCTGCCTCGTGAGTATCAAGCCCGCGAGATGCATTTTGGTCGAGTTGCCAGGACACGGTTGGTTGAAGCGCACGTACTGTCCCCTACTCTTATGCTCACCAGACGGCGCAAAGGGCCAGCCGTTCTGATCCTTCGGGTATCCCGCATCTCCGCTAATTCATATGCAAACGAGTGGCTCTAGCCCACTCAGACCTTAACACGGATACCTTTCGGAGCTGCCCCCGAGACGTCCCAGATCTTGCATATCGTAAACTTTGTTGATCCGAGCCCGCCCTGTGCGTCCTGTGCATCATACCTTATCTGGGAAGACAAGGATTCATGCCCTCATCTGCGCCACGGGCGTCCAGGGCCCCGCGCATCTACCGCATACGTACCACGTCGGGTGTTTCGCCAGCAGCCGCACCCTATTTCCGTGGGTTGTCGATCGGTATCACAATGAGGATGGAGTTCCACACGGTCATGTAGGTGTAAGCCAAGGTAGGTGGACCGTGGACGATTGGGAGACGATTTTGACGGACGCCCTGGCCCCTACGTACGTACCTAGGTATATCGATCCACAGCACGTCATCGCATGGAAGCTAGCTTCGCCAAAGCACTCCGTTCTCATCTCGACTGCCGAAGGGCCTGGGAACCCCTGAGTCGAAGGTGCGGCCGTTGGCGACTCTCGCGCCAAGGCTTCGGCGGGCTCGGCTGGGTTTGAGTGATTTAGCCCTAATTAAAGAGCAAGTGGCACGCATCCGGGCACGCATTTCACTGCGAAAGGGGCATAACATTCGGCTCGTCACACTGTTGAGCGTGTGTTTGGCGCTGGCTTGTTATCGACGACCTCGGGACCACGACGGTCACCTGTGCGGTGCCCGTGTCCCGCTGCAACTAACAGTGCGTGGCACAGCCACTACCGCAGCACCAGCCACATGGAACATTGCTCTAAGCTACTCTCTGCCCAGCGGCAGGCAGGACCTTGCAGTAGCCTCCACCACCCATATCGACGCCGCTGAGCGATTGGCTGTGGCGCCGAACTTGCCTGCAGATCGGTGGGTGGGCGTGCAGGTGACAAGATGCGTTTCCCCTCGTCCTGTAGATACATCGTACATGTGCGCCATCATCGTTGATATCCCACATACACTCTGTTATGCTCTCAGGCACCTCGCATCCTCGCCCGCACGACCTTATTGTAAACTTTAGATTAACGCATTGGATCCCTTTCGGTCACATCTCCGCGCAAAACTAGTCCTACCTGGGCTCTTCATCGCTTACCTATGTCTGTCTCGTTTGCGCAGAAAGGAAGTGTGGATTCCGATTTTTCCGTCGATACCGGCTATAACATAGTAGTGGGGAGTGTAGGAGCATGATCCTCATGTAGAAGTATGCGCCCGGCTGGGGTACTGTAAGTGCCGAAAACGAGGTGGTGGAGACGAATTCGGATTCGGATACAGGACCCATGCCGTCGAGTGAAAATTCTGTGGAAAGGATGCGCTCGCACTGGGAACAATGCCGAGCTTACCAATGCCTACACACGTGAACCAGGACCATGGACCTGACCCAAGTTTCAGCACACTTCACAGCCACACCATTTTAATAGATTCCACGCCTCCTTCTGCGCTGCCATGCGCTGCTCCAAAACCAGTCGTTGACTCTTGCCCGGAGAAACTTCATTAATTTTGTAGAACCACCAACGTGTGACAACCCGTAAAGCACCCGCCCATTTCGCATAACGTTTGAACGACAATAACTCTCAACTTTGTATCTCTCAACAACTATCAGAACCATAAACTTGATGCTTTTTCGCTCGTCGACTATTTTGGCAAAGCTCCCCTCGGCTTTAATATATGCATCGTGATAGAAGAGTCATCCGCTCGCCAGAGAGGGGCCACTGCGTAGAGCCTGCCGAATTGAGGCTTCGTGTCGACTTTCCTGTCTCTCCTCGAACCTCGTCACTCGCACTACTACCAGCTCCTTTACCGTGCACTCATCGAGCCCTTTCTCGGCTCTGGGCCATACCGCGAATATCCCTCTTTCTCTTGAGCCCGATATCCCGGCTACAATGTCCCAGCTCGGAGGCACCCCTCCGGCAGTTGGCCCACACGCCCACATTCCATCTCCAGAGCCCTTCATCGCCCCAGCCCCAAAGTTCATGCTCATTCCTCCACATCAGCCCATAAACTACACCTGTGCATTCAATCTCCACTGGCTCTAGGATAACGCACCCCTCTTCAACCTCTCCATTGCTGTATTCCCACCCGCAGGCGTTGACAAATGCGTAATCGCCTGCAATTCCCGCTTATTGCTGAGAGAGTATTCGGGCGAAAGAAGGGCGAGCGGGTCAAGCGAATATATCTTCAGGGTCCGCCAGGATGCGAGGGCGATGCGATGAGCGCGTGGGGACACAGCCATTTTGAACCCTATGGTGGAAAGGTTGGCGAGAGAGGGCGTGTTAGCTAGACGTGCAACATAGAGGTGCTGCAGTCTGCCGTAATCCACGTTAGGATCGAAAGCTTCGCATTCAGCTGGGTACTGGACTGCCTTTGCGATAAAAATGCCCGAGCGTAGAGCGAGCCCATGATGACTTTGGTATTCCTCGCGGCAAATAACGAGCTTCAGAACCGTGTTGACGCACGATGGTTCACCGTCATCCAACTCATCATCCTGGATCTTATGATGATGATGGTGTGCAATGATGTGGCCTTGCATCCCCACCCGGTACACGTGCAGTATGCCCGTGAGAATCGTAGCTTCTCGCAACTGCTCGAACGAACCATCGTCAATCGTGATATTTGCTGTCAAGCAGGGCATTGGAATACTCTCCGGATAGAGTAACGCTAAGTTGCCACGGATACGCATATCTGCAATACGATCCGGCAGTACCAAACTTCCGCTCACGGTACGATTCACCGTCTCAGTCAAGTATGACGTTGTTTCTGTATCGTCCACGGCGCTGCTGTAGGTAACGATTTTGTAATTATCCCGGGCACCTCGCCATGTAATTATAGGATCGCCAAACGTATCGATCGCCATGGCCGCGACGGTCTCATTTTCCAACGGGGGTCTGATGTCATATTTGACGACGACTTTTGGACCGTGGAGTAGGTCTAGGCGCATTGTTATCAATGTCATATCATGATGTGGTCGATATGCTGGAATGAACAAGACCACCAGCATAGGTCCATGATCATTTTCCCACGGCGGCTGCGTCACATGTACGCTTTTCCAAGCGACTCTGACAATCTCGTAGCCTTCGGGACCATACCAATCGTAAGCAGGTAGGTACCTGGATAACAGATATGGTGATATAGTATGAGTCAATCTCGGATGATATTCTGCTCGTTTGATCGCTCGCAAGGTATGAATTTTGACAATTCCAGCGTTTGAATTGACTTCGAGAAGCAAGCAAATGTTGGTTAGAATACCCGAGGCACAATCCTCATCGTTGTACCATCGCACGATGCTGCTGAGCCGTCTGTTCATAGACGGGAGTGCTTTCCATGTGAATATATCGACCATTTGTGAGGCTCCGTGGAGAAGATGCGTCGCAGCTCGTTTGCTGAACAGCCGTAATAGAGCTATCGGATCTTTCCTAATTCCTGCAGGCAGGCCTCGCTGCCCTGGAACCCGAGCCTGAACGGGTGCTCAAGTTAGTAACAGGATCTCCTGTATGCCATCCTAGCATATGCAGGTCACATGCGACATGTAGAATCGCGTCTTAAGAGTACGTACCATTTGGTCTAGTAGGATTTTCTTGGACTGCAGAGCATGCTCGCGGAAGAGCTTACTCGTCAAAAGGCATACGTAGAAAGATGCGGGGTCGAGAGCACGCAAAATTTGTTGTATGATCTCTGCTGGTAGCCCGAGGAGGGACAATCGAGTCATGTTTGTACGATTTGACAGGTCGTTTTTCTCATTAGGGATGTTAGCATTGAGCGAAAAGTGGGCCAGCATCGAACGCACTGAAGACTTACCCAAAGCCATGATGAGATATCCGGATAACTCCTACCTGTCGAATAGTAATAGTATATACGTTGTACTACCTAATCACATGCACCCATCCCACGTCCATGTGATGGGCCTCAGCCTGGCCAAACAAGTGCGTTCAGCCTGCAACCTCGTTACGAGCGAGTCTCGCAGATCGGTTCCCTGCGGGTAGTCAAGGAGACTACAACTCGCTATAGCAGGCATATGTGAGTTGGAATCGAGTCAGCCAGATCTATAGCTGGAGGATGCCATTTGAGAAAAGGTTGGAGGGAAGCGTTGCTCCCGTGGCCGTGATTGGCAGTCACGTTGCACGATTGCCAAGCCTCCAGCACCCACGCTAAACTCTTTCTGTACTACCGTTTCCCTCCAAAGGCCCCGCAAAGCAAACAGACAATGGAAGCGTGCTTAGTGCTTAGGCTCGCTCGAGTGAGGATTTCAGCCTTTAAAGTACTGAGAGAAATGTAGTGCAATATGTATCATATATTCTTAGTGCTATGTGATGATCCGCAACGCCATGCTACATGTGTTATCTCGACCCAAAACGCTTCCAACGCCCCCGGTACCATAACGCCAGGATATCAAGTGGCTAGCATTGTCCCAGACTCATTTACCAAAAATATTATGTCCAAATGAAAGTAAATGTAATTACATTTCAATCCTCTCAGTGACAGGACCAGTCCGGTCAGTCTTCGAACCTCCACTTTCATCGAGACATATCATGCCAAAGAAGCCTTTGTGGACGCAACTGGTCGAAGAGAGCGAGGTAGGTGTGGGCATAGTGGAGATGACAGTGGAGTTTGTGGGGTCTAGACAATCGCCAAACCAGCCCTGATGCCTACAGATTCGTGACGATGACGATGTAGGATGTGAAGAAGTGGTAGTAATACTAGGTGTAGGAGCTAGCGATGGAGTCTTCGTAGTAGTCTCGTCTTCATCCAAGCAACCAAACCAGCCAGGAGTCTTGCAAGTGGACGTCGACGATGTCTTTGGGCTAGACGTAGTCGTGGACGCTTCGCTAGTGGTGCTTTCGTCCAGACAGCCAAACCACCCAGGCGTTTTGCACGTCTCAGTTCTAATCCTTGAAGAAGTTGACGTAGAAGTCGTTGTGGGTATAGTGAAAGAGCTAGTGGGCTCGGTCCCATTGCTCTCAAAATACTCCCAGGGAAAGCAGTCTGTGCAGTTCACATACTGTTCGCACTTGGCTGGCTGATCATACTTTTCCAGGACTTCCTTGATAACGTTGACAATCTTATGTGTCCCAACTCCTACCCGCCACCCGAAATCTTCGACAGTGTCGTAGACGCACTTCTTGCCCGTATGGCACACGCTCTCCAGAGCGTATCCACCCAAAGTGCATATGCTGCTAGCTTGATTACAGCTGCCCATGAAGATAGGGTCAGCGGTATGACCGAAATGAAAACCTCCCGTCAATTCAAGCTTTTGCAGCGAGCCAACTTCATGTCCCGGTGGGACTGGGAGGCCCAACCGACTGGCCGGCATCGCATCCGGGACAGCCTCGAAGGTAAGGGCAGGGTGGCCATAGGTGAGACTCAAGAACGACGATACAGCGCCTCCCAGGGAGTGTCCGGCCATCCAGATTTCGGCGTCAGGATAGAGTGCCGTAACATTATGATATAGCTCTCTCGCGGCGTAGTAGTACCTATTCTTCTCTCGCAACGCGCCCACCAGACAAGTCGAGTTGCAGCTGAACACTGAAGTCTGACAGTCACATACTTGGCGCCACATGTACTGTCCACCTTGACCACAGCAGCAGCTGAAGAACAGATTGTCGTTGATTTTGTCGTTTGTCGTCGTTTCCGAGCCGTCGAAGAGCGCAGGTGAGGTCCCCTTCAGGCTGATGACAACCGTAGCGTTCTTCGTATCGGCGAAGATGTGTCCGCGCAAACCGTCGGTCTGCCAGCCAAAATCCTGTGTGTAGTTGAAGCCCCCTCGCACGTCTTCCCAGTGACCCGTATGGGGTTCCAGTATATAGGCGTTCGAGGCCATGCGCGCAAAAGTGAGGACGGTATCTTTGTCGGACACATTGGGCCCTGCTATCTCGTCGACGGTCCAGTCGTCGGCAGCCATTTTCACTGCCCTTCCAGTCATTCTGCCCCATTCCAATATCCCATCTATTGTCTCCTTGCTTCGGTCCTTGAGTCTTTGTATGTTGGTGAGCTCGGATCTTGCTCGCAGCGGAGGGACGGGTTCGCGCTCGGAATGCTCGTCGTCGGCCATCCATACCGCCGCCCTCTCCGGCACGTCCAGCCGTCTGTGAAGATTTGGGTACTTGTAGGTGCCATGGTGGAATATGTGCTTGAGCGTGAAGTGCTTGACGGAGTCGTGAGGGAGCGGCGGCGATGTCGGCGGCAGGATGGCGGGCAGCTCTAGCGCGCTGGCGGCGGCCAGGAACGAGAGAAGCAGCGAGGCTGTTACGCGGGCGGGCGAGCTGCAAACACGCCGGCGACGCATGTTTGGTCATGCAAAACGGCTGTGAGAGGCGGCTGTGGAGGAGAGAGATATTCGATGTTGGATGGCGACTGCGGCCGCATGCGTGCAACAAGCAGTCATGACGCTGTTGCTGTTCACGCGCCCACATAGCTTCGTAACACTGGTGAAGGTGGCGCGGAAGCGGCGTGTAGCCTTGCCTTTTACAGCATAGCCGCGCTGACGGGGAACCATCCCCTCTGTGAGCACATGCATGCGCATTTCACCCAACCGTACAGTAGGTACGCTGTCCGGCAGCCCAGGCCTCCAGTGTACGCCAATCACGCCGCATCGTCGCATGACGTTGGCGAGTCGAGCTCAGCAGGCACCATCTTGCCGTCTACTTCCCATCCCAGGCACGCGACCTCGTGGACACACTCGGTCCACGACTCCCACCTAGCAAGCATGGCCGATCGACCTAGGAACCTGCATACTTCAAAGTCGTTCACGCGCCTGGAGTCTACCCCAGCTCAGGGTCCCCTGTCCCGCAGTAGAGCAAGCACGCTTCAAGGTCCGCCAATGCCCACCATCATGGACCCGTTACATGTCACAACTACCCCCGACGAAGAGCAAAGGCATGTAGATGGCGATGTCTTTGCCTCCAGGAAAGACGACGACGAGGGGGCCGAGCAGGAAGCCGGCGCGCCAGACACTTTCGAAGAGCTGCCTATCGAGATCCGTAGCCTGACAGAGAGGTATGGTCCGTGGAGACTCTAGGAGGGGCTTGACCATGACTGACCCTTGGACAGGTTCCTCGAATCGCTCTCTGCCAAAGTCCACCCTAGCCCACTCTCTGCTGACCGCCTGTCCGACCTCTTCCAGGACTTCTATACCCGCGCGTCCGCAAAGATCAACACCCACATAGCCACCCTTTCCGCTCGTCTCGCAAGCGACACATACAAGAAGGCGTCGAGCAGACCCGGGTCGATACGGTCGGCCAGCGGCGAAAGCGGTGAGCAGCAGATGCTCAGTGCCACTGAGATGGCCGACCGAAAGAAGGCCAGAAGACTCTTGGAGATCAAGCGAGCATCGCTTGAAGAGGCTGTGGAGCGAGCCGTCTGTGAGAAAGTCTACGACAGGATCTGGCGACACCGGAGCACTGATGATGAGGAAAGAGACCACAAGCTTCGGTCACGTACAGCTGCTTTGTCGCTAGTTGGTATCGGTCTAAAAGAACTACTAATGACTACGGAGGAGTTGACCGAGGAGGAGCGACAGAGGACCAAGGAGAGCGAGGGAGAAATCAGAGAATGGCTATCCTCTGCCCGGGACGACATCCTTCTCATGAATGGGGAAAAGTACCCGCTTGGAAAATTGCGTCATTTGACTGCTGCACACAAGTCCATTGTCGAGGCCCTGTCGAAGATTTTCCCTGCTTCATCTTCTGCAGATGAGATCCTTCCGACGCTGATTTACACTCTCATCACCCTGGAGCCGTCGGAGTTAAACGCCGTTAGCGATTTAACGTTCATCCAGAGATTTCGCGGGTCTACTCGGATGGATGGGGAGACAGCCTACTGTTTAGTCAATCTCGAAGCTGCTATATCTTTTCTGGAGACTGTAGATCTTTCTTCACTCCGAGCGGAAGAACCAGCTCCTCTCGATAGATCGAATTCTCGGCCATCGACTCCACGGACTGAGATAACACCCATGGCACTGGGATTAGCTCAAGCTCCAGATCTAGCGCAAACACCAAGTATACCCACTTCGTCTTCTCCATTGCCGCAACAACCTCCAAGCCCGGGGACAAAAGCTCAGCGTCGCCTTAGCAATCTTATACAATCACACACGAATCGAATCGAGGCCGCCTCGGACGCTGTACGAGATTCAATCCTAGACTCGGCTGACCAGGCGTTGGGTAGGATCAATAACACATTGGATACGAGCTTCAAGTTTCTCTTTGGTCGGATGAAAGACCGTGATCCAAACAGTCCTGGACATGAACCAGAGTTGCCGAGGACATTAGAAGATGCTAGGAAACTCGTCAGTTCGCCCGCACGCATGGGCGCCGAAGACGACAAAGACGAGAATGCCAGCGTGAGCGCCGCGAGCTCTACTTTGGGCGAAGAACGTCCCGAAGAGCTAGGTAACAAAGACCTTCAAGCGAGAATGACGGACTTGTTTGGCGGTAGGCGACAACTCAGAGATCGCAGCGTCGACTCAACACAATCTGGCGGCAGCGGCAAACGCGTAGCGTTTACAGCTTCGAATGATGCGAAACCACCTGCAGTACCGGCAAAGAACGAAACGCCACCTCAGACTAATACATCAGCTGTTGACTCCATCCGTAACATGGGCAACAGCCTCAACCCTTTGAATCGCTTCGCGAACATCAACGTGCTGCCGAGATTCGGTCGCGCCATCAGCACCCCCGGTACCGGTACGCCAAATTCGGAACCGAGCAAGCAACCACCTCCCATGGCAACTATGAACAGAACGCCGTCCGGCGAGGCTGCACAAGTAGATGACAAGGGAGCAAGGGCAGTCGCGGCAATCGAGGGGCTGAGAAAGACAACGCCGCCTGTCAAGCGGTTTTTGGACGCGAAGGATGCGCAAGAGTTGAAGTTGAAAGAGGTTGACGAGCTGTTGAAAGAATATCAGAGATTAGCGGGAGCGTTGAGGGGAGTCATCAACTACTGAGCTGTACTTTGGTTTCCGTGGCGCATTGATGGGAACTTGGGATAGAAACTGTGAGAGTATATACTGTGTGTAAGATTTGACTTGGGTTTGCATGTTCGTTCTCAATTTTGTACACATTGCGGTGTCTCTTTGGTGTATGACAGTACAGAAATGAAAAACCCATTAGCGTGTGTTACTCCGGAATGGGAGATACGATGATCAGACTTTGTCCTGCGGCTATCTTTAAAGTAGCATAAAAGTTTTGATACTCCTCAAGGCGTGGAAGACTGATCGGCATCGGAACTGTTGTTGCTAACCCAGGAAAGAAAGGCGCACGTGGTCCGTGCCTCATGTAAACAAACACACAAGCTCGGCCGCCTTCTTGCCAACTCGCGACTCTAAGAATCAATCACAGCTTCAATCAATTTCAAGTCTCCCAAGATGGCCGAGCCAATGTCGACGCTCTCTCCCGAGAAGCTCAATGCCGCCTCGCTTCCTATTTCTACCGACGACGACGTGGACATGACCAGCTGGCACGACCCGCCCTCGTCGCCATTCATATCGCACGTCGACTCCGAGGACCAGGAGAACGTAGCGCCGGGCGTGGCTACAACGCCCAGTAAGCCGCTTTTGAGCTTCGACGATGTTCTGCAGTCGGCCTTCAAGATGTCGCCCGAGAAGAAGCTCGGGCTGACGGAGAGGACAAGTCCGGCGAAGGCGTCGCCCAAGAAGCAGATGCTCGACGCGTTCGAGCAGGACTTGATGGGTGAAACTGCAAGCCGCATGAGTCCGAAGAAGGCCTCGCCGGTCAAGCAGGTGACAATGGAACGTCCTGGCTCTGCTATGAGCAGTCGGTCGCGCAGGAGCTCGCCCACAAAATCGTCTCGTCACCCTTCTGCCGAACCCAACCAGCGCATCCCGATGCCAATTGAAGGCAACGCACTCGACGGTCTTCCCACGCCATCTAAACGCCCGTCCTCGTCGCATAGAGAGCCCGAATTGCGGGACAATGAAGGGCTGACCGTTGCTATGCGCTACATGGAGCAGACGCACAGTGAGAGCCACCAGAGTTCCACTACGTACCAGACACCGGTCGAAGCGAATAGCCGTGGAGAGGCTTGGATGGAGGAGACAGAGTTCAATCCTGACGGTCCCGAGTTGACGTCTCTGGATATGGACGATACCTGCTTCAGCGAGTTCTCGGAGATGCCAGGCATAGACATGACCAAGCTTGCACAGCTTAGACAAAGCCCTACGAGAAATGGCCTCGTCGATCTGGTAAGGGCTCTTAATCCATTTGCCACTGGAGACACCTAATCTGTTCGCAGTCCACACCTCGCGCTCGCGCTCAGATGACACCCTCAACGGTTCGCCGTGCTGAAAGGACACCATCTCCTACACCACGACGCTCACGCAAAGAAAATGATACCACCAATCTACTCCTCGACTTCACGGCCCAGTTTGAGGCTTTCTCTACCTCTCGGCATGGCTCCCCAGCACGTGGACGCACTTCTCTCACCAAATCCACAACCGAGCCCAGTCTACTCTCCTTTTACCAAAACCAGCGCTCGCCGGCCAAGGGAGGCTCGTCGCATGTACCCGCTACTCCAAACCAACATCGTCATCTCATGAATCTCTTGGATTTTGAACTACCTCCACCGCCGACACCGCGATCCATGCCCACTGTTACGATCAGGGAGCTAGAATCGCTGAAGTCAAATTTCCAGTCCCAAATCTCTTCGTTGACGGCTAGCTTGTCGGGCAAGGAAGCTCAGGTCGAATCATTAGTTCAAGCAGTTTCAGACGCCGAACGCCGCGTTGGTGAGGCGCAAGAGTCACTGCGAGACGAGCGATCTGCGCGTGAGCATGCAGAAGCGCAGATGGAGGACTGGAAGAAGAAGGGCGAAGAAGTGCAGAGCCTGCTACAGGACGTCCAATCTGAACTCGCACGCAATGATGCCGAGCGTGAACAACTCATCGCACGGCTGAACGAAGCCGAGAAGCGTGTCGAAGAAGCAGAGACTCGTTCGTCTGATCTCGAAACTAAACTCATCGAAGCCGAAAGCAAGAACGTCGACATGACCACTCTGGTTAATCCCGAGGAGGACAGCCGGAAAATCTACTCTGAAATCGAATGCCAGACTGCTGTTGCTGAGAAGGTTAACGAAGTCGCCGCGATCTGCACTCAGCATACAAGGCGAAACATGAGAAGAAGATCAAGGCGCTCAAGGATAACTATCAGAAGAAGGCTGACGAGCGGTGTAAAGAGCTTCGTCTCCAGATCATTCGTCTGGAACGTCAAGTAGAAGAAGCGGAGAAGAAGAAGGATGATACCTTTAGCAAAGTCATCCCAACCGACTTGGTCAAGACGAACGGCGAGGGCGCCAATGCCCCTGCTGCTGCTCAGACGTCCAAACCCGAAGACTTGAAGCTGCTCGAAGCGCTGAAGTCTGACATCGAGAACTTGAAAGCCAAGCTCGTCGGTCTGCAATCAGAACTTGAATCGCTCCGCAAATCCCACGACGATGCCCTGCAAGAGCTGGAGGCTGAGCGCGTCGAAAAGGGAGAGCTTGTCGCTGCAGCCGAGCAAATGCTCGCTATGTGCGGCGAAAAAATGGAGGAGATACAGCAGGAAGAGTTCCGCAAGTCGCAGATCTCTTCTTCTGATCCACCCAAAGCACCGGTTGAGCATTCGATGCGTTCCACAGGTTTCCTTGCCGGTAATGCACCGCCCGCTGCTCGCCCTGGTTCCGCGCTCGGAGGGGGCCGACCTGCAAGTGTGCTTGGCGAGCGTGGCGGAAGTAATGTTGCGAAGCCGTCGGGACTGAGAGCTCCTGGTGGTGGTGGATTCGGCTACGGGGGTCCGGCGCTGAACCGCAGTACGAGCGGTGGGAAGAGCAGGATTCTGAGCAATATTGAAAGAATGGGTGGAGCACGGGGCCAAGAGTAGATTGCGCGGCCTCGGGTTTATGGCCGTGTTGCGCGGGTGCAGTGGGATGGGTCGGTTTAACGGGTTGGGTGGGGGCCGGTGGGTTTGCCTAGGCTGGGGATGGATTGGGATTGTGTGCATATCCTGTGGCTTGGGCTTTCTGGGTCAGGGTTCGGATGGAGTTTGGATTGTTTTTGGCTTTGTTTTGGGACGGACTGTATAGTGTACTGTACGGTGGTGAGGGTGTCGTATGGGGCTTTATTATCTCAGCCTCTTGCTGTCTGTTGAATACGTTGAAGTGAGCCGTTTGTCTATGCAGAGTCTTTTGCTTCTCTTCTCTGTTGCTCCGACTTGCTCGGTATCTGGTGGACTAGTCGAAGCGCGTTCTATGATGGTGCGGAGACCCGGAAAGAGACCCGCGGGGAGACCTGTGGGTAGACCTTTGGTAGGGTGTGACTTGCAATTGGGATTTTTTTCTTGTCTTGGGCCATGAGTGGGTCTTGGGTTGTCCATGGTTCGGGTACTGCGGCGACGCACCACGCCTCACTCAAGCATGCACAACCCGACAGTCCGGTGACTCATGATTTCATTGCCGGGACTTTGGGACCCGACGAGGAATGTGAGGAGCCTGTCGAAATTTTAGGTTTTTTTTGTTCAAACTTCGCAGTGGAGGTACGAGCTGTGTGCTTTTTCGGCTACTGGGATAGGAGTGTTGTGTGTGCTCTTATGGATCAAGATCGCGCGACAGGGGTGAAGCAAGTTGGGAATGGAATTTACTCGTGTAGGCGCATTATTCACTACTTTGCACAACGACTATCGACAAAGAAAGAAATAGGAATAGGAAGGCGCAGCGTGAACGACCACCATCTAGAGCTAGCTAACTAACTAAACAGGAGGTGCCATTTCCAATCCAACAAAGACGTGACGTGAACGACATCAATATCGACCCAACGAACCACGTACCGTTTTCAATCCAACTAAAGACTTTTCAACCAAGAACCAGTATTCACCACCCACGACCAATTTATACCAAGCCAAACCACTCTAATACAACGCAAAACTCAACATACCATCCACAGGCATTCACAAATTCCCTTCTCATCTATTGCAACGCCATACAGCAATCCCATACCGCTCCAGTGCAGCTACGCCATTGATCAATCTATACCAAAACTCCAATCAGCGCCTGCAAAATCTAAAAAGAGCAGTCGGTAACTCCATCCCAATTCTTGCTTTCCCATTCATTCATTCCACAGTCCACATATACACGTCTGTAACTCATGTTAACAGCTTCCTGCGGTGTAGGCCACTCGATGGCTGTCGCGCTTGCGGTACGCGGTTCTGCCATGTCCGGCTAGGACGATGTAGACCACGAGCTCAAGGTCTCTTCCGAAGACGTGATTTGTCCCGCGGGGTCGCTTGTTTGCGCGGTTTTTTCAATGACGATTACATCGTCGTTCTCGACGTTCGGGGGAGTTGAGGTTGGTGTCGAGGGGAGGAGTGGCATCGGGGCTGGAGTCTGTGGTGGTGCCATAGTGGAGACTGCGGCGAGTGGAGACGTGACAGCGCGCTTTGCGGAAGATTGGGCTGGGGGAGCCTTCTCTGGTCGTGGAGACTGTATGGACCAGTTATCCGTGGATCCTGGAGACGATGTGTGCACGGAGATGATGTCTAGATTTGACATGGTGTCTTGCGCAGCTGGGGCTGGGATATCGGGCGTTTTGTAGCGATCATCGCCTGCGGAGACTATCGTCCACGTCTCGTCGCTATCGTCGCTGGTGGAAGTTAGAGTCCTGTGCATGCCTGAGCCCAATCCTTCCAACTGTGCCCCTGCACTCTTAGGGCGCGTCAGGCGAAGGGACTCCATGTATTCCTTTAGCTCGGAAACTTCGATCGCATCAAACAGTCTTGTTGTGCGCGACATGGATGATTCCAGTGACTCCTCGTGTGCTACCTCAGTCGTGAGGTCTGGGTGAGGCGACGGATGGGAAGAGCGGCTACACCAGCACGGACTTGCGTGACCCATTTCCAGAAAGGTTTCAACGCTCATTGAGGATGTTGACCTTGGCAGTGACTCAAAATGCATCGAGAAGCGGGAATGACGTGATGAGTTGACTGCTCCGCCGGCCTGTAACGCAGGGGGCAAACCACCACTGTAATATGGAACATGACCTATGGGAGAGGATGGTACTGATAATCTTTCTGGAAGACGGCCAGACTCTGGGAGCAGGGGAGAAAGGGGTGAAGCTCGTGGCGACGGCGTGCCTGTCAAGGGTGTCGTCGTAAGCCTAGGTGATGCGGCGCGAAGAGGTGTGGTAGACAGCGGAACGAACGGCGAAGCCATAATGGGGGGCGTATCAGCCATTGTAGCAAAATTTTCGAGGCCAAAAAACTGCGCAAGCGACGAAGGGAGTGGTGACGGACGAACGGGTGCGGTCTTTGAATCGGGAAATGTAGCCCGATCAGATGTTTGGGAAGCGAGAGCTGGGAACGACGGCGAGGCAGTCTCCTTCTGCGCAAGCTCGGGAGGCATTACGACGGGAGGTTTCGCGCCCTGTCGAGTAAATTCTGGACGTGCTGGCTGTGTGGATTTCTCCATGGTTGCTCGACGCGCAGTTGGAGAAGGGGTTGCAAGAAATGCTGAGAAAGGAAAAGGCCTCGTCGTCTCTCCGTCGGTTGGTCGATCTGCTTCAACTTGGGTTAAAGAGGGCTCAGCCTGCGAAATATAAAGAAAAGGGTTATTAGTATCCACGTTGTTCTCTGGGCAGAACTGTGGGGCCCCGTGGTGCGTTACCGTGGTTATATAGGGTGGGGGTCCGTTCCGTGACGCACAGTTGGTCGATCCATGGTTGAGGCCCTGTGCCGCCACTTGATCGCAAAGTTTGCCAACATCATTATTGGTACGGGCATCATGACTGTTTTTTGAGGCATATTTGAGCTTATTGTGCTTGCCTGCCCGTTTGCCCCGGCGACTGGATACATTGCCGGGAGTTTGAACAAAGTCAAACGCCCATTTGGCCTGCGTTGTGGGCTGTTCGAGCTCTGCGAGTATGCTGAACGGGTTCACTATTTCGCCATTAGCAAGGCAGCCTGCGCACTACAGCTTAACCTACGTGTTGGGGCGAACTCGTGATTGGAGAAACATGATGCTCGTCGTGTTGCTAAACTCATGGGTGAGCGGAGCATACCGCGCTTAGGGCTGCAATTGTTCTTGGGGTTTTGAGCCGTGCATGGCCGTTGGGAGGAAAGTCTATCGTGGCAAGCAAGGCGAGTCCGGCCAGGTCCCATGGTAGCTTGTTCAGGGCTCGGTACTAGGAATAACGTAGGAATAGGGTAGTCAAGATGCACCGCGAGAAATGCTTCTAGGATAGCAAAGTCGGTTTGTTAAAGGCAAGAGAGAAGCATGACGCATGTGGGTTTCGGACGGGAAGCCCAGCGCCACATGTTGGGGTGTCCAGGCGCGGAAAGAGTCAAACTGGTCGAACGTTCCTGGAAGTGACAAACTGCGCGATGCGGGTCGCATCTCGACAGAACTGAAACCATGCAGTAGCTCAGAAATTCTGGCCAGAATGCTGTCTTTGGCGTTTAGCAAGAGCACGTGTAAATACGCAAGTGCCCCTATCATGATGGACAGTGGGTTCCAAGGTTCCAAGGTTCCAAGAGAACCACGGGCTCCGAACCACACCTACCGCATTCACATGAAGACCAGAACCGCCCAAAACAACAGCGGGCATGCATCGAAGAAATTGGTCAACTTGAGTATCGACTCTGTTAGAAAACGAGGTCACGCATAGCCAATCTCAAAGGGAGATTTCAGACAGTCAAGCATCGCCTAGGATGATCAGAAGCAGGAACGAGCGGGTGCCAATGTCTGCCCGGAAGCGGCACCAGAGAAGAGCATTTCTCAACAAGACGATATTTGTATTTCCAGAAAATGGCGTGCTCAAACACTGAGCAGAGAAAGCATGGTGGGAGTGTCGTGTCGCCGCGACGGGTGGAGGCCGTGGCGGCGTGGCGGTGGGCGTTGTCTGCGTAAACACGCATTAGTCAGCAGAATGGAATGGCAGAGCTACCATGGGTGCGGGGTCAATGCGCGCCGAGCCTCAATGCGCGCTCAACACCAAACCAGCTCAGCTAAACTTGAAGCTGCAGAGCTCCCTACAATTGCTATTATTATAAGAATTTCTGGTGATGAGGTCTATGAATCTTAATAATTAATTATAGCTATAAAAATCTACTCGGAGTTCTAATATTCCCCGGCGCGACTGAGGCTGTAGAGGCTGTGATGCAGCACCTGAGGCTTAGCAGCATCTATAGCCTTAGTATAAGCTTTTTTCCCTTATGCCCTGCTTAGGTAGCCTTAATACCTTTTTTCTACCCTTCTTAGCTATTTTTATACGATTCTTGTAGTGTTGCTGAGCCCTGCGAGCCTGCTGCTTCTGGCTCGCTCAGCTGCCTGATCCGCCTTTGCCTTCGCTCGAGCTGCTGAGCCTCAGCCCTCGCAACGCGCTTCTCTTGGAGTAGTAGCCTTCAGCTGCTGGCTAGCCCTCCGAGCCTCAGCTGCCTCAGTTTTTTTGGAGTACTAGCTGCTCTGCCTCGCCTCTTTTTGCTGTAGACGATCACGTGCCTCCTGCACCTTCCTTGGGGACCAGAAAACAGCACCCCCTGAGTACTCAGTAGGCTGGTTATCCAGCAAAGGCTTGCCACGCTTCCTACGCCTCTTCTAATTGCCTAGTGCTGCTCTTAGTCCCTCATTTTCATGCTGTAGTAGCTGTTTTTGTACGGCAATTGAGTGCACTGTTCGGCTCAGCTTCTTTGCCTTATTACTATTCCCTATATCTACTGCAGCCTTTAGGAGCCGGTCGATTTTCCTCCAGTCAGACGCGCTGAGTACTGAGGTTGAGCTTTCTCTTGATTCCCGCTCGGGTAGGCTGGTCTTAGTGAATCTCTTGAGTATAACCTCTGGGTTGAGTGGTGCTATGCCAGTAGCCTCAAAGGCCTTAATAATCAATAGCTTCCTGACGAGCTACCCCAAGCCCTCCAGAATAGGCTAAAGAAGTCTCTTTTTGCGATTGACGATAGTCCCTGGCACCTGTGTAGGAAGGCTGAGAGCTCAGCTGAGTAGGCAGTGGAGAGAGGCTTAAACATAACAACGTCGAGCGGCTGTAGCGTATGCGTCGAATGAGGCGGAAATATAGCTAGGAGTATCCTATTCCGTCACAGTAATTGATAAAATCCATAGTAAGGTGGGATCCATGGCCGTCAAGGATAAGTAGTCGGTAGGAGCGTCCAGCTTTCTCCTTAGTACAGCGATCGAACACCTGCTTAAGCCACGCGAGGCCTATCTCGTTATTTGTCCAGCCAGAAGGCGATGAGGTGATAAAGGCTGAGTGTTCCTGAGGGGTTGATTTCTTCAACCCAGCTTGATTGTAGGCTACCTGAGGCAGCCTGATAGATGAGGGCTGGATCTAGAGCCGATCCGTCGGCGCATATGCAGGCTAGGAGCGAAATCCACTCACGGCTACCATCCTGAATAGCCTGCCTCACCTCCTTGCTCTCGTACAGCTGCCTACTAAAGATCCGCTTTGAGCGAGTAGTAATGCCTAGTAGGATGCCTTTTTCGTCCATATTGTACGTGTGCTGAGGCTCGATATCGTATTGGCTAATTTTCTGCTGTAGTAGGTCGAAATATAGGCTGTACTTTGTCTCTGAGTCGGCTTTGTGGCGATTGCTGTCCATTCCAGCTGTCCATCTCGAAACTAGATCAATGCTGTGTCGCTTGACGAACTGATCAACCCAGTACATGCTAACGCTCGTTTGGCTATACAGGCTGCAAAGTCTGGATCATTTGCCGTGTAGGTGGTAGGCCTCGCTGAGTGAGTTTTTTGATATAGCGTATAAGCTCCTGCTCCTGTTGAGGGCGAAGTTTTCGTCGGTTGATTCCCTCAGCTGTACGCGACTGCGTTACAGCCTGGTGTCTCCGGGTGAGCGTAGAGCGTACAACGTTATGCTCCTTCGCGATTTTTGTATAGTTGATAGAGTCTCAGGTTCTTGCGATTGTATCGCTTCAAGCGCAGCCTCAATTGACCCCATATTGGTAGCGATAGGTGGTGTTGAAGCTTGAGGTGTTTTCGTGTTGAGCGCGCATTGAGGCTCGGCGCGCATTGACCCCGCACCCATGGTACCCTAGTATGACGCAAAAAAATCGGCGCCCTTCACTCATGTAGGGAAAGAGCAACCACGCCAACCACGCTCTCGCCCCGCCGCCCGCTCTCGCCTCTCCTACACTGCTCTGGGCGCTCCAGGATAATTGCATCCCCCAGTCGCGCACAATTATCTTGGAGTCGCTGTGCGCCTCCTCGCTCTCGGCGCATCACCACCATGCTCCCAGCCAGACCGACACGGTCGCCGCGCCGCGTCCCAGAAGCAGCCGCGCCGCTCAGTCAGCCGCATCATTCCAGCCGTCCCCCACCGCTTCTCTCGACCGGTGCCGCCGCCCGCTGCGAGGCCTATCACGCCCGCGGGGTCTACGACTGTGACTCCCGGCGAGCCGGAGCCGCAGTCAGCACCGGAGAGCGCAGTCGCAGAAGCTGGGTCTGCCCACGTCAAGACACCTCTGACGCCCGATTCCAAAGCATCAGCTGTCTACAGTGGCGATGCTGAGGAGCCTGTATTGGCTACCTCGCCCGCGCACTCTGGGGACGACTCTGGGGACGACCACGTAGAGGCGGCGCCGGACACCCAAGAAGGTACGTTGCCGCCGAGTTGCAAGCTGCCACGAGCTGGGCAGAGTAGTCTGACCAAGTCTCCAGCAGACGGAGATGGCGAGCAACATATCGATGGTCTTGCTACGCCTCAGCCCGAGCCTGTGATTGTGGCAGTCAATGGCGAGCCGCCCAAGACAACCGTGCCCGCCGAGCTTCCGCAAGAGTTCCATCCCAGGGAGAATTCGATCATATCCACGCCCGCCGCAGATAGCGTCGAGGCCCCTTTTCACTCGCGGCCTGCTCGTGTCTCTGCCCACCGGCCACGATCGAGCGTAGAGGGCCTTGTGTTTGGAGGCATCGCACAGGAATCTCCCGCAATGCCGTCCACCCCACAGGAGTTTGAGCCGGATATGCGCACTTCACAGCAGGCTTTCGACCGCGGTCCTCCGGCCTTTGCTCCTCCACATCTCGCTCCCCAATTCTATCCTGGCCATCCACACCACCCGTCGGAGTCCAACGTATCTTGGCCATATCCCGCATATGCCACGACGCTGCCGCCTGACGCCGTCTATGCCAACGGGAACGATTTTCACTCGCCTGCATATCCGCCTGTGTCGGGGGCCTTCCAAGCACCGTTTCCGGCACCTTTCTCGCCGCAAGACGGCCCAGTGGCGATGGCGATGAATGGTACTGCTGTGAGATCTCACTCTCAGTCTCCTAATAGGTCGCAGTTCGGCGAAGCTGATTCTCGAACCCACTACGGTGACGAAGTGCAGAACGTTCGGTACGCCAACGGCCGGTCTCCACCACAGTACTCCACAACGCCTCCAGTATACGACATCGCCAAGCACGTCCTCAATCTCTTCGGCAATCCTGAATTCACTGACTACGTTCTCCACATTCGGTCGCCAGATGCTATGCTCTTTTCTCTGCCGGTTCATGCAGTTATAGTGTCCCGAAGCCGGTGATATTTGAATCTCTTCGACACAGTTCACCGCCCGCGTACCAGACTAAAGACCCACGGAGATGGTTGAAGTATTGACGGATGATCGGTTCGTCACCCCCGAATCTTTGCACGAAGCTGTCAAAATCATGTATGCGGGACCGCTACTGCCTTCCGAGGCGTTCCTCTACGGCTGAGTCCCTATGATGGCGGCCACGATCAAAGCTACACATACAATGAAGCCCGCAAACGCATGGGCCAAGCAGTCAGCTACGCTGCTGCCGGTAGAGTGTTACAGCTTGCCGAAATGCAAGCTTGTGGCCTACAATTGGCGAAAGCTCTCCTCCGCTGGGATACAGTCGATATCGCGCTTCAGTTCTGTCTTTTGGCCAATAAGACGACTGTACAACCTAATGGTTTGGCACTGATGCTCGGATCTTGGAGGCGTACGCTGCGCCACTACTCCAAGATGCCGTAGAGTTCATCGCTTACAACTTCCCATCGGATTTCGGTCTCTACACTATCGCCCCGGAACTGCCACAGGTGCCACGGCTACCGACTCTCATCGAATCAAAGCAGCCATCCCACAATCCGCGTCTTAGTAAGATCCGATTTGGCGATGCGCCTCCAGAGGAAGAGCTCAAGCCGAGCCATGTCCACCAGCTTCTTCGAGCATTCTCCTTTCCATGCCGGTAACTGTACTAGACCGACTCTTCAATCACCCTGCCGCTGCCAATCAAGTTGGCTGGAGTGGACTAGTCAAAATCATGCGAGACGTGATTGAGGAGCGTGAGAGGCGCCGTCAGAAGGGGTTGCAGAATCAAGCCAAATTTTCCCTGGATGCAACGGTTCCTAGGATCATGTTGGAAAATCTTCATCGAGAGGAGCGCGTTGAGCCTACTTCGGAGCGGCCTTCAGGCTTCAAGCCTGTAGCTAGCCATCGGGCGGGTCAGTCCTGAAGCTTGCATTGCGATATGGCGAATATGGCAGCATCGGGTTGTTTCTAGAGAGGGTCCCTTTGTAAGTTCTTGTCCATGTCAGCGGACAGACAAAGGCAGTGTCTTGGCCAGAGTATTGGCATTTACGGTCCGGCAGGGCTTTTTGTTTTCACGGTATGGGAGGGTACAGGTTGCGGCATGGCAGAGGTTTCCATTTTCTGATGTTTACGCAGCATAGCCAGCGACCCAGGCGTTTGTACCGGGCGTTTCCGATTTATACCTTCTCCTTTTTCATGGTGGGCATGGTTTTCACAACAGGCCTTCAAAAGTACGAGATGACGAGCATATCACTTTCAAGATCACGACGAGACGAGGCAAAGTACGCTATTTTCCCTTTGTACATCATCTGCGGCATTCGTCATGGTTTCCCTTCTCCCAGCCCCCTCAGCGACCAGGTTCGGATATGTCTCTCCATTTCTGCATATCCGACAAGTGTTCGCTTTTTCGTTTATATGTACGCGGCTCGGTGATATTGGCGCTCGAGCTCGTGGGTTTCTTTGGGATGGTTCGGTAGGATAGCACGGTGCTTCGGTGATATGCAAGCTCGAGCTATGAGATTTCTTTGTGGTATTGTGGTATTCGGGTAGATGGCATCGTGCTCTCGGTGATGTGCAGGGTCGAAGTCGGAGGTTCCTTGGTCGTAATTAGGCAGATAGCACCGTGCTCTCGGTGATGAATGCATTACTGGTACAAAAGTCTGCAAGTATGTGCATAGGCAGCTAACAGACAGTCTGTCCAACAATCAACTCAACTCAACTTGAAGCTCTAAGTTGAGTTGATTGTAAGTTCAAGCCCGGCTGATTGATTGTGAGTTGATTGTTGCCTTTTTAGGGCAAGTTGATTGCAAGTTGATTGTAAGTTGACTTGATGCCAAGAGATTTGTATACAAATTACAGCGGTAGAGTATCCCACTCATTGATATTATAGTCTTGAACGATTTGCTCTTCACTTAGCTTACTCTCATTAACGCAATATGGAGTTGTAAAGCCATCTCTTAGCCAAGATCTTACTAATTGGAGAGCTGCAAGTTGTTGGCTGCCAAGTTGGCGACGTTTAGGCTCAAGTAAGTCGCCTAACTCGCTGAATAGGCGCTCGCAGTCGCTACTAGATGCTGGGATTGTTAGTATATCAATTGCAAAGCGTGCTAAATTAGGGTATTTTGGCCGCAATTCAATCCAGTACTTGACTGGGTTACTATCAGTCTCGTACAGCTCGCGCGTCCACACTGGCTCCACTAACTTCCAGCGCTCAAAACTCGTCCTCTGGAGCCTCCGGGCCACCGCCGCGGTGTATAAAAGCAGCAATCGCGTCGTCAATACTGCTTGTTTGTGCGGCAATCGCTTGCGGCGAGCGTGGGCGGTAAGGTTTATACTCTGCCCATAGTCGCCGGAAGCCACTATTAGCTTTGTCGAGCCACTCAGCATGCTCCCCAGCTATTATCGCAGTAGTGTTTGTAGAATGGGTGTAAACAGACGGCGGCGTAGTAAGCGGGCGACGCGTCAAGCTTGCTGTAGTAATCGTTTGCTTTGTTCCACGCTGCCTTAAGGTTGATAGAAAGGTGATCTTCGGGAGCCTCACGGTGGGCGTTAAAGTTAACGTTCGAGTATGGGCGTTGGCGCGCTTCGAGTTGCGCGAGGACGTATTCGAAGACGGGTATAATCTCGTAAATAGCACCAAATTTGCCTGTTTTGCCACGACCTTCAAGGCGCTGAGTAGCAAGTTTTAGCGGATCTAAGCAGTCCTGGTACTCTGTTATTATAGCCCAGTCAGCAGCTGTAAGTCCCGTTGATCTCATCCAATTTGGAGCGTCGGGCGGCTTATTGTTGCGGCGGAGAGCCTGCGCGTCGGCGAGAGCGATTAGGTTAATGTGGTGCTCGGTGTACAAGTTATACGCAGCTTGAAGTTTTGTAGCGCGCGCAAACGCGGCGTAATATGAGTTCCAACGAGTAACAACTGGCTTAACTGGTTCAAGTGTTTATGACGTTCGTAGGTAGGCAGCTCATCGTTCGCGCGCTGCTGATAGTTGCGAAAAAGCTCGTGTTGTTGCGGTGTTTTAATGTAGTTAATCACAGCGATTAACACGCCCAAAGGCCCATCTTGACGCCACTCCTCCATATACTGCGCCTCTGTATTGTAGTGTCCCTCAGCGTTATTGTAGGCGTCTTTGTCGGTGCCAAACATAAGCTTCTGGCCAATAAGGTTAAGCGTATGGCAGCTACAACGAAGGCGCCGGTGCGCAGGCTCGAAGGCGTAATCTCTAGCGATTGCGGTAATCGCGGTGTCGTTGTTGCTGGCGTTGTCAAGTACAAAGTAGCCCAACTTATCGTGAGTTACACCATATACTTTAAGCGTGCGAGAGATGGCTTCAGCGATCGCTTCACCAGTATGGGCGCCCGCGAGTTGTGGTAGGTCGATAGGCAAGTCGCGAAGTACGCCGTTAACGTCAGCAAAGTGAGCCATAACTCCAAAGAAGCTACGCTTGCCGCCTTTAGTTGTCCAGCCGTCGAAGCTTATATGTATCTTACTTATAGCGCTTGATAAAGTAGCGATAACTTGGGGCTGCATGTGCTTGAAGAGCTTCATTACAAAGGTAGCAACGCTCATAGGACTCGTCCATATCGCCCTCTCGGCCTCGGGGTTGGCGTACATCATCATCTCGCGGAAAGCCGGCGTCTTAAGCTCACGAAGTGGGTGGTTATTCTCAACGAGCCAGACGATTACAGCGCGCCGGAAGCCTTGTACGTTGAAGTTTCCTATCGCGTTGGCGGTGCCTTGATTAATTTGAGCACCTGCTCCAAAGGCTTGCCGTAATGAGCGCTGTCCGCTGCGTTGTTGTAGTGGCTGGCGTAGCCCATCTTTTGTGAGATTATGGCCCTTTTGCGCTGGCCAAGATGAGATCCAGCTGACGAAGTAGCCTTCGAAACGTTGAATATACCACCGCCGCCAGCGTCAATAATCTTATGTATATGGCAGTATTTGCATACAAACCAAGTTTGAGATGGGTCCTTAAGCTCAGCAACGCGGTAGCCATGCTTAAAAATCCAGCTTTTTTGACGTCGTTGAGTCGCCAGTGGCTTTATATATCCAGGTAGACGCGCCCACTCAATGCCGTCAAAGTTATCGTCCAGCGTACTGGCTATCTCATCATCGCTGCTATCTTCAACCTCAGTGATAGCCACTGTACCAGCGCCGCTGCCATCAGTAGGCGGCGTAATCTCTGTCTCGGGCTGCGACTCCAACAACTGCGACTCAAAAGTATGCTCCAAACGCGTCAAGACGGTGGCCTGGCTCGCGGCAGCCAGAACTTTACGAGGTGATCGGCGCGGCGATGAGGCGATGTAGGTGGCGATGTAGACTGCGATGGGGCAGCAACTTTGGTACGTTTGGCGATAGAACTGGCGGCTTGTATGCGACGTTTAGGCGGCATATTAATTAATAAAACACTAGAAAACGCGTTGATATAGGTGGTATAGATGGCAGAGTGAGCATCAAATAAGCCTGTACGGAGTATAGGGGCGCGCGCGGATGAGATGGGTAGCTCGGTTAGCTTAAATTAGGTATAGCGTTTGGGCGCCAGTTGAGCTAACTACAACACCAGAAAATTATCGCGAGATCTACTATACAGCTAACTTAATAGCCTCACAAAATCAGTGCGCCTAAACGAGTCAAATCCAATCAACTCAATCAACTTTACTACTCCAAGTTGAGTTAAGTTGACTGAGTCAATCAACTCAATCAATCAGTCAATCATGATTGCTTGTTGGACAGTCTGCTAACAGATGCGGACCTGGTCAGACATGGCGGAGTTCTGCTCATTCCTCCGTAATGCTTGGGTATGAGCTTGATAGGTCTTCGATGCAGACCCGTTGAGTACTTTGTTGTAGCCACGTGACTTACGTCAGAGGTGGTGTGTGTAGAAGGTTCCATCCAGGTGCACAGACCACTACCCTCAAGATAAAGCTCTCGCCCTCTCCTTTCTTCCTCGGTAGACTCCTCACTCCACACTCTTTTCTGCAAATAGCAATACAGCTTGTTGTCCTCATATGCCTGCCCGCCCACATTTGTTGAGTTTTACACAGTGCACAGTTTGAAGTTGACGATTGTATTGATTGTTTAGGGTTGCTCCCTCTGCTATCAGTCCAGCATGTCTTGGATCCACCTTCTGTTCCACGCGTGGATCTTTGCCTTGACACCGTCACTGTCCTATGGTTCGCTGTCATGTGATCGGCCCTTGCAATCATCGCGTCATGCTTCGGCTCCCCACTGTGGCTGATCCCAATCGCGCCTTTTTTTTTACGTACTTTGGCTGTTGAACCTTAGTTGTGCTTGCTGTTAAGTCTCATAATCTGTAAAAGGTTAGGTCGACTATAAACGGATATGAATGAATGAATGAATAAGCCAGGGGTCCTAGTTTCCGACACCCCCGTGTTTCGGACAGCCCCACAACCGCGCCTCCTCATCATGCACTACAACCGAATATAAGTTCTTAAAAATTCAATTCTTTATTAATTTCAATTCTTCTTTTTGCATTATTTTTTCTGTCTTCTAATAGCTAGATATATAGAGGGCGACGTCTAAAATGCACTTACAGACCTCGAATCTAGGGTTGCTTTAGCCACTGCTGCTGCTTGGTATAGGATACCACAGAACACTCTTCGCGGCCGCTTTAATAGTGCCTAACTTTACTAGCACGCTTACAACAGTGAACAGCGGCTTACAACTGTTCAAGAAGAGCATCTAGAGCACTAGATTCTCTAGTAGGAGGCCCTTGGTTACGCGCTAACGCATGCGCAAGTGCGAGCTATTATAACTGGCGTGCTCAAGCAAGAGGGTGACCACAGGAACTTAGGGAGGAAGTAGTCTAATCACTTTTTGCGGCGCTACCTAGCTATTAAGACAAAGTTAGGCTGCTGGACTAATTAGGAACGCATAAATGCAGCCACTCCAGATAATATTAGGCACTTGTTCGACCTGTACGGGACCGTGAGCTGGATTCCCCCCCGACGGAGGTACAACGCCGACGAGGGCGGCATCATGGAAGGCCAGGGTATTAATGGGCTTGTCATCGGCTCCTCGCAGGAAAATTTGAACTCTGTACTAGTTAAGATAGTAAATGCCTATACTTAGACCTTTGTAATAGAGTGTATCTCTGCGCTTAGTGTTGCTCTAGACCCCCTTGTTATCTTTAAGGCTAAAAGCATCTAGGAGCAGTGGTTTAAGTGGGAGTTTTTGGCTTGACATCCTAGCTAGCATATTACCTTCTCGCAAAATGGATAGACGAGCAACGAAATTGCTGTTGAGTGGCTGGAGAAGGTGTTCTTGCCCTAGACTAAGCCTAACAATCTATCTGAGGCACAGTTGCTTATTGTTAACAGTTATAGTAGTTATACCTTAGACGAATTTATAACTATATATTACCTAAATAATGTTTACTTGCTCTTTTTGCCTGCCTATACTTTACATATACTCTAGCCTTTAGATCTTAGTTGTTTCTTAAGTCTAAAGGCAGCGTATTGGCGGTTCCTTGGCGAGCATACAGCTCTGACAGATGCAACGAAGGTTAGGAAGGCCAGATTTCTTGAATTTTATGCAGAAGCGCGTAAAATCGGTCTTTGAGAGCAGTGCGTACGAGCTGGGTGGAAGGCGACAGGGCTGTATCCTAAGAGTGTGGACAAGCCCTTAGGTTCTCGGTGGGTCGTAGTGCGCCAACGGCCGTTAACACCCCCCTCTTCTACTATAGATATTAGGACGCTAAAACGCGGTGGCGACATTGTGAAGCTATTTTCTAGGAAGAACAGCTCTCTAGCTACACGACGATATATTTGGCTTGCTGCCATATTGCTGGACCGTATCGCAATAGAGGTCTCTATAAAGGATCGTAAGATTGCTTCCTTGCGCGAGCAGGTTAAGCAAGCAAATCCGCTAAAACACTATAAAGTCGCAATTAATCTAAACAATCGCTTCGCGAGTCTTGCAAAGGTTCTCTCTTAGACTAATTAGGAGCCCTCCTAACGTGTTCGCAAGGTAAGAAGCCTAACGTAGGAGGTAGAGGAGAGTTGCTCTAAGGAGGAAGCAGAGTAGGCATTAGTTTAACGTTTGGCATAGGATTAACAACCAATATAATAGTATCTTGCCTATAATTTAAGTGTAGACAAAGAAAGCGATTAAAGCTCTTTAAATGCAGTTTATTTTGTGTTTTTAGAGATTTATTTGACAAAGTTGTGAACACATTCGTAACCAGGGTGGTGACGGCGGCGGGGCTTTGCAGGGTGTCGGAAACACGGGGCTGTCGGAAACTAGGACCCTTGGCTTATGAGCTTGATGACGGCGGCCCCACTTTGGCAAAAGCTTGACTGACAGAAAAGAGCGGCTTTAAGAGTTGGGATGACGTATAGCGCGGGAGTGTTGTTTTAAGCGCACCGGCAAGGGCGCGGTACTTCGCTTTCGCTCTTTAAACAGCCCGCGTTCTTGCGTTTGCATATAACTCGACGAGGCGCCTGCTGGCCTTCTTCTTATCGTCCTCCTGTTGGAAGCTTGGTTCTCTTTTAACAAGAGCTGCGAGGTTCGTCTACGTGCTTAGCCCTCGAGTCGTTTCGCCATCTTTTTATTATTAGCTGCTGCATCTGTGCCAAGACAAGACGCAAATCCCACGAGCAGCCTCGTTGTGCAGTGCTTTGCTTGTGCGACTTTGCCGCATCGAGCGCCTCCCTACCCAGCTCACAGCGACATGCTCAACATGCAATACAAGAGAAAGAGCTTTTTTCTTGTTTTTCAATAGTTGGTACGTTATCCTGCTGTTCTACTTTTGCGGTTTGAGGCGCATCCAAAGGTTCACACAGCTACTGTGCAAAAATTTGAGTACAGTTGACCTTTGTATCGCTTATTCTGGGGTATCAAACAGTACTCATACTTTTGTTCTAGCACTGCAGTATCTGACCGAGAACAGGGGAATCATCAATACCTTTGGCTCCTATCAAGCCTACTACGAAACCGACCTCCTGAAGAGCTCCACCTCCAGCGCAATCTCATGGATAGGCTCAATACAGGCCTTTTTTCTCCTCTTCGTGGGAATGCTGGCCGGGCCCGTCTATGGTAGAGGATACTTTCGTACCCTTCTTATCGGGGGTTCCTTCATGCTGATCTTAGGTCAGATGATGCTCTCGCTCTGCGACAAATACTACCAAGTCCTCCTCGCCCAGGCCATCTGTATTGGCATCGGTAGCGGATGCCTGTTCGTTCCCAGCGTGGCCATCATAAGCACATACTTTACCACCAAAATCGCAACCGTAATGGGCTTCGCTGCTAGCGGAAGCTCCCTCGGCGGCGTCATTTACCCCGTCGTCTTCCACAAGCTACTACCGCAGATCGGATTCGGCTGGACAACCCGCGTCATCGGCTTCATCGTCCTAGGCACCATGTTAATCCCCAACCTCTGCATGCGCGTCCGCGTCCTCCCCACCCAATCCCGAAGCCTCTTCGACCTCTCCGCCTTCGCCATCCCCGCCTACTCCCTGACCGTCTTCGGCTTCTTCATCGGCTTCATGGGCCTCTACATGCCGTTTTTCTACCCCCAAGTCTACGCGCTGCAGAACCGCATCACCGACGCTAACCTCGGCTTCTACCTCCTCGCCATCATGAAAGGCGCCTCCGTCTTCGGCCGCATCATCCCAAACTACCTCGCCGACAGGCTACGCCCCTACAACGTCCTCATCCCCTGCGCGTTGCTCTCGAGCGTCCTCTGCTTCTGCTTCATCAGCGCGACGTCGGCGGCGGGCATCATTGTGCTTATGGCTTTTTCAGCGGCACGTTTGTCAGTCTGCCGCTGACGATTATTGTGCATTTGAGTTTGCAGGAGAGGGGCAAGATTGGAACGAGGTTGGGGCAGAGCTTTGGGTGTATTGCGGTGGGCTTGCTGGTTGGGACGCCGATTGGGGGTGCGATTTTGGGTCATAGTGGGTTTCGCGCCGTGTGGGTTTATGGGGGGAGGGGGGGGGGGGTTATGTTGGTGGGGTCGGTGACGGTGTTGTGGGCGGCGAGGCTTTGTCATAAGGGGTGGGGGTTGGGGGTTAAGGCTTGATGCGAGATGGGGTGGTGGGCGGGTTTGTGTTATACGATGTTGGGTTGCGTCTTATGGGGGGCGTTTTTGTAGGACGGCATTTTTGGTGCGTAAAGCGGCATTTAGACTAGATGGATATTGCGTTCTTGCTATACTTCCATTGCGGGGTGCTGGGTAGATTGGTGGTCTGGAAGCGAAGGGTCAGTCCGCGATGGTTTGGTAGTGAAACTCGGTCGGTGAAAGGCCATTTCGCGCTCAACCCACGATACGTTTCCTGAAGGCCAGATATGGCAATGTACAATCCGATCATATATCGTTCATTATGCAGATTATCATCACCATCCAAGGCGTCCTCATCCTAATTAGAGCCGCGCATCTCAACACATCACCTCTTTCCCTATAGTCTCTCGTCATCGTCATCGTCATCGTCATCTTCCCCATCTTCTTGCACACGAACGCTCGATCCCCGACCAGCCGTACTCCCCCTCTTCTGTATCAGATCCGCCTTCTCCCCCACAAAAGAATTCCCAACCCACTCGCCTCTACACTTTGGACAGCGTCTCGCGCCATCCTGCTGGCTCCCAAAATACTGATTCGCACACCGCGTATGCCACCTCACGCCGCAATCCCGATTATCGCACCGCAACCCTATCGTCACGATTTCCTTGCAGCCCTCACAGTCTCGTATCTTGATAATCGGCTCGGCGTCTTCGTCGTCGTCTTCGGCTGGGAGCTCGTTGTACGTTTCCTTGAGGTAGGCGCGGAGCTCGATGAGGGCGCGCGGAGCGAGAGTGTAGTATGCGCGACGCGACCTCTGGAAGAAGCCTTGCGATACGAGGTCGCGGAGCACGCGTTCCGAGTCGGCGTTTGAGATGCTTTTGACGGCGGCTTCGACCTGTGTTGATTCCGCGTCTGCGTCTGCGTCTGCGTCTGCATCTGCGTCTGCATCTGCGCTTGCGGCGGCGGTCTGGCTTTGGCGACTCCGCGGCGCTTTGGCGAGCTGAGTGGCGCGCATTTCTCTCACGGCCATGACTTCTCGTTTCTGCGTGTTGTTTTCGTCGAACATGGCGTCTAGGAGACGCTTGATGTAGGCGATTTCGTCTGCGGTGAAGGACGTTGCGAGGTGGGTGAGGGCGTCGGATGTGGTGTTGACGAGCGCGTAGGTGAGGTTGTTGTCGAGTTGGTTTCGCGCGGAGCGGATTTCGAAGTCGAGGGGCGCGATTTTCGCATTGGTGGTTTGGACTAGCGACGTGATGATTTGTTGGGTGATTTCGTTTTCGAAGCGTGGACGGGCGGGCTCTAGTAGAGTGAGTGTGATGGTCTTAAATTCCATGCGAGAGAAAGTATGGGGTAGTCGTTGGGGAGCTGGCTGACCTTGCGCTGTTAGGATGGCAGCGACGACTGGTTTTAGCTCGTCGACTGTGAATACAGACTGTGAGAAGAAGGCTTGGAGAAACGCGCGGTGGGCATCGTTGTACTGGGCTTGAGGGGGTTGCGCATGATGACCATTAACATGTCGTTGCGACATGGTTGTCAATGGGGGGTTATGTTGGCAAAGCGCGTTGCGAATATTGCAGCAGTTGGAAGGTGCGCCCGCGATGTGGGGAACCGGGGAAGGCGCGCGGACGCGTAGTCACGTGACGTCCCCCCTCCTGAGGTCCTCCCCTGGAACTAGGATGCCAGAAGAAATCTGCAACCATCTCGTTCGAACATATGTCATTCTCCAAGGACCGTATCGGACTAGGGCCCCCTGGTTGAATTAAGTCATCGAGACAGCCCAGCTCGTACCGCATAAGATTGTTGATCCGTAGATCCTGCAGCTGCCAAAAGGACGGGTATTCGTTAACCAAGTCAGGAAGTCCAACAAGGGATCTCGGGTGTGCGCTAAAGGATGCCCACATAAGAGACTTCAGAGTTGGCGATGCAAGGCAAAGTAGGCTGCAAGCAAGCGATAAGTTGCAAACCCATGTAATAGGGTGCAGGTACGCGTTTGCTAGCTTCCCAACATCGAACAGGGACACCTTAAAGCGCTCAGGTTTCAGGTCATCTTTGACTTGGGTTTTACCGAGGTTGACCTGACTAAGCTAAACTTAGCATAACGCCTAATTTTTTTTTAGGTTAGCTTAGGTTAGCTTAGCTTAGTTAATTAGCAACACTATTATATTTTTAGCACTATAAAATATATTTTAATAGATTTTAATACTATATACATCCTATACCTACTAGGGCTAAATAAGGGTAATATTAATAAGCCTCTACTAACTACTAAAGTGCTAACTACTTAAGTAGAGTAGGCTATTAAGTAGGCTAAGAATATTATATTAATATATTAGTAAAATATATTTAAAATATATAGTAGAAGTATACTATATTTACTATAGGTAATAGCTAGAATCTACTATTATATATAAAGAATATTAAGTACACTTTAACTATTCTAATATATCTAAAGGCTATACTAAATAGCTACGCCTATATAATTAAGATACCTAGTAATAAATAAGAAAGGTAAATAATAAAAAAGAAGTTATTTATAATAGTTATAGAGGTATAATACTACTAAAACTTATTAGAATTATATTTAAAGTATATTTATTAATAAATAAGTTTAAAATAAGTTCTTAATATAATTCTTAATAAACAAGTTTAGAATATAATTCTAATATATTTTAGTTCTAATACTCTAAGAAGTTTATTTATAAAAAATATTATATAATATCTAACTTTTTTAGTAGTATAGTATAGAGAATAAAATACTCCTATATAGGTATAAAATACTATAAACACCTTCTAAATATATTATATAATTATTCTTATAATAAAGTAAATAAGAAGTTATATAGCCAAATAAAATAACTCTAGATTAAAAAGCCTAAAAAAAGGTATAGTGTTAAAGACACTAAAGGGTAAGAACTAGAATATACTTTAAATATATTTTAAATATATTTATGCTTAATAAGGTATATATTAGTATACTAAAGCAATTTAAGAGAGGGGCTTATAGTGCCTATAGAAGAGCTAGTTACTTACCTTTCTTAAAGTAGTTTTAAAAACTAGTATACTTCTAAAATATATTTATAATTTAATTAGAACTTATTTTAATATATTTAGTTAATTATTAGTAAGCGAAAGTAGTTTATTTACTATACTAATTATATATATTAGAATTGCTATTTAGAGGATTATTTTTTAAATTATACTAGATAAACTAGAAACTATATATTTGCAATTTGTTTATAAATAAATTACCTTCTAAATATATTATATAAAAGAAGTATAATATTATAGAGACTGTAATTATAATAGTTTAAAAATATAGTATATATAATTAGAATCTATTTTAAATATATTTTAATTATATTTAAGGTGTTAACTACCCTTAAGGTTAGAGAAAGATTATCTATAGTAGGGACTATTCTATTACCTTTTATATTCTAATTTTATTGGATTTTAGAAACACTTTCTATATTATTTTAAACTTGTTTAGAATATATAATTATATTCTCCCCTTTTTATATATACTAGAGGAAAAGTATCTAACTAATATTAAAAATATTCTCTATTTAATATTAACACCCTATCTTATAAGATAAAAGCTTACTTTAATATATTTAAAATAAGTTCTTAATATATTATAGCGTAATTTATTAATTCTTTATAGTTAGCTGTGTTTCTATACTTAATATAAGGCCTCCTTATTACTTAGCTAGTCTAATAGGGACTTATGTCTTTTTTAAGTCTAGTAAGAGTTCGAATAAAAACCCCCCTTACTTTAGATAAGGGCGAGTAGCAATTTGTCTTATTACTACTTATCTTCTAATATTATCCTATTTTGCCTTACTAACTATTAGGCGTCCTAGTGGCGTTCTTATACTTAAGAGGCCTTTTTAGTATTAAAGACTTAAGTGTTATGTTTATAAATAAAGATTAAATTAACTAAATTATTAAGAAGGAGAAGCTTATATAATTTTCTTATAAAAGTAGTATTAAATTAATTCTCTTTTAGTAGAAAACGCTAAAAAAAGATCTTAATATAGTAAAACACCTTCTTAATATATTTAGAACTGTGAGGGGCTAAGCGCCCTTTTATAGTTACTTGGCCTACGGCCTCGGAGTTCTAGATTTGTACTCTTGCCAAGCCAGCAGTATATATATAAGTCTATAGCCGGAGTTACTATTAGACTCTATTAAATTCTTAAGTTTACTTAGGCGACTCTGACCTCTTAGTCTAAAGCCCCTTACAAGAACGTGTTCTTTAATATAAAATAGTTATATATTTATTAGATTATTACTTTAATATTAGACAATATTATAGTTTGTTTTTATAACTATAAAGTAAAGATTTTACTTAAGCTATTTATATTTTAAATAGATATATATTATAAAAGTATAAAGTAACTATAGAGAGAGGTTCTAATTATTATATTCTATTCTTAGAATAATAAGTATAAGTAAACCTATTAGGAATGTATTTAAAAGATATTTGACCTTTAATAGTAATATGCCTTTAAAGAATTTTCTATAATAGAGAGTTAGAAGTAGTTTATTAGATAGGTTTAATAGTATTCTTTAATAAGTGTTCTAAATATATTTAAAAGCTAGTTTATTAGCATTATCTTTATAATATAAAATTTATTAGAATTACTATTAATATATTTAATATATAGAGAAAAGGTAATTTTTACTAGAATATAATAGGAGTATATTCTAAATATATTTTCGGTTTCTCTTAATACCTCTAATTAATTAATTCTTAAGGGCGTTACTAGTCCTTTTCTATACGCTTAATAGTTTAATTCTATATTATATACTTTAAACACAAAGTAGAATAAGTACTAGCTAGAAAAGAAAAGGTATAAGAGTCTTTGTCTAGCTATATAATATAGCTCTTTAATTAAAATACTTAGGATAAATATTTTTAGCTTATAAATCTTCTGGGTATATTGCAAAATATATTTAGAACAACTTTTTAATATATTCTAGTAAGCTTAAAGAAGAAGAAAAGCGTTTAAGACTAGGTAAAAGATAAGAAGAGTGCTATTACTACTTTAGGTCTTATTTAGGCTTTTAGCTATATTAAGAAAGAGTATTAGAATATATTAGAATTATATTCTAATACTACTATATAGACTAGGAATAAGTCTTATAGAACTAGAAAATTTCTTTTTTTTCTTATAGTAATTACTGCGTTTGTGTTTTTAGAATATATTTAGAATATTATACTAATATATTCTAGTGTAAAAAATAGATCTTTATAATATAAAAAAGTTTAATGCCTATATTAAGTTTAAAATTAAACCTAATTATAATACACTATTTATAATTAGTTAGAGATTCTTTAGAAACTAGAAAAGATAACTAAGTAAGTATATCTAAATTAATTTAGGTATAGGCTAAAATATATTTCGAATATAAATAGAAACTATTTAAAGTAGCTAAGGGAACTAAAAGTCTAATTGTAATTTTAGATAATAATAATATAGACTTAAGACTACCTTTAAGCTCTTTAGAATATATAAAAAGTTAAAGAATAAGCTTAAAACCTAGAGAAGGATCTTAGTTATAATTAAGATTAATAGTCTAATTATCTCTATTAGTGCAGTTATTTCTAATTAGATTCTTACTAGCACTAACACTAGGGCTAAGGTATATTTTACTAAAACTTATTTATATTATATTCTAAATAGATTTTAGTAGTATATGCCTAATTTATAAGTAGACACTCTTATTAAATTAGTAACTATAGATTAAAAGAAGTTTAATTAAAATTAAAAAGAGCAAACTAGTATTAAATAAAGAGAAGCTTTAGTTTAAAAATAATAAAATTAAATTTAGGAAAATATAGAATAGATAGTAGTATTAGCAAAAACCTATTTCTAATATATTCTAAACTTATTTAAGTTAGTTGTAAAAAGTCTAATATTTAACTATATATTCTTTCTTTTTTTTTAACCTATTCTTATATAATATAAACCTATATTTATATTATAATACTAATATATTTAGGTACTATATTAATAGTATAAAGGCTAGAAAATACTCTAAAAGAGTATACCTAAGTTTACTACTAATAATAAGGGCGAATATAATATTTAAATACGGGAAGTCTTTTATAGAGCCCCTTTTAGAAAGGGATTTACTTAGCTATATAGTATAAGACTTTTTAAATTTATTTTAAATATATTTTAACTGTAATAGAAAAAATTTAAAATCTAGGACGCCCTTATAACCTATCTTAAACGCTATTATACCTATACACTAATTTTAAAAATTATTAAAGCTTATACTTTAAAATTATATTTAGAACTTTTTAAGCTTTTTCTTTAAATATATTAGAATATATTATAAATAATTAGTTATACTTAGTCTCCTTCTTAGAAGAAGCCTAAGGAGCAGCCTAAGAAGCAGATTAAATCTCTATAATATAAGGCAAGCAACATAAAGTAGTGGTAGAAGAAAAATAAAGTAAAGCAATTAAATATATTCTAAACGTGTTTCTAATATATTTTAGGTTAACTTTAATAAATATTGTTAAATTCTTTACTAAAAGGGATACTTAATACCCTATTTAACCTATACTAAAAAGGGTAGGCAAGTCTACTCTATAAAGGATAACTATAAAATTAAAATAACGTGTTTACAAGCGAGCTGCGAATATAAGCAAGCTGCGAACCCTACTAACTTTCTATAACACATCACCTATTAACTATAATGGCTTAACTAACACTTATTTAATTGCCCTATAACAAAGTAGATGTCTCCCTAGCTATCTTAGCTATTAATTAGAATCAGATCTAGAGCGTTAATCGCGCTGCAGCGACGTTTAACGTTCCTAAAAGCATGCTTCGCAGCTAATGCGCTGGAACTACTACGGAACGCAATTATAAGCCTAAATTAAAGAAGCTTACTAAGCTAGAAGAGGAAGTTATTATTAAGCATATACTTAATCTAGATTCGCGAGGCTTTGCGCCTACTCTAGGTGCTGTACAAGATATGGCGAATAAGCTGCTTGCTAAGCGTAGCGCAGGCTATATTAGCTAGCAGTGGCCTAGAAACTTTGTTAAGCGAACAGATAGCCTCACAACGCGATTTAATCGAGCCTACGATCGACAGCGAGCCCTCTGCGAGGACCCGACGGCTATACAGGCCTGGTTTGAGCTAGTAGCACGTACAAAGGCCACCTACGGTATCTGCAATGAGGACACCTTCAACTTCGACGAGACTGGCTTTCTAATAGGCAAGATATCCTCCCAGCTAGTCGTTACAGGCTCAGAGAGACGTGGTCGGCCAAAAGCGATCTAACTAGGCAATCGTGAGTGGGTGACGACGATCCATAGAATCAACGCTGCTGGGTGGGCAATCCCGCCCTTCGTCATCTTCGCTGGCAAGTACCACCTCTCGGCCTGGTACGAGGGCGACGATATACCAGGTGACTGGACTATTGGTCTTAGCGACAATGGGTGGACTACGAACAAGCTTGGTGTTGCCTAGCTACGGCACTTTATTAAGCATACAGTAGAGCGTAGAGTACGGAGGTGCCTTTCAAAAGTTTTTGCCCACCTTGGCGAGCAGGGGGTTCTGTGCTATTCCTAATTAAGAGCGTTCTCCGGCTGGCTCTAGCTCTGGCTTCCTGAGCCTCCGACCCTCCTTATACTCGTTGCCTCCATTGAGCTCAAGGATCTGTTCTATATGGTATGGAATCCGCTCAATCCAAGCCTGTATTTTCTCCTGAGGCAGCTCTCTCCAGCACTGCTCCCATGCCCGTACTGCCTCTGCTCTATTCTTAGGAGCTCCTTTCTTCGTAGTAGCCCTTTTCATCCATGGCCAGCAAGGCTCAATAGAATTCAAATCAGGAGAGTTACCACACCAGATAATCCTCTTAACATCATGAATGCTATATATATAGCTTTGAACGTAGTGGTCGTGAGAAGGCGCCTTGTCTTCCTGTACAACTGTTCTAGGCCGCGTAGCCTTACACTGCTTTGCAAAAGGAATAAGCTTTGGCAGCAGAATTGTTGTCTGGTACCGGTACCAGTCAATTCCTGAGCCACTGCCTCGGCTGAGCTTTCCAGTCCTCTGGTTCCATCTCCACTGGGGCAGCCGTCCAGGCTTGGTACGGAGACCTAGGCGACGCATGCCATTCTCAAGCTCCCACTCAGCCTTTTTGATAGGCTCAAGCTCCTTGTTCAGTTCATCAATTTGAGCAGCAGCAGCCTCCTTCTCTTTCTTTGTTTCTGGCGTCCAGCAGTGGCAGGGGCCCTTCTTGTCGTACGAGAAACAGCCCCAAAACATAAATTCAGAGTAGCCTTTCCATCTCTCACGAATACAGCTCCGTACGAAGGCCTCATCTGCTTTCCTCCATACTCGATATCCTCCACGCCTATGGTTGAGAACAACAGACGTTTCGTCTGACCAGATAACATTCTTCCAATCTTCAAGCGTCCAGTCTTGATGGGCCTGGCACCACTTATATCGATCCTCCTTCATCTGCTTCGTCAACCCAGGCTTCCTCGTTGGCTTGGTCTTCTTGAAGCCTGCCTTCCTTAAGATTCGCCAGACTGTGGCAGCTGAGATATTGAATCCTTCTTGGCTAAGTGCGCCAGCAACGTCAGCGCAAGACTTCTCTCGCCCATATCGATCAGTGCGTACGGTGTTGACTACTTTCTCGGAGACTTCAGATTGCTTTGATGGCCGGCCAGATCGATAGGCGTTTTCAAGATGCTTATCTTCAAGCTTCAGCGGCCGCTGGCCTGGATCGAAACCTCGCTCGATTGCTCGCGCGTATATAGAGTTGATCGTACGCTTCTCGATTCCAGTGAGTCCGGTGATCTCATTGTTTGACTTGCCTATAGCCTTAAGAACGACTACCGTGGCACGAGTAGAGTTATCGTGATGAACCATAGCGACAGTACTAGATAGATCAATTGACAGAGAGTAGTAGTTACAGAGGGTAAGGCCTGAGGTTGAGAAGTGGCCACGTCAACTCGGAGATGCTTCCCGATCTGGAATGTGGCGCATACCCCTGCTCGCCAAGGTGGGCAAAAACTTTTGAAAGGCACCTCCGTAGGCGCGCGTTAAGCCAAGGGTCCTAGTTTCCGACAGCCCCGTGTTTCCGACACCCTGCAAAGCCCCGCCGCCGTCACCACCCTGGTTACGAATGTGTTCACAACTTTGTTAAATAAATCTCTAAAAACACAAAATAAACTACATTTAAAGAGCTTTAATCGCTTTCTTTATTTACACTTAAATTATAGGCAAGATACTGTTATATTAGTTGTTAATCCTATGCTAAACGTCGAACTAATGCCTACTCTGCTTCCTCCTTAGAGCAACTCTCCTCTACCTCCTACATTAGGCTTCTCGCCTTGCGAACACGTTAGGAGGGCTCCTAATTAGTCTAAGAGAGAACCTCTACAAGACTCGCGAAGCGATTGTTTAGATTAATTACGACTTTACAGCGTTTTAGCGGATTTGCTTGCTCAACCTGCTCACGCAAGAAAGCAATCTTACAATCCTTTATAGAGACCTCTATTGCGATACAGTCCAGCAATGTGGCAGCAAGCCAAATATATCGTCGTGTAGCTAGAGAGCTGTTCTTCCTAGAAAATAGCTTCACAATGTCGCCACCGCGTTTTAGCGTCCTAATATCTATGGTAGAAGAGGGGGGTGTTAACGGCCGTTGGCGCACTACGACCCACCGAGAACCTAAGGGCTTGTCCACGCTCTTAGGATACAGCCCTGTCGCCTTCCACCCAGCTCGTACGCACTGCTCTCGAAGACCGATTTTACGCGCTTCTGCATAAAATTCAAGAAATCTGGCCTTCCCAACCTTCGTTGCATCTGTCAGAGCTGTATGCTCGCCAAGGAACCGCCAATACGCTGCCTTTAGACTTAAGAAACAACTAAGATCTAAAGGCTAGAGTATATGTAAAGTATAGGCAGGCAAAAAGAGCAAGTAAACATTATTTAGGTAATATATAGTTATAAATTCGTCTAAGGTATAACTACTATAACTGTTAACAATAAGCAACTGTGCCTTAGATAGATCGTTAGGCTTAGTCTAGGGCAAGAACACCTTCTCCAGCCACTCAACAGCAATTTCGTTGCTCGTCTATCTATTTTGCGAGAAGGTAATATGCTAGCTAGGATGTTAAGCCAAAAACTCCCGCTTAAACCACTGCTCCTAGATGCTTTTAGCCTTAAAGATAACAAGGGGGTCTAGAGCAACACTAAGCGCAGAGATACACTCTATTACAAAGGTCTAAGTATAGGCATTTACTATCTTAACTAGTACAGAGTTCAAATTTTCCTGCGAGGAGCCGATGACAAGCCCATTAATACCCTGGCCTTCCATGATGCCGCCCTCGTCGGCGTTGTACCTCCGTCGGGGGGGAATCCAGCTCACGGTCCCGTACAGGTCGAACAAGTGCCTAATATTATCTGGAGTGGCTGCATTTATGCGTTCCTAGTTAGTCTAGCGGCCTAACTTTATCTTAATAGCCAGGTGGCGCCGCAAAAAGTAATTAGACTACTTTCTCCCTAGGTTCCTGTGGTCACCCTCTTACTTAAGCACGCTAATTGCGATGGCTCGCACTTGCGCATACGTTGGCGCGTAATTAAGGGCCTCCTGCTAGAGAATCTAGTGCTCTAGATGCTCTTCTTAAATAGTTATAAGCCGCTGTTCACTGTTGTGAGCGTGCTAGTGAGGTTAGGCACTATTGAAGCGGCCACGAAGAGTGTTCTGTAGTATCCCATGCCAAGCAGCAGTAGTGGCCAAAGCGACCCTAGATTTAAGGTCTGCGAGTGCATTTTAGACGTTGCCTTCTATATATCTAGCTATTAGAAGATAGAAAAAATAATGCAAAAAGAAGAATTGAAATTAATGAAGAATTGAATTTTTAAGAACTTATATTCGGTTGTAGTGCATGATGAGGAGGCGCGGTTGTGGGGCTGTCCGAAACACGGGGGTGTCGGAAACTAGGGCCCCTGGCTTAGCTCCTAATACTCGACAGCTATAAAAGCCACAACTTACTCAAATTCTAGAAGATCTGTAGGGAGAACAAGATCTATACCCTATGCATGCCACCACATTCGTCACACCTCCTATAGCCACTTGACATGGGCTGCTTCTCGCCGTTAAAGCGGGCGTACGGGCGCCAGGTTGAGGGTCCAATACGCAACTATATCAACCATATTACTAAGCTTAAGTTTCTACTAGCCTTTCGCGCTGCCTATAACTAGTTAATTACAAAGGAGAATATCTGCGCAAGCTTTTAAGGCTCTAGGCTAGTCCTACACAATCTAGAGGCAGTGCTCTTAAAGCTTGATATTAAGCTTCGTACACCGTCGCTAGCGCTAGCGCTAGCAGCCCTACTAGAGGCCCTATAGGAGTCTGTAACACTAAGCAACGCACGCGAGCTAGGCGCTTAGTTAACTCTAGTTCGTAAGCGAATTTAAAGGCATTAGGGATCCTCTCCTACCTTAGTTATCTAGTTACTTAATTAGCTTATAAGAGGCGCTAAGAAAATAGCGCATTTAATAGTGCTTATACGCAAAGAGATAGCTACTCTATAAAAGGTAAATAAGGCAGCTATAACGCGTAAATAGTGTAAAAAGAAGCAGATCTAAAAGCGAGGCACTCTATTAAAGGCAGAGGGAGAGGATATTATTGCTTAAAAGGCTGTTAAGCAGCAACTAGAGGGAGAAATACGGCAAGGCAAGGCGTAGTTAGGTGCGAGCCGGCAGGCTTCTGCGTGCTGCAGGCACTGTAGGGAGCCTGGGCACAACTCGCGCACGTCTAAGAAGGCTTCTATAGATACTGCTTAATTTATGATAGCTATTATATTAGTAGAATATTAATGCGTTGTGAATTTATATGCTGCGAAAGGCTTAGAGACTTAGTAAAGTTCGCAGCTCGCTTATAAACACGTTAGTATTTTAAGTTTAGAATATATTTTTTTACTTTTTTATTTAATTATATAAAAATTTTATATAAAAGAACTTTATAGTAGTATAAAGAATATAGATTTATAAATATATATTAGAATATATTTATATTATATTTAGAATATATTCTACTACCTATATCTTAAAGTGCTTAGTATTTTAATAGTAGTTATTACTAAGAATATAGTTGCCTACTATATTAATTTTAAAATTAAACTAGTATTTTTAGAATATGTTTAGAATAGCTTTTAAATAAGTTTTAACTTGATTACCTTAAATATTATTATTATACTAAGCCTAATAGACGTTATATAGAGTAGTCTTACCTAGAATATAGAAAATATTAGTTATCTTAGCTAGATTATACTATATAATATTAGTAAAATATATTTAAAATAGAGTAAGAATATATTCTTACTTTACTAGTATTAGGGCCTCTAGAGAATATTATAGATAGTATATAGGCTAGAATACTTAAGTTTACTATAATATACTAGTAGCGTGTTACTTATATAGTATCTTTTAGCTCTACATACCTATTATACTTATTTATTAAGGCCTAATACTATTCTAGAATATATTTAGAAAAGGATTAAATTATCTTTTACTAATATCTACCCTTTTAGATCTAGATAAAGGTAGTGCTAGACTAGTTAATAGAATTATTAGCCTTAGCTACCTCTAATAAGTACTACTTAATAATATAGGTAACTAGCGCACTTTAAAAATTAAAAAAAGCCTAAAAAATTATTAGTATTTTTAAAATATATTTTAAATAAGGTTATAATATATTTTAAATTACTTAGTAGAGATTATTACTATTATGTATATAATACTTTACCTCTATATACCTAATAATTTTCTTACTATAAGCATTTTTCTTAAACTCTAGATAGCCTTTAGAAAGACCTTTTATAGCTAAGTATTTTAGTAAGCTTATTAGAATATATTTAGAATATAATATAAATATATTTTAAAGTTTATACTTATAAAATTACTAAGGGCAGCTATAGTAGTAGTAGTAGTAGTAGTAGTAGAGGTAGTAAAGGTAGAGAATTATAGAAATAAGGAAGAAAGAGCAAACGTGTTTAGATTTTAAATTTAACTTATTTATAGGCGCTATTCTACTTTAGTAGGTGGGGTACGCTAGCCACATTTCAGGTCAGCCAACCCTAATTTCAAGTCAGGTTGACGTGTACGTAGGGTGGCCGCCAGCGCTCTATCCTTGTATAGGGCACCTGGAGGACGTGCTTCCAGACTAAGAGCCGACAGTCTAGAGGTAGCTTCTCGAGTAAGAAGCTTTGGGTCTGACGGCAAGGTTCTGCGTGAGGTAATGCGCGCGGGGAGAGTTGGTTTGCGGCGGGGCGGGGCTGTTCGACAGCGGCTAGAGCCTTGACTGCCTGGAATTCTATGATGTCGTTGACGCCGTATGAACATGCCATGTTGAGCGGAGATGGGGTATGGGAGCAAAGTGATGTTGGCACGCCTTTGGTTTGGAGTTGTGGTGAAGGAGCCAAAATGTGGGTGCTTCCTAGTAGCGCAATGTACTCTAGGTTCGCTTAACTTAAGAGAGCGTCGTTCAGCGTGGAAAATTGTTAGATAGCCTTTTTGAATTGAAAATGTGGATGTTGCTCTGAGACTACTGAGCGGGGTTGGGCACTTTGCGGGGAATCGGGGAAGGCGCGCACATGGGCAGACGCGTAGTCACGTGACTTTTTCCCACAGGTTCCCCGAAGCCATGGATGCCCTGGCGGGCATTCCCCGGGCCAAGTTCGGCATTTAAACGGCATTTAAACCTTACGATCGGTGGCCCCGGACTACCACAGTTGGTACGTAGATCTCACACCGCCGATTAATAATTCATTGAGCGCATCGACATGTCGAAGATCAGGCCACCACAACGGCTTTACAACGTCTCCGAAACAGTCTCTTGCATGCATGTCCTCCACCAGACAGCTCACAGGACCACGGGGAGTCGTATTGAGAGTCTTTGTGGTGTGGAAATGTACGATGTCATCATTTGCTCGGGACATGGCTGCCGTGAACTTTAATGCCCATAGCCAATGCCCATATGCAGGGGTAGCCGCCTTGGTGTTGTTGGTGTGGGTGCGGGATATGGCGTCTAGGCGGGTTTCAAATCGGGCTGTAATTCCTATTCCTAGACAGAATTCAACGGCAAACTCGCGGCGTGGAGGATGCAGGGGAAGGCACCAAAGTGGTTGCAGAGCTGCGAGTCGAGCCTTGACATGGCGGAGCATACACGTCTTTGTGTCCCTCGGCTCAGCAGCAGCGAGCCGGTGTGAAAGGCGTTGTTGGCCGGGTAGAGCGCAGATCAAGGGTCCAGGCGACAGGCGGAACGCGGGGTGACCTGGTTCAAGCAGTGCACGTTTCTCGCTCGGCTCTCCTCTCCCCCCCCCCCGAAACTCACCCAAAATTAACTTTAAGAGCTAATTTAACAGCTCCCTACTTGGCTAATCCTACTAGTATAAAATATCTACTACGCACTTTAGTTACTAGTAAAAATAACTTTTTTACTATATACTATATATATATATTATATAACCTATAGTAATTTCTTTTTATTAATACTACCTTGAAACGCTTTTCTGTGTTAATAATAGCAGAAGGAATAACTACTATTATTATAATATTTTTATTAGAAACCTCCTTAGTTGCAAAAAAAAAATTCTAAACTATAACCTATACTAATACTAATACTAATTCTATTATATAGCCTTTATCTTACTACTAATACTAACTATAACTTTAGTCTTATTTATAATATTATTTTTTATCTTTACTACTACTTTATTACAGCAATTTTTTACTTTTACTACTATTAAATTTTTTAATTTATTTTTATTTAGCTATTCTTACTAAGAGAAATATTAGCTAGCTATAGTACTTATATATTATATACACTTAGCTATTAATTATATAATATTAGTTTAGTACACTATATCTATATATATTAATAAGTATTTTACACTTATATACTATAAGTATATTAAATATTTTTATTATATAGAGATTCTAACTAAGCTTGAGTCTACACTATATATAGAAAGAAGTAAAATAAATAGCACTAAAATCTAGTACCTAGTATATAGTAGTAGTAATAAAATATACACAAAATAATAATAATTTTATTATTAACTTTCTTTATAGTAGTACTATTAATAGTAGTTAAATACTATAAGTATATATAATATATTAACTTACTTACTAAATAGTAATACTTATTACTACTATAGCTCCTTATAAGTTTATACTATAGGTTTAAATAATTCTTTTTTATTAATACCTTAAAACGCTTTTCTATATATATAATAGTAGGAGGAATATCTACTATTATTATAATATTTTTATTAGAAACCCCTTAGTTGTAAAAAAAACATAGGTTTAAATACCTAGTAACCCCTTTTTATTAACACTATCTTAAAACGCTTTTTAATATTAATAATAGCAAGAGAAATAACTGCTATTATTTTAATATTTTTATTAGAAACTCTCTTAGTCGTAAAAAAAACCCTAAATACCTAGTAATACTTGCTTATTATATTCTCTACTTTTTCTTTTACTATATTAGAATTACTTTAGAAGTTAACGCGCATTATTCTTACACTTATAGTACCTAATAATATATAAATTAATAAAGTAACAATACTATAATATACTAAGACACTAAGAGCTATATTAAAAAAAATAGTATCTAAAAGGCCTATTAAATCTATGCTAGGTAAAAATAATAGATTTTTAAATTATCTACCTTAAAGAGATTAGCTTATAGCTACTATATAAGTAGTTATATAATATTCTAGTATATATAGTGTATATAGTAGAGCTCTAGAATCCTTGTCTACTAAAAAAGTATTTTTAAAATAACTATAACTATCGTACTATATATTACTATGTATAGTTAACTACTATTAAAGAGAATAATAATAAGAGGTATATATACTAATAACGTGAGTGTCAAGCGAGTGGCCATGCTAGGCGAGTGGCCACCCCCAATGAACTTTTAGGCCTTCTGCACGTACTTACTCAACACTACAACAACCTACTGCAATGCGTAATATATAGAATTAATCGGTAACCTCTACTCTATCTTTTTCGCACGTGCGCGAATTGTGTCCTGTCTCCCTGCAGCGCTTACAGTGCCTTTTGCGCTGCTTACCTCCACCTGCTCGCGCTCTACCTTCACGCGTTTCCCCCTCTACCTGCGCCCTAACGTCTAATTGGGCTACTAAATCCTCTGCCTCTTCCTTTGATAGGTCTCCGCCCTCCTGAATCCGCTTTCTTTTGCGCGATTTGCGCTCAGAAGCTGCTCTGTTTGACGCTTCAAGCTGCAGCACTCGGGCAGCTAGCAACGTCTGTGAATGCAGTATCATCTCAGTGCCCTTTCTAAGTTGATTAACCATCTCAACCATAGGAGAAGGTGAGGAACCCTGATGTTTTTGAATGCGATCGCGAAGCAGCGTAGATTGAGCCTCTACTTCAGCGGCGTTGCTTGGTGTTTTAGGGTTCCATTAGGTGGTCCCTGGTGCGGGCGGTGTTGGCGTGCGAAGTTTGACTTCAAGCTTCAATAGCACCACCAATAGGTTATAAGGCACTAAGCCAGTTGCTCTAAAGCTTAATTGGATATTTATCTTTGAGAACGCAGGCTTAAAAACCTTCGCAAAGGAGGCAATAAAGGCCTTTTTATTAATTTGGCTAATATAGTCTATTGCTGTATACCTGCTTTAAGGGGGCAAAACACCCAACATCAAGCGGCTGCAAGATGTGCGACAAGTGTGGAGGCATACAGAGGGTAATTATCTTGTTCTCCTCGCAGAGATCCTGGAAGGCAAGCGACTTGTGGCTCTCGTGGCCGTCAATAACGAGCAGCACATGGCTACTCACTCTCCGCTCCCTTATCTGCTCAATAAAGTGCCTTAACCAGGCTACACTAACCTCGTTTGTAGTCCAGCCGTTGTCGCTGACCCCAATGCGCCATTGGGGCTTCAAATCAGGGTACCAGGACGCGTCGTGGTTCTTTGCTTTGAAGATAAGGTAGGGCGCGATTGCCCAGCCCATCGCGTTGACGGCGGCGATAAGAGTCACCCACTCACGGTCTCCCTGCTGGACGCCAATGGGCTCAGTGCGTCTCTCTGAAGCAGTAACTACTTTGACTCGGTTTCCGACGCCCATAGTAAAGCCAGTCTTGTCAAAGTTGTAGGTATCTTCGTCCAGTATACCGTACTTGGCCTTGATATTCGGTACAAGGTTAAACCAGGGCCTAATAACCTCTGGATCGCTGCACAAGACTCTCTGACGATCGCGCTGTCGATTCAAACGGGATTTAAGCTCGCCCTCGCGTTTGACGAAGTTTGAGGCCCATCTTGGGCCAACAGGCTTGTCACCACGCGCAGCACGTAGTTGGTTGGCCATATCTTCTACAGAACGCAGTGTTGGCGCAAATCCTTGCGCATCTAGCTTCTTAATATAGTGTCTAAGCGCCTCCTCTTCAGTCTTTTGAAGGCTTGATGATTTAGGATGAGTATCGCGTGGTGACATCTTCCCGACGCGTCGGCGGCGGAGGGTCGTTCGAGACACGTTGTAGATAGTAGCAGCGCGTTGCACGCTTAGTTTTTCGGGCGATTTAATTGCCTAGAGGGCTAATTTAATCCTGTCTTCTTTTGAGAGCTGTTCGAGGTCGGGTGGTTGAGACATTGAGGTTTGAAGTTCAAAAGCCCCAAAAGTTCATTGGGGGTGGCCACTCGCCTAGCATGGCCACTCGCTTGACACTCACGTTACTTCTTTATTAATACTACCTTAAAACGCTTTTCTGCGTTAATAATAGCAGGAGAGATAACTGCTATTATTGTAATATTTTTTATTAGAAACCTCCTTAGTCGTAAAAAAACCCATACTAATACTTCTACCTACTTATTACTTATAACACTATATAAATATACTAGTGATAATAGTGATAATAATAATAATAATAATAATAATAATAATAATAATAATAATAATAATAATAATAATAATAATATACATATACATATAAATATAAATATAAATATAAATATAAATATAAATATAAATATAAATATAAATATAAATATAAATATAAATATAAATATAAATATAAATATAAATATAAAATAAATATAAATATAAATATAAATATAAATATAAATATAAATATAAATATAAATATAAATATAAATATAAATATAAATATAAATATAAATATAAATATAAATATAAATATAAATATAAATATAAATATAAATATAAATATAAATATAAACTAACTTCTTTAAAAGAATAAGTGATAAAAGAAAGAAAAGAAGTATATATATAGTAATATAATATAGAGTAATCTAAGAGTAATTACTAGTATCTATAAAGTGATATAAATAATAAACTATTATATTACTATATAATATCTATATATTATAAGAGTAGATATAGCGAGATTAGTAAGGACTAATAGTTATGCGTAGGGCATTTATATAATAAGATATAGAAATAAGTTAGTAAGTTATATAATAAATTACTATAATTATAGTAATTAGAGTAATTAGAGGCATACAACAAATTGCTATAATTATAGTATTTAGGGTAATTAGGCAGATTACTATAATTATAGTAATTATAATAAGTCTATAGAAAATTAGGACTATATAAATCTAGAAAACCTTTTTACTTTTAAATCTTTATAGTTAACTTTATAATAGTATAATCTCTACTATAAATTAGTGCTAGTTATTTTACTTTATTTGGAATTAGAAGAGCCTTATATAAGACAGTTAATATCTTACTTAATTTCTTCTACAGACTACTAGCACAGCTACTCTAGAGTTACCTTACTTCTCTTAATATAGATTAGAATAAGATATATAACCCTATGTTAACACTTTAACTATCTAATATATTTTAAGAAAATAGTTAATATACTATAGTAATATTTATAAATAACTAAGCACTATTAAGTAGTGGCTTAGTAGCAATACCTATTAGTAGTAGCACTAGCAGACTAACTACAAACACAGCTATAGTAATAGCAATATAGGCTAACTAAATTTAATATTTAGAGGCTTAAGTAGTAGAGCTTTTAGTAGTTATTATAGTATATTAGTTAGTAGATTAAGAAAAAACTATAAGGCTATCTATAAAAAGATATAGTAGAGAAAAGAAACTAAAGAAGTTCCTTACTAATATAAAACTATACTGCTAGTGCAATTTAGGTTTATTTTCTATAGAATAGAATAAGATCCTTATAGCTAGCTTATAGCTTAAAGAGAGAGTAGCTAAATAGCTTTAACTATTAGTAGATAACTTTATTACTAAAGATAAGATTAGTAAAATATAGAATAAAACTAAGCTTATGTTTAAGATATAGTAGAATTTTAAAGATTAGATAGAAGTTATATTTAAAGAAGTTAATAAGAAGTAATAAGCTAAATAATAGATTTAATAGTTATAATAAATAATATTAGTTAGTAAGTATACTTTAAAGCTTAGCTATAATAAGTAGCACTATTAAATTGGCTTATAATACAAAATATAACTAGATTTATATTAAGACTATTGCCTAAGGCTATTGCCTAAGGCTATTAGGTGTATCTACTAATATATAACTATATTTTAACTATAAGTTAGTATTAGTAAAAAAATAATTATGCGGCGTTAATTAAATCTACCTAGGCGTAGAACAACAAAGGCTTTTTTTTAAATAATATAATAGAAAAAGTAGAGCCCCCTGCTTAGTAATTAAAAAGAGCGTAAAAAAGGTAATTATAAAAAATGCAATTTTTTTATATTTTTATTTTTTAAACCTTACTTATTTTAAGTTATTTTTTATTAGCTACTTTTTTATTTTATACTTAAGTTATACTCTTTTTGATTACTAAGTAGGAAGTTCTACTTTTTTATTATATTATTTAAGATAAAGGCCTTTCTTATTCTGCTCTTAGGTACTTAATTTAATAATATATAAAATAGTTACCTTTACTAAGATTATTTAGTAAAAGCTACTTAAAAGCTATTATAATTAGTACTTAATTAACTATTTTACTAGGGGCTTACAACTCTTCCGTCAGCTGGCCGACGCTCGGCCGAGTCATCCCCAGCACATTATTGTTCGGCCAAGGCCAGCCTGCATCCCCGAGCGTCAGGGCCGCTGCATGGCCAACATGGAACAGGGCATGGAAGCGCCAGTGTCCGGGCGCAACGTCAGAGTCGTCCGATGCCAGCTGGGGCCAGTTTTGGATTCCCTATTCGACGCCTTGCACGGCGGGCAGCTGATCACGACGTGCGCTCCCGTGGTGTCTTTGCCGGGACTTGGAAGCGATGACGGCCTCGACCACGCCAATTCGTCCGGGCGCCTGTCGATCCTCTCGAGACCGCATCTTCCTGCGCAACTCCACCCTCTCTGCCCTCCTCCGCCGGCGGGAAATCGCCTGCTCGCATCTTCCGCTCCTCTTCCGCTCCTGGTTCCCCAATTCAGGGACCACGTCGACCCTGCGTCGCCAGTGTAAGCGAGACAGCCGCCCGACAGCAACCATCCCCGGCCTACCCATCTCGTGCAGCCACCGCGCGCGCACTGGAAGACGGCACGGGGCGGAAGTAGCGCCGTCGCCGAACATTCCTCAGCGGCACGGGGGGAAGCACAGCGACCTGCGAGGTTGTCGCTGCATCTGTGCGTTTGTCATCGCCACTACGTCATCGCACTCAGCTTTGAAGCGCCCTCTGGCAGCCTCAACAGTTGAACTCCGTCTTCACCACCTCGCCCTGGAGCCTATCCCACGCCACTAACCCCGCCGAGACCTCCTCATTTCATGCCCGTATCTCCTACACGACCGCTCCAGCACGTCGGCCGCCGCACCGACTCTAGCTAGCACTCCGCTGCACCTCCTCATGTCGACACCCGCGCTGCCTCCGAGGCCGCGCGAGCCGTCACACTCTTCGCAGACGCGTGCCTCCAGACCCACGCCCAAGACTCGACCCAGTACCACGCGAAGTCCCGTCAAGTCGCCCCCCCTGGCCTCCCGTCGCATGAACGAGATCAAATCGCCCGCCATCAACAACGGCCACGACCCGAAGACTCCTAGTCCTAATTATTTTGGCCTCACTGTCGATTCGAATACCGACGTATTTGCCTCGAGCGCCGCGCAGCATATTCGTGCCAACTGGAGCCCACCATCCTCGAATGTGCGCTCCACGGCAGCTGCGTCACCTCACGTCATCCCTGTAGACCAAAATCCTGAATTCGAGCAATTCAGGCGCCAGTCTGAGAGCAACAGAGGGTTTGCGCTGGGACACTTTGATTATGGATCAGCACAAGCTGGCATGCCCCCGCCCCAGGGTTCAGTATTCGGCGCGATGAAAGCCCCGCTGTCGCCGCAGTCGATGACGTTACCCGCGACTGCAGATGAGCATGAGGAAAAGAAGAATGAGGGATCCAGCCTCGAAACTAAGCCGCGTTCACCAAAGCGGCTGCTCTCGACCGAGTCGGTCATTGTCTACGACCGTCCACGGCGCAATTCGCCTGCGAGTTTCCTCGATCAAGAGGGCTATGGGCGTACGGACGAGGTAGCCGAGTTCGTAGAAGACAAGAACATACGACCTTCTTTGCCTCCCACTCACAAGGCTCAACTGTCCCGTTTTCATCGCGCAGACACTCTTCCAGCCCACGTCGTCGATGACAGTAAATCCAAAGGCCCCGCCATGGTCACTCCGCAATACATAATCAATCTTCTTGAGTCTTCGGTAGAGCAGGTTTTGCTACTAGACTTGCGAGTCTCTACTCAGTATGCAAAGACCCGAATTCAAGGTGCCTTAAGCCTTTGCATCCCCACAACTCTTCTCAAACGCGCCTCTTTCAACGTAAAGAAGCTGGCGGAAACATTCAAAGATGACGATGAGAGGCAAATTTTTGAAAGATGGCGGAGTAGCAAGCATATCGTCGTTTATGATTCGAATTCATCACAACTCAAGGATGCTGCCATCTGCATCAATACTCTCAAGAAATTTACTACTGAAGGCTGGACGGGCGGTTCTTACATCATTCGAGGTGGTTTCCAAGAATTTGCTGAGAAATTTCCCAACTGGATAACACACGGCTCGGCCCAATCGTCGACTTCCTCTACGTCTTCTCTTGGGCTGCATAGCGGGCTTCCGTCCGTAGCCCCTGTCATTGGAGGGTGTCCTATGCCAGCTACCCAGAATGCTGCCAATCCGTTTTTTGGCAACATCCGGCAAAACATGGATCTGATTGGCGGCGTAGGTCAGATGCCTGTGAAACAACCAGCAGCTATAACCCGGTCATTCCAAGAAGAATTGCCGTCATGGCTACAGGAGGCAACCAATGAGAAGAATAATGGCAAACTGATATCGGATAAATTCTTAAACATCGAAAAACGCGAGCAGAAGCGAATGCAGAAGGCACTTTCTGGACAAGTAGTGTATGGGACACCAACTTCGGGTACAGGTACTACCGCACAGTCTGTTCAGATAGCCGGTATCGAAAAAGGCTCGAAAAACCGTTACAACAGCATTTGGCCTTATGAGCATTCTCGCGTGAAGCTCCAAGGTGTAAGTCCCGGGGGCTGCGATTATGTCAACGCGAATCATATCCAGCCGCCCTTTTCCAACAAACGATACATTGCCACACAAGGCCCACTACCAGCGACATTCAATGCAAGAACTTCCCTCGGTTTTACTTTAATTGCATGCTAACATGTCAGCAGGACTTCTGGAACGTTGTGTGGCAACAGGACGTCCGCGTGATCGTGATGCTTACCGCCGAGCAGGAAGGGGGCCAGCTCAAGGCCCACAATTACTGGTCCAGCAACCAATACGGCCACCTGCATCTGAATGCTCTCGGTGAACGTAGAGCATCTCTTGAGCCTTCGAAAATCCATCGACACCGCGAGCAATCGCGACCAGCTCTCGGCCAACGCCGATCAACAACGGCGGCACCGACAGGTAAACCTGGTTACTTTGCCCCAGAAGCGACCGCCTCCCCCAGCTCTGAGCAACCCTATGTCATCGTTCGAAAGTTTACCTTGTCTAATTCGGACGAACCTTTTGAGCGGATGCGGGAGATCACTCAGCTGCAATACTCACATTGGCCGGACTTTGGTGCCCCAGCGCATCCCGCCCACTTGCTTGGTCTGATCGAGCAATGCGACGCCGTATGCAGACAAGTCAACGGTTGTTCTCCCTCTCGTCCCGACCCGCCTAACAGTCGGCCCGTGCTCGTCCACTGCTCCGCCGGCTGCGGTCGTACAGGCACCTTTTGCACAGTCGACTCGGTGATCGACATGCTCAAGCGGCAACGTCAAGCGCGCAATAAGCGACCGAATTCGCCTATGGATATCGATCCCATGTCACCCAAGTCTCGAGACAAGGGTAGAGCGATGAGTATGGCAGTAAGCATGGATGAGATGTCGATGTCGCGCCGAAGTTCGAGCTCAGAGAGTGATAGTGGAGCACCTGGGGACGATTGGATCGCTAAAGGAGATGTGGATCTCATCGAAAAGACGGTTGAGGCTTTTAGATTGCAGCGGTTGAGCATGGTGCAGAGCCTGAGACAGTTTGTGCTCTGCTACGAGAGCGTTTTGGAGTATCTAGTGGAGCAGTATCCGAAGTCTGCGTAGATTCCAAGCGGTTTGTCTACACGAGTTGATGGGCAAGACATGAGTGGGCGGCGAATCATCTTTCTTTCCATCCCTTTCTACACATGCGGTATTTGCTCATAAATGGGGTTATAGCATTTCTACATGGTGTCGTCTTTTTTCGCATGAGTGTAGTTTCTTTTTTATTTTCATGGTCGGTTCAGCAGTTTCCGCTTGTCATTGGGAGGCGTTATTTCTCTCTTCATTGTCTGTTCAGCTTTGGCTACATGTAGTTTTCTCATTCGACATATGGCATAGGGTGGGCACAAGATGGTGTTTGGGTACCATGGGCGGGTGTGGGAAATAGTAAATCGGTGCATAAGGACGATAGGGAAATACGATTATATCGCTTGAAGAGTTTGTTTTGTCTGTGGAGTTTAGGTTGCTTTGAGGGGTGGCTGGTCACTTAGCGATGGCTTGCTTCGGACTGTGCTAGTGCTATGGCATGTGTAATAGCTTTGTGGAAATTTAGTTATGTGACGGTTGATTCAGGGGTTCATGATTGATGAAAGGAATGTAGGTGATACAGTATGCTGAGGTTACTGGGCTGAATATACCATATGCGTGCGTAGTGTTGATTAAGGATCCTGGGGTAACTTGCACCCTTTGAGCTAGTTTCCCAGGTCACCATCGTTTATGATTAAAGTCCTAGCCTAGTTTTACTATTTGCGTACACATAGTATTGCCCTTAGCTTCTGCCTTGGGAAGATTAAACCCCTGTTCCCACATCTAAGTATAGTAAACAAAAAACCCAAGAATCTGCAAACCCCCCAAATCGCAGCCTCCCTACAATCCCACCTCGCCCCTCCACCTCCTCACAGCCCCAACGCCTCCAAAAACAACTCCGCAATCCTCTCATGAACCTCCTTCACAGGATGATACGCATCCCAAAAAACATGCCGCTCCGGATCCGCACACAGCCTCCTCTCCCCCGTCCCATACGTCCCTTCCAGACACGCCGTCGGCGGATCAACGTACCTCGCATCAACACCATACACCTCCGGCCTGCGAAACAAGTCCTCAAACAAAGCCTCCACATTGACGAATCGCACATCCATGTACGTCCCCCACGCAGCCTGGATACTCGCCAGTCCGGCGCTCAGCCCAGCTGCCCACGTGGGGCCAATCTCCTGGTACACGGTGTCGTTGTACATCGCTGGGAACCATGAGAGGGGCGGGTAGTTAGCTAGGAGGACGGTCTTGGCGCCGGCGCGGTAGAGCAGGTCGATGGAGGCGTTGATCTGGCTTGTGGACTGGGGGGCTGTGATGGTGGGGTCGAAGAGCGGGTCGTTTGCGGCGATCCAGTGGATAAAGAGGTCTGTGGGGCGGGGGGTGGTGGTGGAGAGGAAGGTCAGGAGTTGGGTGTGTGCGGAGGGGACGGGGATGGTCGAGTTGGGGCCTGTGAAGCCTTGCACGAGGGTGGAGGAGGTGGTAGCGCCGCCAGTGGCGTAGGAGTGCAGGGTGGTGTGGAGGGTGGTCCTGAGGGTTTGGGAGTAGATGGGGCCGTTGCTGGGTGGGGGGGTTAGTTTGGGGGGTTGTTGGTGGGGTGGAGGTGGAGGTGGGATTTTGGTGCTGGAGGGTGCTTGGGAATTGGATTTGCAAGACGGAAATTGATTGTGTCTCATTTTCTGAGATCCATCTTTGAGGTCCTTTTGAGGATGCATAGCTCAAGATCTCTCTCCCTCTCTCTCTCCCTGTTATGCAGGGCTTCGACACAACAAAGAAGCAAAAGCGTACTCACGAAAACGTATGATTGAAATACGCCGGGTCCGCCGGCCACGTATGATTACTCACTTCCCACGCCCCATTTCCCACGTCACTGAAGCTATCGCCGAACACAACCAGTCTCTCATACCGGATCCTCACGGATGCCGCGTAAACAGAAGTCGCCGCCCAAAGCAGAGACGCAAGTTTTTGAAAGCCCATTTTAAAAGCCAAGCCGCGGTTATCGTGTTTGGAGTATCGTCTGTAAGGGGGGGATAGATGGATATTGTACAGCGTGCTCTCCGGGTATTTAAAGTGGTTCAGTGTTGCTTGACGGGTTATTATATGATGGTTCTCGTGGCACTAAACTGTATTCGGGTAGCCTCTTGCTGGGTGCGGCAAGTGAGCCGAAATTATGGATGTAATTCGTCGAGGTGTGATGAGGGGAACACATGGTATCAGTCGGGTAGATACCTTCGATTATCATGCATCTGTCTGGTAGCTGAACTTTGTAGGCGAATACGCGCAATGCTGCCCTGATACCGTCGAAGCCTGCCCCGCCCCAACAGCGTGCATAGACGGATCTCAGATCTACCCATTAATAGAAGGTAGACGAAGACTACCTAGGTAAGCTCGCGATGCATTACTTGTCGTAGAACAAGCATTTGAAAAGAGTCTGTTAAAACTATAGTAATAAGCAAAATAAATAATAAAATAATATGTTAGAATTTCGTTATGTGGCGTTAAATTAACTACCTAGGGGTGGAACGACAAAGGCTTCGAAGTTTCATCTTAAATAACATGACAAAAAAGCAGAGCCCCCTACTTGGTAAACAAAACGAGCGTATCCTTTTATAATTTAGCAATTAAGTTGTCTGAATTACTTTGTATATAGATTATTAGGTAGCCAGTTTAACAATTAAAACTTTGTCTTTTTTATCACTTTTCACAGAGTCGGACGCCGCCTTTCTTGAATGCTCAAAGGAAGATACATCGCCAGGTGAACATTCTGTAGAGATACAGAGAGCGGGAAAAACGTACGACTATTATTACTACCGAGGTCGATGTAGTCAAAGAGTCTCGACCCCGATGCGCCGCCCTACATGCAGCCTCACAAGCATCTTGCTTCTTAATGAGAGGTGTCCCATGTACAACAGCATATAAAGAAATCATAAAAGCAATAGCTCTAGAGTAGTAAGAAACAGTACATATGATTTGGCCAGTATATACGCACAGTACGTTCCTTCTACCTTACGTGTAGTAGACGAAATCAGCGCTTTAGCGCAGACAGTCAGGTCGAATTAGCGCCAGTGGGGTGGAAGATACTCGGTCCCTTGCGATCTTCGCTTTTTCTTGTAGCATGGCCTTTTTCAACGAAAAACCGGGCGAGACTGCATGGCACGCATCCATCTGCTGCGCAGCATGCATTCCTAACTATATATAGCTAGGGCTTAAAGAATAGCTTACTCACCTAAATTTGTATATATAATACATATTTAGGTCGGCTTGCCAAACACCTTTTTTTGACCTTTTTTTAGTTTGAGGTTGAAGTAGATTGAGATCGAACGCGCTTTTTTTGTGATCACCTTTTCACGCTCTTTTTGATTACTAAGCAGGGGGCTCTCCTTTTTTTGTCATGTTATTTGAGATGAAAGCGTTTGGCGTTCTACCCCTAGGTAGATAATTTAACAACACATACATATTTAAAACCTTTTTCTAATTACTAAGTAATGCATAGTTGCTAGGTGCTAGGTACGCGCGCTGCCTTTTAGTATTATCGGTATATAGTCCTCAATTCAATGCGATCTGCGCACGTATTTCAACACCACCTATTATTGTTACCACCTATTATCGTCACCACCTATTGTCGTTAGCCACTGTGGCTGATCCCAATCGCGCCCTTTTTTTTTTACGTACTTTGGCTGTTGAACCTTGGTTGTGCTTGCTGTTAAGTCTCATAATCTGTAAAAGGTTAGGTCGACTATAAACGGATAACATACCGAGGTGGACGGTCGAATGAGCCCGACGGCCGAATGAGCCACCTTGAACACCAAAACAGCCCCACAACTTGAGGCTGTAGAGCCTCACACAATAGCTATTATCGCGATATTTTCTAGTGGTGATATCTATAGGCTTTAATTGATATATATAGCTATTGATATCGCGTAGAAGGCGTGATGTTGCGGCTGCGTCGTGACCTGAGAGCTGGCGCGCCTGCAGCAGCACGCTGAGGCTCTCCCTACCTACGGGCCTCACAACAGCTCTCTTTTAAGAGTTGCTTTTGCAGAAGCCTTAAGGCTGCGCTTTTGCCCTTTTGAGAGGTTTTGAGAGCTTGTTGGAGTCGTTTTGCAGTCCTGCGAGCAGCTGCCCTAGAGGCCTGTTCAGCAGCCTTCTCCGCCTTCTCCTTCTCCTTTACCAGATTGGCTGCAGCCCTCGCCTGACGCCTTATTTCCTTCTCCTTCGCCTTTGCCTGTCTTGCCTCTTTACGAAGCCTATTTGTCTCAGCTTTTTGGTGTTGTACCTGCTCCTCCTCGCGCTCCTAGAGCTGCCGGCGATCACGTGCCTCCTTCACCTTCCTTGGAGACCAAAATATAGCTCCACCTTGATACTCATCAGGCTCCTTAAGTAGGAGAGGCTTGCCTCGCTTCCTACGCGTTCTCTCGTTGATCAGAGCCTCGCGTAGGCCCTTGACCTTATACTCAAGGAGGGTCTTTTGAGTTGAGATTTGGTGGAAGGCCTGGCTTAGCTTTTAAGCTCGTTTATCACCTCGATCCTTCACTACCTGACGCAGTAGGCCTTCAGTCTTCCTCCAGTTTGAGGCACTTAAGGCTAAGGACTCGCTATCGCTTAAGGAGCTTGGGCTAGAGTTGAATCTCTGTAGTATAACCTCAGGATTGAAGGGTGAGAGGCCTGTAGCCTCGAAGGCCTTTAGGATTGTCGTTTCCTTAAAGGAGGCCTGCCAGGCTCGGTAGAAGAGGGGGAAGAAATCCCTCTTGCTCATTGAGCAAAGGCCCTGGCTCCTTTCCATAAAGGCTAAGATCTCCTTTAAGTAGGCTGTGGACAGAGGCTTGAACATAGCTACATCGAGCGGCTGCAGCATATGGGTTGAATGAGGAGGATATACAGCGAGGAGGATCTTGTTCTGATTGCAGTACTCAATAAAATCCATTGTGAGGTGAGATCCATGGCCATCTAGGATGAGCAATCGATAGGAAGATCGAGCCTTCGCCTTTGTACCGCGATCAAACACCTGTTTAAGCCACGCGAGGCCGATATTGTTGTTCGTCCAGCCAGAGGGCGATGAGGAGATTCGAACCTGATGAGTCGCATGATTGAGGGCCTGTAGCCAGGAGTCCTGTATCGATCCTGAGGCTGACTGATAGATGAGAGCGGGCTCAAGGTAAGATCCATCAGCGCAGATACAGGCCAGCAGCGTTATCCACTCTCGAGAGCCATCCTGGATAGTACCCCTCCTCTTCCCATCCTCATATGAAGCCCTGCTGAAGATCCTCTTCGAGCGACCTACAACACCAAGCATGAAGCCCTTCTCATCCATATTGTAGGTATGACGCGCCTCAACGTGATACTAATTGATCTTCTCGCGTAGAAGGTTAAAGTAGAGGCTATACTTCCTCCCTGAATCAGCCTTGTGGCGACTATTGTCAATGCCCGTTGTCCATTTTGAGATAAGCTCGTCTGGGTGTCGGTGCACAAAGCAATCAACCCAGTGTACTCTAACCTCTTTCTGCGTAATCTGCGAGGCGAAATTTCGTATCATAGCTCGTGTAGGTGGTAGGCCTTGATTTGTAAGACGTTTAATATAGTGTAGAAGCTCTAGTTCCTGTTGTGGATAAAGAGCTTGTTGATTCTCCGCCATTGTACTGCGTGACCTTGAGATGCCTTAGTGTCGCCGCGCGAGCGTTGCACGGCTGCAACCATAATCTCTCGCAATCTATCTATAGCTAAATTTTTCTGTAGGTCCTAGCGATTCAATCGCTGCAATCGCAGCCTCAATCGAGCTCATAGTGGTAGAGTTATCGCGTGTTGAAGTTGAGGTGTTGTCGTGGTGGGGTGGCTCATTCGGCCGTCGGGCTCATTCGACCGTCCACCTCGGTATTCTATCAGTAGCCCGGACAGATCAGTCCGCCGGACAGTTTTTCTTGGCAACTTCGAGGTCCCTCATAACTCATTATAGAACACCACCAACGTTACTTCATAGTGACTCATAATAACCTACTATAACTTACAATATACCAAGTTACTATTTAATCTACTTTTTACGTCGTGCAGCCTCTTTGCGCGGCTGCTGCAGCCGCGCAAAGCTAAGGAGTCTTTCTTGGCAGTACGAACTTACAACAAGACTCCCTATAATATACGATATATTATCTACCATACTATACGTAGGCAATATATAGTATACTTATTATGATTCGCAGTAAAGCATACTATATCTTAAGTAGTACTTTATCTAATTTTCAGTCACTGAGTGCGTACTATTGCAAGATAAAGTTAACCCGTCATTTTTGGCCTTATAGTAACCTATAATAAAATCACTCTGATTTACTATCAACACTATCTGAAAATAAGCCACTAAGGGTAACATCTGACTCCTCCTCTATCTCTTTATCTATCTAACAGGTCCTTGCGTTGTGCCTAGGCTCTCCGCACCTCCCACAGCGGCGTTGTGTTAAGGGACCTGCCTCTCCCTCACCACTACCTCGCGCCCTTTTCGACAACTTCACCCTAATAAAAGGGCTTTCTACTCCTAAATCTGCTCCCTAAGCAAAGCCTAGCGTCCCACCTTTCTAAATGCGCTTTCTTTTACGCGTTTTTCGCTTTGTTAGAACCTTAATTTGCTCCTCAAGTTCCTTAATGCGGGTCTCTTAAAGTACACCATAGTAGAGCATAAGTTCAGCACCTTTTAGTAGCTGTTAGCTTTAGCATCAGGTGGAGACCGAATAAAAGAGTCGCGTACGAGCTTTGACTGGGATCCAAACTTAAGGGTATTGCTTAGGGTCCTGGCTTGCCATGGTGTATCCAGTGGGGTACCCTGAGGAGGAGTGTGAATACGCACATTAAGGCGATCTACTACTACTAACGCATCTAAAGGAACAAGCCTAGAGGCCTTAAAGGCTTTTTTATAGTTTTCTAGTGTAAACATATTAAAAAACGCGTCGCGAAAGGCTGGTAGGAAGCCCTCTTTGTTGATATGAAAGACGCGTCGGCGCGCCAAGTCCCGCACGTGCTGGGAGTACTTCAGCTTTAGTGGCGCGAAACAGACCACATTAAGCGGCTGGAGGATATGAGATGAGTGCGCTGGCATACAGAGTGTTAGGATCTTCTGTTCTAGGCAATAATCCTTGAAATCCTAGGAGTAGTGGCTCTCATGGCCGTCTAGAATAAGTAACCTCTATAACCCCACCATGCGCGGCCTTGTATACGCGTCAAAGTGCTTCAACCACGCGACTCCAAGCTCGTTATTGGTCCAGCCGGTCTCAGAGACTGAGAGCTTCCAATCGCGGGGGATACTAGTCTCCTCATACCACGCTAAGATGTGGACTCGCCCTTTGTAGATAATAAAGGGCGGGGCAGCATACCTAACAGCGCAAATACTCTGAATCACTGTGACCCACTTGCGGTTGCCTAGCTAAACAAGCATAGGTTAAGAACGTCTTTCTAAACTAGTTACAACCTTTATTGAGCTAATAACTCCTATCTAGAAGCCTGTCTTATCAAAGTTATAGATGTTTTTATCCTGCACTCCATACTTGGCTTTTATGTCCTTCACTAGCTGAAACCACGCGTTTATAACCTCTAGATCTTCCTGTTGTATCCTCTGTCGGTCCTTCGCTCGATTGAAAGCCATTTTAAGCTCAGGTACGCGCTTTACGAAGCGCTGAGCCCAGCATTGTCCTACAGGGTCTCTGTGCCGCGCAGCTAGCAGTTTGTTGGCTATATCTTCCACCTCACCTAGCCGGGGTGCAAATCCTCGCGAATCTAGGTCGAGAATATACTGTATGAGCGTCTGCTCTTTGGTCGTGGTAAGCTTTGCCATGCCTGATTGTGTATCTGCTTGGGCGGTGATTCCGTTGATTCGATCGCTTAGTGTAGACTTTGGGATATTATATGCTGTAGCAGCGCGTCGCAGGCTTGAAATTTGCTTATTCTGATAGGCGTGAAGGGCAAGCTTAATTCTGCCTTCTTGATTAGATGATAACGCGTCGTGTTGTTGAGACATTATGATTTATAGTGAAGTGTTGTGGTCTTAGCAAAAACTGTCCGGCGGACTGATCTGTCCGGGCTACTGATAGAATATGTTATGAATGAATGAATAAATATTGTCGTTAGCGGCAGCAATAGCAACACTGTATAATTGTATAGTAAGTATTTAAGCTAGATAATAATAATATTATTTTACATGCAAATCCTACCTAGCAGGGCATCTATAAGATCTAACTGTATATAGTTAGGAATGCGTGCTGCATGCAGTCTCGCCCCGAAAAACCGAGTACCAGCCGCATGGGGCCGAGTATGGCGCGCGTCCTTGATCACGATAGCATCGTCTCATCATGGATCAGCGGTAGAGCAGAAGATCTGGTTGATCAAATGACAATGCCGACATATTATCTGGAAGAAGACTTCGCGCACGTTCAGTACACGGTAATGCCGACATAGACAATATCGACCAATGAACCAAGGCCTTGCTCCCATGCCCAAACAATCCTCATTACCTTATTCCTTTATATTCATGCTTTCATACCTTTGTTCCACCTATTTATGTCTTTCTAGAAGCCATGCAAAATGGAACCCCCTACTGGTGCAAATGTTTTATTTAAGATGTTCATTCTTAATGTACGCCGTTTGTCGTCCCTTTCTTAGACCTGCGTTCCTGCACGGCGGAGGCAAGGTCTTCGAGGACGCCGACAGTGGTCTCCCAGTCGATGCAGGCGTCGGTGATGGAGACGCCCTTCTTGAGCGCGCTGGGACCTTCCGCCGGGACCCTTCTGGTTGCCCTCGTTGATGTTGGATTCGATCATTACGGCGACAATGCTAGTCTCGCCGTCGCGGATCTGTTCGGAAATAGCCTTGCCACCTTGGGCTGGTTTCGGTGGTCTTTGCTGGAGTTGCCTGCGAAATGTCAGTTATGGCCCGATTGTGAAGGTTGAAACCAACTCACCGTGCGAGCAGTCAACCATCATGACTTCTGGCAAGTTCTTCTTCTTCAGAGCTTCCCTAGCAGCCTTGATATTATCCTTGTCGAAGTTGGTGCCCTTGCTTCCGCCGCGGAGGATAACAAAGCAGTGCTCATTCCCAATGTTTCTGGTGATAGCAGCCAGACCCTGCTTGTCACACCCATAAAGTGGTGCTTAGCAGCCGCAGCGCCAATAGCATCGACAGCTACCGTTAACCCGCCATCCGTGCCGTTCTTGAACCAATTGGGAAGAGAGTCCAGACGCTAGCTCGCGGTGCAGTTGGGATTCCGTAGTACGAGCACCGATTGCACCAAGCGGATCAGATCAGCGAGGAATTGAGGCGAGATGGTATCCAGCATCTCAGATGCAATTGGCATGCCCATGGAAGTCAATCGCAGTACAGCTTGCGCGAGACACGCAGCCCCTGTTGATCTGGTAGCTCTCATTGATGTCGGTCATTGATGAGGCCTTCCAGCCGACCGTTGTCCGCGGCTTCTCGAGGTAGGCACGCATGATGATGAGGAGGTCTTTGCTCAGCTTCTCGACGAGGTCTCTGAGCCGCTGGCAGTACTCGAGGGCCATGGCGGGATCGTGGATTGAGCAGGGCCCAACCATGACGAGGAGACGGTCATCCTCCTGGGTTATGATCTTGATGCACTCCTTGCGCCCTCGGAGGACTGTCTCTTCGGATTCTTTGGTGATGGGAATCTCGGCGGAGAGGAGCTGGGGCGGGATCAATGGGTCGTAGCCGAGGACTGCATCTCATGTCAATATTGGCTGTCCGACTGTGTGCTTGGAAAGAGGATGTACCGCGCACATCATCGCTCACGGACTTCTGTTCGGTGGCAGCTGGCATATTTGCGGATGCGGGGTCGGCCATTGTGGGCGAAGAGGTGTTTATAGCTGGCTGCAAGTCAATATGCAATCGCACTCTTGCTGCGGCAGGGATTGGAATCCACCCGAGACTGCTCGTACCGGGGCAGGTGAAGGTACCAATGAGATGAGGGGCAATTCTGCTGAGAGGGGCGAGTGTGCGGTGAAGAGGACACGGCGTGGCCGATTGATCGAATGACTCTGGGCCCTTGGCCGCGAGAATGCGTCCGACGTCGGCCACGCTCAGGCGATGTCGAAGTACAAGCTGGTCGGCCTTTCACTCACAGCTGACCGGCCAAAATCGTGACGCGCTTTTCGGGTGGGGCTTTCAGAGGCCAGCAGGGTGAGCCCAGCAGCCTGGACTCTGAGCCCTGCAGCGTGGCGTCTGCGCGGCCGCCGCGAGTCATCAAACCTCATTATTGCATTCACATTGCGACCTTTGCTTTCGGCGCGACGCAGACACCTCTTGGATCCCATCATGCAGCGGCAGCCGCTTGTGCGTGGCCACGATAATAGCCGTACTAAGAGCTAACCCGAACAACACCATGCGAGAGCTGATGAGATGGATACGCGCCTCACCAGCCGCCTCACGCCCCGTCCCACGACGCCCGCCGCACACGCTCGACCTTGGCCATCATCTCCCCCGTTGAGGCAGCAGCGACTTCCCCACCCGCAGACCCGCAGTGGCGCCCAAAAACCGTGGGTTCGTCGACTACGCGGCCATCTGAAACAGCAGCACGGCTTCCCCTGAACCGCTTCCATTCAGCGTCTGTCACAAAATACGGTGCCCGTACGTCGCTTGACCGCCAGCTCGACTTCACCCGTACCTGCGCCGCCGACCGACCTCTCTCACCCGCCTATATACTCGTGCGCTGAGCGCGCGTGCCACCTCTGTATATAATATCACAACAACCACAACTCACTGCTCCGCCTCCACCAAAATGTTGGCGTTTCAGAATCAGCATCCCAAGCGGGCGCGAGAGGACGACTCCGATTCCGACGAGGAGCGGTACCTGAAGGTACATGTTTCGAGCATCACTCGAAACGACGAGCTAATCCATAGCAGCGATCACGACCACGAGACTTGCAGTCAAACTGTGGCTTCTCCAAGTGCCCCTCGAGCTTCTCGGCAAGCACCTCACCGCCACCGGTGGTCCCAGGTCTCGAAGCAATGACGCCAGCCGAGTCTGAGCCCAGCGACGCGGACTCGCCTGCCTCGATCCCAGAGGAGCCCCTCATGATCATGTCCCCGCACAACGACATGGACTATGCCATGCATATGGATGACAACGAGTCCGATCGAATCAGCAGCCAGCCGCCAGACTCGCCCTTTGTCGCCAACTTCCGACCAGCTAAATTGAACTTCCATCTCTTCAATCGCGACCCCGCTCCCGATATCTCGAGCCGCATTCCAACGCCTATATATCCGACGTTCAATACTGGTGGCATGGGCGGCTTGGGTTATCCGAGCAGTGGTCTGGCTGGTGGAATGGCTACGAGCAACACGTTTCTCGGCGTGCCTTCCAGCGATCCACAGGCGATGCCAATATCGCACAGGAGACAACGCAGTCAGGACAGAAACATACGGATGCCGTCACCCATCTCGGAAGATGAGGACATACCAGACACGCCGACCGCGCTCACGCAATCGCAACTCTCGCGTCTTAGTGTGACTACTCATCACAGCTCCGACCGCATGGACACCGAAATGGGCGCCCCAGCAGCTACGCCCACCCGTGGTAGGAAGCGGAGCGGTGCACTCACGGGCATAGGACGCTTCAGCATGGGTTATCGGGACGATTGCGAGAAGTTCGGTTGCGCGTGCCCGGCCACTATTCGCACTTTTTGTAACAACACCATTCCATTTTCCTACTGGGTCTGGGGTTTCAGGGGCGCTCGTGCATTTCGGAATGTGGGTGGAACCATCGTTTTGAAGCTTACTAGGCGCATTGGCACGTTCACAGGCGTTGACTGTCCATGGCCGACTGGAATTGCCGAACTCCGCGGCCAAGGAGTCCAACTTGGCGTTTAGCGAACGGCACGCTTTTTTATGAACTATGGTTTCACTAGAGGTATGAATTATTAGCATTGTATGATAACGTCGTCTAGTAGACGATGCACATAATTTTAGAACTCTTTCCAGCATCAAGGTTCTCCATGTCACGGTGTTGTGCTCCAATATGGTATGATTTGCTTAGTAATTTGTACATTCATTTACTCACTATCTCTCTAACTTATAGTATATTAAACTACTATCTTCCCAACAAAGTCCGCCAAGTGTAAAAACTAAATTATCCTAGACTACATAACACATACATACAATTTCTCCCTCCCATTTCCAACAAAAAAGCCCGTCCCACTCTAGGTCTCAACATCAACGTATCCACACATTCTCCCCCCATTAATTAAAAACTAACAAACATCGGACCTATCCGATATGCACAAGTAGTCTATTAGTAGACATCAAAGCTTCCACCCACTGCTTTTCAAGTGCGGTATTCCTCGCACGTAGAGTTCGTGGAGACGCGTTATTTGGGGAGCGAAGTCGGGAATGGAATGCGTGGGTTGGGCATTTTAGATTTGGATTTCTATTAGTGGGAGGTATGGGCGGGGGGTGTATAGAGGGGGAATTAGTGGGTAGGGTGGGCATGTGTGTGGGTTTGGGGAATCGCGTGGAGCAGGGAAATGTGGTGTTATATAAAGCTGGGAAGGGAAAGTGCTGCATAAGCGTAAAGAGAGGGTTTTGAAGGAGAATTTTTTCGAAAAGCGGTTTTGTTTTTGGGAGGGTTGATGTTGGGGTGGATTTATGGGAGTGAGGACGTAGGAAATAGTGCTGCAGGAAGGGAACTGGGTCCCTCCAAGGACCTCATACAGCAGAACAATCCGATCATATCTAGGAGTGTAATCAACCATTAACAACATGCTTCGTCCGAGATAGTAAATCTCCACACATTGGTATACCGCGTAATCTTACAACAAAAATCTATCCTTCTTCCAAGCGATCCATTACCCATCCCAATGCGCCCACAACCCCAACTCTCATCCACCACCTCCCTCCAACACAATGCATCATCTCTTCACATCGTCCCCCACCAACATCAAACTCCCGACTCTCCCAATATCACACACATCAACACGCCCCTTTCCCCAACCCCTTCTCCTTCAACGCCTCCCTCAGTTTCCGCGGCGGCTCCATGACATCTTCCTCCGTCAACACCCACGTCCCCCAATGCATGCCCATCGCCTTCCTACATTTCGTATCTACAAAGATGTTCACGCTATCCTTGGGATTCGCGTGCATGGCCGACATGAACCAGCGCGGCTCATACGCGCCGATGGGAATCAGTCCTAGATCGAAGGGCCCGCGGTGGGTGCCGACCTGCGCAAAAGCAGGGCAGATGGGGAGATGCGCGTAAGCGGGGGTATAGTCGTCCGTGCCTTCGGGGGTGTCGGCGGGGACGGCGCGGTAACCTGTGTCGCTGTATACTCGTCAGTCCTACTCGACTACCAAGATGGCGAGAAAAGTGAGCCACACCCAGCAAAATACACCTTCGCACCGCCGCTTTCCACGCTCCAACTCGCCCACAGCGTATTGCACTTGTCGAAGGGGCTTCTCGCGGAGACGTGTTGACAAGGCAATGCCCCTACGGTTGCCGCAATCCCTCCGTTCTTACTCGGCATCTCGCTCGGCGCCGTTACAGACACGTCGTCCGCTAGTTTGGAATCGTGAAATTGCGCCTCTAATCGTACGTCTCTGGTGTCCCACCAATCGAGTTCAGTAACGTTGGCAGCTGCCACCCCGCTCTTCACGAACCACTTCTTGTTCCCCAGCGGCGCGAAGAAGTGCGCCTGCGGGAACTTGTCTCGTAGGCGCTTGATGGTCGGATAGGAGAGGTGGTCGTAATGGTTGTGTGAGATGATGACTGCGTCGACGATGGGGATATCTTCGATCTCACAAGGAGGAGGCGTGAAGCGCTTAAAGGCCTTGAGATTGACGGGTGCGCAGCATTCTTCGAATACCGGATCAAACAGGACGCGCAGACCCGAGGGATACTCAATGTAGTAACATGCGTGTCCGAGCCATGTTGCGCGAAGCTTGGGTGTTTCCCGCGAAGGCAGGAAGTTGGGCGTGCGGACGGGAACGGTAGGTGGTGTGGTATCTGGTGAGCGACTCTGGTCCGAGAGCTTTCTCCTGTTCGATAGGTCAGTAGAATTCAGAGACACAAGTCGTATAGCGTCCCGAGGTCTCAACGCGAACCAATTCGTCGACGTACCAGAGTAACCTCAACCCCATCTGCCAACCCACATCCCGAAAGCTATCCCAGGGATTTACAAAGCCCTTCCCTCCCTTCAAATGATGCCTCTTCTCATCCGCATCCTCTGGCTTCGCTCCCGCCTGCGCCGGATTGCTAACCACAGCATAAAGGCCCGCAGACGCGAGACCCATCGCTCCACCAGCTGAGCTCATCTTGACCGTGTGTGCAAACTTGGGTGTCTGCCACCAGGATCTCGGTGTAGTTGAACCCGCTCTGGCACACTGCGTATAAAACGTTCTATACACTCTTGCCGCTCCAGCTGTCGAACTAATATACCTCGATCCCCGTTGTCGCAGCCCAAGGTATGACCGAGTCGCATTCAAGACGGGAGTCATCTGGCCACCAGAAGCGCCTCCGGTAAAGCGCTCACCTTTATATGCAAGGCAACATGACCCTGGACACGGGGGATGCTGCAGAGGGACGACACCACATTGCGAATCGGGGTTCCAGATGGGGTTTTAGCAAAGTCTTAACTCCGACATGGCTCTTCGGACAAACATTTTGCTCCGTATTTTGTACGGAACTTGCAGGCGGACAACCGCAACGGAGCCATTTTTGAATATTTACTATTTTTACTATTTGGCGTCGGAACCTGTTGGAAGGCTCCCTCGCCATGCGATCAATCACTCAGCTCGTTGAAACGGTAGACCTGCTGAAAACCTTTAGTGTACATGCATCCAGTTCACCACTCTGGCGTGTGCACCTGACCTGCCTGAGGACCAGCCGACGATTCGCACAGTATTCAGATACCACGAAGACGTTCGAGGTTTCCAAGGCGGCTTATACCCGTCCTCCACAACCAATTTTCCATTTTGAGGCCGCTATCAAGGGGACTGCTTTTGCGCAGGAGTAAAAACACTATTTCAAATCCTACTCCCCCAATTCCCTAATGTGCCGCCGAGTGGTATAGAATTCATAAAGCTGAACCGCTTTTCCACCCAAAGAAAATAAATGTAATGCTCCGTCATAATCCGATGCCAATTAATCACAACCCCATGACGGAGAAGCAGAGACGATGGAGGGGGATCAAGTCGTGAGCTCCAGGAAACGCAATGCCGTCACTTCCACCTAAGTACAGGCAAGTGATCCTGTGGATGACGGTCCGGAAGAAGGTACAAGTCAACCCCAGTGGCTCCAGTGAAACGGCAAGATTCACTCAGACTTTCGTCTTGGGCCATACCAGCAACCTCAGCCAGCCACCTCAGAGAAAACCATGAACAAGTGCAACGAGTCCTCGAAAGCCAATCTACTGGCACAATGAAACAAACAATCGTTTAGGAAAAGCCACAGAATAACCCCACGCCGGACGCGTGAGATGCAGCTGTGGAAAGCAGAAACAAGAAAGGCATTGGAGAACAGATAGACCAAGCAAACAAAACGCCGTAATCCCGCAATTTCGCTCGAAGTGCTCCCTAAAGACCCGTAACACAACGAAATGTCTAAACCGTAAAAGAACAATGGGAAAAGCCTGTGTGGCAAAATGTAACGTAAGAAAATCTATCATGCAAGATGATCGCAAGCCATGTTTTCGTCAAATCCGCTGTGGCGCAGATATGTGTCTCAAATAGCGACAAGAGCAACGAGTGAGCGCCATGGTAAGATGACGGTCCGAATGCTTTAGACGAAGGCCGTCGAGAAGGAGGACAGCGATGGTATAATCCGCCGACCGGAAAGGGTCTAGGTGTGGGAATGAAGAACCTATGCGGGCAAGGAATGAGCTTTTGAACAAAAGAATCGCTGAAATGAGGTATGGGGCCGAATATATAAACATCGAAAGACTCCAAGTCGTTAATGCAATCTGGGATTCGTGAAGTCCAGCCTGGGGGGGGATGGGAGCACCTGGGACTCTGGATCAGTCCAAACGTCCAACATCACACTCTGCACCCTGCCGAGTACCCAACAGGCGTGGAACCAAGCGAGGTTGTCAAATGTGGTGTGGCTGGGTCCTATACAGCGACAGCCTGAGGACCGAAACCAGGCGCCATGAAGTAAGGCGGGTGCCGCTGAGCACAGTATACGCAACCGCAGTTGATGCCGTGATTGTTCCACGCAGGAGGTTGGTATTGTGTAGGATAGGCAGGCGGGCCGTAGTTGGATGGCTGCTGGTGCTGCTGAGGCTGGCTAGGAGCCGGCTGAGACAAGGGAGGGAAGCCAAACATGGTGCGACGCGTGTAACCTTCTGGAGCCCAATTTCCCGTAGCGCCGTAATACTCTGGGGTAGTAGGACCAGTAGTAGGGGCTGAAGCAGGCGAATACTCATTGGCTGACCGCCAAGGGTCGTATGAATAGTTGGGAGCGTTGTTGAATGATGGCTGTGCCGACTTGGGGACATACTCGTACGGTGGCGTGTTGTAGGCCTGCTGCATTGGCAGTGGTGGGAGCGGCTTGTTGACAGAACGTCGTCGCTCAACCGAAGTATCGATGGGGCTCAGCTTGTTGGCGCGGCCCACTCGCTCAGCAGCGCGATCCTGATAAGTCTTCCAGTGGTTTGCCCAGGTGGTCCAGCCCTTGTGCTCCGACGGATCCCGGTGTAGTCTGAAGTCAATAGCAACAAGCCAATCCATCTCCAGCTGATCCAAGTCAACGACGGGTATGCCGCTAACTTCGGACCACGATCGGTTGATAAATGTATTATCGTCCAAGAATTTGCTTCCCAGCACCAAGGCAATGGTGAGCAGGCGGAACAGGTGGCTGTCGTTCTTGGGAATACCAGCCAGCATGGGCATCCTGGTGGAGAGATAGGACATGCTGAGGATAATTGTCGCCGATGGTAGTCTTGTCGCCATAAGGACTTGGTGGGCCCATTTCCGGAATGACGGTGGCATTATGCGACCAGGAGTAATGATTTCCACGGCCATCTCACAGACAAAATCTGTCATAACATCCATTTGATAGTCGAGGGTTGCAGAAACACCACCCACAGGCTTCTCTTCCTTGGGTTGCTGCGCCGGACGCTGGATGAGTTCCTGCGCACGGTGTTGTTGCAGACTAACGTCTCCCAATGACTGTCGCATCGGTGGCAGAATGGGTGCGCCAGTGGACTCGTAGAAGGAGCTCGGTGGGGGAAGACTTGGCGGCGCGTTGCTGAGGTATGTACCCGCTTGCGGGTACATAGGAGGCATCGCGATCGAAAGCTGTCCGTAGCGGTCTGCATAGTCGCAGCCATCATCCTGCGATCGGATACCCGGCTGGCCAGCGTAAGCCGGTTGCTGGTACGGCATCCCTCCACAACCAGAGTAAAAGTTGGGGATGAACTCGGGCGGAGTCAGAGGAAGCTGCCGAGGCATGCTTTGCCGGGGGTAGAAGGCGGGCATAATGGAGATGGTATCGCAGAGGAACGAAGATACCGGTGGAAAACCCTGCAGCAAGGTAAGCGACAGTCGCAGACACGATGACGATGACGGGCGTTGGGCGCGGCAGCGATGGTGGCAACGTACAGTTTCTTCAGTCCCAGCCGCAGGAGATGAGCGTGCGCTCCGCAAAGAGCTTACCGACGCCCTAATAAGATCCGCTCATGCACAAAAGGAGATGGTACGATAAGAGAGTGTTTTCGTTTGAGACGATGGGAGAAGCGTCGAGGGGTTGTAAGAATGCTGTCGCGGCGAGACAGTATGGTACTTGTCGATAGCGCAGCACAGTCGGCGAGTTGATTGGCCTGTGTGTCGCAGTGGAGACCCGGAGTAGAGACACGCAGTGCAGTGGGTGTCCGGAAGGGCGGCCGTGTGGGACGCGAACCAGGACGAGGCCTAAATCAATAGCTCGCCGTGGTGGGAGGGTGAAGGTTGCACGCTTGCAATGGCAGTCGTGCCGTGGTTGTCGTGCAGGTGGAAAGGCAAGGAAGCCGGACAGCCGAGCGTGAAAGAAAGGGAAGCGCGACCCAACCGAAACTCAAGAGCTAGGTAATGAAGCAAAAGGCGCGCCGAGAAAATGCCACAGCACGACGCGGGCGTGAGGTGGAGCGGGCGATGTTTTTCACGGCGACGTGAGCCGTCAGAGTGAGACCCTGTCTGCAACGGCAACGGGTAGCGGGCGGGCCAGGAGAAGCTCGAGCAGGTGTCGATGCCACGCTTGTCGCGAGCAAACACTGCCCACAACCGGATGTGAAGCAGCTGTTACAGCACAGCAACGGCAAGAGCGTGATGGGAGCGAAGTTCTGGAGGCAGAGCAGCAGCGTTGGCACGAAGCTGGCTTCGCAGTGGCGGACCGGGGCCCTGACGCTGGTCTGTGGTCGCCGGAGAACGAGCAGAGGCCACCTCAAGCCGGCTGTAACGGCTCCGTGGAGAGCCTGGGGGTGCTGCAGCAAGGCCTGCGAGCGTGTGCAGGTGAGGATGGTGAGGGCGAGGAAGGGAGGTGAGGAGAGGGCGAGGAGGAGGAGGAGCGGACGAGAGGGGGGAGTGAAGGCGAGGGTGCGGAGCGTGTGAGGGTGGTGTGCTTGACGGCCCAGTTTGTTGGCCGCTCAGGTCGCGAAGCGAATTTGAGCGCTTGTGGTCGGAAAGCAGCCAGCACCAGCGCCTGCGCGCGGCATGCAATCTTAACCACTTTATTACCGCTAAGGGGCGCCTCACCTCCAGGTGGTGCTGGTGCCTGTCCTCAGCGCCGCGTCCGTGGACGACCGTGGCATCCATCTCCGGCCCTCAGGTCGGTCTGCTGGCGGCTGGCGGCTGGTGGCTGCCATCTGCCATCTGCTGCATCGGAGCGTCCTTTGCAACCTTCCCCGTGGTGGCTCCGACTAGGCTCTCTAGGCCCTCTACGCCCCCTCATCCACCGCCCAAGCCAGGCGCTGGCTGCGATGCTGGACACGGCATGCAGCCGTCGTCATCACGACTCAAGGCGCACGCCTATGAAAGTGCATCGTTGCCATGGCCGGCTAGGTAGGCTTACATATCTCGTCGACAGGCGGCGCCATCCACATGTGCACCTGCACCGGCCTGCACCTAGGCCGGGACTGCAGCGCGGCAGCATCGTCAGGCACAAGTCGCTGCACGCCGTGAACAAAAATTGCGCGCTGTGGCTCCCATCGCGCTGCAGCCGTCTCCCAATCGAACGCCGTCAGGGACCGCCATCACCCGCTCAACGCGCTTGCACCGGCCCATGGCCGAGAGCCACGCTGGCACTGCGCCGTCGTGCGGGCACATCTCCTCTTTGCCTCTGGTCCGTCACCGACTCACCGTCCGTGGAAACCGGCTGCCGTCCAAGATGCTCCACTGTCGCAGCCTCCAATCCTCTTCGGCCGTCGCTAGGAACCCATCCTGCAGTGCCAGTTCTGCGAGACAGCGCTCCGCCTCGACAATATGGTCATCGCGCAGGCCTCGTCTCCAATTTGAGCGGCCTGTGTCAGTCCAGCTCCCGTAAATAGAGGCCTTCGGTCCGGGTAGATGAGGGCCATAATGCCGCCATATTGAGCCAACGTGCGTCCTCGATCCGGAGGCTTCGTGATCTCGTCTCAGGTACTGGCGGATATCTTGCCGGTCCCCGTGCTGTCTGAAATTTGCGTGTCTGCAGCCCATACGGCCCATGTGGCTCTAGTCGTCCACATGAACCTTCTTCCCTCCGTCACTGCCCGTAGCCCGCCGTTGGCCAAGGGCCTTTGGTCGGGCTTGGGCTGGTGGGCTGCATTGCTGCAAGCATATTGGCAGGTGATGATGAGCATGCACATCTGCCTCTCCGCAAATCGCAACGCCAAACCCAACATCGACAACGCTTTGAGAATCGGCGGCAAGGCAGGCGTCTGCGTCAGACGGTACGTGAGCGTCATCCACGCCATCCGCCGACTTCCACCCTCGCTCGTTGTCAGCTGTCAGTCGCCCCATCGTAAGTGCTGTGGCAATATTGAACCTCGGTGGGTCGCGCTCCTTCTAGGCTGACCAACACCGTAAGCAACTTAGCAAACCAATGTCCAGCGAGAAACACCCGCACCTCCTCCATGCAGCTAAACCACCCGTGCATGACCCCTGTCTCGGCTGCCGGTGGTTGCGAAGAATAGACCATTTTTGAGTCTTTGAACGACAGTCTCCGGGCAGCTTCAGATTCAACTGTGGGTGAGGTTAATTCCATGACCGGAAGAAGCTGAGATCGGCACACACACCCCTGTGCGAGCCGCCCTTGAATGGAGCGACTGTAGTTGTTATTAAAAACACTGTGAATCCACATGGAATTGTGCCAACCTTGCAGGATTCAGGCAACAGCAGAGCCTGGAACTAACTTCTTATGGTTAGCGCCCCACAGTTCCCTCTAGACTCTTTTTGAATTGCACGAAGACCACACTGTACTGGACCCGTACTCGTCACAAGCTCATTCTCAAGCCCACCATCCCTCAATACTCTCTCAAATCTACTCCACTTTCTCCACCGACCCCTGGAATAATCTATGCAAGTCTTTATTGAATCGCCACTTGCCTACTTTCCACCGTAGTTGCTCTGCATTGCGTGTTAAGTCCACACACATACACTAATAGGTACTCGCTGAGTGTCGTAAGCTACTTTTTCCCATGCCAAACGCACACTGAATTCTTGAGTGACAAGAAGACGATCCGGTGCGTTAATACACTAGTCGTTTGCACTGTGTGCTTCGTGTGCTTCACGGCAGAGAAAACTATCCGTGTCCGGCACAAAGTCGCTCTTTATCCTCCTCTTTTAAGCCCGTATGTCGGGCTGTGTCAGGTGGAATTGTACTGTGTACATGGTGCAAGTAGTTGATCCGATGGTTATTCAAGGCGTTGAGTGGCGATTGCTTTGCCTCATTTGTTGTTTGTAGAATGAAGTCACTGTATACTCCGCATAGACTTGGCAGGGGAGAGAAACATGTCGACTTGGTTGACAACTCTTAGGTAGGGCTCGGGGATTGGTTCATCATGTGTCTAGGATATGTTAGGCGAGTTTTATATAGTTAAAAGGTCCAAGACGGCGCAGCGGGTGCGAATCCGTTCTCGTTTGATGTTTGCTGTGATGCTGTAGAAACACGAGTTCATGAGAGTAGGAGACGACACGGGCGAAGTTTGAGGTAGCCACATTCAGTAGCGCATGGTTGCGGTACATTATAGCTGTAGTCTCAACTTTACAGTACCAGACCATTTCAACCTCGACTTTAACTTGTTCAACCTTTTTTAACTCAACTCCTTCAACTCCTTCAACTCAATTTTCAACTTAATTTGTTTAGCTCAATCTATTCGACTCAACCTGCTTGTTCAACTCAACCTTTTCAACTTATTCAACTCAATTTGTTTAACTCAACTTGTTTGTTCAACTCAATCCATTCAACTTAATCCATTCAACTTAATCCATTCAACTCAACCTGTTCGTTCAAATTAATCTTTTCAACTCTTTCAAATTAATCTATTCAACTCAACCTGTTTGTTCAACTTGACCTGTTCAAGCCAAGCTATTCAACTCAGCCTGTTCAACTTAACCTATTCAAGTTAACCTATTAACTTACCCTCTTTGTTCAACTCAACCTGTTCAAGCTAAGCTATTCAACTCAATTTGTTCAGCTTAACCTATTCGATCCTGCCTGTTTAACTTCGTCAAAACCACTTTAAGACATTGATCCGGCCTGAAAAAACAGATGGGGCTAGAATACAATGCGAAACCAAGACTCCGTTACGGTAATTATTGAGCCATCTTTGGGTCCAGACTAGAGTAAGAAAACGCCTAATAAATAGGGTGCGTGGTCAGCTGAGTTGAAGTAGTACACATGTGCAAGTTCAATCTTGCTCCACAGTCCGGCTTACCGCTCCGTTCAATGTTTAGAAGGAACGCGTTTGGCATTGCGCGTCATGGCTGAGGAATTTCATATGCTTGAGAACTCGACGCGTAACTGCACGATAAGTTTGGCTAACGTTGGCATCCGGTCGGGTGGTTGTAGAATGCAGGGAGGGGGTAAGGTATAGCTTGCGGAGGCATGTTAGTGGCGTCTCGGAGCAAGTCCTGAGCTAATTGGTGCACTACACTTGACCGGCTCCACGGCCAGGGTGAGCAACCGGTGAGCGCGCCTCGTTGTCTCGCTGATAGACCATCAGGCGGCAGTTATTACAAGGCGGATGGCGTCCAAGCCATCCGCGATTCGGAATTACTGGGCTCATCGACAATATAAATACAACAATTCTGCACGAACCAATAGCGGTGACCCGGCTCGACCGATATTGAATACGAGGCTAGGGGGCGGACGAATGCGTTTTGCATAGTGGTACGCGTATTGAATCTAGTGTTTACAATACTGTCTGTGCTGATTGCCGCAATTGGCAGCGTGCAGTCAATTCTTCGTCAGTCGAAACTATCCTCCTTCAGGTGAGGAGTTCAACACGAAGATTGATCCCCACGGAAGACTCCAGAACTCCGTGCAAATGCAAGCTAGGGGGTATTCCCAGATGAACCCATGCGTAAACCGTCTCAGTGCCCCCATTCGTCACCCTTCGTAAAGTAAAACGTCTAGTTCATTTGCCTGATCAGGTTGTTGATCAGGTCCTCACGGTTACCCAAATCTCCACCCTCGATAAAATGCTTAAACTTCCTTTCACGGAAGCCGCCGGTGGGGCTGTTGAGTTTAAACGGCCACAGGAAGTTAGACGCCTGTTTGAAGTTCGGCCTGCACAAATCAGCAGTTACTCTAAACATGTATCGCTAGTTGACGGACCCGACAGTGTAAACTAGGATATTGTTAGCGTATTGTACAAGGTGCAAGAAGGGCTATGTAACTTACTCTCATGGATAAGGTCTTCCATGCAGATCATGCTGTACACGTCAGTGAACGCCCTAGGATACAGGTCTCAAAGGTGGGCGAACCCGTATTTCTCGAGCTGTTCTTCAATGATCTCGTTGTCCGTGAGCGGGATCCGCTGCTTATCGACTTTGCCGTATCCGCGCTCTGCAACCGCATTAGCACCAGCAGCGGATAGGTAGTAATGATGTACGTACTATAGATAAGTTCACTGACTTTTGGTTGGGATAACCGTATGCCACAAAAGGTTCGACGACTGACCTGCAAGTTAGTGGGGGGACTACGGGTAGGTGCTCATAGACTCACTCCTTAGCATCTCCATGGTGGCTTTGGTCACTTGATAAAGACACCATTGTTGATTTGCAGACGAAGAAGCTGCAAGGTCTTGCGCTTCTTCGGATCGATCTTATTGATACCCTTAATACGGACGACAAACGCTAACTTGGGCTCCTCCGGAACGTAGAAGCTGTCATTCTTCTTCGCGTCGCGAGATAACCGTACTTTCTCTCTCTGCTCATACATCAGCCGGTGATCCCTGTCTCCATCCTGTGTGGGTCGTACCTCGGCGTTACGATATTCCTTCACATACTTCTCGGCCCGGGTGAAGATAACCTCCCTCTTCTTCTTGTTCTTGTCTGCCCAGCTATTAGCATGTGAGGCTTGGTCGTGGTTGCCACGGCGAGTCGGAAGAGAGCGGTCGCATCAGTCCCGAAAGATGGTTAACGGTTCGACAGCATCGACCGCAGTCTAGTCGATAGTAGTTGGTGGATATCATCATCGTGACCGCTCTCTTAAGCCTCTCGTGACAGTTGTCTGCATACCTCGCTTCTCCTTTGTAGCCAAAGCACGCTCCTCGCGAGCTCTCTCCTGCGACTTCCTCTTCTTCAAGAGCGTCTCGGGGATGAGGATATCGTTCTGCGTCGGCACGCTCCTGCGCCGAAAGTCAGCAGCTGTATGAATGAGATCATCACTGCCATTGATGGCTTCGAAGGGTGGAATACTCACGTTGAGGTTGCCATTGTGAGAGCTGCAGAGCGGTAATGGAGGACCGAAAAGTTGCAAAGTCATTCCAATTTTTCGCCGGTGCTAAGCGAGGCACTAATCTGGCGAGGGCCTAGTGTTTCTTGGCTGACTGGCTGGGGTCTTGCCTTTCACAACTTGACTGTTCTGTCTCACTAACGCTCAGAGCTTTTTGCGCCGATGCCGTTCTTGTACTTCGCAGATTTCATCACCGTGAAAATAGCCGAGCGATGCGGCGGCGATCGTTCAACGCAACACGCCCCTCCAGCTCCATCGAGACAATGAATGCTGCATATTCGCCCTTATCCTAACAGTCTTTTGTTGGCTTAGCGTCTCATGCGCCAGAAGAAGGGCATCTCCCAGATATCATACTCCTGCCAAAGGCCGGGGATTTGGAAGTTCTTTCTTCGTTGTCTCTAATTGCAGAAAAATACTGCTCTTCTGCGGTGTCTTAATAGGGTCATATGCACTATGCTCGAATACCTATCTGTCTGTCGGCATTAGACTGTCTTTGGCCACGTTCCAGCGGTTCGAGCGCAAATTCCTCTCTCCACGTCGTCCTCTCCTTCCACTTCGGAAACCACTTCACCTCGAGAACTTTCGTACACAGCCTCGTTTGACTTTTGGGAAAGGGTGCATGATTGATTGAATTGGCCTCAGGTGCATTATAGAGACTGACCTGACTTACGACCTTTACTAAATTGCACCACAGAATCTGCTACACACTTTCTCCAGCAGATGTGCTGCGACCCCTTGGATGTTTTCAAGCATCGCGTATTTCCCTCGCAGAAGAAATCAAGTCATCTTTTATATTATAGGGCAATATTGAAACATGATCAAATATGCTTGTATCTTATACATTTCTTTCATCCGTACTCTTCACTCCGTCCCCGAAAAATGCCATGGAACGTTCTCTTCCGAACATGCGACCGCCTCAACCGTTATCAACTTCAACGTTTCCTGCGGATTCCTGTGCCCCAAAGCCACTTGTACTTTCTGCTCGAAGCTGGTGGCGCACTCTGGTTCTTTGTTTAGCCATCGCTTGCTTATTATGCGATGCTATGTTTGTCAAACGAGTCTTGCCTCGGACAAACGTTTTATCGTTCTTTATATTACCATATCCGTCGTACATTCCTTGCTTCTCCACACGTTTCCACATCCTGTCCAACAGCTGACGATACATTTGCTGGTACCATGTCGGACACCTGGGAGCCGCACTATCTTCCAGAAGATCTGAAAGACCCATACGTTCTGGCGTATAGATACAAGGATTACATGAAAAAAAGGCCTAAACGTCGTCGCGAGGCTGTTAACCGATACTACGAGAATTTATTAGCGAACCAGGAAGAGCCTCCCGAAGACGCCATGGATCCAAGGTCCCGTGCTATACGGTACGCAAAAGAACCCCACGAAAGTTTCTACGAAGCAAAGCATATCGACATGATTGTAGAGCACCTTGACAGACAAGGTACCGCGTCGATGCGAACTTACGGGACTCTGATGAGAATTTAAGCACTACTCTTCCCGTTACAGCCCGCAAGCTCGAGGTACATCAGGACTCCCTTCCGCATGCACCGCAGCGTCATAGCAGTATTTCCGACTGTCTCTAAAGAAAACTGTTTCATGATGTTCGAAGCGAAGGAAGATCGGTGCGGTTCACTGCGACATTCATAAAGGTCCACTTAACTACATTCCAGAGCCTGCGACGGAACCGGAACCGAGAGCCCTACCGCATCCTCACAACACCGTTACGAATCCACGCTTGTTCGGACAAAGATGCTCATCCGGATGCATCATCAGCTATTTTTACGTCTGACGATGCTGCTTTGTCTTTCTTCCTCCTCGTATCCCGACCGCAAACGGCAACATCATGTCCAAACTATCGCCTATAATACGCTCGACTCGGGTGCACCTCAACTTCCTTCTGTGCCACTCACTACGCTCCATAACATCTGCTGCTTGCACATGAATTCCGCCTCTCGTTCCCTGTAACTCTGAGATGCATTGGAACATTCGCGAATATTGGACTCGTACATCAGCGATTCTCAGTTCGACAACCTCCTCCTCTTCTACTTCGGGTTATATCACTGGCGTTCCCTCCGTCTCAAGTACCATCCCTCCTCCGCCGGTTACGACGACACCAACTTCAGCCCCTACCTCCAGCGTTCTACCCACCGTACCTAGCTCCATCATCGTCCCCCCAACCACCACGATGCCTTCTCTCTGCAACACCCTGACGACGACCCTAACGGTTTTCCTGACCGTCACGTTAGGCACCCCGCAGAACGTCCCGTCCATCCCCGCCGCCATCGGCGGTCTCTCCGACTGCGCTCAAAACGTCCTCTTCCCCCTACTCTCAGAGAGCGAATGCAACCCCGCAAATTTCCCCTGCATCTGCCTCGAGCTTGACCGTCTTTCCGCCCGCGATGCCATAGCCGCTGCCTGCGAGTCCGATCCCGACCGTATGTCTCCTTCTCTATCCCATAAAGTAGGCAGTATACTCACAATAAAACAGAATACGATACCTTTGCCTCCAACACCTGCGGTGACATTGGTCGTGTGGATACCTCCGTCTCCACAACCATCTCCAGTACGACTGTCGTTGTTCTGACTACGAGTGCTGTCCCCGTCACTACTGATGTCCCCACCACGACTGCTACGACCGACAACACTACTACTGCTGCTGCTACCACTGAGCAAGGCCCCTTCAGCAACGGGACTATGGTGCCCACCGAGCCGACTTTCACCCAGTCTGACGTCGTTGTTCCCACCGAAGCTCCTGAACAACCTACTGGAGGCGAAACCCCTGAAACGCCTGAAATGACGGGTGGTGAGCCCGCTGCGTCTACGGAGCAGCCTAGCAGTCCTGAATTTGCGGGCGCTGCAGTCGCTCCTGAGCTGGGTCCTGTGCGTATGGCTGTGTTTGCTGGTGCTGCTGGGTTGATGGGGCTTGTGTTTGCGGGGTTGTGAGATGATGCAACAGGATTTATTTTCGCTTTTTTGAGATGTGTTGGTTTTTCTTTGTTGGGAGTTGGGTTGGGCTTGGCGTTGTTGTAATGTTTAATATTTGTGGTAGAGTAATGATGGTGTTTAAAATCCTCTATGTGTGCTTTTGTGTGAAGGTTGATTTTATCTTGCTGAGATGATCGGTCGTTAAACAGCTGAGTTGGGTATTCAGCAACAGTGGGTTGCGAATCGTGACCTTCTTGCGGCAGTATATATTGCTGCATGGTCATTAGTTGAGAATCTCGTAGAGCGAAGCAAGACCGCATGCGGACGCGTGCCTACAATAGGCCATCTGTCAGCGTGTGTGAAGCTTCAAAAGCATCTTACCCCAATGTCATCTAGATAAATCCCCGACCTGAATCTTTCCAGCCACGCAGCATATCACTCTTACGCTCTTCGACACTGGAACTGTGAACGTGTAATATCGTACTTTCAAGCACACGCGTCCTCATACGCGAAAACGCCTAGATATGCCAGTCTGACTCCAGATCCTTGTCCCCACCATCCATATCTCCTAGCGCCAATCAAAACATATAATACAGCCTCCGACCCTCCCATCCCTCATACAGGCAGATCCGCGTTCCTCCTCGGTCCACCAATCTTCTCCAACGCCCCCGCGATATACGGACCCACGACCGGCACGTTCCCCACGAACCCCGCTATCGTTGCGAAGAAGTCACCAAATAGCACCAATATCCCGTACAGCTCAATCAGGAAGCCGAAGAAGGGCCAGCGCAGTAATATGAGTGCGATGCCTGCGGCAAAGGCGGCGGTGCCTTTCCATTTCTGGCGTCGAGCGAAGAATGCGGCGGTTTTTTGGGCGCCGATTATGAGCGTGAGGCCGATTAGGAAGAGGATCTGGAGGAGGGGTTAGGGCGGGTGGAGGGCGGGGAGGGAAGCAAGTACGTTGCCCATTGCTAGCCTACGAATTTGTTAGTAGAGGCAGAGGTAGAAGGAAGAAGAGCATACATTGCGCGATCAAAAAACATCATGACACCGCCCAGGAGAAAGAAGCCGCCTGCTCGCGTGGTCAGTCGTCTTTTGTTCTTGAAGCGTCGCGGGCGCATTGCATTGTGCGTACCTACCCCCTGAGCAGAAGGCAACCCCAATCTCTGTGTATACTGTTAGTCCCGCACTGCGCATACGTTGTGGTCTTTGTATTCAGCGTACTTTGGGTGTCTGTGAGCCACATTGTCGGCATCTTGGATAGCTCTGCGGCTTACGCGCTGGCTGAAAGACAAATGGATGGTTCCAAAAGTAGGACGCGGCGTAAAAGGACTGTGGTCTGGTCTTCACGTGTCGTCTGGCATGCAGGTGGAGAGTCGCTTTCTGTGCTTCGGGAACTTTTTGTTTCGTGTCCCTTTGGTGAGGGTAGTCGCGACCAACGGTCCGTGCGCAAACTCGAACCCCTGCCTAGCGTGAACCGCTTAACGGGAGTTTGCATGATTTTCGAGGGTTGCGTCTTTTCACATTCACACTGCCCACGCAGGCAGAGCTTAGAATGACGAGCTCAGGTAATGCATGCCACGAATGGCCGTTGACCCATCTGCTGTTCTTTGATGTCTTTTATTACTCGATACTTCACAATAGAAGAGCAGTATGCTACGTAGAACCGCCTCGACCACAGCATGCTTCAAAGCCGCTGTAACTAGGAATGCTCCCCTCGAGCTCCTGGTACCCTGTCTTAGGCGAAGAAGAAACACAGTCCACGATTAAGCCGGAGCGCCTCCTTGAGCCTTGCCCTGAGAGGGGCTTGGTGGGTGGAGTGAGCTTGACTTTGTTGGCCTAACATATCCTTATGCCGTGCTGTGTCTGTCATTCGGTCCTGCGATGCTGATCCTTTGGTGACCACTCTTTGACTACTCAGCGTTCCTACTTTCAGAATAATGATAGATCCAAGATAGTGGCGTAACTGCTTCAAGTCTGGCTGCTCATTTCAGCACTGTATGTGCGCCTCTCGCGCTCAGATACCCTTCCACGACATTCTGCGGCATCGTCCTGATCGCGCCGAAAACTTCCTTGTCATGATATCGCAGCCTCGTCTTTGGATCCGTGTATGGCGCTGGCAACCCTGTGATGTCGCAGTACCTCCTTTGACTACTCGGGTGGAAGCTCGGCGCACTTTCGATGTTGGTATACGTAGCTGCAGGCCCGTTTATCCCATTTCCACTCACGTTCCCGGCTGCGCCAGCCTTCAGGTTCTTTTCCAAAACAAGAGTACTGAGGCTTTGAGCGGCTTGTGCTATGTTCGGAGAGCGGCCGGCTACTGGCGTTGCAGAGCCAGGGTTGCCGTCGGAACTTGGCGCCGCAGGTGTGGAGATGCCGCTGTTGTTTTGCGTGGCCATGACGGAAGCTTCTTTGCGCGTGGCGTCGGCGACAATCTGTTTGACGTTCTTGTTGCGGCGTTGTGGGGGCTTCCAATGAGGATTGCGGAAGGACTTGGGGATCGCGTAGATGTCAAGCTTATCGAGAAGGGCTTGATGCGTGCGCTCGTCGGAGGCGGCGGTGAGAGGAGCCATGGGGGAGCTCGATCGGTAGGAGCTACGGCGCGTTGAAGTGGTGGTCGGAGTTGTGATGCAGACAGCAGAGATTTGATCTAGCTGCGTGAGCTTCGTCGCGGGAAGAGGTGTGGCGCTTTGTAGCCGGGGGCGATGCAAAGGTGCGGTGGGAACGTTGAGGAGTTTGTGATGAAATGTTATTGTTGCGCTGCTCGTCCACTCGCTCAGCCCTACATTTCTTGGCGCGTCAACTGTTTAGGTCTTACCCCACGATAAACATCACCGCGATTAACCCGCACCCCACACCTGGAGCCTACCACGATGGTACGTTTACGAGGATATTTCTTTTGGTAAGACACATAGTATTGACGTCTCCCAAGGAAAGCCCGCACGAGCATCAGCAGAGTCTACTGCTCTCCCGAATCATCGTCAACGTCGTAAGTGCCGCAACACATATTGGATCCAACGTTTACCGACAGTCTGGTAGGAGAAGCTCAATGAAGCTATTATGACTTTGAACAGAAATCTTCAGGAGATCAACGTGTCGAACATGGACACGGAACTTGTGTCCCAGATGTTCAAGAACTATCAGTCCAACGTGCTGTTCCACCTCGAAGGTATGCATTTTACTGTCGAAGAGTTGAACAAGATACTCACTCTTCAATAGCCACCAACGGCATGAAGGACCCTGCATGAGCAGTCGCATCGTGGAAGACATTGACCACATTACGGCACCCAACTCCTGACCATATATATCCGGGCGCGGAAACAGCCTTCGACGTAAATAATGAGGGGACCACTCGAGCCTCCGGTTGGATCAAGCCCTACGCGAACATGATAGCTGTGTGGAGATGGATGGATGAGAGCTGTCAGCATGGGCCCTAGAATCTGACCGTGTTATTTGGAATACAAATCTTGCATTCGAATTCTTGTCATGCCCCAAATATCGTTCACGCAAAGCTATTATGCACTTTTGACAACATGTTGCAGGTGAAAGCTGCCCGATTGGGCAAGGTGCTTGGACCATGACAATGGCTTCGCAAGTAGTGAACCTCAGCACAATAGCAATGTAGCACGCCTCAATAAAGTCCGTGCTATCACCGCCAGCCCGCCACTGCGAAGCTTCGCGACATGAAATAACCTTCCGCCTGCAGCTTCTGCCTGTACACTCAGACATCATCATGGCTCCCTCCGCGACGGCCGATATTCCGCAGCCCGCTGGCCAAAAGTCGCCCAAGCCCCCGCCCGCGAAGATCTGGAGCGTCAACGAGCCGCCTTTCGAGGGCTTCAGGCCCATAGACACCGAGGGCTACGCGCGCAGCAATCGCGAAACAGCCATCGTAATTGACAATGGTAGCTACCCTCCGCAACGCACATCTCTCAGACTGCGCTGACAGCTTCGCCAGGCTCCTCCTCGGTCCGCGCAGGCTGGTCCTTCGACTCGAGCCCCCGATTGTCGTTACGCCCGCTCGTGGCCAAGTATCGCGACCGCAAGCTCGGCCGCACCTTTACCTTCGTCGGCTCGGATGTCTATAGCGATGGCACGGCGCGAGGGCAGTCGAAGAACATATACGAGCCGGGGAGCAACATCGTGAACAACTGGGATGTCATGGAGGGCGTGCTGGACTACTGCTTCATCAAACTGGGTGTGGATGGGCGCAATGGCAGCATAGACCGGCCGATCGTTATGACGGAGCCCGTTGCCAACCTGGGCTACACGAGAAAGAGTACGTATGGGCAATTCCAGCAGTTGAGAAGTCGCGCCTATTGCTGGACAACAGCTGACCACTGCGACAACAGACATGTCGGAGATACTGTTTGAATGCTACGGCGCGCCTTCTGTCGCATACGGCATCGACTCCCTGTTCTCCTACTCTTACAATGGCGGCAAACACGGCCTTGTCATCTCCTCCTCATACACGTCTACGCACCTAATACCGGTCGTCAATTCCAAAGCGCTGCTTTCACAATCTACACGCCTCAACTGGTCGCTTCCAGTCTGCCGAATACTTGCTCAAACTCCTCCGTCTAAAGTACCCTTCCTTCCCTGGAAAGATCAGCGACCCACAAGCGGAAGATCTTGTTCGCGAACACTGCTACGTGAGCCAGAACTACGAAGAAGAACTATCACGCTATCTCGACTGGACAGGCCTGGAGGATCGAGATCACATCGTTCAATTCCCCTATACCGAACAGGTGGTGGTTCAAAACAGAGCAGGAACTTGCGGCTGCGGCAGAGAAGCGGAAGGAGAGTGGACGGAGACTACAAGCTCAAGCCGCAAAGATGCGCTTGGAAAAGCTGAAGCGGAAAGAGGAGGAGTTCGAATATTATCAGCACTTGCAACAGCAGCTTGTAGACGTTACTAAAAAGGAAGCCAAGCGGATACTCGAATCGAACGATTTTGACGACGAAGGCCAACTGGAGAAGAAAGTTCGTGAGCTTGAGAAGTCTATCCGGAAGGCAAGAAACAAGGATGTCGGTGACGTCGAAGAGGAGGTACAGGAAGAGCCTACGTTCCCGCTTGTGGACGTTCCGGACGACCAGCTTGATGAAGAAAGCCTAAAGCAGAAACGGCAACAGCGACTCATGAAATCAAACTATGAAGCGCGGCAGCGCGCAAAGATAGAGAAGGAGAGCGCGAAAAAGCACGCTTAGCAGAAGAGCAACGCCTGGACGACGAACGGCGCGATGCAGATCTCGAAGGCTGGAGCTCGGAGCGCCGTGCCGCACGGCAAGCCATCATACAGAAAATCAAAGACCGCGACCGGCTCAAGGCGGAACTCGGAAACAGAAAATCTCTCGCAAACCAGATGCGCATGAAGTCAATAGCGAACCTCGCGTCCGATGCTCCCACCAAGAAGCGACGAAGAGGGGGCGGCGATGACGACACATTCGGTGCCGATGACGCGGATTGGGGCGTCTACCGCACTATCGCTACAGGCGAGCAATCTGACGACGACGAGGAAGAGGACCTGGGTAAAGCGCTCAAAGAGATCGAAGCCCAGCTGCTCAAGCACGATCCCACCTTCACGGAAGAGTCGACAAGAGAAGCCCAGACCGATTGGACCAAATCTCTACTGCACGCCTTCCTGCACGGCCCCTATCCCTTCGACCCGAGAGCCAGAAGGAAATGCACCAGCTCCATCTAAATGTCGAGCGCATCCGCGTCCCGAAGTCGTCTTCCAACCCTCCATCGCCGGTTTGGATCAAGCCGGCATCATCGAAATCGCATCGACTATCCTCACAGAGCGTCTTGCAGATAATCCGCACCGCGACGAAGTTTTCAAGGATATTTTCCTTACCGGTGGCAACACGCTTTTCCAGGGCTTCGAGGAGAGGTTGAAAGCTGAGCTGAGGGCCGTGCTGCCTGCAGACCAGGGCGTCGTGGTGCGGAGAGCGGACGATAGCATCTGGATGCTTGGAGGGGCGCTGCACAGTGGGGGGGAAGAAGGAGAATAAGACCAATTTCATCCCCGCGCGGAGTTATGGAGAAGGGTGGCGATTATATCAAGGAGCATGATGCGGGTAATGCTTCTTCTTTTGAGTCTGGGTATGGTTGGCATGGCTTCTCTCTCTGTTTGGTTTTTGTTCTGCGTGTATGATCATATATCGACTTGGTTTACAGGTTTGGATTTGGGAGGAGGATGGGTGGGCTCGCTCGGACGAGAATAGTTGGTGGGGTTTAACGGTGCAGAGAGTGAAGAAGAATATATGGATCGGATTTATTCCGCATGGATATTGGAACTATATGTAGGATCTATAATACACTGTTATCCCTTGTCGAATTCGTACCATGTTCAAGATTTCGCACACTGCGCTTTGAACTTTGAACTTGCTCGTTGAGGTTACGGTGATTGTCGGTATAAGCATCTAAAAGGAGTCACAGATCCACATGCTCAAGGCCAGGATTTACTATATATACAAACCCGAGTCCACAAAAGACTACACAACATCCCCCCCAAACCCAACCGGCCTCCTAACCCCCGTCCCGTCCACAAACGGCACAACAGCCATAGCCTTATATATCCTACCCATGCCCGTAGGACCCCTATCCACCAACCTCTTCCACGCACTTTCCAACCGCCTCCTAACCTCTTCATCCTTCGTCCCATTCAGCAACCGCTCTGCTCGCTCCTTGATCCCCATGGTAGATAAGAAGAACGCTTGTTCGACGGGGCCATGTACTTCGACGCCGGGAGACGCGTTGAGCGCCGATTCGGCGAGCGCGAGGAAATCTACGTCTGCGCTGAGGTCGACGAGACCGGGGGAGATGAAGGGGGAGCAGGGGCGGTGGGACCGGATGCCGCGGAGGGTGTTGGCGGGGATGGTGGATGCGGGGCCGTAGTCGAGGATTAGGGCTGCACCTGAGGGTTGTGGTTTCTGGAATGAGGGCGTGGGTGTGGATTGCTGTTTTATTGAGGCAGAGCGCGGTGGGAGAGTGGGTTCTGATGGCGAGGGGGGGGTTGCGCCGCCTATTCGGACGGCGAAGTCGGATATGTAGGAGAGGGATTCGGGGGAGATTTCGATGATGGCGTCGGGTGTGTTTTCGAGGTTTTTGTAGCGGGTGGAGGTTTTGGGGAGGTAGAGTGAGTGGGGCGTTGGGGTTTTGGAGAGTGTGAGGTGGAAATCGGGGGGTGGTTCTTTTGGTGAGGGCGAGGTCTGGGGATCGGATGGTGAGATTATGGGCGCTACGACGAGCTCGTGCCATTGGTTTTGGGGGGCCTGAGGGCCGGTTTGGGGTGTTATGGGTCCGGTGGGCGTCATGATTGTAGACGAGGCGGGTATTTTGGAATCGGCGACGTTTTGGAAAACGTGTATGGGTAGGGCGTCAAAGAACTCGTGAGCGAGAATGAATGGTGTGCATGTCTCTTCTGTTCAATTGATTAGCAAACAGAGGAGCGGCCCGGGAAAAGATGGGCTTACCTTTCGGTACGAATCTGATATCCTCGCACCAATTGATATTACAGCCGGGTATGTACTTGCAAGGCGCTGCCCATCCCAAATCTGACTGCTTTGGCTCCTCAGTACCCGAAAGCAATTTCGCCTGTTGTTTCATGAGATGTGGCGATGCTTCGATCATGTAGATGGCTTCAATGCTCTGCGCGAACGGGCTGAAACTCGATATAGTCTGGTACAAATCAGCGGTTGCTCGTGTCTGTCTCGAGATAGCCTCAGCATACTCTCAACACATCATCCATAAGGGTTCCCTCCCAGGGCCCACTTCGATGATTTGCACCTTCTTTCCTGCCTTGGGCCAGCCATTCTGTGTATAGCCATATGCCACCAACTCTCCAAAAACCTGACTTATCTCGGGAGATGTTATGAAGTCGCCTTTTGCGCCGACTGATCGTGGCCGTCCGTCCGTCGCGTGTAGTATCCGCCGTCGGGCGAGGTGAGGCATTGGCGCATATACGCAGCTACCGAGACAGGACCGGTTGTCTATCAGCTGTCAATATGCATGCACACACTAGACAATTGATCAAACGCACCTCGATAGCTTGAGCCAACGATTTCGCCAGCGGCGTCGACCAGTGTCGCTCGCTACTCGACGACCACCGCACGCCACACCGGGCACTCCTAACTCCCAGAAGGCTTGGCCCCGTGTATCTCGCCGCGCTCCGGACCAGCTTGAGAGTATTTGCTCCCATGTCTCGAGCTGTTATCGGATTTCCATGACGTTGCTCTCAGGACCAGAAAGTTCGCGCTCGGAACGCGGGAGCTATGACCACGGCTTGAAATCGCCCTACCACGTGCTCTCGAACACCCCGGGGCCCCAAGGTCACTTCAACGTCCCAGCACCAACAAGAACAACGCGAAGAGAACGCGAAGAAAAAAGAGCGGGACACTATGGCGTCGCGCTGGGCAAATGACGAGGCCGATAGAGCAGAGGATTTGCGCCGCAAACAAGAGAAGGAAGAGAAAAAGCGCCTCAAGCTCCAGAAACAACTGGCCGCTACCCAGGAACGAGAATTGGAATCACGTCCAGCAAAACGTCGGCGCCTCTCCACCGATGACACTGCCCAGATGAGGTGCCGAAAGATCAGCCCACAGAAAGGAAACTGCTCCGTTTCGAGGCGGTGGATGGTCCCTGTCGTCACACCTCCACTTTGAGACGCTCAACCACATCGAGGAAGGCTCTTACGGCTGGGTTTCTCGCGCGCGGGAAATTTCAACCGGCTCAGTCGTCGCTCTGAAGAAGGTCAAAATGGACTACCAGCAAGATGGCTTCCCCATTACCGCTTTGCGCGAAATCACCATCCTCCAACGCGCACGCCATACAAACATTGTCTCCCTGCACCAAATCCTTACCGGCTCCTCACCCGATGAAGTCGTTCTCGTCATGGAGTTTCTAGAACACGATTTGAAGACACTGCAAGAAGACATGCCCGAGCCGTTCCTCGCATCCGAGGTCAAGACACTGCTAAGACAACTAACATCCGCACTCTCCTTCCTGCACTCCAACTCCTCCTACACCGAGACCTAAAACATCCAACATCCTCCTCAGCAACCGCGGCCACCTCAAAATCGCAGACTTCGGCATGGCGCGCTACATCCCCCCACCCTCTGCCCGCTCACCCAGCTCGTCGTACTCTGGTACCGCGCTCCCGAACTTTCTCCTCGGGACGGAATCCTACGGCACAGAAGTAGACATGTGGAGTAGGTAGGTTGCATATTCGGCGAGCTCCTCCTCAAGAACCCATCCTGCAGGCAAAAACGAAGTGGATGAACTCGCGCTCATATTCGCGCTCTGCGGCCTCCCTACAGACCGCAGCTGGCCGGGATTCTGGCGCCTACCCAACGCCAAGGGCCTCAAGATACCGCGGGACTCGGGCGCAAAAAGCGGCGGCGTAATCAGGACCAAGTTCCCGTTCCTCACAAACGCTGGTGCCGATCTACTGATCAGTCTTTTGGAGTTAAATCCAGAGCATAGGCCGAGTGCAGACGAGGTGCTGGGGCATGCGTACTTTAAAGAGGCGCCGAAATCGAAGCCGATGGAGATGTTTCCTACGTTTCCGAGTAAGGCGGGGCAGGAGAAGAGGAGGAGAAGGGCGAGTCCGAATGCGCCTAAGCGCGGGGATGCTCCTGGGATGCAGAACGTGGATTTTAGTGGCATCTTCGCGAATCGGGAGGAGGAGCAGGCTGGGGCGGGTTTTCAGTTGAGGGTGGCGTGAAGATGCACTGGTAGCTGTGTGGTGTAACATTACGGGATGCCGAGAAATATGGGACACGGTTCTAATACGGGAAGATGTACATACCATGAATATCCCATTGTATCTGATGCTTGATATCCAGGTATCTAGGCACATGATATCCGCCATTCATCCACCCCTTGTGTATGGACCCTGGCTTTAGAACAGGAGCCTCCGACCTCGCCCAAGTTCCACTTACCAGACTCGCCCAACACCACCCGGAAAATGCCGAAGCCATGCTGCAAAGCAACGAGTCGCCTAGCACTTGTACCCGCAACCCTGTTTGCACTACACCATCATTAGCACCAACCCATCAAGCCGTCAACATGGCAGGGGAACGCTCACGCCCTCGACAGCGCAAACCTCATTGTTGCAGTTAATCGAGCAATTGGCGCCGGGAACCCAGCAATACCAGTGCTACAACACCATAGTCAGCTACGTCCTACTCACACGCTGAGGCAGAGGCCACGTACTTTCATGCAGCTATCGTAGCGGGCATCACACCGCTCGCACTTGTTAGGCTTGTCCGGCGGATCGGCCACGGCCACGGCCACGGGGTCTACGTGGTATTGTGGTCAGTGGACTTGTGCCGTGAGTGGGGAGTGTGCGGGAGGAGCGTACTGGCGATGGTGACGGCGGCCATGGCTGAGATGAAGAGAAGGGAGAGACGCATGGTCGCGGGGGAGGTGAGGTTATGGATAGGACTGGTAAATTGGGATGTGTGTGTTTAGAGGCGGTTTGGTGGAGTTGAGGAGTGAGTTGAGGTGGGATGAGGAGAGAAAGGCATTTGGTAGGGCGGGGGTCTGGTCTTTATGTATGGTGCAGCTGTGTTTGAACGGGGAGGGTAGACGGCTCGATCCAAGTGGGGAGTTTCACGGGATGCAAACGCTCAAATTGCACGGGCGAAAGGAATAGAGGGGAAAGGAAGACGTGTGAGGCTGATTAGCACAAGTCACCAGGGGTAAATGCGTTTGACAGTGCGGGCACAAAAGCTGACTATCGATTTCTTAGATGATGATTTTTATTGCAAACACTGGGGTTGCACAGGACCCATGTTCTACTACAGCTGCTGGGACTATGACTGGCAGAGATATCTGTTTGCCATGCACATGTTCCCCATACACACTCTATCAGTCCCACCAGTCTAACATCCCGAAGTTGCCCTCAGCACATCGTCCCAGCGGAGCCAGCCAAAGTACCGACTAGCAGTGATAGCCGCAGCTCTGCTTGCACTACAGCACTGTCAGCACTATCCCTAACACATTGATTGTTCTGTGGAAAGGAAAGGCGGCACTTACCTCTGGCATCTCGCACACCTCGCGCTCGCAATTGATGTTGCAGTTGACGCCCGGGACCCAGCAGTACCAGTGGTTGATACAATCCTTATAGTGGTCGTTGCAGGGGGTGCACCTGCTGTCGGCCACCTTGGGTTCATGTCCGTCGGTTCCGTTGGTCGTGGCGAAGGGGTCTGGATAATGTGGTCAGTAGGTTGCTTTTTCTGGAAAGGTTCAACATGTGGTTGGACTTACTGGCGGAGACGACGGCAGTGAGAGCCGAGATGAGGAGGATGGAGAGACGCATGGTGTCTGTGGATGGAATTGAGGATGGAAGTTGTGAAGAGGTAGAGATGGTCTGAAGATGTTGTCGAGGGAGGTTGTTCTGGGTTGATCGTATGCTGTTGAGTTGATGGGGGGTCTTGGGGGTACGGAGGCCTGGTTTATATACAGAGGGGGAGGTATCGTAGATAGACGCTAGCTGCCGCAGGTGAGTACCCGAGCTCTGGACGAGGGCGTGAAAGAGACTAAGGAGTTGGGTGATGGCATGGATTGCAAACACTGGGAGCGCACGTGGTAAAGTAAGAGGGAAAAGGCGTCAGGTACCCAGGGGACATCTTTCAGTTGCAAACACTCTAGCTTCTGAGTGACCACGATACGAGGGAGCCTAGAGGTGAAATTTCCTATTTGGTGAACACTTTTACGTAACATTGACTTCGTTGTACGCAGATCCATTGCAGTGCTGATGTCGAATGATCCACTCGACTACATGAGAAAATGACTGGGTGAGAATGCTTCAAGTTAGTGAGCAACATCCCAACGAGGGTTTCATTTCAGCGCGTACAGTGGGAAAGAACCGGCTACCCTGGTATGTTACACAAACGCGGCGTGTCCGGAAACTTCTGTGTATAGTATAAGGTTAGACTGTATCTAAAGCAATCATTGGGCTCATATGTTGATTGCTTGGACCATTTTGTGTATTGCTAACCCATATAGCAAAGAATCAACCATCGGATACAGAACTGGGTATCGGAATATTCAAACACTGAAGCCAACTCATTTTACGCCGCTGTTCAGACGTCTTTCCCCGACTTACAGACTGTGTCCCTTCGCCAGATTATCTCCTCGGAGGGCCGCGACCACGGCTCCTACTGCGGCTCCGATCGCTGTAACTGCTGTAACTCGGACTCCTCCTACCACCGCTCCTTCGCGGAGGTGAAACCCGCCGTCGATAATCGGCCCCGCGCCTCGGTGGTGGGGTCCGCGACAGTGAACGCGAATATGAAGGACTTCGCCTCGGTGACCGGGACCTAGAGCGAGAAATGGAGCGTCTAGGCCTATATCCATAGTCGTCCCTATAGTCGTCCCTGCCTCCACGCCCACCTCCTCTGCCTCCTCTTCCACCCCTTCCTCCACGCGGTCCATATCCCTAGGCGGTGATACTGAGCGTCCGCGCGGAGAGAATTGTCGGCGCGGCCGCCCATGGGTGGTGGTCGATATCCACCTGGTGGTCCTCCCGGTCGGTAGCTGAAGTCGCGGTCTCGAGGCGGAGGCCCCTGTATAGCGGAGGTGGGGAGCGTGAGAAGCGGCGACGGGGAAGCACAATCGAAACCTGGATCTTCGCGCCATCCAACTGGGCTTCGTGCATCTTTGCCAGCGCTCGCTCGGCGTCATCGATTTCCTCGAACATGATGTAGGCAGTGCCACGGTTGACGTTGACTGCAAGGTTAGCTTTGCGTATGTAGCACGCATGGTAAAAGGTTAAGCCGGCTATAGACGGATATGAATGAAAGAATGAAAGAGCGAGGCTACCTACAGACTGGGTTCATGGGCAGCTTCAAGTCTTTGATCGGACCATACGCGCCAAATATCTCACGCAGGTGACCTTCGTTGACATTCTTGGTCAATTGCTCAATGACGATCTGCGACTGGTTAGCACGCTGTTCCACGCAAGGCTGAATTTCCTGAGACGTCTTGGGCGCCTTCCAGGACGGAGACTAGCTCACCTTTGAACTTCTTGGGGCTGGCGAGCTGCTCCTCCTGCTCAGACTTCGAGTACGGCTTCTGCCCCTCGGCGACGGCGATCTGCTGTCGGGGGTAGAGCCGCGACGACCATTGCGACGAGGAGATTGCACATCTGCCGGTGTCCGGGTTCGGCAGCGCGAGCGAGAGTATGAACGAGAGCGCGGCGACACAGAGCGCTGCGGTGACTTTGAGCGGTCGGAGCCTGAGTGGCGCACTGGTGGTGTGGGCGAACGGCTGCGCGATGCGCTTCGAGTGCGCTGGCGGCCGCGCATTGGTGTAGGTGAGCGAGATGCGGACGGCATGACTGAATGGAGCCAATCGTAGATCCTGGACTCTGTGTATGGAGAGCCTGTGTCTGGATTAGAAGGTAGCAGTATCAATACGAGCGCATGGTGTAGATTACTGGAGCTTGTCTGAACGCGTCCAAAACTTTGGAGCTTGGAGCTCGGGCCATGTTCACGTGACCGGCCGCGTTCACCAAGCAGCGTCCGCAAACGGTGGCGCATCCTGAAACCGTAACTCATGCCTGAGAGGATATTTATGTGAAAAGAAGTACGGCTTTGTAGCTGTGTTGTATGAAAACAGTCCACAGGTCCACGGGTCCGTTCAGAATGCCATCCGAAGATGGAAAGAGAACTACCTAACTATACAGAGCGGATGTTGGACGAATGGATAAACATATAGCAAGAGCTGTGGGCAAACTATGCTTCAGTTTCATCTGGATTTTTGTTTCTACCTTGTCCAGCGCGGGATAGTTTACAACAATATGCTTCCAAGCGTAGCATTCGACGTTGAGCATTCACATGGCAGCCTGTTCAGTGTTTCCAGAAGTCTGCCCAGTTGGTCACTCCCGCCTTCATACCTCAGGCTGCGGCTTGTGAAGGCTCATGTAAAGTCGCATAGCCAAGCCAAGCGTGATGGCGGTAGAGCTACCCCGGCCCGGGCTGTGAATAGGGCGGCAAGACAACTCGCACTTGGCTCGGCAGGCAGCGCACTGGGGATGACGGCAGACGGCGAAACGCGGTACCTAGGCAAGACGACGGCGTCGAGGTGATCAGAAGCAGTGCGGGGTTCGCAGGACGAGAAAACCTCTTGCCCCACCATCCGTGTCTCACTAGCCTCCGTCTTGGCCTGCCTCCTTCTGCTGCCGTCTGCTCAACCACAAAACCCTCACCGCTAACCGCCCTCCATCTCCCCGGACATCTACCTGCTTAGTCGAGCGCCGTCCTTACCCGCCGGACGTTTGGCCGTCTTCTCTTATTACCCCTCCACAAGCTCCTGTAGCCCGCACAACAACCCCCTCAACATGTCCTGGCAAGGTAAGCATGCCATCACCAGAAGCACGAGGACGCGCTGACCCATTTTCCAGCATACATCGACCAGAGGTACATCTCAAGCATCCGCCCTCTACCATCTTATGCTAATCCTTCTGCAGCCTCGTCGGCCCTGGCAACATTGACAAAGCTGTCATCTGCGACGCCGCCGGAAGCGCCATCTGGGCTTCGTCGGAGGGCTTTTCCGTACGTCCACCACCTACCACATACGGAATCTTCTTCGGGGTGGCAACATTAGAGGACAACACACAAACACGGAGACCATGTTGCCGACTATTTGGTGTGCATGCTAATGGCTCCAGGTCTCCGACGCTGAGCGCAAAGCCATCGCTGATTCGTTCAACGACAAGAGCGACCCCAAGGGAGTCATCGCAAATGGGATAAAGATCAGCGGGGAAAAGTACATGACCATCGAGGCATCAGACGACTCCCTGAAGGCGAAGAAGGTACAGGACACCCCACGGTGCAGACAGTGGGGCACCCGCATGCTAATACATCCTTCAGGGCAAGGAAGGCATCGTCGCCTGCAAGACCACACAGGCTCTCCTCATCGGCCACCACGGCTCCGATACCCAGACAACCGTCGCCTTCAATGACGTCGCTGCACTAGGCGAGTACCTTAAGAAGATGGGCTACTAAGCCTTGGGGCTGGCGGTTGTACTTTACGGAATGGATAATTGCATGCCTCTTCGCGGGGGCCCGGTTGGACTTCTAATATGAGAGGCCACTTTGATAGAAACGAGTGATGATGATATGGACTTCTGAAGGATCCTCATTGACATAGCCAAATACAAAAACACGTGCGATTTCGTCAAGGTCAGACCAGGACAGGTAGACACTACTTGACTGAATACCGCACCATGTCAGTGTCTTCGGAGAGTACGTCGGCTGAAGTACTTCATAACCTGGACAAAACGTTTCTAGTTAAAGGCCGATGGTAAAGGGACTAATAGCGCAGTACAGCATACGAAAGCGATCAAACAACGCGTTGCTAACAAACATCCCAAGATCAAATCCTCATCTGCCCAAACTCCCTAACAACCTTCTCATAAAACGCCTTCCCCAACTCCGCCCCCACCTCCTCCTTCTTCTCATCACACCCCTCGGGCAACCCAAACGCCCTCGGCCCCCCCAAACAAGCCCTCACAACCGCCTCCACCGTGTTCCCCAAATGACTCCGCACATACCTCAACACCCCTTCCCTCTCATCCAACAACTTGTTCCTTACCCCGAACACCACGCTCGGCTTCGCCCGCTCCAGATCCGCAATCCCCATGATGGCGTCGATGGGCTTCCAGTACGCGATCTCGAGAAAGATGATGCCGAGCGAGTACAGATCATAGGATTTCTTGAACGCGGACGAAGGTGAGGGTCCCTCGCGAAGACCGGAGCCTTGCACGCGTGGGTGCCGGTAGATGTCGCTGGAGGCGTTTTCCGGCGGCTTCTCCGTCATGTCGTCGTTCATGGCGGGGCGGGAGTAGTCGAAGCCTGAGATGTAGGGGTCTGAGTAGGATATCTCGGCGGGCCCGCAGTCGCTGAAGAAAAGGATGTTGGAGGAGCGGAGACCCTTGTGTAGCCAGTTGACTGCGTGGAGGCGCTCGAGCGTCTCGGAAAGGAGACGCATTAGGGTGATGCGGTCGGTGAGGGAGGGCATGTCGATGTCGGGAGAGGTGAGGAGCGAGTGGAGAGATATAGGACGCGTGGATGGATGCGCTGAGGCTGGTTTCTCGAAGACCAGGCCAAAGCGACAGTGGTCTTCGCCGGTCTGGTCATCGACATCTTGGAAATAGCCTAGACAATGCGGTGCTCGGAATTGGTCTGTTCGGTTGTTCTCTTTTAAGAGAGCTGCGAGGGCTTTTACTCGCTCGAGGATCTTGGGGTCGGGCCCCGTCGGTTGGAAGGGCGGAGGCTCGTATGTTTTCCATTCTATCCAGACAGATGTCTTGCGTTTGCGTGGAGGCTGGTAATATGCTTCTTCCCGGTAGGTCTCCGTTGCTTCTTCTGGGTACGTAGGGTGCAGAATGTGGATGTCTGCCCGTGAGAGCTCTACATTGAGAGTTTCTGATGCGGTAAGATTCAAAGCAATGCTATTCGTGAACTCATCGGTGAAGATGTTCGGATCGTCGATGGCCGAGTTGAGCGCTTTAAATTGTGCAAGAGCAGCTAGGTTCTGCAAGCCCGGCTTCGTAGCGTCCACATCTTCGTCTTGATCGTCGAGCCCTTGGGCCTGCATATATGCTCGCACAGGGTTTGTTAGATTTCGCGACTTCCTGCGTCCCCTCTTCATCTGCAGCAGCGCCGTACTTTCGAAGATCTGAACCAAGTTCTGGATGCTGGAATTCAGTTGCATGATATGGAACTCCGTGCGTGTCTGCTTGATCATCAGACTCTCGAGTTGCGCGGAATTCAGCATCTCCCGCATGAAGTCATTGAAGCTCGCCAACTTCAGCACCAAGTTCTCCATTGGTCTTATCAAAAACAGCCCACTTCAACTTCCGCGGCACTGATGAACTCTTCTTCGCCCACTCTATGCTCTTCTTCAACAACGCCGCCGACTGCGGAAACCTGCTTTGAGAATCCGCCGAGTCTACTCTCTTCACCGTAGGACTCTCTTCCTGCTCGGAATAAACCGGGGGACTAGGGAACTGCCCATTGTGATCTTCCACGTAGTCGACAAGCAGTGGCTTCGACAGCCTCTTGTACTTCATCGAGCCGGCCAAATTGGTGCAAGAGACGACGTTGCTGGTCTAGCACGTCGAGGAGCAGGCCTTTTGATGAGTTTGAGATGAGGAGCTTGTCGTCTGATTCGTCGAGGTTTACAACGTCGCCCCAGTCTAGGAGTCGGTATTGCTCAGTCTTTAGACGCACGCGGAGGTACTGGCAATCGGACGGCATGTGCGTTGCCTCGGCGATAAGTTCATAGCCTGCAGTTTGTAAGTAACGTCCATTGGGCTGATTATGAACTCCGCTTACCTTGAATACATCCTGAGAAGACCTGGAAGGTCAACGACACAGCTGCAAGGCTTAGTTCTGCCATCGTTGTTACTAGAAATTTGAGGTGATATGTCCAGTGGCGTTGATAAATATGTTGGTTGAGATCACAATTGAAGATGACTGCAGGTGCCCAGGTACTTCATGAGGGGACAGAAAGACATGAGTCAAGAAACTGAAGAGAACGACGAAGTGGAAGTAGGCTGCAACGTAAACCCCACGAGGCTTTGGCAAGGCCTTCTTCGTCCCACATCGTGCAAGCGCCGTGTCTGCCCCGGCTCAGCCTCCATACGAAGTGAGACCACCTTAGGCGAGTCACGGGTTTTTTGACCAGGGCAGACCGGTGAACCATTTAGAATGTACTGCACATTCTCAGCGTCTATCGCGGTGGCACTCCATCGAAGGACAGCTCGAAAACATGTTTCTTTGGTCGCGATGGTAGTGGCCAGAGAGGGAGTTGGTGATGGTGCCATGGTGGAGGTCCCGCGAGGTCGCAAGCCACATTTGCACAGCCATCTGTGGCGCAAATGGAGCGGACGATCAGCAGGTCCACCAAACACACCGTCTTCCCCCATAGGGTCATGCAACATGCTTTCCCATAATTTTGAACGATGTTTTTGCGACTACCTACGAACACTTACTGCCTAAGTTAAGAGCTGCGATCAATAGCCACGTAGCCATCCACCTCAGTGGTCCCCCCATCCGCCATGGTCCTCAATATCCCCACCCCATGGCGCAAACCAAAGCCGCAAGCGACACCCCGCGACCCCTTCGAACCAGTCCCGTTCACCGAACTCGTCTTCCAAACCCCCGTAAAGCTCCTCCTCTACCACACCTACCACCTCATTACCCGGCTCCGCTCCGCGCCCACACCTTCTACCCCGCCCATACGAATAGTCTGCCTCTCCGACACGCACGGCCTCACCGTTGACAATGTCCCAGACGGCGATATCTTGATCCACGCCGGCGACATGTCAGTCCACGGAAGCATACCCGAGATACAAAAACAGGTGGATTGGCTAGCGAGTCTACCGCACAAAGAAGTAATAGTGATAAGCGGGAATCACGACACGTATCTGGACCCGCGGACACGGCCGTCGTTGCGCAAGGATCAAAGGACGGGTGCGATAGATTGGAAGAGAGTGCATTATTTGCAGCATCGGAGATTGAGTCTTACGATTGCTGTGGGGCCGGGTGAGGGTGATGGTGACTCTGTGCATTCCGAGACGCATTTGTTGGCGAAGGAGATAAAGCGTAGGAGACTGAGGGTTTATGGAGCGCCGCAGATACCGGTGTGGGCCGATGAGTGTGCATGCGTTTCAATATGAAAGGGGAAGAGATGCGTGGTCGGAGACTGTGCCGGAAGACACTGATATTCTCATCACGCATACTCCGCCGAAGTACCACATGGATCTGGCACTGCCTAGCGAGTTAGGCTGCGAGCATCTGGCAGCAGAAGTCCAGCGCGTGAAGCCCATGATGCATGTCTTTGGACACGTGCATTGGGGAGCGGGGCAAGAAGTCGTGTGGTGGGACGGCTGCCATGACGCCTATGCAAGAGGCATGGATGTCCGACCGAAATGGTTCGGGGGGCTGTTGAATCCGCGGCTCTGGCTGAACGTGTGTAGGGTTGCATACAGAGGTCTGAGAGGGCTGATATGGGACAAAGTCTGGGGTGGACAAGGTCAAAATACCGTCATGGTTAACGCTTCCCAGATGTACGGCAACACTGGGAACCTGGGTAATCCTATACAGGTCGTGGATATGTGACGAATCATGCTTCATGAACATAAGATCGATATATCATAATGTGTAAATAATTTGCGTCAGGCATAGCAGCATCTCACGGCATAAGTCAATTCATGCAGAAAGATTCTGTTGAACTGCCTTTGACTATTTCATTCGAGCCGAGTTCAACATGGAGACCAGGCTGTGTGCAGCCGTTCCCCGCGTAATTTTTGATCGGGTCATGAACACCATAAAGTCATGCCATGCCATGCCACAATTTCGTCCACCAGCACCCGAAAGTTCGCGCACACGCTCAGAGACGGCGACCACGGCGACCGCCCTTCCTTCGGGTGGAGTCGGAGGGAGTGGGGGTCACGTCCTCGATACGGCCAATGCGCATACCGGCACGGGCGAGAGCACGGAGAGCAGACTGGGCACCGGGGCCGGGGGTCTTGGTGCCGTTACCGCCAGTGGCGCGGATCTTGACGTGGAGGGCAGTGATGCCGAGCTCCTTGCAGCGGGCAGCTGTCCGGTATTAGTCCCTGTTCCGCCTTTCGCATTGTTCCGGACTAGACATACCGACGTCCTGGGCAGCCAACATGGCCGCGTAGGGAGACGACTCGTCACGATCCGCCTTGACCTTCATGCCACCGGTAACACCTATAGAATGTTCAGATATTGTATGTCATGGTGACGATAACAAGCAAATAGCTTACGGGAGATGGTTTCGCGGCCGGACAAATCGGTGATGTGGACGAACGTGTCGTTGAAGGAAGCGAAGATTCGGGCAACGCCGAAGACAAGCTCGCCCTGCGTTAACGGTCAATACGTGTTCCCACGCTGGCGTTCGCAGTTCAACTTGCCTCGCGGACTTGCGGTCCAAGCTGGATGTTTTCTGCGGCATGTCAGTTCTGTGGAAAATGCCGTGAGAGTAATATTAGCTTACCTTGCGCGCCGCGCTCGACCTTCTTCTTGGGAGGCATGTTGACTGAGGGTTTGCTGAGGTCGAGATGCGGAAAGTAGTGGGGGACGATCGAGGTTCAAGAAAGTTGCGCTCCGGAAGCGAATTCAATGTGTGTCGGGGCCACATTTTTCCGTGCCGCTAGCGCCTATCGCCGAACTTTTTACTGCAGAAAGTTGGCCAGGCCACCTTCAACCTCAATCTCGCCATGGTCGGACTTCTCGCACCTCACTGAGCCTCAACTTAGGTGCGACTCGATCAACATGGAGGTCCCGAAGAGCATCGGAATTATTGGAATGGGTGATATGGGGAAGATGTATGCCTGGCGCTTGAGTGCTGCCGGCTGGAAGTGAGTCGCTCAAGTCTCGTGAGCTCGCGGCGCGTACTCCTTGGTAAGTCAGCCTTATTCCTTCTGTTCTAACTGCTTGTCATGATGACTGTGAGTGCATTTGGCTCGAGTATGGCGTGTGCCTGTCCTGTCGCCGTCCTGGTTGCAGGTAATGGGTATGCTGCTGTCAATGATGTGAATTCTCGCTACCTAATTTTATACACCTCTGATCCTTCCACAATGCTACTTTGAGTTTGCAATTGCTTTCTCTGGATCTTGCTGACTGATGTCTCACAGGAACCTGACATCCATGGATGCTTCTATACCAGGTGCTAATCCCTTGATCAGGGTCAATGCTTGTGACATTCCTGAGAGGTTTGACTCATTGACGGAGGAGTTTCGGAGTAGCGTAGGGCATCCACCATGTATATCATTATAAATAGAACTGTGCTGAGTTTGTCCAGCCGAAAGTTAAAATCATGCAAACCGGTCACCTCGTCTCTCGTGTCAGCGACTACATCATTTACAGTGTCGAGGCGAAGAACATCGATGCCGTCGTGAAGCTATTCGGACCCTGTATGCTGTCTGTACTCCTGACCGTGTGTTGCAACTGATGGAAGCCCTAGCAACTAAGCTCGGAGCCACCGTGGGTGGCCAGACTTCTTGCAAAGCCCCAGAAATTGCGGCTTTTGAGAAGCATCTTCCTCCGGATGTTCACATAGTCTCTTGCCATTCTCTCCACGGACCTCGCGTTGACCCGAAAGGGCAGCCGTTGGTTCTCATCAAGCATCGCGCATCTGACGAAGCATTCGCATTTGTTGAAGAAGCGCTGTCATGCCTCCAATCCAAGCACGTTTACCTTAGTGGTGAACAGCACGACCGAATCACTGCAGACACGCAAGCCGTTACCCATGCCGCCTTTCTCAGCATGGGCGCTGCGTGGAAAGCCAACAACCAATTCCCTTGGGAATCGGCGCGCTACATTGGCGGCATCGAGAACGTAAAGATCAACATCACTCTTCGGATTTACGCAGCCAAATGGCACGTCTACGCCGGTCTTGCTATCTTGAATCCTGATGCGCAGAAACAGATCAAACAGTACGCGGAGTCTGTCACCGAACTCTTCAAGTTGATGCTAGGCGGTCATGGAGAGGAATTGAGAAATAGAATTATGGCTGCTGGGGAGGCGGTGTTTCATACTTCGACTCTCAACAAGCAAGAGGTGTTGTTGCGAGAAGATGTCTTGAATCGGTTTACGCTGGGTGAGCTCCCGGAGAAGCGACTTAAGAATAATCATCTCAGTCTGTTGGCCATGGTGGACTGCTGGTGGAAGCTGGGCATCGTTCCTTACGACCACATGATCTGCTCTACACCGGTACGTCCATGGTAGCTCGTTTGCTACTAGGAGGCATTTCTGACACGTATGCAGCTCTTCCGTATGTGGCTCGGCATCACCGAATACCTCTTCCGGAGCCCCGCTCTTCTCGAAGAAGCCATCAATACCGCCATCAACGACAACACTTTCCGTCGTGATGATTTGGAATTCACTTTTGCCGCTCGTGACTGGAGTCAGCGCGTGACTTTGGGCAACTTCGATGGCTATCGCGAGAAGTTTGAGACTATACAGGCTTATTTTGAGCCGCGGTTCCCCGATGCGACAAAGCTGGGCAATGAGATGATCAAAATCGTGCTGGAGCAGACAAGGGAATCATGATGGCGGTGGCATCCATGCAGCGCGAGGCGTATCAGTGCCTGTGTGGGCTAAAGAATCTGTAAATGACTTGGAATCGTGTTATAAGTCGCCAGTGTGACTTGCTAAGATGCTCTACAACACCAGATCGTGCTCAGCATGATACGAAGATATCTGTATAAAAAAAAGCAAGCCTTATTCATGTAGATAAGCCATTGTAGCGTGGAAGCATTTGCAGCGTCTGCCCTGTTGTGCGGCGCCCTGTGGTAATGATGTGCGCAGGCATGACGCGGATCTCCGATGACGTTGTTCGCTTTGAAGCTTGGCTAGAACAAACACAAGCTTCCCCGACACTCTTACGCGGGAGGGGCGCACTCCTCCTACGGCTTTCCTCTCCCTTTAACCCTTCCTTCTCTATTTGAAAAGCTCTGGACGAGCTACTTCGGCGCCATGACGAAGAGTGAGGCTCGCCAGACGAACATGGATGTTGACTACGTGATCAGCTACCGGTTTGCGAAGACGGGTGAGTGTGCCGGGCGGTGGGGTGGCGGATAGACTAAATTTGACATGTTACAGAAAAGGCGAAGGCAGTCGCGCAATTTGAGAAGCTTGTCGAGGCGCTCGCCTCGGTGGGTTTGCAGACCGAGGTTCGCAATGGCGGCGCTCACTCTGTGCTGCTCTTCGCGAGAGTCGCGTCGGACGAGCACCTGTTCGGCGAGGTGTACAGATCACGGTACATAGTATCTTCTCTTCCATTCTGCAAAGTCTGACCTTCTTTGCAGTGTCCACGACTGGGTCCACGGCGTACGAGCTGCCGCCCCTCCAAAAGCCCGTGAAGCGCTCGAGGAAGAACCCCTCTACGAAGCCGAGCGTCTACGCATCATATACCAGCTGATCACGAACCCGGTAGCTGATGGCGGAGCGGGCATTACACCAAAGGAGGGCGAATGGGAGAACGTGGAGTCGATATTCGCCTTGCACGATCGTGCATACAACAATGATTGGATCAAGAAATGGACCTCGTCCTACTTCCTTCAGACAGAGGATCTGGACGATATTCGCAATCGCCTGGGAGAGAAGGTAGGAACAATGTTAGTGATTGAAAAAGAGATGGGCTAATATGTGCAGATTGCCTTCTACTTCGCTTTCACCCAGTCGTACTTCATGTTCCTCGCCTTTCCTGCTGCCTTCGGCACCGCCGCCTGGCTCTTCTTTGGTCAGTTCTCGGCCCTCTACGGTATCGTGAGCGCTCTGTGGTGCATAGCCTTCAGCGAGTGGTGGAAACATCAAGAGGTTGATCTGGCCGTACGTTGGGGAGTGCGCGGCGTCTCCCGCATTGAGAAGAAGAGGAAGAACTTCCAACACGAATATACGACCACGGACCCCGTTACGGGCGAACAAGTCGGTATCTTTTCGGTCACGACGCGATTGCAGAGGCAGCTACTCCAAATCCCATTTGCTTTGGCAGCCGCCTTACTGCTGGGTACATTGATTGCGACCTGCTTTGGCATTGAGGTGTTCATATCTGAAGTCTACAATGGACCTCTCAAGTCTATTCTGGTATCTCTCCCTACAACTCTCGCTGCTTTGCTCACAATATCTAGGTGTTTATCCCTACTGGCATCCTGACGACAGTGATGCCCGTCCTGTCCAGCATTCTCACCAAGATGGCGACCCAGCTTACAGACTACGAGAACTACGAGACCGATGCCGCGTATCAGACTGCTCTTGTACAGAAGATCTTTGTCATCAACTTCATCACCTCGTACCTACCTATTTTCCTTACAGCCTTCGTCTACGTTCCCTTCGGTAACCTGATCGTTCCCTACCTCGACATCTTCAGCCTCACTGTGAGGCCTTTTGCCGAACATGAAAAGCAACTCCAAGGCCCGGGAGCAGATTGGACTATCAACCCCGATCGCCTTCGCAAACAGGTCATTTACTTTACTGTTACCGCACAAATCGTAAATTTCGCCATGGAACTGATAGTCCCCTATGTCAAGCGCCGCGTTTTCTCCAAGCTCAAAGAGATGCAGTCCGCACGCGCTGCAAAGTCTGGCGGAACATCCCCTGCATCTTCTGTCAATGACCCACCGAAGGACGCTGCAAAGTCTGGCGGAACATCCCTTGCATCTTCTGTCAATGACCCATCGGAGGACGCTGAATTCCTCAAGCGCGTTCGCGAGGAAGCTGATCTGGACGTCTACGATGTAACCACCGATCTCCGTGAAATGGTCCTGCAATTTGGCTATCTAAGTCTCTTCTCGGTCGTCTGGCCGCTCACTGCCGTCTCCTTCCTTATCAACGACTGGGTCGAGCTCCGTGCCGATGCGGCGAAGATCTGTGTCCAAATGCAACGTCCTACACCCTGGCGCGCTGACACCATCGGCCCATGGCTGGATTCCCTCAGCTTCCTTACCTGGCTCGGCAGCCTGACAACCTCGGCCATCGTCTACCTTTTCTCAAATGGTGGTCTCGGCCCCGGCGGCTCCCCCTCCAATGTCCGTGGATGGGCCCTCCTCCTTACCATCCTGCTCTCCGAGCACGCCTTCTTCGTCGTACGCTGGGGTGTCCGTGTCGCCATCTCTAAACTGTCTTCCCCGGGTCTGCAAAAAGAGCGACGTGATAGGTTCTTGGTGAGGAAGCAGTACTTTGAGGAGAACCTAAGGGATCTGGAGAGGCTTCCCAAGATGGCAGAGAAGGAAACAGAGATTACGAGGGAGAGTCTGGAGGAGGACGCGCGTGCGAGTACTCTGAGAGAGAGCAGTGTTGAGCAGAGGTTCTGGGGACGACAGAGAGGATGGAGGGAGACGGTCAGCGTGGGGAGGGATTTGATTGAGAAAGCTGAGGTAGAGAAGAGTCCTGAGAGGAAGAAGGAGCTTTGAGATGGAGGTCGCGGAAGGACCTAGCGACAACATGGCCTGAGAAAATTCGATGCGGTGATCAGAGGGAAGGCGATGATGAGTGCAGTGCGTGAGTCGCATGACGAATGAGAGATGATATATACCTACCACGAACAGACATAATGTATTTTGCGACAGGAATTCTTGACGAACATGACGCTTTTATTACACGGAGGATCTATCTACAAGGAACAAAAAAGGTATCTCCTGTTTCCTAGTCCCATCCGCTCCTCGCTCCACAAATACAAATACAAATCCTATCATACAATCCGCCTACCAGAGATACTCTGCATTACACATCCTCACCTCCTCCATGTCTCTCCACGTCGGATGCATCTTACTCCCCTGAGGCGGCAAAACCCTTCTATTCCACAGCCTCGCAAACCGCCTCGCGCCCTCCTCCTCACTAAACTCAATGACCCACCGATTGTACACCTTATTCATGATAATCTGATTGATGTCCTTTGCGTTCTGCGCTCTCTCCCAATCATCCTCCTCGCCGGAGTCGTTCCGATTGTGGTTCCACGTCTCGAGAAAGTCGAGGGCGGGGTTATCGCCTGTGCGGTCTGCAGAGGCCGATTTCGTAGCTCTCGCAGCGCGCGGGCTAGCCGAGGAAACGGGGAGGAATCTGGCTTTGAGGTTGATGATGTCGCGCAGGCGGAGTACACTCGCCTGATCGCGGAGGAAGGGCCAGGAGAGACCGCGCTTAGTGGAGTCTTTCCCGAAGAGTTGGAACATGTCGTAGGGCGAGGGTTCGTAGCCTTCGACGTGGAAGAGGACTTTGTGGATGGGTTTGCCGGTGGGAGTCGTGGTTGGGACGATGGGCTTGTAGCCGCCCACTTCGATGAGGTGGGAGAGGGCTGGGTTATAGGGCTGCATGACAGTATTCAGTTGGAGCTTCTGGTTGGGAGGAACGAGGAGATAAGACGAGGTGGCTGCATGGAGATCTTCGCCGTTTTCGAGGAAGCCGGGGGGCGGAGGGATGGCGGACAAGATGCTGCTTGGTTGGTGGAGCTGGCACAGCTTGTGCAGACGGTAGGCATTGTTCTGGTATCTAAGAGCTGCCTCGGGGTTTTTGAAAAGCAGGTAGTAAAAGGGTAACCTTTCCAAACTCAGCGGGTCTCTTCCAGGGATGACTTTGTAGAATTCTCCGTCGCGGGCCCATGTTTCTATGTGCTTTCCCTTGGGGATCAGGCGGCGGAAGTCCGCTTCTGTAAGCTCAGTGCTGCAGTGTAGGAGCTGGAGCGCTGTGACCTTCTCCGAATGGTTTTTGAACGCTTCAATACTTTTGACGCTCGGTTATCTTGTCATTGGGATGTGTTTTTCTGATCAGAGGAGTAGAGTCGGGAAGATTGAGCTTCGGATAAGGGTTCCGGTTGGGATGAAACGGATGCGTGTAATTGGAGACCTCAGGGAAAAGCTCGTCCAGAAGTGACTGGTCGCTCATCTCACCTGCTTCTGGAGAAGCTGGTGCCGGAGACGGTCCAGGAGCGACACGCTCCTTTGCGACCGGCAGAATGGATTCATCAGTACCTGGTGTCATGCTTGAGTAGTCCGAAGACTTCATCGACCTTGACTGCGTATGAATTTGACGGACCAGTCTCTGACTATCTCCATTGTTCTCAGCTGCCGATTCATAAGATAAGAATGCATCGGGCCGAGGTGGCTTGTTCCTAGCTCGGTTGACGCCGTTCTCAAGAATATGCAATGCATCGGGCCGCGTATGCTCATTGCCAACTTGTTTAACTCCCTTTGTAGGGACAGACAGTGCATCCGACTGCGGAGACCTCTTCGCGCCTTGTTCGAAACCTTTGCCAGGAACAGACAGTACATCTTTCTCAGACGCTTCGAGCTTGGAATTATGTTGCACAGGCTGAGAAGGTGCCGCACGCTGTACGTTAATATCCGATAGTTTCGTAAACCATTCTTGCAGAATTCTGACCTGTTCAGCGAGTTGCTTTAGCTCCAGCTTCAAATCTTCGTCCGGTTCTACTGTAGATGACCCGACGGGGTTCTCTCCCTTCGAAACAGGCTCCTCTTTCTCTGATCTGGGTGGCGGTACAGTATCTGGAATACTGGACTTCTCCATTGACGACACTTCGAACGTATTGGCTTTCGAAGGAGCATCATCGTGTTTAGCATTATGCCGATCTCCAGTGAGAACCAAAACTCCTTTTGTGAAGTGTTTTCTTATGAATGATACGCTCTCCATGTTCCCTTTTTGGTTAATAGCCCTGGAATTCGATGGCTCGTTTTGAGGGACTGCTACGAGACCCTGAAATGGATCTAGCGTCTGTGTTAAGGTTGCAGATTTGACAATCTCATCATTGGGAACGGAAGTGGATGCTGTAGACGTAGTCGAGCCGGAACGACGCTGGGGCAACTTTTTACTTGTCGATTTAGACGTATAGTTTGTGGTCTTAGCATTGGAATTGGTCTCGACTTTCAGCTTTTTAGTAGTTCGCTCCGGCGCCCGACGGTACAGGTCGAAAGCTGCGAGTAACTTGGAGTCCTTTGCCAGCGTTGCCTGTTCGTGTGCCAGGCTTAGATATTTGTGGATATGCCCCGGAATTGATCGAGTGCGTGGAGATGGCATAGTATCGAGAGCTTTCACAGCGCCAACAAGACAAACCAACGACTTTCGATGTAGTTTTTCGGCGCTTCTGCGTTTTGCTGCGAAGAGCTTCTCCAGTGCACTCATGTTCATATGCTCCAAACAAGCGGGAGACGACTGAGCGTGGCGCCGGGCTTGATGTATCGAGAAAAACGTCTTCTGACAGGCCCAGCACGCGAACACGTGGCTATGGCCAGGTTCCTCAATCCAGCATGTCTCGTTCGACAACAGATGCTCGGTACGCAGTTTGTTCGTCGCGAACTCGGCCCGACATGTCTTGCAGGCTTTTTTCCGGACAAGCTCCCCGGTATACAGAGCACTTGTTTCTCCCCATTCTTTGCAATTCCACGTGGCACGGAATGCGTCACGGGGGCGGTCGGCTCGCTTTTGCAGGGCTTTATCGCGACTCGAGAATGCGGCCGGCCAGCATGCCACGTCCTCTTGCGCATATACGTGGTGGCGCAGCTTCCCGTGCGTCTCGAAGGTCGAGCGGCAGACATGGCAGGTTTTGGCGTTGGTGTACTCGGGAGGTGACGAGTGCTGGGGGTGCGCAGGTGTCGTGGGCGGATGGGCAGGAGGGGGAGAGGTGGACAGCGCAGGAGGGGGAGAGGTGGACAGCGGAGGAGGGGGAGAGGTGGACAGCGGAGGAGGGGGAGAGGTGGACAGCAGCGCAGCGCCGCGGGCTACGAGGGACCCCCACCATCCCGTGCGCGGTGCCTGCTGTTGAGAAGCGGTGGGCGGCGAGCCATCACCGCCGCCCGGCGCGTCGTCATCGCGTCGAGCAGGCAGCGCGTCGCGGGCGCGGTCGGACGCCCAGCGGGCCTGGAGAGAGCTCCACGGGGGGGGACATGGCCGTAGAGGTCGTAGGAGGCGCGGCGGCGGCGGCATCAATCCGTCACATGGCACGCTTCGTGGTGTTGGCCCAGCCCGCCAGAAAAGTTGGGAAGCCTCGGGCGCTTAGTCATCGCCCGTCCATCCACCGCACCGCCACACCGCAGTGCACAATTTCGTCCCAGCGAAGGAATATTCGCCATCATGACGGCGACAGCCTTCACCCTACGTCCGCTGGAGCGTACCTCTGGGAGCAGCAGCCTCGACCAGGCCGCTTTCCGCGTCCACCTCTCCGCAAAAGAGCTGCAGAACTTGGGCCTCGCACCTGGCGCCCGCATCCGCATCATAAGCACCACCAAAGGCTTCCGCGGATTTGCTCTCGCTTGGCTTGCCCAGCAGACTAACACAGGGAACAAGCCTATAGCCAAGGTTTCGGATCTGTTGCGGGAGAGATACGAGCTGACGCTCACGGATGCCATCTTTATAGAGAAAGTCAATGAAGCCCCGACGGCCGTCAATTCGGTCGACGTTACCATCTCACAGTCCTCAGACGCACTCAGCAGGTACTCCACGGCCCAAAAGTTGACTTCGTGGACCAAGGTTGCACTGGGTATGCTGGAATAGAACATCTTGTACATTTCTCTACTAACATCCCCAGCCGAACTAGAAATTCTAGCGCCAGGATGCTCTTTCGACATAGAGAAGAGACCCAAATCGTTGGGCCAAGGCTCGAAATTGCGTATGACAATTACAAGCGTCGATCCTGACTCAGATGAAAATCACCCCCTGTTCTTTGATCTTGACGACTCCCATGTGGCCTTCACATCCGACCTCACGCTCAAGGCTATCGAGCGCAGTACCGTTCTACGCATCCAAGGCAGTGGTATCGGCGGCCTTTCTGACCATATCAAAACCATCAACAAGAACCTTGCATTTATTTCAAGCCCGGCTTTTCCCCTTTCCAATCCGCGCCTCCTCGGGCCTACGTCTTTTCTCCTACATGGTCCGGAGGGCTGTGGGAAAAGTCTGCTGCTTCAGCGTCTATCTGAGGTTTCCTGGCACAAAATTTACACACTGGACCAGAAATGGCTGGCTGCAAATCGGAAAGGGCAAGCTGAAGCATTATCGGAACATGTCTTTGACGCCGCCCTCAGAAATCAGCCCGCCTTGATTGTGATAGATGATCTCGACAAGTTCATACAGAAAGCGGAAACCCTGGTGAGTCAAATGCAACTGGAGTTGAAGAGGCTCAAGAACACCAAAGTAGTAGTCGCGGCAGCTACCCGCACGATCTACGATGTTGATGCTAGCCTTCGCTCTCCGTTAGGACTCAGGATTGAACTTGAATTATTCCCTCCAGACGTCAAGCAAAGAGAAGATATACTGGAGCAGATATTGAACCCCAGCATGGACACTACGAATCTTGATCTGGCATCCTTGGCCGAACGGTGCCATGGTTTTGTTGGTCGCGACATTCATAAACTCTGCGTTTACGCTAGATACCATCGTCGGGATCAGATCAACGACTCTTTGGGAGATGCTGATAAGGATACGTTAAATGAGGTCCTTGAAAAGGTAGAATTCGTAAGACAAGAGAACTTCGACGCCGTCATCGATCAGATTCAACCCACGGTCCTTAAAGGAGGTATCCTTGAAGTGCCCAAGGTCAAATGGTCTGACATTGCTGGAGTGGACCATGTGAGAACGCGGCTTGAGTCAATCATTGTTCGCCCATACAAGGTAAAGACCAGAGTTTCCAGCTTTTGCCAGGCACTCTATATTAACCGGACGTAGTTTCCTGACCTGGATATCAAATTCGGCGCTCCCCAGTCGCTCAAGGGTGTCTTGCTGTACGGCCCCCCTGGCTGTGCAAAGACTCTGATAGCCCAGGCCGTCGCTACAGAATCCAACCAGAATTTCCTCGCTGTCAAAGGGTCAGAGCTTATCAAGATGTACGTCGGAGAATCTGAAAGGGCCATCCGGGACGTGTTCCGTCGAGCGCGCGCTGCTAAGCCATGCATCATCTTCTTTGATGAGATTGACTCAATTGGCAAATCGCGCGAAAAGACTCAAGAGAGTGGTCTCAACGTTGTCACTACACTGCTAAATGAGATGGATGGCATCGAAGCTCTCAAGGATGTCTTCATCATCGGGGCAACAAACCGGCCTGACATCCTAGACTCGGCACTGCTCCGCGTGGGTCGCTTCGACGTTCATTGCCATATCGGGCTACCAAATCAGGAAGCAAGACGACAGATTCTCGAGATCCACACCAGGAAGTGGCCGCTTGCGGAAGATGTGGATCTGAACATGCTCGCCTTCAGGACGGAAGGGAGCAGCGGTGCAGATATCAAGGGCTTGTGTGCTGGCGTTGTGGAAATGGCTAAAACGGACCATCAACTTTCCCCCGAGAGCCCGGCTGAGGTTCGCATGAGCCACTTCGACGCGGCCCTGAAGGAGCATGTTCCGCGTACGCTGGCTGAAGAAGCCGCTCGTTATGAAGGATGGCGACCCGGGAAGCCGTTGGCTGCAGAATGAAGCATGCGGAAGAAGGCTCGGAATCAGCCGCATGAAGTCCCAGTCCCGTCTAGCAAGTTGGAGACCAACAGAGGTTCTCCCGATTCGTTTACGAGAATAACTGGAGGCATTGGGCAAGCTGAGGTGAGATGTTCGATGCGGGGACGGACATATTAGCCGCAGGCATGGCGCGAAGAGCGGCAGCTCGCGGCCAAACATGTGAGCTAATCTTCCGACGCGCCGGTTGCTTCCCACCAGCTTACGCAGGTTCCCGTACGTAATGTTGGCTGTTTTGTAGTACAAGGTTGTACCTGAACTGAGCGGCAACGTCACCGTATGCACTATGTTCATCCGATCCCACATGCCGGGAAAACGATCAACAAGAACGCCTGGTGTTTGAGAACATGTTGTCTTTCGTTTTGCTGTGTCCAGCCCGAGGCGCACTTGTCATTTCAGCCGTTGACGCTGACATCCTTGCCTAGCGTGTGGAAAAGGCGAAATTGCGCACAGGAGCGTGAAACCGGGGCTCGTGCGCATGAGTGGCATCCCCACCATGTCGGAGGTTCGAGACAATCGATCCCAGTTAATTGCAAGGTCTGTTGCTGTCGCAACTCGCCATTGTCCTGAAATTCAGCCAATCCAGAGCCCTGCAGTATCCTGATCCGCATTGTGACGCATGCTTTATTCCCTCATTTTACGCGCAGGCCCTAACTCGTGTAATTTGTTCCTGACGCCCAGTAGTTGCAACGTACGCGGCTTAGCAGCCAGAGTCTACACTAGTGTCATCGTGGTAGGGCATGAATCCGTCCCGATAGGCGGGACGCTCAGTGTTCGGTCGCGATTCTCAATTTCCTTTTGCTATTCTTTCTGCTCTTCATCTCGCACTGCCTTTCCTTCCTTCTGTTCTGTTTGCGCGTCCTTTGGTTCTCCTAAGAACCGTCCGTTCCTTACCTGTCGATCATTACATTTCAGTCGCTCCTTCATCATCATCTTGAGCCAGTCTTGACACCTACTAAAACTTCTTGAAACCGCTATGGCTAGGATGTTGAGCAGGTCGAGATCTTTCCGAATGCTGAGAGGTGGACACAAGGATATGCACCCACGGGAAGCTGCCGAACCAACGCCACAGCCCACTTTATCACCTGCCGATGCCACCAGATTAAAGGCGCTCCCGCCTGTCACACGAGCAGAAAGCAGAGTTGAAACTCCCGATCCCGAGATGCTGCAACGGCCAAGGACTTCGAGCGGGCCAGGTGATCGCTCAACGCTGTTCCACAAAAAAGTATCACCGATCCAACACCCCGAAGACCACGGCTTTCAACTATCATATGTGTCGCCTACGAAATCTGCAACAGTCCTCTACACTGCGGAGGTGCTTGAAGACCAGGAAGGAATAATCGGCATAGCGCTCGGAAGTCCTACCATGGCCCCGCAACACTGGAACAACCCACCTTACTCGACCGACTTCGGCACCCAAAAGCACGGCAATATCACTGAGATCTCTTCCAACAACCACTCTCCGAGACCTTTTCCTCAAGCAACTGCAAATAACGAAGAGGCACGGAAGCCCAAGATCAGTCGATGGAAATCACTTTTCAAAAAGACTGCGCCGCCACCCCGTTCGCAGGACAAAGATTCTTTCTACCAACTAGTAACGGCAGTGACCTCTACGCGCTTTCGCAGCTCTCAAGACAATGATTCTGTAGATTCTGGATCACTCGTGCAACAACCGGAGGTCGCTGATGCGAGACCATCACCAACATACACATTCAAACCCGATATTAGACAGTCGCGCATGGTGCCTAAGGGATATCCACAGCCAGCAATAGACACCAGGCCACGGGCTCTGACTACCGGAGCGACTCCTGCGAGCATATCAAAGCCACCACTCTCACGCTTCGCTCTGGACCCGACACCTCATTCAGCCTCCGACAGTCCTGTGGCAGTCCCTGCATTGACACTATCTGGCGCGTCTCAACCCACATCTCCTCGGAGGACCGATGACAAACCTCTCCTTGATGTGGACATACCTTCCGTGCGCATGGAGCGATATAGTGTCATGTTCAGCGGTCTACTCCAACAACAGGCTACAAGCACCTCCTCGTCGCTCTTGCAAAGGCGACAAGGCAACTCGGACAAGCCAAAGCCCCTAAACGCGTTGTCAACGAAGGTACGTTACGCAGAAGGTATCTAGACGGATCTTTCTCTAATGTGTCACACAGAACGACGAGCGCCAGTCTCGAGAGGGACCTCTGCAACGAAGGGCAACCTCGCCCAACCTACCATCAAAATCTCCTTCAGCTCACTTGTCGCTCTTCCCATCAGCAAACACTAGCAGGACACCATCACCACGTCCATTGCCCGTAATGGGACCGCGGGCATTACAGCGTTCGAAGACTGAATCAGCAAGCTCATCAGTCCAACAGACATCCCCACAACGTGCGCAAAAACGCAGCGTCCCTTCTCAAAGTTTTACGAGAAGGACGAGACAGCAGCCGGATTACGCAGACGTCCCATCACTCTCACGTACTTCTAGTCCCGCTTCGGAGCTCAGCTTTGATTCGGACACGGAAAGTATCACAACAGTTGCGACGCCCATCGCCGTACCGAGATCGCTGAAACTACCGATCCAAGACAACGAACCAGTATGGGAGATCATCCAGAAAAAGCCATCCATGAATACGGTTACTAAAGCATCTGCGCTTCAATCTCACCCTACTAGTGGGTCGCAACCATCCCCAGCTATTAAGGAGCCTCTATCGGCTTCGCGCAGCCCAGGACTCGGGCGCACACGGTCTCATGCAGCCTTGTCACCTTCTCCGCGATCAGCAACCCGCTTTGAGAATACCACGCAGGCGACGGTTGGTGTAGCACGGTCCGTGTCGGTGTCTCGAGCGACCAAACCCGATAGGCTGCTGAGTCCGCACACGGCACTAGCGGGGTCGCCGGGAGACAATTTGAGCCCTAGCAGGTTCATCGACAGCAAGCCGCTTACACCCACTCTGGTTGAGTTGAAGAATCGGAGAAGCCAGAGGGTGCAGTTGGTGGAGGCTTGAGTTTGAACTTTCTACTTTTTCATATTGCATGATCTATATTCCCTTTGTCGGCCCGTAAGCCTGCTGCGTCCGGCTTCGGTGCCTTGGTTGTTTCTTTCCCACCCTTGTCATTTTTTTGGAGCAGCGTAAAGACATGATGATTGTGGAGTTCCTGCGTTTCGGCGTTTCTTCGTTATGCGAGCAGAGCCGTGGCGGAGTTTCGTAACACACTCGGTCCCAGGTTTTGGGTCGGTTTATGCCCAACTTGCAGGAGCAAGTCTTGACTTTCAGTTGTTTTGTTCACTATCGACCGCAGCGCGGGATCATGGATAGAGTCATTTTGGTTTGGGTGGCATTTAGATACCAGAGGCACTTGTGCCATGTTTCCCAGTTAGGATTGATTCGTTTCCACACTGCAAAGCGCCCCTTTGAACTCGGCATACGACGCGATGACAATCTATTTGTTGGGCGTGGCACGCCGATCCAACTCGAAGCTTTCTGAAAATTTTGAGTGTTGTTGGATGTGGCAGACGAGAAAAAGTGACTCGGACGCCGTGGTCACTTTGTATGTTGGGTGGAGTGCGCAAGATGACCCAACTGGCATGGGGCGCAGCTTGTGGCACGTGAGCAGTTCCCTCCCGACTCTCTTGATCCTCCTCCAGAAACTCTCCCCGGCCATTTCTCCATCATTGCACATTTGTTGGAGGATGGTGATCTTCACGACCCACAATGCAGGATTGTGTTCCGCTGTTCGGTAACCAACGTGTCTATTTCCAGCGCTCCGAGCCCCCCGGCCGCGTCTTCTACTCGTCACTTTCTCTCCGATGGACCCCGTCGAGCCGATGACAGCACTCAGGGGTCCGCTTCCCCGCGCGAAAGCACGGGAACCGGATTGCGAGTTTGAAATAGGTTAGACTTACACTCGCAAGGTCAACAACTACACAGCCCCTGCAGCCTGCAGCTACGCCTCCGGGATTGCAGCTCGAGGCGCGACCTACCTCCGTGCCTCTACGGTCCCTATCTGCCTTTCTACCGTCCGCCATTAGTAGATATCTAGATAAATCAGGCGATGAATATGACAACACCGAAGTGTTGTATCCCGACTAGACGGACGAGGCTTAATATCGTGTTTCAAATCAATTTATTCTCAAATATCTCTCTGTTTCTTCTTCAACCTTGCAATTATCGCGAATCCCTCTGCCTTTGATACTGAAGCACGTGTAGCTATCAACTAGCACATCTGCAGAAATAAAAGACTTTAATCTATTGTTAGGATCCGTCTATCTTGGAGTTTGGGGAAGTCCCTGCTCTTGCTGCCGTCCTACATTTCGTCTTTATTTCGACACCCTCCCCGGGATAACAGGATACCTATTGGACAACGTTAGCATTGATCACAATCTCACTTTATGATCAAGGCCCCCAATAATGACGGACGTGATCGAGTTTGAGGTATGTTCCAATTTTTCGTGCGAGTTGCGAGCATTATACTGGCGTTACCACCACCACATTACCATCTGCAGAGAAAAACACGAACCTAAACGTCTGACCCATATTCTAATAGCCTCATCACTGTAGGTCTTCTCCGCCGTCGCTGCCGTTATATCAGCTTTTCATGGCGGAGCCGAGCTTCTTGCCCGTATCAACAAGCGGAGGACCCGGGAAAATGATGTACAAACCAAACCACTTGACAGAAAGCAAGTGCAAATTTCACTTGAGACTGCAGAGCTCCAGGTAGGCTTTCGCTTCAGTGTAGATGAAGCGCGGTTCGGAGATACAGTCCGTGTAGGAGATGGTTTGTCCACGTCCGAACTCCGAAAGCAACACCTGTACTGACGAAAACGCAGCTATCGCACGCAACCGTCTACTCCAAATCGCTGTAGTGATCCAGACTGATATTATTATGATTTTACAACTCGCAGCTAAATACGAAGACACGGTCATCGATTTCAAAAAGTTGCACACAGCGGCTGTCGCAAATCGCAGAGACGCAATTGATGCTCTGGATGAGCTGAAACGAAGGATACTCGTGCAAAGGCCCTCGCCATGTCCATGTTCCGGTTCGCCTGATATGTTTGGTAACGACCAAGGGTTTCCCAAGACTGCGCCAGCCTCGCGGACTCCTTCTGAACCCGTTTCAGAAGAATTCTTTCCCGATACAGTTAGTAGATCTGACAATGGAGATTCGAAAAACGATTTATCCGCCTCATTGGTCCGATACTTCTACGAGCAGCGGAGGGGACGTGCTGTCTCCAATACTGCAAATTACTTCCATCTCCTCGATTCTGCAGCAAGAGACAACAACTTCCGACCCGCACTTCGTCATTTACTACAAGGGAAAAGTTCAAAAGAGCGGGCTCTTATTATGAAAGACATTGACGAGATTATTGTCGCATATCAGGGCTTGAGGATAGAGGGCGATAGGGCAGATGCGCTGGCGAAACTGACTGGCAATGAGGAGAGTTCAAAGAGAGACACATTATTTGTGTTTCAGGGGGGCGTTGGGCGTCTGGAGGACGTGAAGACACTCCATCAGAACGCACCCCAACTACTCAAGGAACTTCCACCGTTACCTAAAAGCTCGGACACGCAATACCCTGCCTATATCCACAACGTCATCAACAATGATGACGACCGCAGACTGAGCGAGTGGGTCGAACGCCAACAACGACAACAACGACAGCACGTCATACCGATGGCATCAAGATGGTCAACAACATCAACAGGAAGCTCGGCCTCCTCGGAGCACACATTATGCTCGTCCGATCCGCCATCACTATACTTTCAAGACTCGAGGTCTCCGTCACGCGCATCGACAGCATCGCCTGCAGAACCAGCCTCGCCAACAACCCAATTCTTCCCCAGCCATCATGCGAACTCTGCATGTTCCACCAAGCCCTTCTGGTCGTTTGGGACAGCAAAAAATCCACCAAATACCTCTTCGCTCGCTGCATCCCGCGCGGACTCTCCTATGCGTCAAACTACTTCTCGATCTCTCGCTTCATCTCGAGCGAACTCTCCCATGCGCCAGGTTCCTTCACACAGTGCGGCTTCCTCCCGCGCCAACTCTCCCATCCGTGAGGCTCCTTCGCACAGTCTTGCTCCCTCCCGCGGTAGCTCGCCTATGCGTTACCCTCCTTCACGCTCTCTCACACCAACCTCTACCGCGCAACGTCCTCGTACACCCATCAGTAATAGCCGGGACGCCTCACCCGAGCCTCGAGGCCGCTCACGGGTCCACCTTCTTCCCACGGACGACTGGCGCTATAACAATGACGCTAGTCACAGGTTACATCCGCTTCGTTCCCAAAACTCCCCATCGCAACTCTCCCGAGCTCCCTCTTCGTCCCAAATATCAGTCACTACTTGCTTGACACAGACATCGACTACTTCGTCATTCAAGTCAACCATCACGACGGCCGCACAAGAGAAGATGATGAAAGGACGGCCCTGCAAGGACAATAACTACTGGGGATTCTGCAAGGGTGCTTGGGCGACACGAGAAGATATCAAGAAGGGATTGGTCGTCACTGCAAAACCGGAAGGCATGTTTACTACAAAGGATGTGTGGCAGTGCAAAACACTGCTTGTTTGAGGGTCCATCGTTCACTGTCCCACACCGAACGAAGAAGAACAAGAAGGAAGTCGTCGTCAATCCCAATGTCCACGTTTCAGCAGCTGGAGTGCGATACCGCTGGTCCTTCCTTGCGAAATCGCACGTCAAGAAAATAAGCTTTGCATCTGGTTCTCGTCCGAACTCACCCTCCAACGTCGATGCTAAATACAACTACGGCTGCGTCATCTGCAGCGTGGAGGGCAACGTATCGGGTATATATGGGAATGTCGAGACATTGATGAATCATGTTGCGCATGAACATGTATGGGACGGTGGTATGAGCGATGCCGTTATGATGAGGAGTAAGCTCGTTGTAGGGAGGGTTGCGGCAGTGACGAGGAGTGGGATATCAACATCCCCGGTAAAGAGGTATTATTATTCTAAGCCTGGTTGGACCTGGTCCTCCGTCTTTGATAGTAACCGGAGCCTCGTGGTGCTTTGTCTCTTTTGCGTTAGATTTTTTTTTCTGGTTTCATTTTAGCGTTCTCGTCTGTGTTAGCGATTTTCAAGATTTTCTCTTGCGTTATTTCTTGGAGTCGGTAGAAGGTGGGCTTGTCTAGATACCCTGGTGCGATATCCACTCATACGTCTATACGTCTATGTCTATGTTTATGTCTATGTCTATGTTTATCTATGTTTACATTGCTGGCAACGGAAAGAGCCTCTCTAACGTCCCTCTAGCCACAAGCATCCTCTATGTATCCCTCCAGCCTAAGCATCATCCTACCTACTCATACAACACCAAACACCTCACCTCCACCGACCTCCTCAGCGGCGCATCGGCCACCTGATTAACCTCCTGCACAGCCCCATGCGCCACCCCACCCAATCTCCATCTCCGCGTGGAGTCGAAGTCAACAAACAAGAGTGCCTCGCTAGGCTCCATCTCACTCACATAACAAAACCGGTACTCTGGATGATACCTCAAGCCGCGAATGTGCGACTTGTAGTTGGAGCGCGTGTACACCGGGTCCGCGAGACTAGTAGGATGAATCGGGATAGACGACGGGTCGAGGAGGGCAAGCGGCATCTGGAACACGGGAACACCGACGGGACGCCATACGTTGACGATAGCCCAGTGGCGGGATGACCAGTGCGAAGCTTCGTGTGCGCCGAGTACGCGTTCGAGATGAGCTTGGGCGGTACTTGCGTCGTTGTCGATGTGGAAATCTGGCACGGGTGTGGTGGGGTAGCTCTTCACTTTGTGCACCGCGGTGGGGCTTTGCTGTCTGTAGCGGTGGTGGAAAGCGATGACTTCGACGGAGCCGGTGATGCTCTTGACTAGGTCTTCGCATTCTTCGTAGTAGGCCCTTAGTGCGCTGTGTGTTGAGGAAACGGCTTCGTCTGGGGATGTGAAGTCGCGCTCTCGTATGCAGGATGTGGCTGCTACTTTTTGGAATCCGTTTGGTTTGGATGCGGGGTTGGGGGGTGAGGGTGCGAATGTCTGTTAGGTGGATTTTTCGGGTGGTGGGTGGGAGGAGGTTGGATTGGCCGGAGGTGTAGTCGAGGAAGGCGAATTTTCCGTCTTTAGTACCCGCGAAGAATTGGGCGGTTGCTAGTGTCATTGTGGTGTTTTGAGCTTTGAGTAGTTTTGAATAGCAATTCCGCGAACGAGGGCATGATTCTGATATACGTTGTTGCGGACCATTTTGGGATGAGTAACGGTGTATAACTCAGTTAGATGTTGGTGGCGCTTTGTTGGTCTGGTTTAGCGAGTGGTATAACTGGTGTTCAGGATCCCTATTTGGGGGCTTCTGTATGGAGGATTCTACAACCACGCGAACGCGCGGAGAACTTGTTGTCAATGATGTTGTTGTTCCTATTGTGAGAGTTTGAAAAGACCTCTTCAGGAAATGATGCGCAATTATGAAGGCGAGGTTTGCCTCTATTTTTGCGTTGAATTGTGTTGGATCGTTGTGATCCTTAGTTGAAAGTTGAGGCAATTGTTGATTGTACCGTATTCGGCCACTCAACGCACAGACCCCACTCAACGCACAGTTAACACTAAAAATCGTATATTTTCAACACCTCATAACTCCACCAATATGGACCCGATCGACGCAGCTGTTGAAGCTTTAAAACCCCTGGAGCTAGGAGAACGTCCTAATATATCCCAGGTTGCTCGGGAGTACGGCGTTGAGCGGTCGCGGCTCTCGAAGCGCTATCGAGGGGTTCAGGGCACCTATGCAACTCGGGCCGAAAAAAGCGACTCCTCAACAATACACAGGAAAAACAGCTACTACAGTACATTGATAAGCTGTGTGTACAAGGCCTACCCCCTACGAGAGAGATGATACGAAATTTCGCTAGAGAAATAGCACATCAAGAGCCAGGAAATCACTGGGTTAATCGCTACATTGCGCGGCATCAAATTGACCTTATATCGCGATGGACATCTGGCATCGATAGCCAGCGCTACAAAGCCGATTCAGCCTTCAAATACGCCCTCTATTTCAAGCTTTTAGACGATAAGATCAAGCAGTACAACATCGCACCGTCAAATATATACAATATGGATGAGAAGGGCTTCTTGATCGGGGTAGTGTCAAAAATGAAGCGCGTGTTCTCTCGACAGCGATATGAGCAAGGAGGCGTCAAGCAGGTACTCCAGGACGGCAATAGAGAGTGGATAACGACGATAGCTTGTATATGCGCCGACGGCAGCTCTCTCAAACCTGCCCTAATATATCAGGCGGCTTCTGGCAATATCCAGGACACATGGCTACAAGATTTCAATCCTCAAGAGCACCAGGCCTTTTTCGCCTCATCACCATCTGGATGGATAAACAACGAACTTAGGATTGCCTGGCTTAAGAGGTGCTTTCAAGAGAAGACTAAGAAGAAGGCAAAGCGCGACTATCGACTCCTAATTCTTGATGGGCATGGCTGACACGTTACTATGGAGTTTATCGAGTTCTGCAATCAAAATCGAATCCTCCTAGCTATCTACCCGCCGCATTCAACTCATACGCTACAGCCTCTAGATATCTGCCTTTTTAAGCCTCTTTCAGCTGCATATACAAAAGAGCTCTCCGAATTCATGTACAACAGCCAAGGACTCACATCTATCACTAAGCGCGACTTCTTCCGCTTCTTCTATAAGGCATACAGAGTTGCATTCGCCAAAGAAACAATCATTAACGCCTTTAAAGTTACTAGCATCTCTCCGCTAAATAGCAACGCTATATTAAAGAAATTTAAGGATCTAGAGCCTAAGAGGCCATTAAGCAGCGATAGCACGTCGTTAGTACTCTCTGCAAGCGATTGGCGTAAAATTGAAGGACTTCTACGACAGGTAGTTGAGGATCTTAATGATAAACGCGTCTCGCAGCTGTCTCACACAATACACGCAATAGCGACTCAGAAACAGCTCGTCCAGCACGAAAACGATCGCCTTAGAGATGCCCTTTTTAATAAGAAGAAGCGCCGTAAGCGTGGCAAGGCATTACTACTTGAACCCTCTAAGAATTACGCTAGCAGCGCCGTCTTCTAGTCGCCATCAAAAGTTGAGGCTGCCCGCAATCGCCAGACTAAAAAAGACGCCAAAGCAGAAGAACTACAACACCAGAAGGAGCGCAACAAGCTAGCTAAGGAGCAGAAAAAGCAAGAGAAACAGGCTATGCTTAAGCAGAGGGCGCAGAAAAGGATGGCTGCAAAAGAGGTTAGGTTGCAAGAACAGCAAAGGAAGGCGGCAGAGCGCGAAGAAGATCTACTTGCGCGCGCAGCTGAAAAGCAACTCAGGACTGATATACAATTAGCCAAAAAGGGTAAGGCGCGTAGCCTCGAGGCTCCTGCACCTCCTGCTCATGTTATTGAGGACCTAGAGGTTGATGTTGAGGATCTATTAGTTATTGAAGGGGTGGTGGAGGCATCCGGCCCATCAACGCGCACTCGCAAAGTACGCCTCCCACAGAGGTATCACACGTAGTTTATCGTTGCCAATCGATTTATCAAGCTTCTGCAAATGCTACTCTAAAAAATCTAGTGATTTTACGATATATATAGAGCTCTGCAGCTTCAAAAGTAATAGTGGTGGCTATCCTCAAACTGTGCGTTGAGTGGCCGAATTCGGTACCGTGGGTCACCACCTCGTGCACGGCCAACACCAAATCTCCCGTACTTTCAGAATCGCTTTACACCACCAATATACACCCAATGGAGGCTGCCCTAGAGTCGTTAAAATTGCTGAAGCTTGGAGAGAAGCCTAATTATACTCAGGCTGCGAAAAAGTACGGTGTTGATCGAACGTTGCTGTCGAAGCGTCACCGCGGGGTTATCGGCAGCTATGCGGAGAAAGTCGATAATATGCGCCTTCTTAACTCTACACAGGAAACTGAGCTCGTACAATATATTGATAAGCTCTGTGTACGAGGGCTACCACCTACAAGGGAGATGATACGGAATTTCGCAGCAGAAATAGCAGGAAAAGAGCCAGGAAAAAACTGGGTTGATCGCTTTATTGCGCGGCATCACATTGAGCTTGTATCTCGATGGGCATCCGGCATCGATTCCACACGCCACAGAGCTGACTCTGCCTTCAAATACGCCCTATATTTTAAGCTCCTGGACCAGAAGATAACTCAGTACGATATCGAGGCTCGCAATATCTACAATATGGATGAGAAAGGCTTCTTAATCGGGGTGCTGTCAAAAATGAAGCGCGTGTTCTCCGCCATCGATATGATCACGGAGGCGTTAAACAAGCACTCCAGGACGGCAACAGGGAGGATAACTACGATAGCCTGTATTTGCGCCGACGGCAGCTATCTCACGCCTGCGCTAATTTATCAGGCTGTTTCTGGTAAGATACAAGACTCATGGCTTCAAGATTTCGACCCCGCAGAGCACAAAACCTTCTTTGCCTCATCGCCCAGTGGATGGACCAACAACAAGCTAGGGCTCGCATGGCTTGAACAGGTGTTCAATCGCGAAACAAAAGCAAAGGCAAGACGATCATATCGTCTACTCATCCTTGACGGCCATGGCTCACATATATCGATGGAGTTTATCAAGTTTTGTGACGACAATCGGATTCTTCTGGCCATCTATCCTCCCCACGCTACCCACACCTTGCAGCCGCTCGATGTCTGCCTTTTCAAGCCTCTATCAACTGCCTACTCAAACGAGCTCTCCGAGTTCATGTATAGCTGCCAGGGCATCTCCGCGATTACAAAAAGAGACTTCTTCCGCTTGTTCTATAAGGCCTGGCATACAACGTTTAAGGAAAAGACGATCTTAACGGCTTTTCAAGTCACAGGGCTTTCGCCGTTAGACCCAGAGGCTATACTTAAGAAGTTTAAATAGAGGAGACTGAGAGGCCCTCATCAAGCGATAGTACTACTTCCGTACTCAGCGCTTCAGATTGGAGAAAGATTGAGCGATTACTGCGCCAGGTAGTGGAGGATATCTACGATCGACGCTCCCAACAGCTAAGCCAGACGATTCACGTGATGGCTGAACAAAAACAGCTCCTCCAGCATGAAACGAGCGACTCAGAGGGGCCTTTGTCAATGAGAAGAAGCGCCGTCAACGTGGCAGGCCTCTATTACTTAAGGCACCGCAGGAGTATAATGGTGGAGCTATATTCTGGTCGCTATCCAAAGTCAAGGACGCCCGCGATCGCCAAGCACAAAAGGATGCCGACGAGCAGCTACTACAACAACAGAAGTCCGAGGAGATCAAGCGTAGGGAGCAGCAGAAGCAGGAGAAGGCTACCATGCTTGAAGAGAGGCAGCGCATGAGAGAGGTGGCCAAAGAAATACGCCTTCAAGAACAGCGCGAGAAGGCCGTGCAGCGCGAAGAAGCTAGGATCGCGCGCGAAGCCAAAAAGCAACTCCAACATATACAATTCTCCAAAAAGGGTAATAGACGCCGTCCAAAGGCCTTTGCACCACCTCCTCAAGTCTCTAAGGAGACAGAGGATGTTGGTGTGGATATATCATCTGTAGTTGATGTGGTGCCTACACCCGGCCCTGCCACGCGCACCCGCAAAGTACGCCTTCCACAGAGGTATCGCACGTAGTTTATCGTTGCCAATCGATCAAATAGGTCCTTAAAAGCCCTCCACTAAAAAATCTCGCGATAATACAATATATATGCGACTCTACAGCTTCAAAAGTTGTGGGTGTGGGCATCTGGAAACCGTGCACCAGATGGGGCCGTGCACCAGGTGGTGACCCACGGTAGCTTAGTGCCTTCGTGTTAAAGTTAAGCGAGAAACACCATACTTTTTGGCTATTTTTCGGTACGAGAACTGTTCGCCAGAATTTAGCGACGTTATTTCTGCAACGGCATCATCGATTGGAGCCATGATGGTGGAGTTACGAGGTTGCGAAGTTTGAGTGTTTTGGCGTGGGTGGCGCATCACGCGAAGTGGCGCATCACGCGCACGGACACGTTACTCCTGAGTAGAGCACGGGCTAAGGCGCTGATGTAATCACCCAAAATCTGTCACAAATTGTCAGCAGCTGGCGGTATGTGTTGGGTGACGTATTACGCAAGGTTTGGGGGAACATGAAGAGCAACAGAGGGAATCTGCATTTCGCTCACCTGGCGGCAAGTTGGAAACGGCCGGAGCGAGGAGTGTAAGCAGAGTTGAAGTTGAGGTTGGATGTTACATATCATGTTTCATCACCCGACGATCGGCCCCACCTGACGATCGATTTGGCAGGGCCCGTGCGTGCAACTTTTGAAGCTGTACAACGCAATACAAATTGTATACAGGCTAGATTTTTTGGTGGAGAGCTTTTGAGGGGCATAGGAGACAATCGCGATACTTTATTAGGTGCGATAACGCTCAGGGAGCCGTAAAGAGCGACCCCGGCGTGTACGCGCTGGCGTAGGCGCCACATCTACAACAGATGAAAAGTTGTACTCTACATCCTCCTCATCAATTAAAGGAGGTGTAATAGCCTTCTCCTTGCCCTTACGCGTCACCTTGGAGGTGTTTTGGAGTAGGAGAGGAGCTTCTTGGATGCCTTTGGGGGCCTTGCTTTTGGTGCCCGAAGCGCCTGGGTTGACGCCAGGGCCCTGGGCGCGCTCCTCCTTTTGTATAGCCTTTGTACGCCTCCGCTCCTCCTGGATAGCCTTCCTCTGCTCCTTCTCTTGCTCCTTAGCCTTTGCCTCCTGATCTTTTTATGCCTGGCGTTGGCGAGCTTCCTTAACCTTTGTGGGGGACTAAAATATGGCGCTACTAGCGTAATTTGTAGGTGGTTCAAGCAGTAGAGGCTTTCTTTACGTAGAGCGCTTCTTCTGGGCTAGCGCTTCTTGTAAACGCTTATTTTTATGGTTTAGGAGGGCGTTGCGCACTGAAATTGAGTGCATAGTGCGGGAGAGCTGCTAGGACCCCTTAGCGTAAGTATCAGCGACAACCTGGCGCAAGAGTCTTTTAATTTTACGCCAATCTGAAGCGCTAAGTATAGAAGAGCTGCTATCGCTTAAGGATGGCCGCTCTAGGTCTATATTATTAAAGCGCTAAAGGATTACTTGGGGGTTGAAAGGCACTAGGCCAGTAGCCTTAAAGGCGCTACAGATCGTATTTTCTTAAAAGAAGCACTACTAGGCCCTTTTAAACATAGCGAAGAAGTCGCGCTTTGTAACTCTTAAGAGGCCCTAGCACTTATCTAAATACTTAGTAAGTTTAGCAAAGTAGGCAGTGCTGAGAGGCTTGAATAGCGCGACGTCGAGCGGCTAGAGCGTATAGGTTAAATGAGGTGGATAGATGGCTAGGAGGATCTTATTTTGATCGCAGTAGTTAATAAACTCCATTGTAATATGCGATCTATGGCCGTTAAGGAGTAGTAGACGATAATCGCGGCGCGCCTTTGCCTTAGTCTCCCTGTTAAACACCTGTTTAACCCATGCTAGGCCTAAATTGTTGTTTGTCTATCTACTTAGTGATACTGCAAAGAGAGCTTTGTGTGAGGAGTTGTTAAAATCTTGTAACTAGGTGTCTTGTATATTGTTTGACTGCGCTTGATAAATCAAGCAAGGCGTAAGAGAGCTTCCATCAGCGCAAATACATGCCAGCGTCGTAATCTACTCGCGATTGCCGTCCTGGAGCATTTGTTTAATGCCGCCGCTCTCATAGCGCTGTCAGGAGAAGACACGCTTCATTTTTGACAGCACCCTAATTAGGAAACCCTTCTTATCTATATTGTACATGTGGCGCTTGTCGACGTTATACTGCTCAATCTTTTTACGTAGGAGCTCGAAATATAGGGCGTACTCGAAGGCAGAGTTGGCGCGTTTACGTGAGGCGTCTATACTAGAGGTCTAGTGCCAAAGTAGGTTGACTTTGTGGCGTCGTATAAATTGGTCAACCTAGTTTTTGCCAGCAGGCTTCCTAGCTATTTCTGATGCGAAATTTCGTATTATCTCCTTTGTAGGGGGTAATCCTTGTTCGCAAAGGCCATCAATATATTGTAGAAGCTCAGTTTCCTGTTGGGAGTTGAGGAGGCGCTGGCTGTCGGCCAGCGCGTCGCGCGTGCCCTGCACCCTGCGATGCCGGCGCGACAACGTATTGTGATCGCAGCCATATTTTTGAGCGACTTTAGTGTAATTAGGCTTCTCAGAGATGCTCAGCGAGCTCAAATAGTCAAGAGCAGCACTTAATTCGGCCATATTCGTTGTATAGAGCGTTGCAAAAGGTGCCGAAGTTGGGCTGTTGAGGCGGAAAATCGATCGTCCGGTGGGGCCGATCGTCAGGTGATGAAACACGGTACAACCCAACCCAACAGGTTGTCTCGGTAGATCGACGGCGGAAATCCTAATACCGTCTAGTCGTATCTTGAATGCCCCCATGGTTATGGATGGTGTATCGTGGTAGTAGCGCCTACCTGAGCCCCAGTTTCTGTAGTGTGGATTGGAACTTGGGCAAAGTCTGGTCGCCCCGGGTTTTCAACAATAGTACTGATACAGGCCGTACTACTACAGGACGTATTAGATTTGAAAGAGAGATTGAAGCGGATGTGAAAGAGTCCCGGTCGGACGCAAATGGGAGCCAAACCAGATTGATTTGGGATACCGGAAATTCCAAGAGTTGCGGTACACGCAGCTCAAAAATGCGTTATAGTTGGGGAACAAAACAAAAACAAGCAAAGCCACAGTACAACCTACATTCTTCTTATTCAGGAGCATGAGCGTAGTCCTGAAGTATACGAAAGACTCGGTGTAGGCTCTTTACCGCGTTATTACATTGGGACGAGCAGAAGCAAGGCGTTTTGCGTTGATGTTGGTATATAGAGGCTCTCCGACGAATTTTGAGAGATGGTTCATCATGTACTGCATTAAGTAGGCTAGGTGGAGTGAAACAATTGAATTTGAATAACGGCCTGCTGCTTTACCCTAGTTCACTGCTTTGTTCAGCACCCTGACAGCTTCCCCCGGCAGCATTTTACTGTGTACCGAAAAAGTCTGGTCATTTGGATGACGACCTGAATTGAAGCTCTCCGAGTCTTGCTGATGCCGTCCCGGGTTTTGTCACGGCTAGAAATTTGAATAATTGAACGCCTTCCACTAGCATGAACCATTCTCTATTGCACCTGCAAATAATTGTCCATAGTTGAAGGTCAATTCCCTTGCAACATATTGATCCAGACTGTTCTGGATGGGTTTACTCACTATCCCTGAACTTGACCTACGGCAGAGAGAGTCGACGGTGGTGCCCTCCCGACTAATTGCAGGTGTCAAGGACGACAGCACCATGTTATCTTCCACCAGTATCTTTCTTTTTCTTATTAACGAAAGCCGCGTCAGGACTCTCCCAAGAGTACCCAAACCACGGCCCCAAAATATCTTCTACGCCCTCCGCCAATATCTGCACTGCCCTCCTCCTATTCCGCGACCACTCCCAGTCGCGTTCCCACCGTCCCGCCTGCACTGCCGTCTGCTCGCCACCCTCAAGTCCATCGAGGACAGAGCGCCACACCAGCATCGTCTTTTCAAGTTCCTCGGTGCGAGACACGCCAATGACACTGACGCCGAGCTTTGTGCCGCCAACTTCCTTATTGCACTCAGGTTTCCAAGGGAGTCCTGAGGCCGGGTCGCCGCGCGAACCGCATAGGGCACCTTTGGATATCCATGTCTCGAGGGCCCAGCGGATCGCGATGTCTTCGATCTTCTCATCGTGGCGGTCGCAGAAGTCTGAAGCTTCGCGCACTGTGGCGCGCAGTTCACGAGAGGCGGGGTGCCAGTCTCCGAGGCCACCTATGGGCACGCCCTCGCGTCGTAGCAGGCCCATCCCAAGACATGAAGCGTTGGTTGTCACGTCGACGCCTGCTTTGTGGAAACGCTCGATACCTCGCGGACCGCCGAGCGTCTGGTTCTGCAGGTTGAAGTGTGCGTAGGACTGCACGCAGTCGATAGGTTCACCCGTCTCGCGCAGGAGCATTTTCGCCGTATCGCCCAGCACATCGAGAGGATACCCGCAGATACCGACGTAGCGGACCAAGCCCTCGTCTCTGAGCTTGCGCAGCTCAGTGACCGCTTCTAGTACCTCAGCCGCCGAAACAAACTCAATGTCGTGGCAGTAGATCAAGTCGAGATAATCTGTATGCAAGCGCTCTAAGCTACGCTTCACGCTCTTTCGGACCCATTGTGCGGAATAATCGAACTCGTCTGCGACTATGCGGCCCACCTTCGTGAGGATCATATACGAGGAGCGGGGAAACGTCTCGCGGACAGAAGGCGTAGCCAGCGCATCGCCGAGCAGTTGTTCCGAGGGGCCGTAGTAGGGTGATGTATCAAAGGCACGGATGCCGTGTGTGAGGGCCGCCTTTACGAGGCCGACGGTATCGAGGGCAAAGGGGTCGTCGTTGAATTGGTGGTTGAAGGTTGCGGTGCCGAAGATGATGGGCGGGAGTATAGATGAGAGGGATGTTCGCTTGCCGTTGGCCTCTGAGAAGGGGATTTGGGTGGGCGCGGACGCCATGTTCTGGCTGGGTATCTTGGGGTTGGAAACCGTTTTTCTGGTGGGATTGACGTAGGCTGTGCAATAGTGGGGTAGTCAGTCGGTCTACCACAGCAACAGAGAGAGCCGGCTGCCCCTTTAACAGTTGCTTTGTGTGTTGATTCCACTGAAGTGAATTGATTTCAGGCAGCGCAATGTGTAATTATGCCATTAGCTGCATATCGTCTGCTTAGTTAAGGTGGTATCCGCGCCTAGTCGACCAGGCAAGAGCACCGGAGCGCTCTTTCCAAAAAAATTCATGAGTGACGGTTCTGGCACTACCAAGCACATACGACCACAGGACACTGAAAACAATGCTTCCCGTCCGCTCAGCAATATTTAAGCAGTGTACCGGCGGATTAGTACTCGGGTCGGTGACGACCGTGGAATCCCCGCTGTTGTATGTTTTCGGATAATTTTTCCGCTTTTTTTTTGTGGTTGCTTGGCTGCTCCACGGGCTTAGTGGTGGTCATGTGACCAATCCCGGACCTCGGGACTCGGGACCGCGGGAGCCGGCGGACTAGCGTGATGACTAATACGAGCATAATCCACCCCATCGATGTAGCATAACTACGAACCAACAACGATGGAACAATCATTAATCCAGCCTCAAGTTAACCTCCTAGGTGACCGCGTGAGAATACCTGTTGTTGTATGTTTTTTGCGTTGTTCAAACTATAGTCGCGTGCTAGGTGTGAATCCCCGCTGTTATATGTTTTTTTTTGGCGAATTCTATTAAACCTTAAATGTTATACATGTATCCCACAGTGACTAACTAGCCAGTTGCCTACGTCGCAGACACGAACGGAAAACACGGCCTAGATTCAATTTAAAATGCGGATAGTCCGATCCTCGACAAGAACAATGAAGGTATCAGAGAAGATGGCTAAGTCTTCTCTTTAGCATATTGTATTTCAAGAATAATGAATGCGAGTAGCTCCAGGGCGGAATCTCGTTACATAATGTGACGGGCAGATAAAGAATATTTCTAATGGTAACGGCATTACCAGTAAATCATCCGAGTAGAGCCAGTAATTGCAAGTGATGAAGAGATCGGGATAGGGGAGAATGGATTTGTTAATACACTAAGAGACCCACTAGAAGACGGAGGTTCGAACGACATGTAGGTTAAATCTGAGACATGAGTAGGTCAGACCTCAACAGTATGATTCTACCAAGTGAGAAGTATGGGTAGAGTCCGCCTGCGTATTGTATATCATCCCAAGGTAAACAACGTTGCAGTCCCTTCGAGGTCCGACACTGCTCGTTGATTCGCCTCATATGGAACACATTACGCCTCGTATGCTTTCAACCTTATCCAACTTCGTCTTTACGTTTCTAAGCCCATCCTTGTCCTTCTTACTGAGGATCCTCCTCCACGACGCAGCGTTCCTAAACCCAGACCTTTCGACACCAGCGCCAGCCAAGTAGCTGAAAACAGCCATAAACGCATTTTCCGGATTCTCCACAATCTCGTAGACTGTCAAGGCAGCATCCCTAACTCCCCCAATCAGGCGGAGCACACTACGATGGCCACTAATCCGGAGGCACCAACTCCCTCGCCAACGAAGGGGACCCAAAACAGGAAACTAGTGACAAGGAGCAGAATCAGCTCCTCGCGCTCTTTCTTTTCGATCTCGTTTGCATTTTCGACAATCTTCGTCATACTATCTACGGCCTCCAGCATCGAGAATGCAGGCAACGATGTTGCGTCCACCATATCGGAATTGGACAAATCGTCGTCATACTGGGCCACCAAATGCATTATCTTAATGCGGTCAAGCAGATCCGAAGCGTTGGCATAAGAGTTACCAATGAGTTCCTTCGGGTTGTATATCTTGATCTTGTCGTTATCATTATTAGCCTCGGGGTAATTGTAAAAGAAGTTGTCATGCTTGGCGTGTGTACCTGTAAGTTAAAGCTCCCCAAAGAGACCGCTTTCGAGCCGAATTTTCCGAAGGCAAAGTCCAATACAGCTCAAAAGTCGCACTCATAATCTAGAAGTGGATCAATTGCGTGTACGATCTTGATTCATGCCAATGACTTTCATGGACAAACATTGTACAGCTACAGGACAAAAGTTTGAGTACATTCGGCCTTCGCATTGCTTATCCTAGGGTAACACAGTAATCGGAACTTTGTCCTAGTACTGTAGTACACTGTGTTGCACTGAAACGAGCAATTTATGTGCAACGGCCAGCTGTATTAGAGCTCTTGTCCCGCGGCTGTAGATTTTGCATCTGAGCAGGAGGCTTAGCTAATAGTACGACCAGATACGGAGCCTACCAAATTGATGAATTAAACGCCCCAGCCGATCGGATAGTCGGGTTCAAATGCAAAAGATGGGTCCAAGATGAGGGTTGCCGCAACAATGAATGGTTAGAATGCAGAGAAAGAAGAGGTGGCCGCTGTACCTCCGGCAAGCTCGTCATTTTCTTCGAAAACGCACCGAACTCTAACCCAGACGGTTATGCATTCTTCCAACCCGGCACTAATAGGTTTCACCAGCAGCAGTCAGCCGTTGGATGCTACAGAAGGTTAACCAGCCGTGGCGGGAATGTTAGAAACTTTGCACCCACAAAGGCCATCAAGACTAACTCCAACGAATTCAACGACTACATCCTGGAGCTGAGTTTTCACGTGAGCAAGACCTACAGACGATTTGAGTCAACCATGACTACCCAACAGAGACTACTCTTCACAGAGATCGACTTCACACTGGATAGAGTCAATGAGGCCCGGGCCGGGGACTAAGCCAAGGGTCCTAGTTTCCGACAGCCCCGTGTTTCCGACACCCTGCAAAGCCCCGCCGCCGTCACCACCCTGGTTACGAATGTGTTCACAACTTTGTCAAATAAATCTCTAAAAACACAAAATAAACTGCATTTAAAGAGCTTTAATCGCTTTCTTCGTCTACACTTAAATCACGGGCAAGATACCGTTGTGTTGGTCGTTGATCCCGTGCCGAACGTCGAACCAATGCCTGCTCCGCTTCCTCCTCAGAGCAACTCTCCTCCACCTCCTGCGTTGGGCTTCTCGCCTTGCGAACACGTTGGGAGGGCTCCTAATTAGTCTGAGAGAGAACCTCTGCAAGACTTGCGAAGCGATTGTTTGGATTAATTGCGACTTTGCGGCGTTTTGGCGGATTTGCTTGCTCAACCTGCTCGCGCAAGGAAGCAATCTCACGATCCTTTATAGAGACCTCTATTGCGATACGGTCCAGCGATGTGGCAGCAAGCCGAATATATTGTCGTGTAGCTGGAGAGCTGTTCTTCCTAGAAAATAGCTTCACAATGTCGCTACCGCGTTTTGGCGTCCTGATATCTATGGTAGAAGAGGGGGGTGTCAACGGCCGTTGGCGCACTACGACCCACCGAGAACCCAAGGGCTTGTCCACGCTCTTAGGATACAGCCCTGTCGCCTTCCACCCAGCTCGTACGCACTGCTCTCGAAGACCGATTTTACGCGCTTCTGCATAAAATTCAAGAAATCTGGCCTTCCCAACCTTCGTTGCATCTGTCAGAGCTGTATGCTCGCCAAGGAACCGCCGATACGCTGCCTTTAGACTTAAGAAACAACTAAGATCTAAAGGCTGGAGTACATGTGAAGTATAGGCAGGCAAAAAGAGTAAGTAAACATTATTTAGGTAATATGTAGTTATAAATTCGTTCGAGGTATGACTGCTATGACTGTCGACAATAAGCAACCGTGCCTTGGATGGATTGTCAGGCTCAGTCTGGGGCAAGAACACCTTCTCCAGCCACTCAACAGCAATTTCGTTGCTCGTCTATCTATTTTGCGAGAAGGTAACATGCCAGCTAGGATATTAAGCCAAAAACTCCCGCTTAAACCACTGTTCCTAGATGCTTTTGGCCTTAAAGATAACAAGGGGGTCTAGAGCGACACTAAGTGCGGAGATACACTCTATTATAGAGGTCTAAGTACGGGTATTTACTATCTTAACTAGTATAGAGTTTGGATTTTCCTGCGAGGAGCCAATGACAAGCCCATTAATACCCTGGCCTTCCATAATGCCGCCCTCGTCGGCGTTGTACCTCCGTCGGGGGGGAATCCAGCTCACGGTCCCGTACAAGTCGAACAAGTGCCTAATATTATCTGGAGTAGCTGCATTTATGCGTTCCCAGTTAGTCGAGCAGCCTAACTTTGTCTTAATAGCTAGGTGGCGCCGCAAAAAGTGATTAGACCACTTCCTCCCTAGGTTCCTGTAGTCACCCTCTTGCTTAAGCACGCTAGTTGCGATAGCTCGCACTTGCGCATGCGTTAGCGCGTAACTAAGGGCCTCCTACTAGAGAATCCAGTGCTCTAGATGCTCTTCTTAAACAGTTGTAAGCCACTGTTCACCGTTGTGAGCGTGTTAGTAAGGTTAGGCACTATTAAAGCGGCTGCGAAGAGTGTTCTGTGGTATCCTATGCCGAGCAGCAGCAGTAGCTAAAGCGACCCTAGATTCGAGGTCTGCGAGTGCATTTTGGACGTCGCCCTTTGTATATCTAGCTATTAGAAGATAGAAAAAATAATGCAAAAAGATGAATTGAAATTAATAAAGAATTGAATTTTTAAGAACTTATATTCGGTTGTAGTGCATAATGAGGAGGCGCAGTTGTGGGGCTGTCCGAAACACGGGGGTGTCGGAAACTAGGACCCCTGGCTTAGTGCAGCCATTTTAGTATTGATTGAGGCAGTGAGACTCTTAATTATTAGATTTGAGCACTATTTGAGCTTATTGAGATGGGGGGGTCTGATTAATAAGATGAATGAACTATCGTGTTCTTCTCTCCTATGTTCAGCTAGTTCTAACTTTTCAACTAGTGCGCTAAGCACGGTGGTCCCTGCTTAATTATACAGATCCAACCTTAACGCGCTTGTTCTATCTAATAGCTGTACGGAGGTGCCTTTCAAAAGTTTTTGCCCACCTTGGCGAGCAGGGGGTTCTGTGCTATTCCTAATTAAGAGCGTTCTCCGGCTGGCTCTAGCTCTGGCTTCCTGAGCCTCCGACCCTCCTTATACTCGTTGCCTCCATTGAGCTCAAGGATCTGTTCTATATGGTATGGAATCCGCTCAATCCAAGCCTGTATTTTCTCCTGAGGCAGCTCTCTCCAGCACTGCTCCCATGCCCGTACTGCCTCTGCTCTATTCTTAGGAGCTCCTTTCTTCGTAGTAGCCCTTTTCATCCATGGCCAGCAAGGCTCAATAGAATTCAAATCAGGAGAGTTACCACACCAGATAATCCTCTTACATCATGAATGCTATATATATAGCTTTGAACGTAGTGGTCGTGAGAAGGCGCCTTGTCTTCCTGTACAACTGTTCTAGGCCGCGTAGCCTTACACTGCTTTGCAAAAGGAATAAGCTTTGGCAGCAGAATTGTTGTCTGGTACCGGTACCAGTCAATTCCTGAGCCATGCCTCGGCTGAGCTTTCCAGTCCTCTGGTTCCATCTCCACTGGGGCAGCCGTCCAGGCTTGGTACGGAGACCTAGGCGACGCATGCCATTCTCAAGCTCCCACTCAGCCTTTTTGATAGGCTCAAGCTCCTTGTTCAGTTCATCAATTTGAGCAGCAGCAGCCTCCTTCTCTTTCTTTGTTTCTGGCGTCCAGCAGTGGCAGGGGCCCTTCTTGTCGTACGAGAAACAGCCCAAAACATAAATTCAGAGTAGCCTTTCCATCTCTCACGATACAGCTCCGTACGAAGGCCTCATCTGCTTTCCTCCATACTCGATATCCTCCACGCCTATGGTTGAGAACAACAGACGTTTCGTCTGACCAGATAACATTCTTCCAATCTTCAAGCGTCCAGTCTTGATGGGCCTGGCACCACTTATATCGATCCTCCTTCATCTGCTTCGTCAACCCAGGCTTCCTCGTTGGCTTGGTCTTCTTGAAGCCTGCCTTCCTTAAGATTCGCCAGACTGTGGCAGCTGAGATATTGAATCCTTCTTGGCTAAGTGCGCCAGCAACGTCAGCGCAAGACTTCTCTCGCCCATATCGATCAGTGCGTACGGTGTTGACTACTTTCTCGGAGACTTCAGATTGCTTTGATGGCCGGCCAGATCGATAGGCGTTTTCAAGATGCTTATCTTCAAGCTTCAGCGGCCGCTGGCCTGGATCGAAACCTCGCTCGATTGCTCGCGCGTATATAGAGTTGATCGTACGCTTCTCGATTCCAGTGAGTCCGGTGATCTCATTGTTTGACTTGCCTATAGCCTTAAGAACGACTACCGTGGCACGAGTAGAGTTATCGTGATGAACCATAGCGACAGTACTAGATAGATCAATTGACAGAGAGTAGTAGTTACAGAGGGTAAGGCCTGAGGTTGAGAAGTGGCCACGTCAACTCGGAGATGCTTCCCGATCTGGAATGTGGCGCATACCCCTGCTCGCCAAGGTGGGCAAAAACTTTTGAAAGGCACCTCCGTATATCTGACAGTATTTTTCTTAAAAATATAAAAAGATAATCTAACGTTTTAGTTAAGAGTTTTATTAAAAAGAACCTAACATAAAATGTGTTCTAAATAGTATACTTTACTCCTAAAAAAGTATTATTTTTAAATTTTAGGGACTTAAATTTTAGGACTTTTATACTTTTTTCTTAAAACTAATTATTATTAGAAAACTAAAGTTCTAAAGTTATAGAGAAAGTCTTTCTTAATAACTTTAATAAAGGAAGATTTTAAAAAGGAAAAGTAGTTAAAGAGTTATACTGCTTTAAACTTCCTTGTTTTTTGTTAGATTTACTGTGTTTTCACAGTGTTTCTTAGTAATCCTTGATGGTTCAGATAAAAGGTGGTTGATTTTGATAATGGTTGAGATAATTGATTGTGGAGTGATCTCTCTTGGAGAAGCTCAGCTATCGTACGCAATATCTATCTAGCGCCAAGACGCACTAGTATTAGTGCGGAGTAGTGTAATAGTAGTACGCCAGTCTCCTTCGTGTATTTCACAGTGATCTCACAGTGACATCACTGTGAGTTACACCAACTGTCGTTATAAGGAGACTATGTGATCGGACGCACGTGACTACTGGATTTCACAGTGAAATCACAGTGATTTCCAGTGACCTGATATCTGACATTTTTCTTAATTTTCCTAGTAAAAAGCGGGGCGTTACGCGAATCCGGGCGTTACGCGCACGGACACGTTACAACACTACCATGTTTCCCCGCTCAACGCACAGACCCCACTCAACGCACAGTTTAAGGATGCCCACTACTACTACTTTTAAAGCTGTACAGCTCTATAGATCAAATTATCACGAGATTTTTTATAGTAGCATTCTTAAAAGTCGTTTTAATCGATTGGCAACGATATATTAGGTGCGATACCTCTGTGGGAGGCGTACTGTACGCGTGCGCGTTGATGGGCCAGATGCCTCTACCACCCCTTCAATAACGGATAGATCCTCAGCATCAGCCTCTAGGTCCTCAATAACATGAGCAGGAGGTGCAGGAGCTGTGAGGCTACGCGCCTTACCCTTTTTAGCTAATTATATATCATTCTGGAGTTGCTTTTTAGCTGCGTAGGCGAGTAGGGCTTCTTCGCGCTCTACAGCCTTCTGCTGTTTTTCCTGCAATTTAATCTCCTTTGCAGCCATCCTTATTTCTGCTCTTTGCTAAAGCATAGCCTGTTTCTCCTGCTTTTTCTGCTCCCTAGCTAGCTTATTACAATCCTTCTAGTGTTGTAGTTCTTCTACTTTGGCGTCTTTTTAGACTTGTTAATTGCGGGCAGCTTCAACTTTAGATGGCAACCAGAAGACAGCGCCACCAGCGTAATTCTGGGAAGGTTTCAGTAGTAATGCCTTGCCATGCGTACGGCGCTTCTTCTCATTAATAAGGGCGTCTTTAAGGCGGTTGTTTTCATGCTAAAGGAGCTGTTTTTAAGTCGTAATTGCATATATCGTGTAAGAGAGCTGTAAGGCGCGTTTATCGTAGATATCATCAACTACCTGTCGTAGGAGCCGTTCAATCTTGCGCCAGTCGCTTGCAGAGAGTACTGACGACGTACTATCACTGCTTACTAGCCTCTTAGGCTCTGGATCCTTGAATTTCTTCAATATAGCGTTGCTATCCAGTGAAGAGATGCCAGTAACTCTAAATAAGTTAATAATCGTTTCCTCAGCAAACGCGGTCCTATACGCCCTATAGAAGAAGCGGAAGAAGTCGCGCTTAGTAATAGATGTAAGGCCCTGGCTGTTGTACATGAATCGGGAGAGCTCTTTGGTATATACAGCTGAGAGAGGCTTAAAAAGGCAGACATCTAGAGGCTGCAGCGTATAAGTTGAATGCGGCGGATAGATAGCCAGGAGGATCCTATTTTAATCGCAGAACTCGATAAACTCCATTGTAATATGCAAGCCATGCCCATCAAGAATAAGGAGCCTATAGTCGCGTTTTGCCTTCGTCTTAGTCTCCTCCTGAAAGCACCTCTTAAGCCAGGCAATGCCAAGTTCGTTGTTTGTCCATCCTGAAGGTGATGAGGCGAAGAAGGCGCGGTGCTCTTGAGGATCAAAATCCTGCAACCAGGTGTCCTGAATATTGCCAGAAGCTGCCTAATATATGAGGGCAGGATCGAGAGAGCTGCCGTCGGCGCATATACAAGCTATCGTCGTGATCCACCCCTGTTGCCGTCCTGGAGTACCTGCTTGACGCTACCCTGATCATACTGGCGTCGGGAGAATACGCGCTTCATTCTTGACACTACCCCAATTAAGAAGCCCTTCTCATCCATATCGTATGTATTTGATGGCGCGATGTCGTACTGCTTGATCTTATCGTCCAAAAGCTTAAAATAGAGGGCGTATTTGAAGGCTGAATCAGCTTTGTGGCGCTGGTTATCAATACCAGATGTCCATCGCGATATAAGGTTGATTTGATGCCGCGCAATATAGCGATCAACCCAGTGTTTTCCTAGCTCTTGATGGGCTATTTCTGCTGCGAAATTTCGTATCATCTCTCTTGTAGGAGGTAGGCCTCGTGTACACAGCTTTTTAATGTACTGTAGTAGCTGTTTTTCCTGTGTAGAGTTGAGGAGTCTCTTTTCTTCTGTCCGGGACGCATAGGTGCCCTGCACCCCGCGAAAACGCTTCGAGAGCCGCGACCGCTCAACGCCATACTCTCGCGCAACCTGAGATATATTAGGACGTTCTCCTAGCTTCAGGGATCTCAAAGCTTCAACAGCTGCGTCAATCGGGTCCATATTGGTAGAGTTATGAGGGTTGAAAGTATAGAGATTTTTGGTGCCAACTGTGCGTTGAGTGGGGTCTGTGCGTTGAGCGGGGAAACATGGTAAAAGGACTAGGAAAAGCTCGCTAAGGAACAAGCAAAGGCAGACAAAGCTACTATAATAGAGGAGAGAAAGCGTATAAAGCTTGTGGCTAAGGAGCTTAAGTTACAGGAGCAGCGCTTGAAGGCTGCAGCGCGTGAGGAAGAGCAGATCGCGAAGGCAGCTGAAAAACAACTTAGGGCCGATATACAATTGTCTAAAAAGGGTAAGGCGTGTAGCCTTAAGGCTCCTGCACATCCTGCTCGTGTTATTAAGGAGCCAGAGGTTGATGTTGAGGATCTATCGGTTATTGAAGGGGTGGTGGAGGCATCCGGCCCATTAACGCGCACTCGCAAAGTACGCCTCTCACAGAGGTATCGCACGTAATTTATCGTTGCTAATTAATTAAACAAACCTTCAAGAATGCTCCTCTAAAAAATCTCGTGATAATTAGATTTATATAGGACTATACAACTTCAAAAGTAGTGGTGGTTGACATGTCAAAAGTGGGCGTCAGATGAGCCCGAGCGCCAGATGACTAATTACAGTATTGCTTGGCTTATGACGCCCTTCAGATGGTCTCGTCTTTTGCTTTTATGTGTCGGTGACAAAGCCGATTGCCCCATTAGAGCAACCAGGCAGATACCTAGGGTACGGTGCACTGGTGCAGTATGCAGGGCTCGGGCGTGGAGACCGAGCGGGTGCCGAGCGCTTGTTCCCGGCTTCCGTTTCAAGTTAGTTTCCGGCGCACCTGCCCACGCCGCCGTGACGCCGGTCCCCCCGACTGAGCGGTTCCGAGCGGCTGTCCCCGCACCTGCCCCGGCTTCCGTTTCAAGTTCAGTGTGTCCCAGTGTGTCGGTTACACGCACAAGGCCCTGTTTGGTTTCGATTCCGTTTTCAACTCTGTTTTGTACATGTAATCGCTAAGTAAGTAGCTAAGGTGTATAAGGGTTTTTAACAGCGGCTTAGCTAATAGGTATAAATTAAATAGAGTACTATTTAGTATATATCTATTATTTATCTTTATTTTAGTATTAGCTAGAGGCTACTTTTATTAGTTTTTTTTAGTAATTTTATTATAAAAACTATATCGCAAACTCCTATATATTATAAGGCTTTCTAGTGCCTTATAGTTAAGACTCTATTATTATTACTAACGCCCTTATTCTTACTATTACTAATACTATTATTATTATTATTTATAGACTTTTAAGTATTATTATAAGCTATAATATAGTTGCTATTACCTACCCCTAATAGAAATAAGGCTAAAAAAATTATATAGAGTATTAGAATACTTAGAGCTTTACTAGAGGCTTTTAGTAACTAGGCTAATACTAACTATTATTGTCAGATATCAGGTCACTGGAAATCACTGTGATTTCACTGTGAAATCCAGTAGTCACGTGCGTCCGATCACATGGTCTCCTTATAACGACAGGTGGTGTAACTTACAGTGATTTCACTGTGAGATCACTGTGAAATACACAAAGGAGACTGGCGTACTACTGTTACACTACTCCGCACTATTACTAGTGCGTCTTAGCGCTAGATAGATATTGCGTACGATAGCTGAGCTTCTCCGACAGAGATGACTCGACAATCAATTCATCATCAAATCCATCACTTTCATCTCATCTCATCAAAGATACTTACGTATCTGACAATTAAGAGTCTCACTGCCTCAATCAAACCAAAAATCATGTCTCTATCGACACTTAGGGATCCCACAGTGATCCTAACCAATTACTCAAACTACACACCATGGCTAAGGCAAATTAAAGCCCAAGCCCAGTCGTTGAAAGCATAGGATCTTATTGACCCATCCCTCGACAATAAACCAATGGCAGAACTGGTCATGCTAGTTGCACCAAATATTAGTGCCTATCAACCAGCTCCCGCTTTCGCCAACGGAAACACCAACAACGCCCGTCCATCGCTACTGTCGCACCTATCGCCGGCTGGCGAAAAGGCGTACAAAATCGATACCAATTTCTATAAGAATTAACTCGAAATCTACAAGCTCCTGGATCGAAAGTACGAACAGGAGAAGGAGAACCTAGATAAGCTGGTTATTCTCATTTAAACCACCACCTCAGCACATTTATAGTCTAATTGCTGCACCCTAGGTGAATTAATTAGACAATGGATTAAGAACCTCACGAAAATAGTTAGGGTTAACCAACACAATGAACAAAGAAGAGCAAGGATTAGGTACTAAGACGCTCTTAAACTAATAAGATTAGTTAGCTTATAGTACACCTAGCTTGCTAAGTACAATTATGTGGCTACAGAAGCTAAGTACAATTATGTGTTAGAGCTTTAGGAGCTAGACTTAGTTAAACAAGATTTTATGAAAGCGGTTACTAATATCGCATCTTAACAGGTTACAACCTTCCTGCAACACAGAAGTAAGGACAAGACTGTTAATAGAAAAGTAGTAGTAGTAGTAGTATTGATTAACGTCCAGGAACCTAGGTTCTAGCCTCCCATGGGGCATGGGGACGCGCCGAGTAGCCATCTGGGGCCAGCCAGATGGTAAAGGCGATTCATGCTATAAACTATTGCCGTCTCTTGCAGCGGCTCGTAAGAGTCCGCCCCCCTCCGTGCGGGGGCTGAATCCGTGTCTTCATGCCTATAGGCTGAGATGTCGGGGTGTAGCTATTATACATATAACAATCCAAAGCAGGAGCAGCTTCGGCTGCTCCAAAGCTGTGTTGAAAGTGCCAAGACCTTAGCGTAAAACTAGTATAGGAAAGGTAAGGATCGTGTAGACAGTAAGGAGAGGTAAGGAGAGTAGGAGAGCGTAGGGGAGGTTGCCTCGTGTGGCAAGATGTCAGGATGAGAGGCACCCCTGCTGGGAGCTCAGACAGAGTCGACGCCGGAGGAGCTGTCCCAGGTTACCGAGGTGGACGGTCGAATCTATCGCGTGCAAAAATCGGTAGAAATCTTGGCGGCATCCGAGAATTTGCGCGCGCGCGGGGAGCCTCATACAAATCGTAAATTTGACTGTGACGCGTCCATAACAGCCTATAAACTGTTGAACAACTGTTAATAAGTTGTGAGGCTGTAAAAATACGTGTATAGGGCTATACTGACGCTTTTTTTGGTGGAGTAGTCCATGTTTCGAGCTCACGGAGTCGCTCCTCGCCCTCTTACTGCCGCGCAGGCGCGTCGCCCGCCAACTATACCCCGAGAGCTTACAACTAAAGGCCGTGGGCTGGATCCCCGTTGTCGCCTCGATATTTATCGCTTTCTGCTACTTGGCTGGCGCTATGACGATATCGCAGATTCAGTAGACGTGTTGTTGTCAGAGGTGTATAAAATTGAGCGAAACTTGAAGCTCTATGGGAGCACTCACAAACCTAGCAGCCCTAACGTTGTACTTGGCCGCCCGCGTAAATTATCGTCTGACGATGAGCAGGCGCTGTACGATGAGCTGTTTCAGAGCGGTTGGATGTATCAGGACGAGATTGTATACTGGCTGTGGATGGAGAGAGGCGTTCAGGTACACCGATCCACTATTAGTTGACTGTTAAAGGATCGCGACTGGAGCGAGCGAGCCCTACGGCCCATATTAATACTGCGCAATGAGGAGCTCCGTGAGGCTTACCGAAGGAGTATGAGGCAATTTATCGCCGCCGACTTGGTGTTTCTTGACGAGTCTATTTTCAACGAGAAGACTGGCTGGCGCCACAGGGCGTATGCCCCAATCGGGTTTACCAATCGATATTTCCAGGACGTACGGCGTGGCAAAGCTTGGGCTATTCTCCCAGCGTATACAGTTGACGGTTACCTGCCCTGTACAGGTATAAAGGAGGGCTATTTCAGCTATGAGGCCTTTATCGATTGGATCCGCGATTCGCTGTTGCCCACGCTCTGGGCGGCGTATGGCCAGAAGCCTATGGTTATAATACTCGACAACGTCTCAATTCATACAAACTGGGAGGTGGTGAGAGTTATTGAGGAACCTGGCCATATTGTTAGATTTCTGCCACCGTATTCGCCTGATTTTAACCCAATTGAGCTTACCTTTGGAGTCCTAAAGGCCTGGATCCGCCGCAACTACTGCCATGTACGGTGGCGCTTTAACAACTTTGGCGACTTTCTAAGGGGCGCTATCCGCGAAAGTCGCTGCGATCGGTTCGCGAAAAAGCACTTTAAGCACGCTGCCGACGGCGTGTATAGGATAGAGAACCAGGAGCAGCTCTGGGAGGCACGTAGGGAGATGTGGAGGTGGCAGTAGAGCGTAGAGTAGAGCGTAGAGTTGTTAGGATAGACGTTAAACTTGCCAAGGTGAATACTAAGTAAAGTAGTGACGTAATTACGTAAAGTCCATGCTCTGCAATTGTCGTCAACTCAGCAGTAACCCCACTACCCACAGCGCCCCTACTACCCATACTTACGAACCCTGCGGCGGCAGTAGCTGTCTTACAGTGCTGCTTATACTTCTTCAGGTCATCTCGCAGGTGCCTAACGACTCCATCCTTCAGCTTAAAGCGCTCACTAACCGCGATTTTATAGAGCTCTCCTCCAACGCTTGACATCTCCTTAAGATCTTTGACAGTCCACTTTTCTGATATCGCCACATCTCGAGCCTGCTCGTAGTCCTCACGATCGTCCTCCGGCTGCTGGTTGATTAGCTAGCTGAAAAACTCCCTCACTGTTGCCCTTGTATCCTCCTGGCCACTCACAGGGCTTGAGCTGACGATTGGGAGGGCGCTGCCTGGCGTACGCGGACGCTGACTTGGCAGAGGTGAGTAGTACTGCTGCAGCTGTTGAAGCTGCGATGGAAGAGCTGGCGGTATAGAGTAAGCAGGATAACCCATTTGGGGCGCCATAGGTACTGCAGGCTGACCAAATCCGACAGTATTTTGCTGTAACTGGACGCTCTCACGCTGGAGCTTGAGCAGCTCGTGTTTCTCGTCGCGCCAGCGAGCCTCGTCAATAGCTCTCTGGCGCTCCTTCTGGCGCTCACGTCGCTCGTAGTTACGCCAGAAGTCGCCCTCACCGTCGCTCCCATCGCTCTCTGAGTCGCTATAATAGCCGCCACGCCGGGCTTTTGAGCGCTTTTTACCGGCACCTCTCCGACGCTTCAGCTGGTTGCCGCCGCCAGCAGGGCTCCGCCAGTAGTCGATGAGAGTTATCGGCGGCGCGAGGAGCTCAGCCTGGCCAGCAACGATCGCGTTCGCCCAGGACTTCGAGTCGGCAGCTCCAATAGCGTAGTGCTCGTGGTTGGGCGTTACCCAGCACCAGTTCCCAAAGTTTGTACACTCACTATTGCGACAGAGCCAGTGATGAAGGCTTCTCTCCCAGTCCTGCGCCGACGACAAGCTCTCTACGCGCTGTATAGCCCTCGACTCGTTAAGGAGCTGCTGTTGACGGCGCGTCTGCTTTTCTGGCTGTGGAGTCACCTCACCCACGTCAGACGATGGGTCGTTGAACGATTGATTACGCTTGAAGGCCTTTTCGAGAGCCTTAGCCTTGACGCGCACCTCAAAGGTAACCTCTACAAGCTGGACGCCCGGCGATTTGCTGACCTGGTACTCGATAGCTTTAAAAAGCTTGTCCTCCTCCACCTGGCTAAAGTCGGCCAGCGTTACTAGTATTTTCGACTTTACGCCCGCTCGAAAAGCCACCGTACGGCTCTTAAAGTCAAACTCACGCCCACTAAGTTGAGCCTCTGGCTGCTCCAGCATATCGTTTATAACTTTCTCCGCTATATCGAGCCACTAAAAATAGCGGCCGTGTCTCTCTGGTGGGCGGTGAACAGCGCTCTTGCCGTTGACGATAAGCTTATAGTCTACCTCTAGGTCAAATTCTGCTTGCGAACCCGGCGACGACGATAAACCAAGTAGTGGAGGGCGGAGAGGCTCACGCGCGCGCGGCTTAGGGGGCGACGACAGCGGCAGCGTGCTCTTGACGGTGAGGTCAATACGGGGAGGCTCTACTGGTGGCGGCGATGACAAGGGTAGAGCCTACTGTCTATTCGCAGTGTTCTGCGTACTAACTGAAGCAAGGGCAGCCTGATTGACTGCTGGGGCACTGTTAGCCCAGCGTCGCGCGCGAGTTATTGGGCCCTTACCGGTACCGCTCGCCAGGCGCCCTCTAGTACTCCCACTGGGAGCTTTCTTAGGGGCCTTCTTGCTGCTCTTACGGGCTGTACGCGCCTTTGCAGCTGCTCCGTCGCCCTCAGTTTGCTCTCCAGGCCGTGAGGGGGCCCTACGCACCCTCTGTGGGCGATCTCCAGCCATTTCGACGGACTACTCTACTAGAAAAAGCGTCAGTATAGCCCTATACACGTATTTGTACAGCTTCACGACTTACTAACAGTTGTTCAACAGTTTATAGGCTGTTATCAATGCGTCACAGTCAAATTTACGATTTGTATGAGGCTCCCCGCGCGCGCGCAAATTCTCGGATGCCGCCAAGATTTCTACCGATTTTTGCACGCGATAGATGAGCCCGACGGCCGAATGAGCCACCCCACCACGACAACACCTCAACTTCAACACGCGATAACTCTACCACTATGAGCTCGATTGAGGCTGCGATTGCAGCGATTGAATCGCTAGGACCTACAGAAAAATTTAGCTATAGACAGATTGCGAGAGATTATGGTTGCAGCCGTGCAACGCTCGCGCGGCGACACCAAGGCATCTCAAGGTCACGCAGTACAATGGCGGAGAATCAACAAGCTCTTTATCCACAACAGGAACTAGAGCTTCTACACTATATTAAACGCCTTACAAATCAAGGCCTACACCTACACGAGCTATGATACGAAATTTCGCCTCGCAGATTACGCAGAAAGAGGTTAGAGTACACTGGGTTGATTGCTTTGTGCACCGACACCCAGACGAGCTTATCTCAAAATGGACAACGGGCATTGACAATAGTCGCCACAAGGCTGATTCAGGGAGGAAGTATAGCCTCTACTTTAACCTTCTACGCGAGAAGATCAATTAGTATCACGTTGAGGCGCGTCATACCTACAATATGGATGAGAAGGGCTTCATGCTTGGTGTTGTAGGTCGCTCGAAGAGGATCTTCAGCAGGGCTTCATATGAGGATGGGAAGAGGAGGGGTACTATCCAGGATGGCTCTCGAGAGTGGATAACGCTGCTGGCCTGTATCTGCGCTGATGGATCTTACCTTGAGCCCGCTCTCATCTATCAGTCAGCCTCAGGATCGATACAGGACTCCTGGCTACAGGCCCTCAATCATGCGACTCATCAGGTTCGAATCTCCTCATCGCCCTCTGGCTGGACGAACAACAATATCGGCCTCGCGTGGCTTAAACAGGTGTTTGATCGCGGTACAAAGGCGAAGGCTCGATCTTCCTATCGATTGCTCATCCTAGATGGCCATGGATCTCACCTTACAATGGATTTTATTAAGTACTGCAATTAGAACAAGATCCTTCTCGCTGTATATCCTCCTCATTCAACCCATACGCTGCAGCCGCTCGATGTAGCTATGTTCAAGCCTCTGTCCACAGCCTACTCAAAGGATCTCAGCCTTTATGGAAAGGAGCCAGGGCCTTTGCTCAATGAGCAAGAGGGATTTCTTCCCCCTCTTCTACCGAGCCTGGCAGGCCTCCTTTAAGGAAACGACAATCCTAAAGGCCTTCGAGGCTACAGGCCTCTCACCCTTCAATCCTGAGGTTATACTACAGAGATTCAACTCTAGCCCAAGCTCCTCAAGCGATAGCGAGTCCTCAGCCTTAAGTGCCTCAAACTGGAGGAAGACTGAAGGCCTACTGCGTCAGGTAGTGAAGGATCGAGGTGATAAACGAGCTCAAAAGCTAAGCCAGGCCTTCCACCAAATCTCAACTCAAAAGACCCTCCTTGAGTATGAGGTCAAGGGCCTACGCGAGGCTCTGATCAACGAGAGAACGCGTAGGAAGCGAGGCAAGCCTCTCCTACTTAAGGAGCCTGAGGAGTATCAAGGTGGAGCTATATTTTGGTCTCCAAGGAAGGTGAAGGAGGCACGTGATCGCCGGCAGCTCCAGGAGCGCGAGGAGGAGCAGGTACAACACCAAAAGCTGAGACAAATAGGCTTCGTAAAGAGGCAAGACAGGCAAAGGCGAAGGAGAAGGAAATAAGGCGTCAGGCGAGGGCTGCAGCCAATCTGGTAAAGGAGAAGGAGAAGGCGGAGAAGGCTGCTGAACAGGCCTCTAGGGCAGCTGCTCGCAGGACTGCAAAACGACTCCAACAAGCTCTTAAAACCTCTCAAAAGGGCAAAAAGCGCAGCCTTAAGGCTTCTGCAAAAGCAACTCTTAAAAAGAGAGCTGTTGTGAGGCCTGTAGGTAGGGGAGAGCCTCAGCGTGCTGCTGCAGGCGCGCCAGCTCTCAGGTCACGACGCAGCCGCAACATCACGCCTTCTACGCGATATCAATAGCTATATATATCAATTAAAGCCTATAGATATCACCACTAGAAAATATCGCGATAATAGCTATTGTGTGAGGCTCTACAGCCTCAAGTTGTGGGGCTGTTTTGGTGTTCAAGGTGGCTCATTCGGCCGTCGGGCTCATTCGACCGTCCACCTCGGTATTGTCGCGCCCGCCAGCATCTGTGGCTTAGTAGGCAGTCCATAGAACCAACATTTATTTGTTAGTGTTAGTAGGGTTGGCAAGCTCTAGCAAGAGTTGAAAATCTTCAGGCTTAAGGGTCTTTAAGTATTCAACGCCCTCCCGTGTGGTGCTAGGAGGGAGAGGGGGTCGTTTTAGCCAGTAGCGGAACTTCTGGACCGCTCGTGGGCAGTGGACTATATAGTCTAGCGCGAGGTCTGCCCCGCAGGAGCATCCTATAACTGCGTTGTTATGTTTAAACTTCTTATAGTACTAAGCGTAGTGTCTATAGCGGGTGCGTATAGACAGTAGCTTTGCAAGCGTTAGTTGTTAGAGGGTGAGCTCCTTTAGCTGTTTTGCAGGGCGATACTTAAGGTCCCACTGCATGTACCACCTGGACAGATTTGGTGTGTGCTTGCGCCACCAGTCCATCTCTGCGCTCCTAGTAAGGGCGCGAACGTCTAACTTAAGGCCTGAGGCCGTGGGTTTAGTTGCCATGCCGTGTGGAGGTTTAGGGGTCCTTGCCGCGTTGTCTGCTAGCTAGTCTGCCCGCTCGTTTCCCTCTATATTGCAGTGTCCTGGGGACCACTGGACAGTAATGTCCAGGTTCTCAATTGTCTCTTGGCACCTAACGAACGCCCACTGCGAGGAGGGGGACGGGTTGCCTCTGATGCACCATATAACAGTGGTGCTATCTATGCACATGTATATGCGTCTGAGCCGGTAGGCCGGCGTGCGGAGCGTGTGTGAGAGTCCTCGCCACGCGCCTACAGCTTCGGCATCGAAGACGTGGGACCTGGGGTTGAGGGAGCCGTTGCCCTGTAGGGTGAGAGTCTGCCCTTCGTATATAGCGTAGCCGTATGTGACGTGCTTGACGCCGTCAAGCCATTGTTCAGAGCCGTCGGAGAAGACGGTGAGCCCGCACCTTAAGAAGTTTCGTAACGTTGCGTTTTGACACCACGCATATGGGCTCTTGGCTACTAGTATGAATTGAATTTCAAGGTTGGAGCGTGGACCGAGCCCACAGGCAGCTGATCTCTATCGTTTTTTTGGTCGATAGCTGTAGTTACACTTCAAGGTGGCCATCAGAAAGCATAGTAGCTAGAAAAAAAATCCGAGCATTACTCGTCCTAAAACAGCGGCCCAGTGATTCCCTCGACTCAACACTGGTTCCACCCATTGCATTATTTTGTTTGGACGTCTCTTATATGCATACACTTTTCCATCATAGACTACGAGCCATGTAATGCGTGCCCCGAAAACATGGCCTGAGAATCGACCATGTACTATATTTAAATTGATCGCTTTCACCGGCTCGCAATTCTCTCTACCCAGGCCTGATGCTCATGATAGCTCAACAACAACTTTATCTATCTTCAACACCAGCAGCAACAAGCGCACCACTCCCGCAAGCCCATCTTACAACTGCGCATTCCTCTCCCCTCCCACCGCAGCCCAAGCGCTCAGTCCATCCGACCAAATCTCCAAATGGCCAATCCTCCCCTCACCGTCAAACTCGCCAAACATAAAAACAAACGTCTCCTCCCACTCAATGCCCGTCTTCACGCTGCTAATCCGCGACTTCGCTCTCACAACCACAGCCTCCTTCCTGCCCTCCCCAGTCGACACAATGAACTCGTGCTCAGGCGGAATAGCGTCGCTCTGGGGATGAAACGACAGCGTCACGCCCAGGACGTCGAAATACTGATCACAGGACTGATCATCCTGGGTTGCCTCGGCGCGACGTCCAGTGAAGGTGCGGCTCAGAAAAGGGAGCCGCATGGAGGCCCATTGGGGGCCGTGCTCTGTGATTTTGGGGTTGCTGGTGAAGCATTGAGAGAGGATATCGGCGGGCGAAGCGCCGGTGACGAAGAGGTGGCAGAAGCGGGCGGCAGTGTCGCGGATGGTGGTTGGTCGGGGGTTATCTGAGGGAGAAGACATGGTGATTGCTGGGTTGGTGGGGAAGGCAAAGTGCGGTATTTGAGGAGACTGCTGTTGTGTTCCTGACCAATAGATATGGGACTGGAAGTGTGTCTCGGTGCCAGTTCGTTTTCCATAACCAAGCACTGCTGATATATCTGATCGTCCGTCCGAGCGAGGAGTGAGCAAGCACGCCGTGGTACCATGTCTGCGGGAAGCGTCGGGAAGCGGGAGCCGTCTGGCTCCGAATCGTGCATATGGCGCTGCAGGGCGCGCCGCTGATTCAGATGGTGCATGGCGGACGTCATAACAGTGAGAACACTAAATGGTTCCGTAATTCAGACCTCACCTCACGCTGCTAATAATTATCCACGCGCTTACTTGCTTTCGTCCGTATCCTGTTACTGTCGCCCATCAGCGTCGCGCAAAGCGGTGTGTGGCACGGGAAGCGAGGCACTTGCGAGTTCGTGTTTACTGATACCGATGGTGCGATGGGGATGTGCTTTGAGGAGGCGAAATGATTGATTCCTCTCATACATTTATGTACCTAAATGCTTCTGGCCACGAGTAACTACCTGTCCGCGTAGTCTCACCAAAACCTAAGCCTAACTCTCAAGCCACAAATATATATTCTACCGCACAAACTCAGCAACATGCTTCACGCTCTTGATCACAATCGGTTTCTGCATCAGCTCCTCCTCGCGGAAGATCTTATGCATAGCCTTGAATTCCGGCCTCTCAGAATGGTAGTCGTACGCTTCCTTGTCCGCATATCTAGCGTCCCATCAGCCCAAAGTGTTAGAACAAACGTGAGCGCACGTACTTCTCGACCAGAACTAGTTCTTCGTCCCCGTTCTCGCGGTCGAAGTCCTTGTAGAGATGAAAACTGAAGACCCCTGGCTCGTTGGCTTTGACGGCCGTAGTGAGGTTGGTCAGGAGTTCGACGACCTGTGCATGATTGGTAAGGTGAGCAAGGCGAGGTTGGTTCGAGGGATGGGGTGGGGAAAAAGGCGTCGTACTCGGTCAAGTTTACCGGGCTTGGGGGTCAGAGTCGCGACAATTTCGCATTCATCTTTGTATGCGGAGGCCATGTTGTCTGTCAAGTGGATTGGAGAAGGTGGTGAAAGCGAAATGAGATGGAAGAGGAAACGGAATTGCGTATTTTCGCCGATTCAATACAGTGCGGAGAGATAGATATTAAAAGTGTTGATGGGACTGTGTGAATGGCGTAGCACGATTACACACTTCGAAAAGACGCCGATGATTGGGTTGACTTGCAGCCGATCCGGCTGTTGATCAGTTAATCCTGCTTCCGGGCTGCGCATACGCACCAGTGTGCGAGAATATGCGAGATTCGGAAAGCCGGCGGAGATTGACAGCACCGAATCGAGTACTCGGGCCTACTGTGTAGCAAGATTTTCGGTAAAATGCCCGGCCTTGCTAGTAGGCCCGAGTATGGGTTTTAGATCCGAAGGCATTTCAACGGCTATAGGGTTATTTGCTGGATGGGAAGGCGCGAGTGGTCGACGCATCGCCCCATTGTCCAAGTACGCAAACATGACTACACTGAATTCCCCAACTCCAATTCTGACCCAACGCAAGACTGAAACCATGCACGCCCGCTCGCATCCATTCGTGCCAGCCGCGTTTCCTCTCGGGCTCGTGGAGGACCATACGCTCGGTATACCTACCCGATGCACACACGTTGAGCTCTCGCCCTTCGTTAGCGTACTTGAGCAAGCCAAAATGGGAGCCGTTGGCGACTTTGAGAAACAAGCCACAGTCGACCAGGATTAACGCAGACTTGCCGCCATTGTAGTCCTGAGGGGTCCACTCGAGGAAGTCTTCGTGGAATAATGTGCTAGGCACTAGCCTAAGAACGTCACTAACTTCGAGAGTCGTCATTAAGGACAGATAGTCCTCGCCTGTCAAATGCACAATCATTAATAAGGCGCTTTTGTTTTAGCTTCTTTCGCAATAGTTACAGACTTATGACTTCACGCCCTTTGGGTACACGGTAAAACGCTGTAAAGGAACGCGGTAGAGGTGCTGAGAAAACGCAGTGATTCGCTTCGCAATAGTATACCAGCGTGTGTGAGGATAAAGCCTCCGTGGAACACTCTTCAGCTACCGCTTTATAATTGACCAAGCACCTTAAAAGTATACCTGATGGGGGAACAGACAGAGCGACGGCATGGACGACAACAGTTTCGGACATCCACACCAGGTAGAGCAATAGATAGTGAGGCCAATATGCCGATTTACAAACCTCTGACATAGTCACATTACCTCAGGATACGTAACACCAAAGCAGCTTCATGGAGGTAACCAAATATTCATTAACTTTTATAAGCACCCTAGCTATTCCTCCAGGTGCATAATCCTTCAGTGATGGAGCTCTTGTTCTGGGACCATTGACAGTGGTAGCCTAGCGCGCCTGCGATCACAGCATTCATATCCGAAATCTTTTGTCGGCTGAAAACATAACAATACCCGCTCATCAGCCCACCCCGCACGGTTGAAGCGAGGCTGCTTGGACCTAGAGTCGTTTATAAGGGCAACGAGCACTGGACGAGCACTTACGTGGGGGTCAGCCATTTCAGGCTTAGTTGTCATTTGACGTAGTCGTTGGTTTTGAGGCAGTAGTCGACGTGTTCGGGAGGAGCGGCAAGGCCGTTTCGTCGACAGTATTGACGGTTGCTGGACGCTGCTCAGGAACTTGCGTACTTGCAGATGTCGTCTCGCCACCGGTGCCGTGCTCCGCCAGTTGTGTCGAGCGTCTCGCAGTCGGCGAAAGTAGCTGCATGGATGCAATGTGCTTTCCGACAAACAATTTGTATTCCTCGTCTGTCATCGGGTAGGACTTGCATTGCATTTCTTCCGGTGGCACCTCCGGTCTCACAGGGCCAATGACTCCCGGTCGGAGTCTTGAGAGCATGCCGCCTCTCCTGATTTCTCGCAAGCGCAGACGCCTGCTTCAGGATATATAAGAGGCAGCATATACTTAAAAGATAGCTTTAAAGTAATACCATTAATAATAGAGGCTAACTTTACCTTTCTATTAGCAGACAACTTAAGCTCAGCGTATCCAACGTATCGTAGTACAGCCCGTAAGGCGTAACGACATAGCTATCTTCTAGGCTGTAGCACAGACTGGTCATCAATCAATCAATCAATCTAACGCCTTTCAAGTTGATTGATTGAGTTCCTGGCAGAGCTCCGATTGAGTTGAGATTGATTGAGCTCCGCACAGCGGAGCTCAAATTGAGTTGAGTTGATTGACGAGATGGGAGCTCGAAGTTGAGTTGATTGAGATTGATTGAGAGTTGATTGGTTACTTGGCCTTGAGGCCTATCTTTCTCCAGGATCGGATGGATTGCAACGCGCTAAGTAACTCAGGCTTTATATTGAGCCGTCGTACGCCAAGTAGATCTCCGAGCTCGCTGAAGATCCTCTCACAGTCGGCCGAGGCAGCTGGAATAGAGTAGATATCAAGGGCCATTTGAGAGAGAACGGGTATCGAGAGCGCGTAACCAGCCAGTAGTTGATCGGGTGGGTTGCGAGAGGATCGTCCTCTGCCAAAGGCGCCTCGCGCTTCCACATTTCATACTCATCGTCGATCGTACTGGCTACCTGCTTTTGGCCTGCCTTGATAGAGTTCCGGAGGAAGTCATCTCGCCTTGACGCTTTGCTAACGCGCTGGCGCTTATGTGGCCGTGCAGCTCCCTCAGGAGATGATTGCCCACTTGCCTTTGCGGCCATCTTATCCTTATGTGACCTCCACAGTCGTGAGAAGGACTAGTGGCCTTGCTCTAACCAGCCTTTAAAAGGATAAGGGCCCTCCACAGCCTCGTTATAGTCGTCTAGTACATCCCATAGGTCTTCGAGCGTGTGCTTGTACGTGGGATGGAGGATCGTCGCCGCGAAGTAGATGGGAGAGTCTCCAAGCTTGTTGTAATACTTAGAGAGCTTTGCGTGGGCGTTATTAACGTTAGTCTTAAGATAATCCTCTGGCGCGTCAGGATCTTCGTAATTGATACCCTGCAGTCTCTCTTTTTAAGCTTCAAGTTGAGCTAATAGCTATTTAAAGGTGATAAGAACCTCCCAAATAGCACTATAGCTACTGGAAGCGCCTCTGCCCTGTAGTAACATAGTGGCCTCCTTAAACAGCTTAAGCAGCTGCTTATACTTAGTTATCATTGCCTAGTCCTTTGTCTGTAGTCCTCCTTCTTAGATGAACTTGCGTGGCTGCTCACGCGGCTCTTTCTAGCGAGTGGCTGCAGCTACTTAGTATTCCTCTATCTTTAGGTAGATATAGGCGTTAAGGGGCGTATGGAGCTCGCAGGCGCGATTAAAGCAATTGTAATAGGAGTTCTAGCGAGTCTTAACAGGCTTAATAAGCTCCCTTAGCTTAAACAGCTAGTTACAGTTCTTTGCGTCCTCTTCTTAAAGTCTTATAAACAGCTCTTAGTTCTGTGGCGACAATATAGCAGAAGAAATCGCGTTAAATAGTACCGCAATAGGACTAAACTGTCGCTACTTGGCTATAAAGCCCTCTTCTTCCTGCTTAAGCGTTAACGTAGCAAAGTACTATATGGTGAGGTAGCCCTACGTTAATATTAAGCTCCTCGTTCTTAAAAGAGTCCTTGTCCTTGCCCTATATAATCACCTGCGTGGCAAGGTTGAGAATGTGGCATGTACAGCGTAACCGGCGATAAGGCGCGTAAAAGCTAAGATCTTCTGCTAGGAACTCTACAGCAACGTCGTTATTTGTAGCGTTATCTAAAACAAAGTAGCCAATACGTTCTCTATCTATCTTAAAGGCCTTGAGCGTGTTAGATACCAGAGAGCCGATATTCGCGCTAGAGTGTTGCCCGTGTAGCACGGGCAGGCTGAGCAGGTAGTCCACTGGCTTAGCAGCCTTATTAAGATGGTGTACGCAGATTCCCGTAATCGCTTTCTTGTTGCCCGTCGACGTCCAGTTGTCAAAGGAGAGGTGGATGAGGGTAGTCGCTTTGTGGAGATGCTCTACGACGGCTGGTATCAACGCCTTGTACTCGGCAACAATATCATCGCGGAGGGACACATGGCTCTTCCATAAGTAGGATTCGGCTAGTGGGTTGGCGGCCTGTACTAGCGCGCGGAAGGAGGGTTTCTTAATCGCTCGGAGCGACTGGTTGTCGTCAGCAATCCAATAAGTAACTGCTCGAAGAAACTTAGTGCGGTTAAAGCTTCCTGCCAGCTCGTTGGCCACCTCTTGAGATACCTCAGTCCCCTTCATCTGCATGGCAGCGAGTATTGACGTTTAATCAGCCGGGGCCTTTGCGATCTTGCCTGATTTATTGTAGCCATGGCCAGGCTTAAATTGTGCTAGATGGCTTGCTGCAGAGCTAGTAGAGAGACCAACGTTATACTCTCCACCAAATCTCTTATAGGTGTGGCAGTACCTGCAAAGCCAGTACTTCTTCTGCTGCTCTCGATGCCAGACTAGCCAGCCGTACAGGTATATCCAGCTTGGTTTAGACCCGCGTGAGTGTTCGTAGGGCCGCTTCTGCAGATGAGGTACTCTATTCCAATCCAGGCCGTCGTATACGTCGTCGTCAATATCAGAATCTTCGCGGGGTAAGGGATCAAGGTTATTAAAGACTTCGGACGCGTCGATTTCGGGGCGCCTAGAGGCGGCTTTTAGAGGCGGGCGCTTACTATTTGCGCGTGCGGCTGCTTTCTTAAAGGCCTTGTGAAGATTCTCGTTCATAATCTGTACAGGTAGGCGCGTGGGTAGGTAGGTAGGTAGTTTCGGTAAGGTACTTGCGGTGGCTGTTAAAAGAAGTCGTGGTGTTAAGCCTTAAGGCTACGCGCGAGGTACTTACTAAGCGGGTTATCGATAGGCGTATATCCTATGTAAACTAGGTACAACGGCCCCTCACAATTTACTCTACAAAACATAATTTTACTATATACTTAGAGCTCAACTTAAACTCAATCAATTAATCAATCAGGGATCTCCAAGTTGAGTTGTGGTTGAGTTCCACCTATCTCGAGTTGAGTTGTGGTTGATTGGCCATGTCAATCAATCAATCAATCTGATTGAGTTCAGGTTAATTGATGACCAGTCTGCTGTAGCATAGCCATAATTGTATGTATTTTAGCCTATAGTACAGCTTTACAGTAGCCCTCTTTAAAGGGCTGCTCTCCTTCCTTAGAGGGCTGCTCTCCTTCCTTAAGCTCGGCCATATAGTGTTCGGCCACGTATAGTGATCGGCCACCCCACCACAACGCGTTACTCACTTTTTGATCATCTATATTCTCAACACCACGCGTTCAAAATAGATCCCCGTGAGTTGGCTATACAATCTGCTATCTGCGATCTCAATGCTGACGTTTTTACAAGTCAGCGGAAGGCTGCTAAGGCCTGGGGCGTTCCCCGATCAACGCTCCAAGAACGCATCAACGGTCGCCAACCCAACGCGATAGCTCACTCAAATCAACAGCGATTAACACCGGAGCAAGAGCACTTTCTAGTAGAGTGGATACTAGAAGAGGACTCACGCGCACAACCTCCCTCTCATCCACGCGTACGAGAAATGGCCACCCGAATCCTGCACATGAACGGTGACTACGAGCCTCTAGGGCAACTATGGATACCCCATTTCATCGCCCGCAACCCACGCGTCGCATCTATTATCGGCCGAACAATCGAGAGCGCACGAACAACAGCAGCTAACTACGACACTATAAAGGCCTTTCTTGAGCTGTTTGAGCGGACAAGAATAGAGCTAGGCATACAATATGAAGATATGTGGAATATGGATGAGACTGGGTGCGCACTAGGGGTATGTACGAATGCCCAGGTGCTTGCAAGCTCTTCAAAGAAGAAAGCTTACATCAAATCTCCAGAGGATCGCGAGTGGGTATCGATTATTGAGACCATCTCAGCCGTCGGCGTCAAGCTTCAATGCCTAGTCATCTTTAAGGGCAAGCATCTGCAATCTACCTGGTTCCCAGCACAAGACACACCAGATTGGCTATACACAACGTCAGAGAATGGATGGACGTCGAACTCAATTGGATATGAATGGTTACAGCGTATTTTTATACCAAATACTTCACCATCTAACAGCGGCTATCGACTCCTCCTTCTTGACGGCCATGGCTCCCATACACCTATCGACTTCATATGGCTCTGCAAGGTCAACAAGATCCACCTCCTGTACCTCCCAGCTCACGCCTCCCACCTGTTACAGCCTCTAGATCTTGCTCCTTTCTCAGTACTCAAATTCAAGTACCGTGATAAGATTCAAGCTCTCTCTGCCCTTGATGACGCAGCACCTATTAAGAAAGAGCGCTTTGTTACATCATACAACAAGGCAAGGGAAGAAGGACTATCAGAGCGTGTTATACGAGCTGGCTGGAGGGCTTCTGGCCTCTGCCCATACAACCCAGGCCTTGTACTGCTGTCATCCCAAGTAACTAGCCGGCCAGTTACTCCTCCACCTAGCAGCCAGGCTTCAGCTGCCTCAAATCCACTCTTCAACACACCTCGAAGCTCACAGGCCTTATACAAGGCTCAGCAGGCACTATTACTATCAGAATCTCTTTCACGAAGTACCCGGATAGTGCTTGGCAAGGCAGGCAAGGCTATTGCAGAGGCAAACACCAGGGCAGCCCAGCTAGAGGCTGAGAATCAACGACTTAAATATCAACTAGATACCCATAAGGTTACTCGTACAAGAAAGCGGGTTCAAGTTAACCCAAATGAGCGATTCAGCAACGTTGAGAGTATTAAGGCTGCCATTGACCAAGCGGCAGCTCAACAGACTAAACAAGCAAGCGCTACACCAGAGAAACAAGCTCAAAAAGCAGCAGCAGCAGCGACAGCGCTTACTCTTGATTCTATGTGTACTGAGTGGCAAATATAATTGTTGTTGTTGAGAAATCGCGACTCCAAACTGTGTGGCTGTTTTGGGTGGGGTGGCTGATCACTATACGTGGCCGAACACTATATGGCCGAGCTTAGAGGGCTGCTCTTATAAGAGGACCTATTTATATAACTAGGTTACGTAACTCTAGTTATATAATATCTATATATAGTATATAAGTTACTATAAACTATAATTTACTATTTTTTAGAGGCTTTTATATGTATATAACACCTATATAAGCTGTAGCGTACTAGTAGAGCAATAGGGGGTAGCTGTAGCGTACTACGCTACTGTCAGATTTGAGCACTATTTGAGCTCATTGAGATGGGGGGGTCTGATGGATAAGATGGATGAACTGTCGTGTTCTTCTCTCCTATGTTCAGCTAGTTCTAACTTTTCAACTAGTGCGCCAAGCACGGTGGTCCCTGCTCAATTGTACAGATCCAACCTCAACGCGCTTGTTCTATCTGATAGCTGCATATTTAACACACCCCCTTAGCTTAGAAGATCCTTGTAAGCTGAACTATCTAGCAGCCTGTTATCCTAAAGTAAGGTTATTAAGTTGCCCTTAAATTTCCTTTAGAGGTACTTTATTCGTTACTTTGCGTTCTGTTACCTTAACTAGCCCAAGTTAGGTTAGGAATCCTTCCCACTTGTTGACTGGGAGGACCTTCGTGAAGCTGTTGGCGATCATCTCTGCCAATTGTACGTACTCCACCTTAATCTTTCCAGTAGAGACTTCCTGTCTTAACTAGTGATTGTGAATGTCAACGTGTCGTAGTTTAGTCTAAAGCCTAGATATCTCCTTAGTGACTAGTTAAATAGTTTGCTTGTTATCGCATTAAATAGTAATTAACAATGAGCGCAGTTCAATCTGCAGTTCGTCTAGTAGTCTTAATATAAAGATTGCTTCCTTGGCCACTTGTGATAGGGCGAGAAGCTCTGCTTTAGTTGTCGAAGTTGTGATAGTGTCTTGTTTGCTTAATTTCTAGGCAATAAGTCTGTTAAATAGCTTAATAGCGTATCCTTGCGAGCTCTTTCTGTCTAGTGTGTTGTTAGCAAATAAGGCATTGCTGGCTACTTGAAGGCAGTTGCCTCTTCTGAGCTGCAGTGCTCTCTATCTAGTGCTTGATAAGTATAGTAGTACTCGATTAGCGGCATTGTGATGTTCTGAGCCCGGATTTGACAGGAATCGAGCTAGCCTTGAAGTTGCAAAGGCGATGTCTGGTTGAGTTGTTACTGCCGCGAATAGAAGCGATCCGATTTTGCGTTGGTATTTGTTAATTTCTAAGGGTGTTGCTAAGCCTGTTCGAGGCTTTAACTTGGTAGCGGCTATTAGGGTATTATGGCGACAGTCTTGTTTGTCAATCAGGCGACTGATCTTGTCGATGTAACCAGCTTGTGAAAGTTGAATAAGGCGCTAATCACGTTGTCTGATGATCTCCACGCTAAGAAACCATTGCAGGTTGTCTCCTCTAGTTATAGTATACTTTTCTTGCAGGAGCTTAACAGCTCGTTCCACTTCCTGTTCACTCTCTTTGTGGAATGCGACGATGATATCGTCTACATAGAAGAAGATAATGATGCCGTCCTTGATTACGCAACAGGGCTTGTGAGGTACGGTTTTGAAGCTGATGGTCTTAAGGGTTGTTGTGAACTCCTTCTGCCATAGCATAGGTGAGATGCGTAGACTGTAGAGGGCCTTCTGCACCCTAAGGATTGTGCCCTTCTTCTGATATCCTTAGGGCATCCTTATATATACTTCCCTGTCTATTATTGCATGAACAAATGCATTGGTTATATTGTATTGCTTTAGCTTAAGATCATATTTGGCCGCAATTGCTATAAGCATCCTGAACGAACGACTTGCCAATGTTGCAGCATAGGTATCTTGTGGTGCGATATTCCTTTGCTGATCTCCACGAACCACCAGTCGTGCCTTGCACTTAAGAAACTGATAATGCTTGTTTAGTTTATAGGTGTATACCCATATGCAGTCAAGTATCTGTTAACCTGTCAGTTTAATAGATTTGAGAGATACTTCTAACCATAATCTCATTTGTTAATAACTTTGAAGATGGACCTGTTCTGCTTCCTTAAATAGTTCACCTATCGGATGATCTTCAAGCTTAGTTCAACATATTAGTAGGGGGGGAAGTTGACTTCGATAAGGCTTCAGGCCTTTAGCGAGCATCCTTTTTATCTTAGCCTTATCTACCACTTCTCCTTCGTATGTTCCAACGTTGCCGGCTTGAGTTCCTGCTATAAAGGCGGCTGCCTAGGGGACAGTCTTAGATGACCCTTTTAGGTTCATTTCTGATTCATTTCCAGCTATTAACTGCGCAAGCAATACCGCAGGTGGTAGTGTAGTTGGAGGAGTTGGATAGTTGTCCCTAATCTTCACTCCTTAGTAGTAGCCTAGTGGGTCTACTTCGCCTTAGGGATTTGATAAGCCTCCAACAGTGTCGTCTTTATAGAAGGACTCTGTCTCTAGTTAATAACTTGGTGTTAGGAGTTCGATCGTTCTTACGTATGTGGCGATTTCCTCTAGTGTGCTGTGTATGAGGTTATCTATAAGGTCCTTAGTTTTGCTACTAAAGACAGTTTATTCGTTAAAGATAACGTCGCGGGTGCTTATCACCTTAGTAAGTGACAGTATCCAGATTCGATAGATGTTTGAGGACTGGTATCCTACTAGGTAACCAATCCAAGCCTTTAGGTCTAGGCGTTGTAGCCTTAATTTACCTTGATGTGTATCATCCGTCATTGCAAACACTTTGCAGCCATACGCTTTGAGGTAAGCGAGGTTAGGTTTCTTAATTAAGGTAACTACTCCGTTATTCAGAGCAACTCGTGTGAAGAAGATCTCGTAGGGAGTCTTCCAGTTGTTTGCATAGTTTGGCGTTCAATTATAAAGGTACACACTTGCTCTTGTAACTTCAGGCCATAGTTCCTAGGGTAGGTTAGCATCAAGACGCATCGCGCGCGATTTCTCTTTGTTCACACCCCCTGAGCGTTTGGCACCTCCATTTTGAGCTTGTGTATCTGGGGCAGAAGGCTCGACAGTAATTCCTTGTGATGCCAACCAGCGCTCGATTTCCAGCTTCACCATCGTGATCTCGTTGTCCGCTTTAATAACCTTGACCGTAATGTTGTAATAGTTTTTAAGGAAGAGAAAGAAGTTCAATAGAAATTTAATAACCAACTTTACTAGTTGATTGTCTTTAAAATAAAAATCCTATTGCAGGCCTAAGTACCTGTTGGTGACAAGCATCTGGCTCTTTTCGCTAGTGCTACTTTGCGTCTCGTAGGCATAAAAGTTAATAGCTAGTCTTTCTTCTAGTCCTTTATTGTTGATTCGCGGTGCTTGGCTAATTTGTTGCTAAATTTTTGCTTTCCTATAGGAGTCGCATTGAACTGTTGTAACTCCCTTAACTCGCACCCCTTCAGCTTGCTGCACAAGATGTTCAATAGCTGCTAGTCTAGGGTGTCCTAGTCTCTTGTGCTATAATTCGGCCGGTGCTTTCTATAGTCCTCACTTGGTTGCTAAGGTAATTCTGTGTGTGTGGTATGAGCCATTAGTCGTCGGATGGTGTTCTAGTACCCACTGCCCATGAGTTTCAGTGAGGTGGCAGATGATTGTTCCATTTGGCTTTCGTAGAGCGGTTGGCTCCGCTTGGGTATCCCACTATATACCTTTCCGCCTAAGTAATTGGAATGACACTAGGTTGCATAATAGATTAGGACATATTGCTATATCGTGCAGAGTTAGTGTGTGTATTCTAGAGGTGCTCCTTAGGTTGAGATTGATTGATCTGTATCCCTTAATCCATACCTTGGAGTTGCCAGCCTATATGAAGTCTCCTAGTACTGGTTGGCGATAATTGTGGATACGATTGGGATTGTTTGTGATGTAACAGGTTGAGCCTGAGTTGAGGATGAAAGATTGTTGGAGTGGATAGCCACCTTGCTTAGTCCTAAAGGACGCTGATACAAAGGCTGCATCGACACTTAATACTTCCTAACTATCTAGTTATTCCTCTTAGACCTTAGGTGTTAGAGTATGTGATTGTTTTATGTTTAGTGTTTTTAATCTTAGTCTACTTTGTCCTCTTAGCAGTCCTTAAAATTTGGGATTGTGCTTGCGCTTTAATGCGACGAGTTCTTTAATTTTCTTATTTAGTTTCCACTACTTAGGAGCTTTGTCTGTATTAATATAGAAGCAATCCTAGAGTTTATAGAGATATCTACAAGCAGGACATTTAGCGCCTCCTGTTTTTACAGGTCTTTAGACTAAGGATAAGTTCTTGTTATCTTTTTAGTCATCACGTTGATATTAGGGTCTGCCCCGTTTTCTAGATGGTGCTGCTTCGGCATCAATGCCCTAGGTGGTTTTCCTACTTTCAGCGAGGTATAACAAGTTATCTGCCACAAATGCGGCCTTGTGCTTCCCTGTTTAAAGGGTTGGATAATTCAACATTATATGCTCTTGGAAGCGCTTCATCATTTCTTTCCGATTCATGCTAGGTGTGAACTGTCTGCTATCCTGAAAGGTTGTAGACTAATTGGGCGCAACTTTGTTTATAGTAGTTAGAAAGTCCTTTGTGATCACATCGATCTGTGTTATCTTAGGGACATTGCTTGTCTCCGCTTCTGTAGCTGCTTAATTATACTTAGCAAGCTATGTGTCCTAATTCGACGCGTTTCTCATCGGTCTGAGGGATGTAAGGTATCGGTCGCGGGCTCGTTCTCTCTGGAATCGTTCGTCGACGCCAACCGTGGCTTTGAGGTTCGTAATCCACTGTCTCAGTAGTTGATCTGGGAGGCAGCAAGTGCGCTGAAAATGTGGGCTAACAGTAGCCTGAATAAAAACAATGATTTGCTGGAGGCTTATTTGCTCCTTTTCAAACTCATATCGATTGTTCTTATACTGCTCAGCAAGAATCTTGTAATACTCGAGATCTTCTTTAAACGCCTTAAGTCCTGCTACTAACAGTTTAGACTGCCTTGTTGGGATGCTAACGTTCGCTGCTAGAGTATACCCATTAATTAGCGGCGCCCTTGGGGCTATAGGTTCAGGTTTCATTGGGATATTCGACGTAGGATTGACTTTTGGCCAGATGCGATATGCGACGCATCTAGACTGGAGCTGCATTATCCATGCCCTGTAGTTGGTGTGGTCTCGAAGGGTCACCGTCGGGTCACGCTGGGGTAGTGCAGCCATTTTGGTATCGATTAAGGCAGTGAGACTCTTAATTGTTAGATTTGAGCACTATTTAAGCTCATAGAGATGGGGGGGTCTGATAGATAAGATGGATGAACTGTCGTGTTCTTCTCTCCTATGTTCAGCTAGTTCTAACTTTTCAACTAGTGCGCCAAGCACGGTGGTCCCTGCTCAATTGTACAGATCCAACCTCAACGCGCTTGTTCTATCTGATAGCTGCATATCTGACAGCTACAGTGAAAACGCTGCTTAAGCTAAGAACATAGCTAGCTATTCTTAGACAGGCTAGCAAATAGATATAAGCTCGGCTATATAGATTCCGCGCACATAGGGTTTCCGCGCACCCCACCCAAACACGCACCCCTCAGAAAAGACGCGATATCTCTCAACAACGCTCGGCAAAATGGATGCTCGTGAGGCAGCTATACAATCAGCTATTAGTGATTTTATTACAGGCCTTTATACTAGCCAGCGCGCAGCTGCAAAGGCGTACGGCATCCCTCCATCTACTTTACGCGATCGAATCAACGGCACAACAAATAGCGCGATTAGCCATCAACATCAGCAGCGGCTGACTCCTCTACAGGAAGACTTCCTAGTAGAGTGGATCCTCGAAGAAGATGCGCGCGCTTGCCCTCCCTCACACGCTCGCGCTCGAGAAATGGCGAATCGAATCCTGCGTATGAACGGCGACAATCAGCCTGTTGGCAAGCTCTGGCTCTCACACTTCATCCGGCGCCAGCCACGCGTCGCCTCAGTAGTCGGTAGAAAGCTAGAGGCTCAGAGAGCTGAGGCAGCGACTCCAGAGCAGGTGCGCGCCTTTCTAGAGCTCTTTGAGAGGACTAGAAAGCGCCTAAATATACGCAATGAGGATATCTGGAATATGGATGAGACAGGGCTTGCTCTAGGAGTATGTACAAACACTAGAGTACTCTCTAGTAGCCAGAAAAAGAAGGCTTACATTCGGTCTCCAGAGAATCGCGAGTGGGTCTCTATAATTGAGTGCGTATCAGCGATAGGGCGGAAACTACGCTGCGCAGTCATCTTTAAGGGCCAAAGCCTACAGACTACCTGGTTCCCCTCGTCCTGCGTACCTAGCTGGCTCTATACAACCTCTGAGAATGGATGGACGTCAAAAGCGATAGGCGTTGAGTGGCTACAGCGCATATTCATCCCTGAGACGGCTGTAGGTGATAGCCAGTACCGCCTCCTTATCCTCGACGGCCACGGCAGCCATATTGATATTGAGTTCCTCTGGCTCTGTAAACAGCATCAAATCGAGCTCCTATACCTACCTGCGCACTCCTCTCACGTCTTACAGCCTCTTGATCTCGCTCCTTTCTCGGTAATTAAGTCTAGTTACCGACGCCAGATCCAGGAGCTCGCATCGCTCGACGACGCCGCGCCCGTTAAGAAGGAGCGCTTTATTGCCTGCTACTATCAAGCTAGGGAGGAAGGCTTCACAGAGCGTGTGATTCGAGCTGGTTGGCAGGCTGCTGGTATCTGCCCATTCAACATTAATCACGTACTTAGCTCGTCGCAGGTCTCTCAGAGGCCCACGACGCCTACGCCTCAGCAGCAGCCTCAGCAGCAGCCTCAGAGCTTCCTCTCTACCCCTCAAGGCCCTCGGGATCTCTACTTGGCGCAGCGCGACGTCCAGAGCCTCGAAAACCTAGGTCGTAGGACCCGGCTCCTCCTACAAAAAGCAGGTAAGGCGCTAGCAGCTGCGAATGCTAGAGCTGCAGGGCTAGAATCAGAGAAAAGACGCCCTGAGTATCATCTACAGACTGCTAGCTCTCACCGGCCACGAAAGCGCGTTCAGATAGACCCAAATCAACGCTTTGCAGAAGTAGAGACTATCATAGAGGCTATGCGCGCAGCTGAGGCTTCAGCTGCTCAACAGAGTAGATCCACTACCGTGGGTCACCACCTGGTGCACGGCCCCACCTGGTGCACGGTTTCCAGATGCCCACACCCACAACTTTTGCAGCTGTAGAGTCGCATATATATTGTATTATCGCGAGATTTTTTAGTGGAGGGCTTTTAAGGACCTATTTGATTGATTGGTAACGATAAACTACGTGCGATACCTCTGTGGGGGGCGTACTTTGCGGGTGCGCGTGGCAGGGCCGGGTGTAGGCACCACATCAACTACAGATGATATATCCACACCAACATCCTCTGTCTCCTCAGCGACTTGAGGAGGTGGTGCAAAGGCCTTTTGACGGCGTCTATTACCCTTTTTGGAGAATTGTATATCTTTTGGAGTTTTTTTGGCTTCGCGCGCGATCCTAGCTTCTTCGCGCTGCACGGCCTTCTCGCGCTGTTCTTGAAGGCGTATTTCTTTGGCCACCTCTCTCATGCGCTGCCTCTCTTCAAGCATGGTAGCCTTCTCCTGCTTCTGCTGCTCCCTACGCTTGATCTCCTCGGACTTCTGTTGTTGTAGTAGCTGCTCGTCGGCATCCTTTTGTGCTTGGCGATCGCGGGCGTCCTTGACTTTGGATGGCGACCAGAATATAGCTCCACCATTATACTCCTGCGGTGCCTTAAGTAATAGAGGCCTGCCACGTTGACGGCGCTTCTTCTCATTGACAAAGGCCCCTCTGAGTCGCTCGTTTTCATGCTGGAGGAGCTGTTTTTGTACAGCCATCACGTGAATCGTCTGGCTTAGCTGTTGGGAGCGTCGATCGTAGATATCCTCCACTACCTGGCGCAGTAATCGCTCAATCTTTCTCCAATCTGAAGCGCTGAGTACGGAAGTAGTACTATCGCTTGATGAGGGCCTCTCAGTCTCCTCTATTTTAAACTTCTTAAGTATAGCCTCTGGGTCTAACGGCGAAAGCCCTGTGACTTGAAAAGCCGTTAAGATCGTCTTTTCCTTAAACGTTGTATGCCAGGCCTTATAGAACAAGCGGAAGAAGTCTCTTTTTGTAATCGCGGAGATGCCCTGGCAGCTATACATGAACTCGGAGAGCTCGTTTGAGTAGGCAGTTGATAGAGGCTTGAAAAGGCAGACGTCGAGCGGCTGCAAGGTGTGGGTAGCGTGGGAGGATAGATGGCCAGAAGAATCCGATTGTCGTCGCAAAACTTGATAAACTCCATCGATATATGTGAGCCATGGCCGTCAAGGATGAGTAGACGATATGATCGTCTTGCCTTTGCTTTTGTTTCGCGATTGAACACCTGTTCAAGCCATGCGAGCCCTAGCTTGTTGTTGGTCCATCCACTGGGCGATGAGGCGAAGAAGGTTTTGTGCTCTGCAGGGTCGAAATCTTGAAGCCATGAGTCTTGTATCTTGCCAGAAACAGCCTGATAAATCAGCGCAGGCGTGAGATAGCTGCCGTCGGCGCAAATACAGGCTATCGTAGTTATCCACTCCCTGTTGCCGTCCTGGAGTGCTTGTTTCACGCCTCCGTGATCATATCGATGGCGGGAGAACACGCGCTTCATTTTTGACAGCACACCAATCAAGAAGCCCTTCTCATCCATATTGTAGATATTGCGAGCCTCGATATCGTACTGAGTTATCTTCTGGTCTAGGAGCTTAAAATATAGGGCGTATTTGAAGGCAGAGTCAGCTCTGTGGCGTGTGGAATCGATGCCGGATGCCCATCGAGATACAAGCTCAATGTGATGCCGCGCAATAAAGCGATCAACCCAGTTTTTTCCTGGCTCTTTTCCTGCTATTTCTGCTGCGAAATTCCGTATCATCTCCCTTGTAGGTGGTAGCCCTCGTACACAGAGCTTATCAATATATTGTACGAGCTCAGTTTCCTGTGTAGAGTTGAGAAGGCGCATATTATCGACTTTCTCCGCATAGCTGCCGATAACCCCGCGGTGACGCTTCGACAGCAACGTTCGATCAACACCGTACTTTTTCGCAGTCTGAGTATAATTAGGCTTCTCTCCAAGCTTCAGCGATTTTAACGACTCTAGGGCAGCCTCCATTGGGTGTATATTGGTGGTGTAAAGCGATTCTGAAAGTGCGGGAGATTTGGTGTTGGCCGTGCACGAGGTGGGGCCGTGCACGAGGTGGTGACCCACGGTATAGAAAAAGCTGCAGAAACAGTAGCAGCAGCTACAGCAGCAGCTACTCTACAGTCTATGTGTACTACGTGGCAATTGTAATAGAGCGTTGGGAGATATCGCGTGTTTTCTGAGGGGTGCGTGTTTGGGTGGGGTGCGCGGAAACCCTATGTGCGCGGAATCTATATAGCCGAGCTTAGGTTAGGTTAGGGTTGGGTTGCTTTATATAAGACCCTAACCTTAACCTAACCTATATCCAAGCAACTGGTAGAAAATATGGATGGAGCTGCAAAGCCAGCGCTCATGTCAAGCAAAGGGCGTGATGCGCGTCTCTATCGCACGTTGTCTCTGGAAGAAGACTCCTATCGCAGTTAGTCGACCGTTCGGATTACGGGGTTGAACCGCCTCGGAGTAAGCTCCACATTTTGCCAGCGCTTGCCGATAGGGCATTCTGCAACGCGTATGCTTGATGTCGCTGGCAAACAGTCATAGTTGAATCAGCTGGAAAATATATAGCCGTGCGGGATCAGCTTCGGCGGAATGATATACTAATCCAGCCTTTCGTTGATATCGTTACTTTTTAGGAAACTCCAGGAGACCAAAAAGGAAACTCACAGGCGAGATGGACGCAGTGGTAAATCCAGCGGTCCAGCGGCAGGACATGCCATCCGGTGGGCGGTCGGAACTGATATCAAACGAACCAAACATGCTTGAGAAGACGATTTCCAGGCTCTCGAAAAGACGTACATCTGCTCAGACAGAGAAAAGCCATACGAACGAAGTACCGTCGCTGCAGAGGCCAGTGCAACATAGGGGTGGATCAGACGAAGAAATTGCAAGTGAGGCAGATTCCGAAGACGATTTTCCAGAAGGTGGATTAAGAGCATGGCTGGTGGTGTTCGCGGCGTGGCTAATGTTGCTACCGTCATTCGGCTTCATGGTCGCAATTGGCACACTGCAAGATTACTGGCACCAAAACCAGCTTGCAGACTACGCTGCCCGTGACGTCGGCTGGATACCCTCGGTCTTTGTGTATCTTACGCTCGGGCTGGGCCTTTGGGTGGGACCGCTTTTCGACAGATATGGACCACGATGGATTGCCCTGATTGGGAGTATTGGATACGTCATCATGATTTTCCTTCTTGCGGAATGTACAGAGTTCTGGCAAATGATACTATGCTGTGGTGTCCTGGGTGGCACGACAGGTGCTATGTTGACGTGCACTGCGCTCTCGGCAGTTGCGCATTGGTTCAAAACACGAAGAGCCCTCGCGCAAGGCATCGCAATGGCGGGGAATTCTGCTGGAGGTTTGTCGATCCCTCTCTGATACTCAAATCAACGTTACCGGCATATGCTTATGCATGGTCGCTTCGGATCCTGGGCTTCATTTTCCTGGCTTGCCTTGTAGTCAGCAACCTCTTGCTCAAGGCTCGCTTCCCCCCCACGGCCGCAGCGAAGAAGAAGGCAATCATATCTCTGTCAATTTTTGGGGACTTGCGGTTCAGTCTCTTTACCATCAGCGTATTCGGGTTCGAAGTCGTGCTATTCGGAGGCTTGGGTATTTTGCCTACGTACGCAACTGTGAGCACCGACTTTCCGCCGGATACCGGCTTCTACCTGATTGCGGTTCTCAACGGCATCTCATGCCTCGGGCGAATCTTGCCAGGGTATCTGGCGGACAAAATTGGGCGATTCAACACGTTGTTGATAATGATCGTCTTCACGTTGGTCTTTATGCTGGGCTTGTGGCTGCCACTAGGCACAAAATCACTGCCAGCATTGTATTGTTTCGCAGCACTGTTCGGATTTGGCACTGGAAGTTGGATGGCGCTTACACCCGCCTGTGTTGGTCAACTGTGTCGAGCAGACCAATTCGGGCGCTACTATGGGTCGATGTACTTTGTCGCCAGTCTAGCGACTTTGGTGTGCATCCCGATCAGCGGCGAGCTCGTTCAGACCGTCGGTCCTGAAGCCATGGTCGGTTTCTTTTGCGCTATCCTGGCACTGAGCTTGATAAGTTTTGTATTCAGTCGGTGGGCTTGTCTGGGAAGGCGTTGGGTTATCAGAGCCATAGTGTGAAAAAATGTTTGGAGCAATGACGTAATGGCAACGGTCGGAAAGGCAATGGGAGAATAGTTTATTGAGATAATCAGAGATAATCATAGGAATTGGTGGGGTTGAAACTGAAGCAAGAGAATGGCCGCTAGGAGATTGGATGGCCGCGCCAAGACCTTCGCTTGAATAAAAAGTTTCGGTGCTCGTGCTTCCTTGCCCTCACCTCCTTAAGCGCACCCACCCTGCGCAGCCCTGGGTCGACTGCAACAACGCAGCGTGAGCTGATAATATGGCATAAGACCTCAGTTGCGCGACATGGGTCTAGCGCGTGACTGAGAGACACGAAGCTACAGGTAAGAGTCTGCTTTTTCTTCATCATAAAAACACCTTTCGATATGATGATTCAATTAGTTCAAGTTTCAAGACGGATCGGAGAGGCCTTCGCCTCACTGAATGAGCATTTCCAAACTGACAAACCACCCCTCTCGTCGCTCTATACATCATTCTCTATTCACAAGCTAACGGAGCAACACAGATTGCAGCAGACTATATATGTTTTCGCTTTTTCATTCGCTATCTTCAACTGAGAGTGTTTCCGAAGAATTCTAGAAACACGCCCAGCTAGTGTACACTTAAGGAGAGAACATCAGAACCAGATTCATCGAGATGAAGGAAATAGATCCGCGAGACATCAAAGCAAATGCATCCATATACGCCGCCCGAACCGCTGCCTTTTCCGCTGGACATGCCCATAACCTGCCTAGTTTTGAGCAACCACTTTGCTAGCGTAATATCAGAAATGATGAGAAACGCATCCATAATCATCATCTACTAATGATGATGAAGGCCCTGGAAAGAAGCAATGAAGCTCTTCGGTGCCTACATAGTGACGGAGTCGAGGCTAGCACTCAAACCTTGTTCCTTGCACTCCGCCTGGGCTCGCCATCAGCAGTAGCAGCCTTCTTAGGCTCTCTCTTCTTCGCAGGCTCCTTCTTCTCCTTCTTGGGGCGGCCTGGCCTCTTGGTCTTGCCTTCAGTCTTCTCCTCGTCCGCTTTAGCCTTCTTCGAGACAGGCTCTTCCTTGTCAGCACCGGCGCCGTTGGTCTCGACAGCTGGGGACTCTTCGGCTTTGCGCTTCGTCCCGGTCTTGGGAGCTTCGGCGATCTTCTCCTCAGCCTTGGGTATTTTGGGGCCCTTCTCTTCCTGGGCTTCCTCAGGTGCGTTGACCGGTTCGGCCGTGCCGTTTTGTTTCTCTGAATCATCCTTGTCGGACGGCTTCTCTGGCTCGGTTTCCTTCTGCTCCGCAGCGGGAGCCTCTTTTATATCCTCATCTTTCTGCTCTGGCTCGGCCGGTTTCTCTTCTTCCTTCTTGTCGGGCTTGGGCTCCTTGTCCGCATTATCGACCTCTGGCTGTTTCTGCTCTTCCTTGGACTCGCCATTGGCCTTCTCCTCTACGTCGAGCTCTGACGCACGCTTGACGACGTCATTCCCGGGTCTCTCGATGTGGACGGCGGGGTTTTCGGGTTCGGCGTTCTTCTTGATGGTGTTGCCTCGATTGGACTCGATGGCAATTTCGCCATGCTCCTTGACCTCAGCAACTTCACCGCTTGGCCGTCCTCCAGACCATTGCCAGGAGACTATAGTGCGCACATTAGCAGACCGGTTCTCATCGTTCATGGGGGCATCGCTCAGTGTCGGTAGTGTATGCGCTCGTTGCGCGCCCCCACTGGCGCAGACGCGCTAGCGAGCTCACCGCAAGGCCATTGTCACACTGAGACAAACTGGATGGGACGGACGCGCATACCTTTGTCACCTTCCTGAATCTGTGTATCAGCCATGGCGCGTTTTGTTGCTCAACAGTCAGCAGTGCTGGAATGACGTTGAATCTCCGCAAACTCGGACTCGGCGGTCGCGAAACCTGCCGAGAAGCTCAATTGAGTCGCGTAAAGCTGGCGGAGAGGCGCGAAACGACAAGGAGGATGCGCGCGTGGTGGTGAGATGCACACTGACGGGCAGAGAGAGGTGAAAGGGCGAATGATCAGGGCTCTTGCGTGATGTGAGGTCAAGCTCTGGATCGGAGAACTGCGAGCGATGGGCGATCTGCAGTCGTGATTGGCTCGCGTGCAAGTTATGGGGAAGGTGGCTTGTCCACAACGCCAGTCACAGCGCCAGCATCATCGGCGGCTCGTGCAGGTATCGGCTATAAGACGGGTTTGCGAGCTCGAGCACGGTGCGGATATTGCGTTGTAATGCAGCGACTCTAAAACCTGGTGATAGTGATGGTTGTGGCGATGGTGAGAGAAAGAGAGGTGAGTGTTTGCTGCGGTGAGAGCGTCGGCATCGATTGCTCAGGTCAGCCATGCCGGTAACTGCCTGAACCGACACATTGTTTTGGCAGGAGCGACACCAAACGCGTGAACGACACGACGCGCTGTGTCCCTAGCTGCCACGCGCAGTACTGTACGTTATAAGTTCATAGTGGCAAGGGCGATTTGGATCGTTGTATCTGGCTTTTGAGCCCGTCACCCCTATTGATGCGCGCGAAAACAGTGAGAAAACTCATTGCCGGAAGTCTATATACTCGAGCATCGAACTCCATATCTTAACACTGATCTTCATATAGACAGAAGCGAAACTATGTACACCCTCGACAAAAACGAACCTCTCACCGTCATGTGCCATGTAAGAACATAAACTTCACCTCTCCAGCCCTCTGACTATGCTCGTAATCAAACGCCTTGACCAACCCTACGAGATGCGATATCGCAGCCAACACAACCAAAACATGAAAGATCTGATGCGATGAACCCCAGATATCGAATGTACCTGGTTTCAGGCGCTCCGGGAATCTTGCCGCATAGACACCAGCTCCGAAAATGTAGAGAAATCCTTGGAGAACAACCCAGTCGAGACCGATCGTCTTTCGCATGTGCTCTAGGCCGTACAGACGCAGACTATGACAGACAGGGAAGACAGCCGAAAGACCCATGAGCACGAACATGAGAGCGCGAAAAGGACGTAGAGCGGGAGTGCGGAATGTAGGGTGAATGGATACGATGGATGTTCCCCCTGCAAGGGTGGTAATCTAACATGTTCAGCGTACAGACGTTTGAAGGGTATGGATGTATGTTTACCATTGTAGCATACGTTTTCATGAGCTCCGGCTCGCTCTGAAATGCATAGTACAGGACTGGTATAAAGCTACCCCAAATCAATAGCACAATGCCCAAATAGTCAAGCTTGTTTCCCCACACAGCTACTTCATGGCTATGATTCGAAATGGTGTGATATGTCGCACTCATACCGAGGCATCCGATAGCCCCGAGGAAGAAACAGCTGAAGACAAGCACGTCTTCTCTTGTAGCCGACTCATATCGCGGTACGAGAGTGGAGTAAACCATTCCGGATCCAACAAGTGCCAGTGCTGCACCGATCAGATGTGACCAGATATTGACGGTTTCGTTGTGAATGTAGCCCACAGATTGGAAGGACTTGTTATAGGAATTGGTGGCGGGCCTGTATCCAGAGATGATGTAATGGTTGTCTCGCTGCCAATTGGGAAGCTCATGCCAGAGGAGAGTGGGCTTTTCTTCGACTTGCTTTTCGACTTTGTTCTCGGCGTCAGAGAGCTGGTTGACAGATTTCTTAGCGGCGTCCATGGCGACTGGAAAAGAAACGAACGGATAGAGAGAGAAGAGAAGGTCAGAGAATCTGATTTTTCAACCCATGGATGTTCAGACCAAGAAGTCGCGGTTTCAGACGAGAAAGGCGCGGCGGAAGGGGTGCATTAAGCTCGGGCTTTGCCCCTCATCACCGAGGCATCGCCGCGCGGGGCTTCTTTCGCGATCCTCGAGTGAGCCAAGTTCAACCAACAGTGCAGCGACCAACATCTCTTGTTTGGGAGTACCTTCCACTTCACATACACTACCACGATGCTCCTTCCTTCATAGCATCCTGCGCGACCTTCCGCGCTTCACAGTATCGCATCACCAACCTTGAGTGAGGTCGCACCGCTATCCATTAACACTACCACTAACCCCAGCCCAAGATGATGTCCTCCAGAACCACCGACCAGGTACGCCCGAACACCCGTCGAGGAGCTTCAGGTGCCTGGCGTCGCGGCGACCGCCTCAAGCCCCCGCCAGCAGACACGCTCGAGCTGTACGGGCTGCCCTCGAAGGGCGAGACCAGGTACACTGAGGCCCGCCGAGCTCATGGTGCACCACCATTGACAAAGACGATACCAGGCTCAATGATTTCCGCACGCAGGAATTCTACTTCCACAAGATCCTCGAGCGCTACATGCGCCTCTGCGCCATCAACGAGAAGCAGCTCGGCGACCTCTTCGCCTCGGTCATCCTTACAGTATCCCAAGCCACGACGACCGGTCTCGGACTCCCTGCGCCTCAATCGAAGGACCCTCCCACCGCTGAGCCGACATTCAATAGCCCCTCGATAAACGAGCTGTCCACCGTCCTCAGCGCATTCCGCAAGCTACGCGAAGCTATCACGGCTACGGGCCGGAAAGACGCCTTCGCACGGCGAGCATACTTCTTCGGCGTTCACGCTGCAGTACTGTGCAAGGACTGGCAATCCTATGTGCCCGCTCTGAACACGCTCCTCAATGTCCTCCATCAGCAGACGCCTCTAAGCCCGTCCGACCTGAAGGAGTACGTCGGTCTGATGGTCCTGGACCAAGCGTGCCGACAAGGCGACATCGCGGGCGCACACGAGACGCGGCTCAAATACGGATATAAGGATAGACGTGTAGAGCTTGTGCTGAAGGCGCTGGTTGCTGATAATTGGGTCGTGTTCTGGAAAATGAAAAAGGCGGTGGATGGGTATCAGCGTACGATTATGGAATTTGCGGAGCAGGGCATGAGGGTGCATGCGCTAAAGTGTCTTGGTAAGGGGTACATGGGTGCTGACAGAAAGTTTGTGGAGCGGTGTGCGGATAGACAGTGGTCGGGGCTGGTTGAGGATGGAGTGGGATGGGAGTTAACGGAGCACGACAAGGTTATCATTAAGAAGCCGAAAGCGAAATGAGAGCATGTGCGGTAACGCAGATCGGCGCGAAAGAACGTCAGAAACGCTGGATACAAAGCTACGGCAATACGGCTTTATTGGATTCGGTAACGGAGACGTATTGTGTGCATTTTGGAGTAGTCTGTCACAGGGTGGGTTGTTCCCATTTCCTCATGTCACAACCGGACTCGCTGACACTGAAGCAGCTTTGAGAGGAAACGGAGTATGCGCAGGAAATGCCGACTCAAGTGGTGGGTAGATTGATTGGAACTGGGTATCATTACTGCTATCGTCGAACGCATTGTATCTCATTCAGCTTCTTCTTCTTCCTCCTCCTCACCCACCTCATCATGCCAAACGTCATCGTCCATGTCATACTCATCGATATCCTCCATCTCTTCGTCTTCATCTTCCTCACCCTCTCCACCCGCCTGGCCCCTCTCTTTCCGTTTCCTCTCAATGTTCTCCCTCTGTATCCTCCTGCGCTCTTCCTTCTCCTTGTTTCGCTTGTCCCATACCTGTTCCATCTCCTTGAGCTCCTCCTTACTCTTTGTGACGTACTCATGCCACATCACCTTGCCGCTGCATATATCCTCCTCCACTTTCGTCAACCTCAGCTTCATCCGTGGACCAATCTCGACGAGCTTGACCGCGCGTTTCTCGACCTTCGGCTTGTTTACCCGCGGCTTTCCTGCTTCTTCTCCGGCCGCCGCTGCGCGTTCCCTGTCCCGTTTCGACATGACTTTTCGTTGTACCGGAGCTGCAACTTCGACCTCGGCGTCCGTATCTGCTTCGGTGTCGCTCGCAGATGTATAGCCCGCAGCAGACGGATCTAGCATGTAGTCGGCCACATCCTCAAGCTTGCCAAGATTGGGCAGACCACGGCTCTTCTTCTCGCGGCCACCATCAGCTTCTCGGCCGCATATAACCTTCGGATCGCCTTGGGCAAGCCAGTGATCTTGGTCGTGATAGCGTAGTGTCTCAAGGTGATTGTACAGGTACCATTATCCTCCTCAGACGGTGGTTCTCGGTTCAAAAGCAGTACTCGTTTGATCGTATGCAGTGGGGTCGTATGCGGTTGTATCGGCGGGAACAGGCCCTGGAACATATCCGTGACTAATTTCTCGAGATGCTTCGGTGGTGCACTATCCCCAACTTTTCTCTCTCCACATCTGAGGTCATGAAGTTATTCATTACGAGCAGAGGCGCGACTTGGTAGTCATTCGCACCGGCTCTATAGTGCTTCATCGACTTCATTATGTCTTTCGCGAGTGAGTACTTCTCAACTCTGAAATGCAGCGTGGGACCGCGCGGTGTCTTTGCCAGGCGGAGGTTCGTGTTGCCGGATTCTGAGCGTGAGAAGAGGAGGAGGTGGGTTACACCGAGGGGACCAGCCATTGTTGTATAGTCGCGTAATTTGTTCGCTCTCCGCTCCTATGATGTGTTAGGTACTGTGTAGCAGCATTGAGCACAATGGAGACACGCACCTTGAGTCTGACTGCCGTGTCTGGCTCCATGACATGCCGTACGTCCTGGACTAATTGCGAAACACTTGATCCCACTTCACCCGCGCCTATGCGTATGACCATACTCTTCGGGTTTCCCTCCTTGGGCTTGTTCACAGCTTGCTTGTCCGCAACGGACTGCTTCCGGCGCCCGCTCGTTCCTCTTGCCATGTTGACGTTGATAGCGCAGACGTATTTCCACTGTCCCGAAGAAGAGATCTAGAAATCAATTAGTTCGCAAGGCAAGTACCGCTTGACTTCTGGTGTTTCGGAATATCGCAGTGGTCGTGCGAAGTCTAATTGCGACTGCCAAAATTTCTCCCCCCCAGGACCGAAATCTTGGCGCGGATCTTCTTATCGATAAGTGACGCTAAACCGTACTGGGCCACCGAAGCCTGGTTTATCTCAAAATTGTCCGCGCCGGCATGTGCACTCGAACGCATACACGACACAATGTCCGCACTCAAGAAGAGAAAGCTTAACGCGAATACGAGCTCGCCTGCAGCTCCATCTCTGAAAACCAAGTCCTCGAAACACTCCGGTCCGCCCACCACCACAACGAAGCCCACCCAGCGGCGCAAGGAACCGGCACCGGAACCAGAATCGAGTGAGGAGGATGCCGCAGATGACTCCGAGGAGGTAGAGGAAGAGCATGAAGAGAATAGAGAGGCAGAGTTAGATGGACATGAAGCAGGTGCAGGGGAAGCAAAGAAGACATTCGCAGATCTGGGCGTAAGAGAGAGCTCTGCGAAGCATGTGCCAATCTCAAATTCACAAATCCGACGCCCATCCAGGAACAGTCGATACCACTGGCGCTCGAAGGACGCGATGTTATTGGCTTGGCGGAGACGGGCTCTGGAAAGACGGCTGCGTTCGTGCTGCCTATCCTACAGTCGCTCATGGAGAAACCTCAACCGCTGTTTGGACTCGTTCTTGCGCCGACGCGTGAACTAGCATATCAAATTGCTCAGCAGGTGGAGGCACTCGGGAGCATCATCAACGTCAAGTGTGCGACGCTTGTGGGCGGAATGGATATGGTGGCACAGTCGATTGCTCTCGGCAAGCGGCCGCATATTGTGGTGGCCACACCAGGAAGGCTGTTAGACCACTTGGAGAACACGAAGGGCTTCTCGTTGAAATACCTGAAGTACTTGGTCATGGACGAGGCAGATCGGTTGCTCGACCTGACTTTGGTCCGATACTTGACAAGATCCTCAAAGTTCTCCCTCGAGAAGGTCGCCACACCTACCTCTTCTCCGCGACCATGTCTACCAAAGTAGAGAATCTACAGAGAGCGGCCCTCCACAACCCAGTACGAGTCAACATCTCATCCAACTCCCACCAGCTAGTGGCTTCACTGGTCCAACGCTATATCTTTCTACCATACAAGAACAAAGATCTGTATCTCATTCACCTCCTCAACGACGCCATCGGACATAGCATCATCATCTTTACAAGGACGGTGAATGAGACCCAACGGATCGCCATCCTACTCCGCACCCTAGGGTTTGGTAAGTCAAGACACATGTATAATTATATGGATGCTAACTTGTACCTCTTAGGAGCCATCCCTCTCCACGGCCAACTGAGCCAGTCCTCCCGTCTCGGTGCCCTCCAAAAATTCAAAAGCAGGAGTCGCGACATTCTCGTCGCCACCGACGTCGCTGCTCGCGGTCTTGATATCCCCTCGGTAGATCTGGTCATTAACCTCGATCTCCCACCAGACAGCAAGACCTACGTGCACCGAGTGGGTCGTACTGCCCGTGCTGGCAAGAGCGGAAAGGCTATCAGCTTTGTCACGCAGTATGACGTGGAGATTTGGCTGAGGACGGAAACTGCCCTGGGACAGAAGATCGAGGAGGAGACTATACCAAAGGATGAGGCGATGGTATTGCTAGAGAGGGTGAGCGAGGCGCAGAGAGTGGCTGTCAAAGAGATGAAGGAAATCCACGATAAGCGGGGCAGGAAAGGTAACGGGTTCAAGGGCTCAAAGGGCAAACGCGGGAGGGATGAGATGGATAGGGAGGAGGGTTGATCAAATTGGGAAAGCTGAATGACGTGAAACTTCATAGTACCTGATTTAATGATGAAGGCCGTACCCATAGACATTCAAAGTGCATACGTCTGCCCGGTGTGCCCTTCTTCAAACCAAAGCCGTTTGACCACAGCTTTCCCTTACAGCGTTATACCGTATACCAAAAGGCCTGCGATGTTTCTCTTTCTGGTACCCTTCAACCGCTCACTCAAGTCCCTACTATCCTCACTTCCACTGTCCGACAATTCTCACACGTCAATCTCCTCATTGTATCTTACCCTTTTACCGTGCTCGCCGCTCTCGCCACCCTGCACGTTCTCCGTGCGAGTGTCGCCGGCATCCTAGGCCGCCCCATTCCCCACTCCCTCCATCGCATCAGCCAACACCCCATCAGCACCCATACCGCTTCCATCACCTTTCCACCCGTGACTGAAAACCTCAAAGTTGTCATCTACAAGCCATTGCAGGTCTTCGCTTTCGGGGCGGAGCGTTCGGGCTAACCCGTTGCCAGCTTTGGGATAGTGCGCAGGCGGGTCGGTGTCGTAGCCGTCATCGTACTCGTCTGCTTGATCCAAGGCTCCAATGTTGTTGGCAGTCGTGGACTGTGCATTTGGAGTGGACAAGGGTCTGGGGGCGATGGGGCGGTGAGAGCGGTTGATTTCGCCGAGGAGCTGGGCTTCTGCGGGGTCGATTTCAGAGCCGCTGTTAGCGGGTTGTTGGGAGCGCGGAGTGTCGCTTGTGGAGCCATGACCGTTTGGAGATGAGGTCACGGACTGGGGGAGGTGGGCTAGGGGCTTTGACGCTGCTTGCGGCGCGGGTTGTGATAATGATGGTTGGGGTGCCCTTGTAGACGGGTCGCGAGGGATAAGATTATGAACATCTGGTGGGAAGAGTGGAAGTTCTGGGTGCCGGATTGACGCGTGGAGGAGTAGTGATACTAAGAGCCATTGCGGGAGTACTGAGAAATAGGCGCGTTTCTGAACCATGTTAGTTGATGGTATATTGAGCGTTATCGCAGACATACCTCGTCTATTGACATTGTGGCGGCTGTCAGGTCGTCTGTTCCGGGATGTCATGCTGTTTCGATCGCTCGCAGGGTCCACATGACCACTCTTTTTCTAATACACTGACCACCTCGTTGTCGATCGGGGGTTCGTGGCAATATTGGTGATACGCCGTATTACACTTATCGCAGAAGACAATGCGATTGTTCCCCGGGTCTGTACCGCGGTGACAGACCTTGCACTGCGCCGCAAGAATCGTCTTCGTCGATTCCGCCGCTTGGTGTGTTGCGTCGGTTCCGGGATGGTAGGTACGAATGCGACAGGCTTGTTGACATTTCGTCCAGATTTTGTTCTCGTCGGCAATGGTGTGTATGAGGAGGAAATATCGGAGTCGTCCTACGACACGTCAGTTTGCTTAGACCAGCAGTTCCGGTGCAGTGTTATTCACGTCGCTCTCCACACTCTCGGCTCTCTTTCTCTTCCCACCCCTCCCACCACCTCGCCCCGACCTCGTCCTCGCCCCGAACCTCGCCCCGAAGCTGGCGTCGACCCTGCAGAGCCACCCTCCATCTTCAGCCCACTCGGCGTCCCCACTCGTCCACCCCTGCCCCTCCTCCCGCTCCCAGAAACCGGCGGGGGTGTTGGCAGTTTATCACTCGTAACGTAGTTCTGCAGCACCTCCGCCTTCTTAGCCTCAAAGGCTGGCGTCCCTGTCGCATGTCCCTGATTTGCCGATAACCTCTTAAGGATTTCTGCGGTGGCGGCTGAGAATTGAGGGAAAGCTGGACTTCCGGTGTTGTTCGATGTAGGGAGGATTGATGATTGCGACGCCCACGGTGAGGGTGGAAGGGGCACGTTTGGGGCGGTTTGCGCTGTGATAGTGGAAAGGCTCGGTTGGGTGGGTGCGCCGCTCGCGGCATGTAACGGTGGATTGAATACTGGCAGGTTGTCATTTGGGCGATTTGGCGGATCCATAGTGTCGAACGAATGCTTGCGACAGTATCGCTACGGAAGGATAGGTTGCTCGCACCTAGGTGTGCCCATCTGTGGGAGAAAACGATTGGTTCGTGGATACATGCTGATCCCGTGGGATCGCCAAAGCCGCTAGCAAGATTGGGGCTAGCGTTGCATGCACGGTTTCTCAAACACTTGTGAAAGGGTGGAGTGAGTTGAGGACTGCCTTTCCGCAGGAACGGAAGTAAGACCTGGTTCTTGTGTGATCTATTGTCTATATACAGCGACAGGACAGAAGGTTGAGTACAGTTGACCTTGGTGTTGCCTATCCTGGGTCGTACTCGAACTTCTGACCGAGTACTGTACTGATAGCATATCCCTAGGCTATAACACCTTCGCTCCGCAAGCTGTTAATGTCGTCTGCCGCAATTCCGAGCGTATCACGTAGTATCTCATCAGTGTGCTGACCGAGTGTTGGCGGCGGTGTTCTGATACCAGGCGTAGACTGGGAGTATTTCTAGACAAGGGAGATTAACCGGAGTCTAAGGGGCACAGATCTATCGAGCTTGCTTACCACCGGGGTGTTTACCAGCTTGATTGGGCCGCAAGCTGAGTGCTCGACTTGCTGAACCATTCCTCGAGCAATGGCTGTGACAATTAGCGCGATCAAGTATCCTTTTCTTTTTGAACGTACTGTGTTCATGGCTGAGAGTCGCTTGGACATCGTTAATAGCGGCATAAGCTGTCATGTTTTAGCAAGTGCCGACTGCGAAGAGGTACTACTCACGCATTCCACAGCCCTCTAAGACCTCAAGCCACTCTGCGGTAGTCTTTTGCTTAGTCTCCTTCTCAATTAAGTCCTCTAACGTATCTCGATTCTTAACTCTATGAGCATTTGTTTTGAATCTCTCATCCGCTATCCATTCTGGCTTCCCAATTCTTGTGCACAAGATACCGTATAAACGGTCATTGCCTCCACCTAGAAGGATATCGCCATCGGATGTTTTGAACGCCTTGTATGGTACGATTGACGCTGTAGCGTGTAAGTCATCGGCTGCCTGAGTGTGATGGAATGGAAACAGAGTGTCGTTCTTGGACAAAGTTCCCTGTAGGAAGAATTACGCCAGGACAAGCAAAGCAAATACAGACAATATGAAAACTCCTGTTCAAACAAAAAAATAGGAAAACTCACGGTGCGAAGTGCCCCATCTTCCAGAATCCTTTTGGCCGCTGATCAGAGCCGAGCTGGCAATATTCGCGAGTGTGGCAGTCTGGCAGTCGCTGAGCGCCACATCGATGTGCTGTCCCTTTCCGGACTTTATTCGACCAAGTAGTGCTGCCATTATCGAATTCGAAGCGTATAGGCCCGTGGTTAGATCGGTCACGGCTACACCGACCTTGACTGGGGGACCATCCCGTGTGCCCGTGATATGCATGAGTCCGAATTCTCTGCCTACTGTTAGCAACATAACTATGCTAGTTTCGTAGACATACGCTTCGACCATGACGTCGTAACCAGCCCGATTGCTATACGGTCCTGTTTGTCCATAGCCCGTGATACTAGCATATATGAGCCCTGGGCTTATCTTCGAAACTGTCGCATAATCCATTGCGTATTTCGCCAGCGACCCTGGAAGGTAATTTTCGACGAGGACATCGCATTGGCTCACCAGTCGGTGTAAGATGTCGACACCAGCGAGATGGGCGAAAGATAGACCTAGAGATCGCTTGTTTCGATTAACCTAGAACGCGTCAGAATATAGCTTGGTGTACTCTACCAAGTCCAACTGACAGCTAGGTAGTAAGCGCTCTCGCCTGGCCCTTCATGGCCGCCTTGCGCATATTCGGCGTAGGGCGGGCCCCAAGCTCGAGTGTCGTCTGTCGCACGGTCATGATCAGAACATGGTTTCAAGAGACAGTATGAACGGGTTTGTACCTCCTCTCGTCGGATGCTCAATCTTTATGACGTCCGCTCTGTCACAAGATCAACTTCGGCTCTTGGAGCTTCCCAACTTAGGAACGTTGGTCCGTCCGGTTGTCCATCGCATACCCGAGATCTCCAAGGATCTGTGTGCAATACGGCTATCTCAACGTTAGAGAAGCTGATGAATGTGGCTGCCATGCTTGTACGTACGCCAGCAAGAACTCTTGTCATATCAAGGACCTTGATCCCAGCGAGCGGCAACGACCCGTCTCGGGCGGGTGTTGCAGTCGCCAGGCATCTTCTCGATGCTCGCGCAAGCCAATTACTCCGAAGAAGGGAAGTTGAAGCTTGCACTATGCGTTTGGAGGGCCTGAGGAGCATGTTTACCATGTCGAACACGAGATGTCGAGGATCAGTCGATTTCCCGTCTTCCGAGAACATGTCCAAAAGTTCCCCACAGAGGCCCAAGCTCCCAGGCTGACCGAGGTAGCTGGACCCCGCTCCCATAGGTACTTGCACCACCACGCGACATGTTCACCGGCCTCGCGGAGATAATAGGGAGTAAGCAACTATGTATATTGTGCTTCTGAAGCGGTTGGACTTACATGACCAGCCGTCACTGCCCTAGAGCAGCTTGACCAGACAGCGAGCGGGGGCGGCGGCACATCTCTCACCATCGGCGAAGCACAGGATATTCTCGGCGATGCCAGCTTGGGGGATAGCATCAGCGTCAATGGTTAGAAAAGTCGAGACATATGCAAACAAGGCTCTGATTCTGCTATAGGAACATGTCTGACCGTGACGGAATTCGACACGTCGTCCTTTAAAGTCGGCGTCGCCCCCGAAACCCTCCGCCGAACGAATCTGGGGTCGCTCAAGCAGGGCTCCAAAGTGAACCTGGAACGTGCCGTTTCAGCATCGACGCGCATGGGAGGCCACTTCGTGCAAGGCCATGTCGACACAACTGCGATTGTCCAATCCGTGACCCCCGACGGAAACGCCCTCACCTTCCGCTTGAAGCCGCGCGACCCGGCGGTGCTGAGATACATTGTCGAGAAGGGATACGTCACCATCGATGGAGCCAGCTTGACAGTGACTAAAGTGGAGGACGGGCCAGAGGGCTTCTGGGAGGTGATGCTCATCGCCTATACGCAAGAAAAGGTTGTCACCGCGTCAAAGAAGGCGGGCGAAGAGGTGAATGTGGAGGTCGACCAGGTCGGCAAGTACGTGGAGAAGAGTGTGGCAGGTTACTTTGAGGGCACTGCGCATGGAGAGTTTGCAATTCTCGAGAAGATGGTATCGAAGCTGGTGGACGAGAGACTCAAATCACTTAGAAAATAAGGTGCACGTTGCGAACGTATATTCGCTTCTATTGGCAGCGATGTTCCAACAACTGCCAAGGTGAAGAGGAGGTGCTATATCTTTGGCGAGGAACACAGCCGACACCGATAGCCTGGAAGCTTGGGGGCTAATAAGGCTCTCACATGCTCGAGGTGTCTGCTAGGCATATAGAATAGAGCCTTGTATCACACAGTCCTGTTGATGCCTGGAAACAGATAACCAGGGCGGTCGACTGGTGGCACTGGAGAATGAGGCGCAGCCTTGCTTCTCTCTCTTCTGATATAAAGATGCTATCCGCCAACATGGATACATACCTACCTTCTACTCTCCCTGAAGCAGAGCTGTGCTTTGACATGCGGAAATGGCCTCAGGTCGTCCAGTTGGCACAGGCGTTGTTGCCTAGCGAGTGCATGACGCATCGCATCTTCCACCCAACCACAGATATGGACGAGAGCCATGAAGGCGCGTCCGATTTCATCGGCACACACAAGTACAGCTATTGATGAGTTGTCCTCTATAGTGCCCATACCATCGCTTACTGCGCTTGACTAATGTTGCTCCATATGCGCCAAAATCAGGCAGAAGCTTCGTTCTCGTCAGCAATCAGACGCCTTGACCACGCAGTGCTGCAGTGTGTCTCGGCGAGCATGCAGGCGTCTGCCATATTTGATAGGCGACGATTGCGGTCCTCCCAGCTGTGCCGCACGGGCTCCGGCAGTCCCGAGGCTACAAAAATTGCTCTTGCATGCAGGCTGGCAGAAGACTGTCTCGTTTCATCACAGCACGCCGGACTCGAAGCGAAAAGTGGTCCGCGAGGGCAGAAATCTTCGAGTTTGGGGGCCAAAAGGACGTACAGCAGACAAGAAGCGCAAAGAGTTGGGACTGTTGCGGCGGCGGGTGAGGTGCAGGACGATACAGGGTTTTCGTCGGTGTCTCGATTGGTGCAGTGTGTGCAGCGAGCGGCTTGCCTGCTGTCGCTGCTGCTAGGACACGTCAATCCACCTTGAAGCCGCACAACGCCAGGTCCCCACGCCAGACGCTCATCTCAAGCCTAGCCACCCACCCGTTTTTCGTGCCCGTTTTCCCGTTGTTCCTCCCACCTTGGGCATGCGGATAGCGTAGTCTTCCTCCTCGCTTGAAGATATCCTATCACGCGATCCACCATGGACTGGAGGCTCCTCGACTACGCCAAGGACGCTCAAGACACGGCCACCGCCCTCAGTACGGTCCTGAGTGAGATTCCGGAGTACGCCAAGGAGATCAAAGGCGACATCGCCGAACTGTTTGCCATCTCAAGCGCCCTCGACACGCTGCATGAAGCCCTGGAACTGTCGCGCTATGGAAGGTACGCTGGCCGGATCCTGCGCGATCTTGAGATATGTCTCCCAAGCCTGGGATTTACGCTCGACGACCTCCGCAACATGTTCACCAAGTCGAAGCGCAAGGCCCGACAGCATCCTGGGGCATTCCCCGGTACCCCGCCGTACGCGCAAATCTGGGAAGATGCGTGCGAGGAAATGCGAGCGCAAGGAATCCCTTTAAGTGCGCGTCTGGAAATGTATAGGCTATATCTGCAAGGTTTGCATGATATCCTGAGGAGGTAGGCTGTCGTGGTGGCCTGTGATTGATGTGTTTGACGACGAATAGCAACGAGGACGACGGAGAGGTCGACCGCATCCGGGCTCGCCTATCGAAGATGCTGAAGAGACAAGAGCCAATTGACGACTACTTCGGCAGGCTTTTGGTGGATCCACGTGCACATGGTATGCATGCGTTCCCTTCTCCGCCGGTTCTTAGTCTTTGTATACCCATCGTCGAAAAGACCCCTCACGCTTAGCACCTTCGTGATGCTCGTCGTCGAGCAATGGCTTCCTACTTGTTTCAAGACGTCTATTCCTATTTCCCCCAGACCCATAGCATCTACGAGTACTATCGCCAGAGTCCGTACTCCACGCTAAACTCCTATCCTACAGCACCTCGAACGCCACAGCCATATCACCAGCACAACCCACCATTACCCCCGAGACCGACCGCCGAACGACTAACTACCTATCCAACGTATGCCCACCTACCTCCGCCTCCTCCACACTCGCCTGTCTATGGCCACCCACCCCACCTCCACCACCACCCCAGCGTCCCCCACACGCGTCTATCTATGGAGATATATCCTATATACCACCGATCGTGCCAGAAGTGCCACAGTCGCCTACCTACTCAAATGCATCTTCTCACACCTTATCGACGCATTCTAACGACTCGGGTGGGCCAGTGGCTCATTGGGCGATGAAGATCCTCGATGGCCGACATTCTTCCACGCCCTTCGCGACCCTTGGACAACCGTACGCAACCGATGTGTCATGAAGTTACAGTGGACTAACGCTCGCCAGAACTCGTTGCCTTGGGCGGGATGAACCGCAAGCGATCGAGATATTGGACGATGACAGATTTGAGAAAGTCCTCGAGCTGTAAGGAATATTAGACATGGTGTTTGAGGCGACTAACGCGTCCTAGGCCTTTCGAAGCGACAAACGTCTGGGTGAGGCTCTACTGGCGGTCTGATGACAACCGAGCAAGAATCCTGTTCTTAACACTGGATCCCCACGGACGGAGGATGAGACACTGCTTCCCGCTCACTGGGCTGAAGGTGTTGCGTAATGAATCGAATTTGCAATTGTGTCGTGTGAACCGTGAAGACGGTCGACTCGACCTATGGGCTGACCTACGATTCCCGCTATATGAACGTAGGTTGACGCGAGCTTAATGAAGAAGCCCGAACTGATCCATCTAGGTATGGTGTTGTTCTATAGCACTATGGTCGCAATGAAACGACAGGATAACACGCCGACACCGCCAGGCCTGGAAGATTTCTTCCAACCAGGAGAAACGGAGGAATTCGGAGGGTGACCCATCCCCTTCATGGAGCTGCAAAGTACCAAATTTAACATATCACAGCGAGATCCAAGACGAGGCGTACCTACACGCATTCCGCATATTCCGAGACATCGACTCCGGCTGCGTCCGCTTCGAAGCTACGCCCCGCCGCGGACTCTCCAGGACTATACCCATCTGGACAGCTTTCGTCACCCAATATATCCGCGACAGGAGCTGGATGAAGCGTGTCGGGAGCCATACTATTCAATTCCGTCATCTCCATCCTTACATGTTTATGGACGGTTACAAGCTGCCTAAGGGTCCAAACGGCAAGTATCAGTTGACATTCACCACAGCCAAAGGTACACGCCGTCACTTTCTTGTGTTTCACCATGACTAACAGAATTTGAACAGATGCGAGGTCCTTCATGGAGATCTTCCATCAGATCCCAACATAATCGGCGCAAGTTACCGCCTCACAAAAAACACAACACCGCTTTTCATACGCACATCTCCTTGCCTCATCTCGAGTATCCATCAGCGCTATTTCCAAAAGTTGTAAAGATTGTTTTCACGGGGGTAAGTAATACCGCAGGGTCAAGACAAACGACAAGACCATCCTACATGGGCACGTCGTCAAAAGAGAGGGGAAATGCAGGAAAGGTAATCACGAAATCACGACTGGAATGACTGTACGACAGGAGGACGGTGTGTGTGTGTGCAAAAATGCAAATTCGGATACCCCCTCTCGCTCATCTTTTGTGGGGCGGCCTCTTGCTATTTCAGCATTTTTTTTCTGGCTCAATTTGTTAGCTTGGACATGGTATGTGTGTGGCGTTGTTGCCCGTTTTTTTTTAGTTTAGGAATCAATGAACATGTTGGATTGATGCGGTGTTGTTGAATTTGCGCTTTGATGTTTGATGTTTTGCGGCGGAGGTGGGGGTTTTATGCACTTTGTGAATATGTATGGCCTGTAGTTGAGCTGGTCAGGCTAGTGCGCTCCCGTGTTCCAAGGGCCGCGGTCAAAGTGAAGATGTTGAGGCCCTTACCATGCTGCCACCGGCCGCGGACGATGTTGATGGGATAGCTGTCAGCGTAGAAATGTAAATCAGTAGAGGACGAGGTCATAAAGTGGACTGCAACTGATATGCCAAGCGTAGGAGACTTTTACTGTGACTATCACTATCGTAGAGAGAACAGTATCTGCGAACCAGGGCTAAATTTCCACCCCCTTGAAACATTTCTTCACAGCGTTATACCGTGAGATGAAAGGTGTGAAACCACCTGTGTCCGCTATAGAACAAAGCCTGGAATTAATTACGCTCAGCCCGAGTACTTGTCGCTCACTGTAGTGTCATCGTGCACTTTCTCCTCAACACCTCCTGCTATGCCTTCGAAAAAAAAAGAAAACTTTTACTCCTCCGGATGGTTCGAGCCCTCACTATGCCTCGGCCGCGTTTTATGCGCCGGCGCTCTCGTGATACTGCCCATGCGTTGCCTCACCGCCTCATGGCTGCGACTCCTCCTCACCTCCTCTTCTGAAGAGCCTTCGCTATTCTCCTTTTCCGTGTCAAGCTGCTTGTCGGGACCTCTTGAGGGGGATCTCATCTTGTGCGTGGTCGCCATGGTGAAGCTACCCATACGCTGCCTAACAGCACTATGACTCCTTTGACGATGAAGGTCGTCCTCCTTACCCGTATGCATCCGCCCCACCCCCTCGGCTTCTCCCATCTGCGGGCTATCATCATCATCGCTTCCTTCGGTATACTCCTTCATCTTTGTCGGGCGCCCACCCAAGCTCGCCAACACTGCTCTGTTATTCGCCGTCAAGTCGTCGAGAACAGTTAGCTCCTCGGTCGAAAACCAACGAGGCATGAGGAACGTGCGAAGCGGGATGAGCGCAATGATGAGGACGGGAAACCCGATGGCTGCAATGGTCTGCGAGATGGCTACTGTGACGGTGACGCCGAGGATTTGGAGGCCGATGTACAGGCCGATCTTCTTGCGCGGGACATCGTTGAGTGGGTTCTGCGGTTGGAGGAATCGTCGTTCCGAGTTGAGGTATACGAGTTTTTGGAGGATGCCGTTGGATTCGATGGATCCCCACTGTTGTAGATGTCAGTTATGAGCGAACTTCATTTACGGGTGTCATGCAATAAGGGATACTCACGCCGACGACAAAGAACACGCCGGCAAAGACGGCGGCGGGCATGGTGTGTAGCACGATCAGCAAAGGGCCAGTCATCGTGCCCCAGAGTGCGAGACCCATGAGGAAATGGGAGACGCGCTGCTCCACGACTGCGGTAGCCTCGACTAGCGGCTTCCTGACTTCAGTGATGTCGTGGTCTTTAGTCTTGATTATATCCAAGCGCGTTTCGTAGTTGGTGAGCGAATCGGTATGGACGGGCGCTTGAGGGACGAGGCCATTCGGCATTGGAAGACCGATTACGCCGGCGACGAAGGTAGTGCAGCCGAGAAGGAAAAAGTCCCAGTGGAAACCAGCGGGCTTCTTGAGCGGAAATTGGCGGGCCTGGGCGGTGAGACTGCTGACGTTTCTGCTTTGATGTCAGTGATGCTCCGATTGATCGGGATAGCAAGAAGGCTCACATGGTCATAGTAGAAAAGCAGCATCGTCAATAAGCCAAAAGGCATCGACACAAAAATCCATCCGACATCGAGATTCCAGAAATCAATGACCCAGTTCCGCGGCTGCGTTGGTCGAAAAGCCTGTACAATGGGTACATATGTAATATGTGTACTCTTGAGATGCCCTGGAATGTGCGAGAAGCCGACCCAGAAAAGCGTCGGGAACACATACGCGTAGTCAGCGAGGATGCCACGAAACCAAGGTTTCCATATAACACTGTTCCGAGCTTCTCTAGTCCGTAGACGGACCCGAAATAGAGAATGGCGATAAGGCAGGAGAGGTAGCCTCCGGCGCCTCCAGCAGTATCGAATTCGTTCACAAGTTCCTCGACACCCTTGACTATTCCGTGACGTTAGTAGTATTGGAAGAAAACGCATGGAAGGCTTACTCGTATAGATAATACCGACGTACATCCCAAACGACTCACTGGAGAAATCGGTGATGTAGCCCATGTAGTCGCAGTAGTTCCCGAACGACACTATCCAGTGAAAAATGGCGGCCCATATGCCGGTCCAGGCCATGACCTGGGGGTAGAGGGTGACATCGTACTGCTCCACGATATCATAGATGGTGTAGTTGAAGAGGGCTATAAGACCAGTCACACCAACGATAGTCAGAGGCTGGCATGATAGCAGACTGAAGACAGTCGCGGCCAGGGCCGAAGATAACAATGCCTCGTTGATGCCGAAGAACTCGCCCGTTCGCCTATACATGTCGAGGGTGAAGGCGATGGCCGGAAGAAGGCTAGCCTCGTCAGTGAGTGTGTTGCACCACACAGGAAGAAATAACTCACTTGACGAAGTACATGCGCACAGTACTTGCGAAGGCTCGATACGTCCATGCATCCTTGATGTCGCTCCAGTAGTAGGGTAGTCGCCGCTTAACATCGTGATACATGCCACGGCCTGGCCTTAGTATACGCCATCGTCGCCATCCTCGTTGGTTTTGGAAGCTGTACGTGTTCGCGGTTTGCACCCGCGTCAACTTCGCACCTCCAGACTCTCCTAAATCCATGACGCTCTGATGAATAGATGCGTGAAGTGAATGGTCGGGGATACCTGTAGTACAGGGTTCGAATGGCGATGTCCGCAAGGGCCTTTTATAGAGAATCTTATGCGCATCATTGGGCATCCGACAAAAAGTAGCATTGCGGTATAGTCTACCCTCCCGGTGGGTTCAACACGAGGCTGCTGGCGCTAGCGCCGATTGATCGGCTTGCTTGGGTGGGTCTAGCTCGTCCACCAGGTCGCTCGACATCACTATGATGGCCGAACCGCTCTTACACCCTCACGAACGACGGCTGCAAGCGTGCAATTACTGCATGCTTTTTTGATGCCATCTGCAACGTCATTGGAAATGTGGTTGGCTGGGTTCCGGGCAGCCGATGATTGAACCCTCGCCAAGTGCCAAGACGCCCAGCTGCCAAGACGTCCAGCTGCCGAGCACAAATGATTGACATTGACATCATAACTAAAATAGCTAAGCGAAGGCGCGGCTTTTCTGCCCGAGCAGCAGATGTGAAAGCGCGTCATATGCGTTGCCTGCTTCGACACAGTTCATAAAAGCGAATGCCAGCCTCCACTATTCTCACAGAGCATCATGGATCCTCTCAAATCTTTTGACGGACTTTCCGAATGCATCAATCATGCGATACAAGAACACTTTGCCAAGTCCAACATCGACTTGCCGCATGACCTCGCACACCCCGTTCTGCGAGTCGAGGCCTTTCTGGAGGATGAAGCCAACGAGGAAGGAAATCTATCCCCTCGGTCGGCACGGATCGCATCGGTATGTACAGAGGAGGCTCTCCCGGTTAGGCTTCGGCCTGCTCTATCGCGTCAAGCCAGGTGTATCAATCAAAGAGTAACAAAAGGCCGCAACATGTACAGCTGCAGGCCAAATTGCCCCTTTTATTGCCTAGTTTGGGGTAACACATAGTAATCAGAATTTTTTCCACGGCTCCTACTGCTGTAAACATGTTCGAGGCCTGTCCACAACCTTGACCTGCAGCTGTACTCCAGCGGCCTCTTGTAGCGACCGGGGTATTCCAGTCAAGCAGAAATAACTAACTATTCGCAGAGCAAAACAAACTTGGCCCGCTTCGTCACTCCTGCTCCGTCACGCAGTGCAGGTTCAAGTCCCGTAGAGCAACAGATACGCTCGCCCGCGGACAGCGAAGTGACAGACGATGAGGCAACTCCAGGCAGCGTTGACTCAAGCCTGAGCACCACCAACCGAAGAGGAATAGGTGGACTACACGTCTCGCAGACGCAATCTTTCCAAGAGGACCTCAGTGAGCACCAACGGCAGATGGTCAGCGACGGTCGAACCTTCCCAAAACGGCGAAAAACCACATCCGAGATTCAGGTCTTCCGGCCATCCACCCTCGACAAGCTCATACTTGGCATCTGGGAGAACCTACATGGGTCGTTGACACTGGACACCCCAGCAATTTTCGAGCAATTTCAGGACGCTCCGGCGACCGCACTAGATGCGCTGCAGAGGCTCGGCGACGACGGCATCGTGCCAGAACGGACAACTGATGCATTCCAAAGAATGAATCTATTCTGCCAAAAGGTGACTCAGACGAGCCGAGTCTGCCGTTCCATCGAGATTATTGTACAGGCGCGCTGGAGTGAACTCTTCGAGGAACAGGTCCAACTTCGCATTGCCGCCATGCCTCAGGTATCGCCCACCAGAAACAGAAAAGCTGCGTTTATGGAAGCATGCAAAACCTTTGGCTGGTCAGAACAAGAACTTCGGAATAAAATGGCGATATGGCGCGGATACAAGGAGATAAAAGACGCGGCAGGATGGGTGGGGTTGGTCTTCGCTGGCATGGGGATTTACCGATTTTGCAAATATCGCGTTGAATTCAGCAAGGACGCCATGAAGCGTCTGCAGAACTTGCGAAAGAGATTCGAAGTTGCTGCCGACACCTTGCACCCAAACTGGCGGCAGATCTTGTCGCTCGTCGGTGTATCATCTAGCCCGCAGTACACCGGTCACCCGCACGACTGGGTGGTCTTCGAGGATGGATCTGACCCAGTGCCACTTCGCTCAACATATCTACAGCAGGATCCTTGCTTTGATTTTGAGCAACTTGAAGAATCCGTTATAGATGAGAGCGTATGGAGATGTGATGACCCCCGCTGGGTCCCTCAGTCCAATGCCCTCATCCAAACCTGTGGCACCTATGTCTGCGCTTGTTGCGGCGAGCGACAATCGGACGATCCAGCATCCAACTCTTGCTATTGCTATCCAACCCTATTCGGCTGCGTCCAACGCAGGCTTCCACAAGTGCAGGTATTCCGAACGACAAATAATCGAAATAACGGACTGATCGCTCTCACCCCCTTCGAGCGTGGAACGGCAATTGGGGAGTTCGTCGGATCAATCACCAAAGGTCAGGCATCTAGATGTGTGATGGATAACGCGACAGCATCGACGAACTACCAGATCTGGCAAGGAAGACAGGGCAACTTTACTCGTTTCATCAATCACAGCTGCAAAGCAAACGCGCAGTTCGCGCAATTCACCTGGCTAGATACGCAGCGTATCATACTAGTCAGCAAGGGGATCCAGGCAGGCGATGAGATCTTTGTTGATTATGGCCATAAGTACTGGGCGGGCTTAGATAAGGAATGCTTGTGTAGAGAGCCATGCTGCAGATATAGCCAGAGAAGTAGAAGTAGATGAATGGGCACGTTAAGAGTTGTAACACTGCTACAGAAACACTGTGACAGACTTGTAAACCTCCGTAGCCTAGCGGGGGACCCATGGGCTGGTACGAAGTAGTGGCGGTCAATCGACATGGACCGTGCGTAAAATTTCGCTCTGCACCACCAACGACAAGAGCTCTCAGCCTCGACCCTTTTCTGCACCACTCTCTTCTTTGCCGTCAACCTTCTTCCACTAACCATGGCCGAATCTGCCGATACCAAAACCCCGAAGAAGGGTGACCCGCTCGCTGGCATGGCGCATTCGGAGGCGCATTACTTCAACAGGTGGGCTTGCCCCACGACAGCCAGAAAAAAGGCTACGAATACAACAAGAAAATATGCTGACAACTGGTGCGCCGCAGCTATAACCACCATGGTCGGTCACCGTGGCTTTCTATATATGCTGAGGAATTCTACTAATGCGCGCGTGAAGGCATCCACGAGGAAATGCTGGTGCGTACTGATGCCTACGTGCTCTGACAGCCGTCACACGACTACCGCGAGAAGAGTTGCTAACTTTCTGTCGTGATATAGAAAGACGAGGTCCGGACGAAGAGCTACCGCGACTCGATATACCAAAACGGGCACCTTTTCAAAGACAAGGTGGTCCTCGATGTCGGATGCGGAACATCCATTCTCAGCATGTTCGAACGCCTCCCCACGCCTCTTGCGACACCCACTTATACATGTACAACAGGTTCGCGGTGCGCGCAGGCGCCAAGCACGTCATCGGTGTCGACATGTCCACCATCATCGACAAGGCGAAGGAGATCGTCGAGCGTAACGGCATGAGCGACAAGATCACACTGCTGCAGGGCAAGATGGAGGAGGTCAAGCTACCGTTTGACAAGGTAGATATCATAATATCGGAGTGGATGGGCTACTTCTTGCTGTACGAGAGCATGTTGGACACCGTGCTGTACGCACGCGACAAGTACCTCGTCAAGGACGGACTTATCTTCCCGGACAAGGCGACCATTTTCATGGCAGGTATCGAAGACGGAGAATACAAGGACGAGAAGATTGGCTGTAAGTAGCTTTCCCTCGCCTTTCGACATTTTACCTGAAAGTGTCGCTAACACGAACAGTCTGGGACAACGTTTGGGGCTTCGACTACACCCCTCAAAGCCACCGCCATGACCGAGCCTCGTCGACACCGTCGACATAAAAGCCGTCGTCACCGATCCTACCCCCGTCATCACCCTCGACCTCTACACGTGCACCGTCGCAGACCTCTCCTTCGAACGGCCTTAGCCTCAAGGCCCGTCGCTCAGACTTCATCCACGCCATCATCGCCTGGTTCGACATCGAGTTCTCCGCCTGCCACAAGCCCATCAAGTTCTCCACCGGCCCGCACACAAAGTACACCCACTGGAAACAGACTGTGTTCTACCTCCAGGACGTGCTCACCGTCGAGGAGGGCGAGGAGGTCTCAGGAGAACTAGTGACCAAACCGAGCGAGAAGAACCACAGGGATCTAGACATCACCATCTCGTACAAGTTGAACACAGAGGATATGCATAGGCAGGCGGCCGGCCAGGGCACATACAAGATGTGCTGATGGCTCCTCTGCGAAAATCACCTTGTGCTGAAGACGCATGCTCGAGGAGCATAGCGTAGGACACGAGACGGTACTTCAGTCCTCGGATAGATCATCACTACGGGCGTTTGGTCTGGCTTGGGAAGGGGGAGTATATACCAGAAAGGCTGCGTCGGCGATATGATTATGCGGCAGCTAGGGTCATTAGGGTGAAAATATCTAGGGTAGCATGGCTTGCATGACATGACTTACGAAAGAAGGGACCAAGTCCAACGATTGGGAATTCCTCCCCTACGAACAACATCACGCTCTCTGTTCATGTGTACATGTGTGACTGGAGAAATGAAATCCCCTGACATTATTCAAGACGATAACAGTCGATATATGGAAGCGACGAGCGCAACCCTCCTATCCATAAACAGCTTGAAGGATATCCGACCCAAGAAACCTCACTTAACGCCGCCCATGCGATCATGTCACATCATCGGAACTGATTCAACGCTACTAGTCGTCGAATCCCATGCCCATCGTACTCTCCGGATCCTCCCACCTCTTCGCCTTTAGCACCCTCATCTTCTTCACCGGACTCGAACTCCTCTGCTGATTCTCCCTCTCCTTTGCCTCAATCCTCGCCTTCAACACCTCATTCTCCCTCGCCAACTCATCCACACGGTCTCTGAGCTCCGGGTCCGGGTCTTCGTAGATCTTGACCTCATTACGCATCTGAGCTTTCGTCGCCTTGATCACGACATCGATTTTGGAGTCGAGATGTGCTTGTTGTGAATCTTGCTCCGTGTCGAGAGCTGATTGCCAGCGACGGCGCTCAGCGTCCACAGCAGATTCCATCTCGGCGTAGCATTCGTCACGAATTTCTTGCTCGAGCTCCTGCATGTGGTCTTCTGCTACGCGCCAACTTGCCTCTGCGGCTTTCCTGCGCGCAGTCTCCTCTGCTAGCCTCAGAGCGAAGATTTCAACCTCGGCGGTTAGACGCGCAATCTCAGCGTTGGCGGCTTCGAGCTCTTCAAGTACGGCAGAAGGCGTGGTACGGCCTGATGAGGTGGTCGAAGGTTTGAGAGGTGCGCCGGAAAGGATAGTGGATGTTGTCGATGGAATCCGGGGGACGGTGACTTCACGGGCGAGAGCGGAGTAGCGGAGGATTTGGGATGTTGCGTTGAAGTCGCCCTTGGGATCGGCGGTGACCACCATGACCGACTTCTGAGGATGGTGATAGTGCGCGGCTCTACTGGATGACGGAAATGAGTTGGAAAAGAGAAGCTCAGTAAGTTTGCATTGGCGAAAGGGGACCACATTCTGTAAGACATTAGTAGTTGAACAAATAGACGCATCAAGACACTTACCCTTGAGCCGCCTTGGTTGTCAGATTGCATTTGCATGCACTGGCCGAGATACATCAGGGACTCGTTGATCTTGCCCGCTTCTGCCAGCGTCTCGCCGGCAGTCTTTGCGTTTCGAGCACGTTCGGATCCCGCTAGATCAACGATGGTGAGCGTACTACTTGACCAGGGGCCTTTTCGCTGCATATCCCGCTTCTTGACCTCCATGCAAAAGAAGCCATGACTCCGCGAGCTGACGGCGTTGCTGCCAGTCCCAGCTACCTTGCGCTCCATCAAACCAGTCTCAAGCACCATGAGCGCCTCTTCAAAGCTTCCACAAATAATCTTCGTAAGCCCAGCCACCACTTTGCGGTCCGGACTATGTTCCGTGCTTTTGAACAGCAAGGCTCGTCGCTTCATGTTCGGATGCTTGCTCTTCGATGCGCTTCCACTCAGGAGATCGAAGATGCGGTCATTGTACACCTCATACATGGAAACAACGATCGCGTACTCGGCGCTACCGTCAATCGGTATATTAACATCCTGAACACTCGGCGTCTGGGGGCATAATGGACGGTCTGGGTATCTTGTTCGAGCGAGTGCCGCCATTGGGTGATGAACGAACTGCAGTCCTTTTTATCGAGTGAGCTTGTGTCCGGAACACTTCGAGTTATGCTGGAGAGAGCTCCGGTGACGGGACGGATCGAATGTATGCCTGCACTCGGGCGACTAGAGAAAGTGGCCTGCAGTATGGGGTACAAGACATCCCGAGAAGGGAGGTGAGAAGGCGAGGACAAGGAAAGTTAGATAGGAACAACAAAGAGATAAATGGACCAGTACTAACCGGCATAGGTGTTGGCGCTCGCGACGGGAAGCGCTCAGACTGGTTGTCGCCATATAAGGAGTTAGGTACGCGGTTGCGGTAAACATGTGTGCTTCCGATACATCTGCTGCTGCGAGAGACGAAAACGCTGGCGCGCCGTAAAAGGACTGTACGAGTTGCTCTCCGGTGCTCTGGAAGAGGACCTCGAGTGCCATCTGTGTAAGGCCGCGCTGCGACTTGGTCCCAAGAATGGTGTGACTCTGCGCCCAATTCAGCATATAATCACCGCGTATGGCCGTTGAATCATCCTACCTTGCCAGAGCCGGTAACGCCCAGTGTCGCAAGAAGTCCATCTCGTCCATGATACCCCTTCGCACCCAGGACGCCCTCGATCATGGGCACGACGCCAATGCCTTTGAAAAGCTCTAGTTGTCTAGCATCTTCTTCGAACACCTGTGTGAATGCAAAGCGCTCGACAGCCCTCTTCCTTGTCGTCTGTCGGTGGCTTGATTGTAATATGTGTCGGGTGGCTCCCTTCGCCGTCTTCCACGGTAAGGAAACGCGCATTGGCGGAATGGGACGGTCGCAGGCGCAAGTAAACATCGAAGAGCGAGCTCGAGGGGCGGGGTGGGGGTTCCATGGCCATGTTCGTCGAGCGGTGTAGATGCGATTTTGCGTAGCTCTGCGATAGTGTACCGCCGGTGCTGGGCGTAGGTGGTGGGGTGGTGCACGAGCCGGCTTGTTTACAAGCGCCGTCGCCGTTGCCACGACAACCAAACTCGCGTCCAGCTTCACCCCAAGAACATCATTGCCATTATTTCCCCTTTTGCATGCGCTGGGGTTGGCTTGCAGTATCATTAAGACACATGGCTCGCACATCGCCCAGCTGCAGAATGTCACGCTCCTTTCTAGCTCGCCGACGATTGTGCAACTTATCAACCATCACATTCAGCACCCCTCAGACAGTCTGGAAGACGTGACAAGCACCAACCATCGTTCAATGATCAAGAGGGTCGTTGCAGGAGTCCGGAGGCTCTTGCGACATGGCATCGAAGTTTCAATAGCTGCCTCCGATGGGGAGGGCGAGGCAGGGGCCACGGCCAAAACTATGGCAAGACAAAAGGGGACAGAGGACGAAGCAGCTCCACAAGGGACTCTGGTGCTATGATAACGAAAACATCCGAGGAAGCCAAATATGAAAAACTAGCAAAGAACAACCTGTACGAGAGAGGGGACATTGTGAACACTGGTGTAGAGTGGGCGTAAAGGCGGAATTGATGAGCAGGAGTGGGTCACCATCATAGATCTGACCCTAGAATGCGGGAGAGATAACGTGTCTGTGCGCGTGCCGAGCCACTTCGCGTGACGAGCCACCCAACACCATAACAGCTTATGCAAAAATGAAGCTATAGAGCCACCCACAATTAATATTATTACAGGATTTTCTAGAGGGGCACTAAATAGATCCTTGCGATTAATTTGCACTATTTATATCTGTCTAGAAGCTTAACGTTGCGGCCGCGACGTGTAGAGACGGTTAGGGCAGCAGATGCGCCCTCTAAGGACTCCTCAACATCTGAAGCATCAACAACACGTTTCTAACGTTTTCTGCTCTATAGAGATAGCTAAGAGGCCTTCCTCTTACCCTTTTTAGATAACTGTAGAGCTTTTTTTGCGTCGCAGGCAGACTTCTAGGCAGCGCGCTGAGCTGCCTTTTTAGCTCTCTCCTTCTCTCTTGCCTCCTTCGCTGCCTCTCGCGCAGCACGCTTTTCCTGCTAGATTTTCTCCTTGTATAGTCTAGCTGCCTTCTTTAGCTCTGCTGTCTCTGCTTTTTGAAGCTGCTGCTCCTTATCCTCCTGCTCCTTAATAGATTAACGGACACGTGCCTCTCTCACCTTCCTAGGTGACTAGAGCACTGACCTACTGTGATACTCCTTGCGCTGTTGGAGATCTAGAGCTTTGCCCTTCTTCTTACGCTTCTGCTTTGTAGACAGTGCCTCCCTAAGCCTATCAATATCGTGGTGGAGTAGCTTATTTTAAACAGATAGATGGTGGAGCGATTGACAAAGCTTCTGCGTATCCTTACTACTCTAATCCTTAACTGCAGAGCGTACGAGCCTATCCACCTTTCTCTAATCATGATCGCTCAGTAGGGATGAGGAGCTTTCTCTTGATTCTTGAGATCTAGTGAATCTATCGAGGATTGGATTAGGATCAGGTAGTGATATGCCTGTTGCTCTAAAAGAGCTAAGGATTATTAATTCCTTAAAGGAGGCCTGCCATGCCTTCTAGAATAGTGGGAAGAAATTGCCCTTCTTAATAGAAACTAGGCCTTGGCCTGCGTTGAGGTATTTTGAGAGCTCGGCTGAGTAGGCAGTTAATAGAGGCTTAAACATTGCAACGTCAAGTAGCTAAAGCGTATAAGTTAAGTAAGGACGCAGGATAGCAAGCAGGATCCTATGCTTATCACAGTAGTCGATGAAATCCATTGTAATGTAGGATCCATAGCCGTCTAGGATTAGGAGCTGATATGCTCGTCAAGTCTTCTCTTTTGTACAGCGATCGAATACCTATTTAAGCCAGGCAAGACCAATATCGTTGTTCGTCCAGCTAGAGGGTGATAAGGTGATAAAGACTTTATGTTCTCCTATCTTAATATCTTCTACCCAGGCTGATTGGATGCCTTTGTTGGCAGCCTCATAGATCAGGCTAGGAGGCAGAGCAGATCCATCGGCGCATATACATGCTAGGAGCGTGATCCACGCGCGGTTTCCATCCTGGAGTGATGCCCTAACCTCCTTCTTCTCCCACATTCGTCGGCTGAATATTCTCTTTAATCTGCCAACAACACCAATCATAAAGCCTTTCTCATCCATATTGTAGGTATAACAAGGATCTATTTGATATTAATTAATCTTGTCATGTAGGAGCTAAAAGTAGAGGCGATATTTATCCCCTAAATCAGCTTTGTGGCGATTGCTGTCCATACCAACTATCCATTACAAGGTAAGATAAATGCTGTGTCAGTTAATAAAGCAGGTAACCCAGCTCTCGCTGACTGCCTCCTTAGCTACTATAGAGGCGAAATTTCGTACTATCTCCCTAGTAGGTAGTATATGTCTCTCTATAAGTCCTTTAATATATTTTACAAGCTCCTGCTCTTACTGTGGGTTGAGTTTCTACTAGTTGATGTTCTTAGCTTCATTTGGTGCCTAAACGCGCTTGTGTCTTCAGGATAACGTCGTTCGATCTACACCGTAGGTGGCAGCAATATTTCTGTACAAAAATAATTCCCCTGGATTTAAAGATTCAATAGCTGCAATCGCATCCTCGATTGCCCCCATATTGGTGGAGTTATGACGCGTCAAATTCAGGCGATTATTTAGCGTTTTGGTGTTGGGTGGTTCGGCACGCGAAGTGGCTCGGCACGCGCACAGACACGTTAAGCGAGATACCTCCCCAGAGCGACGGAACTGTTCAACTCACCCACGAAGCGCGCTCACCGAACGGTCTTCAACTAGAGGTAGAGTGGTATATATACAGTATTTAGTTATGACCTGATTTTTTGTGATGCATGCTGTTGCGAGAACTTGCGATGTTTGTAGGCTCAGTGACGATGTTGTTGCAGGATCTCCTTCATAGATGATGCATGTGGCTTGTCTACGCGCCAATGACGCAATGGCACCGCGCCTTCAATATTGGACAAACAAATCGCCCAGACCGCACACCTTCATATACACCTACAATCTACTACGAATCTTCGTTACTGTTAGCCATCATGGTCAACGGGGTGGTCTACAAAGACCTGCTACCCATACCTGCGGAAGATCCTACCAAAGTGGAGGGTACAACGCCTACCTTGACCGACCAACCAACTGAGAGCCATGCCTTAGCCATGGAGGCAGCAAAGAACCCGGAGCTGCAGGGGGCAGCACAGGTTGAACATGGCAATGAGGTAGTGGACCTAGGATGGAATGAGCCTAAAGAGGCGGTTTCGAAACCACTTGTGGGCGGACTCAGCAATGAAGATGTCTGGGTGCTGGTCCGAAGGTTCAACAAGGCAAGAAGCGCACGATTCTCCCATAAGTGGTACTAACATGAGTAACAGCAAATGTATCATGTCAAAGAGATCCCCAATCCACCTCCCGGCGGCCTCGATGTTAACATCGCAGACGAAGAGGAGTTCTCGCCTGACAAACTGAGGAGCAATATTGAGCGTCTGTACATGACCATCGTGAGTATTTCTGTTGAACTTATGATTCAATTCACTTACAAAATGCTAGGGCATTGGTCTGATGGCTTTCGCAAAGCACATCGTGCGGTTGCGATCCTGGCGCGAGACACGACGAACCTCGTCGTTCTGTGCGGTGTACTTTGCCGCCTGGTTCTTCAACTTGCTAGTCCCTCTCCTATCTCTCACCCTCATCGCACTGATTGCGTATCCGCCTGCCCGCTCTATAATGTTCCCGCCCGCTCCAATCGCTTTGGTGTCAGCCAGTACTGGGGGTGTGCAGAAACCAAAGGCTGGCACGTTAGGAAGCCACGACAGTGCTACTGGGGCTCCGGAGAACCACAAGGGCGAAGCAGTTGAGCAGGAGGCGAACAGTTTTGTCACTGGAATTGCTTCCATAGCACTGTCGAGTGCGGCCGGAAAGCATCCTCAAGGAGAACCGCCAGCTGAAGCTGACTCTTCGGCAGACGGTGTTCCAGATCCGACTTTGGTCGCTTTGGGTACTGCTGAGGCAAAGGACAAGGCTGCTGGTGTAACTCCGACGAAGGAGCATGACAAGACAAAGGTGCCCATGGAGACTGCTATGTGGACAAAGATGCGCCCGATCATGCACGGCATTGCTGATGTAACGGATACTTGGGAACGCTTCGCAAAGTGAGTAACGTATCTCTGACATGAAATCATTCTGACCTTCGAGCAGTGCACTCTCGCCCGCGCCTCCTTTTCCTCAAGACTGCTACCGCCTCCGCTTGGCTGCTCTCGTTGCTCCTGTCGTTCTTCTTTCTCTCTTCGTTACGTCTTACATGTTCGTCAAAGGCGTCACATTTGGCGTAGGCTTCGGTTTCTTTGGTGATCCTGTCATTAAACCAGCGTTCGCGTACCTCAACCGCAAATTCCCCAACTGGCAGAAGCTGCTTGAGCTTCGTAACACGGTATTGAAGAGTGTGCCAACTAATGCTCAGCTCACTATCACCCTCCTTCGTATCGGCGAAGCCAACAAAGCACCTCTACCTCCTCCGCCACATATTGCTCATCCACCACCAGAAAAGCCTGCCGAGATAAGCGAAAATGACATGCGTGCGACTGGTGCGGATCACCCACTCAATGCAACTGGGGAAGAGCTCGATGAGGCCATGACACACGACCCCAGCACCGCCCATGAGACCAGCGGCTCCGACATCGACGCTTCCAAGAACACGAAGCACGGCAAAAAGGGCCGCAAGATCCTCGGCTTTTTCAAGGGTACCATGAAGGGGGGTGTCGAGACCACTATCGGTGCCGACAAAGTCAAAGCCGCAGTGGGGGATATGCACGCAAAGAATCGTCTGGGTGCCGTCCCGAAACCTGACGAAAACCTCAAGTCTGGACCTGTCAAATTCAAAGCACGATATAAGGGGCAGAAAGGGCACGTCTATATCACGGCCAAAGCAACCATTCCTTGCGTCGCCTTTTCCACAGACAGTTCGATGGAGAAGATTGGTTCAGAGGAAAGAGAAGATTTGCATCCGCTTTGGAGTATACCCATAGGCGAAATCAAAGAGATGCGGAAGGTTGGTGGATATGGATGGAAAGCTAAGCTCGTCGTGGGATGGGCGACGGACAGAGAGGTCGCTGACGGATTGGAGATTATTGTGAAAGAGAAGCTCGGAGAAGTGGAGAAGAAAGGGGAACCAAACAAGTTCAAGGTAACGGCGATACCATTAAGAGATGAGCTGTTCAATCGGTTGGTCAGCATGGGTGGGCAGAAGTGGGAGTGTTGGTAGAAGTTACTGGTCTGCGTGGGTGGTCACGGAGAAGTCTAGTCGGTTTGGATAAGGAAGGTATACCCTATTGATTGCTTTCACGAATGATAATACACGTTGTAATGAGTACACAACAAGAACTGATGGTAGCGGAACATTTGCAAGGCGGAATGGCGAAAGTCCTTGTAGTGTGGAATCATACAGATTGAGGTATCCTTAACGGCGATCAACCGACGCCGTCTGACCAGCTCCAACATGCAACGCCAATGCTGCTCCTCGTATGTGACTCACAATGGGCAGAGCAGATGCGGACATGTCTCTCCGCATGCTACTAACGCCGTGTCGATCTAACTAACGCCGAAGAATGGGCGCTGGTCTGGAATCCATCCATTTCTCACCACGCACATGATCTATCTCGTCGCGATATTCGCGGATGAGATCAACGCCCATCATCTCCGTCGCACCCGCGTCTGCCCGACCGGCGACCGCGCCTTCCGACCCCTTCCGCCAAGCATCGTGAGACGAAAACTCAACGAAAACTCACCACCCACCCACATGAAAAAAAACTCCTGCACGACTTGCAATATTGATCATGACATGCCATGTTCCCAAAAACCATGGTCACACCACCAGTACCACGCCCGCCCCACCACAGGTACTAGAAATTTTTCCTCGCCGAGCATTTTCAGCTGAAAGAGTGGGGGTTCGCCGACCCAGTGTAAAACTTCTTCCCGATACGGGCGTAGCCCCATGCACGTGCTGCCGCGTCTTCCAAGGTTGCCGCTGCTAGATTTTAGAGAAGAAAAAAACGTTCATCGTGACGCTACGTCCTAGTAGACTGCAACTGCATGCCGATCATCCGCGTCGCGCATGCGGCCGAGGTTGCGGTGTCCGCGGGAGGCGAGCGGGTTTTTGGCTAGGTAGGTACCGGGTGTGATGGTTATGTACGTGTGAGGGGAGAATATCGGTATGGCGGATAGACTACGTTGCGTATCCGAGCCCGAGGCATGAAGGTCGTGGGTGCCGTGGGTGGGATAAGCCGGTTTGTCGCATGAGGGGTTGTCAACTGGTTTGCGATGTGCCTCAGATCCGAGGAATGTCTCAGGGTTAGAATGCGCGTTTGGTGGATGCCAATGGTGAGGATGGTAGGTAAGGTAGCTGCAAAGGCATCTCAAATGAAGGCGCATGAAGCGATGGGGCTGAGCGAGGCATGATTGTTTAAACTTTGAGTATAGACGGGACTACAGTACCAGCGCGTTGCTACCTCGATCAGGAAACCGCTGCTGGCACAGCTGCGACATGGCTCATCCAGACCACTCTTCATCCAACCGTCCACAAAACACAATGAAAGTACTTGCCGCCCGACGCAAAGCAACCGAGACATGGTATCCCCGGGCCACCAGTTGAGCCACGACGTGCCACGTTGAGATGCAGGAACGGGGCTAGGGAACCGATGCTGATGAGAGGCTGGTGTTTGTGGGGCGCACCGCGCGCTGGTACCTGGGTCCTTTGAGGCTGCCTGAGATGCAGGGTTTGAAATGTCCCCTTTTGCTGCTTGAGGCTAACAATGTACATGTCATCAGCATCTGGGCTGTGGAACGAGGCAGGCATCTCCTCAGCTCGCTCTGGAGTCTGGAGTCTGCGGCATACTACTCGCCCCAAATATGCACTTGGGCTGGAACGTGGTTATCGCCAGTCGCCGTGCTGTGCGCCCGTGCCGCGCCACACATCATCATTCATTGACTTTCATTCGTTGCGGCGGTGCGGCTTGTGCCAACGCATCTATGTATCTGCGGCGAGATTCGCAGTGGGCACTGACTTGTGCAAGAACGAAACAACACACGTGCTCGTTCGCTATCCATCCATCCCTCCAAGGCTCCAACCTTCCCGAATCCGCCCCTTCAGGCCTCAGGGCAAACAAAGCGCAGCATGCATAACACCCTCGACGAGGGGCGTAAATCCCGCCAGGCACCTACCTGTCGTCCCTGTTTCACAGCCCTACCAACCCAAGGCTCTAGCCTCTCGGGCAGCGAAAAAAAAATTGTGCGGCGCATAACCAATTGGCCCTGCAAAATCAAACGAAACATTGAATATGAAACATGAAACGGTCTTGTCAGCTTCGGATTGCTGAATGAACTCGGGATACCATATGTTGCAGGCAGTGTGGCCCTTGGGAGCACACGATCTCCATCCATCTTGCATGTCCCATCTTATCCCCGCAAATCCATCTATCTCGTGGCGTTTTGAAACAAAAACAGGAAATAAAGGATGAGGATACAGGGCCGGACACATAGTTGCGCAATGCCCAATGCCAATACCCACGTCAACGCCAACGCACACCAGCCACTTGGACACGCGTGCAAATGACATCTGCCACCGCCACTGCCAGGCGCACACGACGTATGTACTGTACGTAGACCGCCGACGTTCCGTAGCGTCGTCATCAAGTCAAGCAAGTCACAAGACGCACGGAAAGCCGGCTTCGCTCCGATCGATCGAACACGACAAAGGAAACTTGCGGAATCGTTGTACAACCGCGATCGGGACCGAGCGCAGACGCAAGCGATGGACGGCGACCACGGCTCACGGAGTCATTCTAAATCCCGAGCGACGAGCGTGGGAGACAGATCTGAGATTCCCGCCGGAACCCATTCGTCCACTTTGCGCATGAGCACCTGCAATACTGTTGTCATGTGTCCGAAACATTCCCTTCCTTCCTTCCTCCACACTTTACCCGAGCCGCAGTTTTAGTTGGCCCAAGGATTCTCTAGGTGGTTGCCTTGACTACGCATATGCATACGTATGTTGTACAGTTGTACGCTGCTGTTGGTTGCGCAGTTTGTACACGCACGCAGAAGTAGTCGTACCGTATAGGATACGCGTACCTACTATGCGACACGCGGGTATACAGTACTTTCGCAAAGTGCGCCGTAACAGGTTTGGGCGGGGCGCCGGTCAGGGCCGAGGCGCCAAGGCGTAGGGAAGGAAAGGCTTGGGGCGTAGGGACCGGCGCTCTGGGATCCCGCTCTTGATGTTGCAGGGGTGAGCGGTGTGGCACATGGGAAAGACGGCCAGACGGTCTTGTTTATGCAATCATCATGAAAAGGGTCCAGGGTGAAGAGTGTGGGTAACAAGAAATGATTCTCGCAAAGCAAGAGGAAATTCAGTGTTCGGTAGATTTAATAGTTTGGTATTTGGTCCTAAGGGGAGATGCTCATCCCGTTATGTGGGAGATCTCATACCAGCCTAGGTATTGTTCCATCCATGATATGATCCGTCCCTGTCCCAATCTATCCAAGTAAGTCTGAGTTGGGTAGTCCGTGTTCCATAGTCCGTTGCAGCGTAATCGGTAGCTGTCTTTCAAATTCTCAATCAAAAAAAGTCCATCCCGTAGACAAAGGAAATGTGATATCATGCTCCCAAAGCGCCATGCTGAATCGACTCGCTCGCTAAAATGCTCAATCAATGACAAGAAAAAGGTCGACGGGCTTGGTTGGCCTAGTAACTTGTGATGAGCGGAGCGGTGGATTCGGGTAGATATATCTCTTCGTTTTCGAACAGTGGTTGTGACTTTTCGTCGTAGAAGGTTGTCGTGAGCATAGCCTCCTTTGTTGAGAATTCCATGCTGGGTTGCGGCGGGGTAAGCGGTGACTCGTCGTCCGAGTCCTCGTCGTGGACGAGCTCGGGCGGGGATTGTGATGGCACGCGGGTGAGAGCGAGATCTGCGTCGTCCTCCAAGTCGTCATACTGGTCATCCTCGTCCTCGGCCTCGGTGGTTGTGATCTGCACTGGTGCCTGAGCGATGCGGCGGGGCAGCTGGATCATGTCGAAGTCGCCGTCCTCGTCGTAGTAGTCGGAGTCGGAGTCAGAGTCGGAATCGGAGTCGGATGAGTCGTCGTCGTGGACAATGCTGTCTACCCATTGAATGTGTCGTGACTCTTCCGACTTCTGTGCCTTGGCGACGGTGTTGTGGAACCAGGCCTCCTGCTGGCGCTCGGCGTCCTGGAGCTCGACCATGAGGGAGTCGAGGAGGTTGGCGTGGCCGACGAGCAGGCGGAGGTCGTGGTCGGCGCGGCAGGCCTCTTTGCCCAGCTTGGAGCGGGCCGAGGCGGCGATGTAGTAGGTCTGGGTGAGAGACATCTTCTGCTTCTTTGGCGGCGGCGAGGAGACAAAGGGCGTGCGAGTCGTCTCGGCGGAGAAGGGCTCGAAGTCGGTTCGGATCCTGAGGTGCGAAGAGGAAGGCATGGTGGTTAAGTAGGCAGAAGTATTTTGGCCTGGACCGGTGAGTCAGTGAGCTGTGACTGGAAGGGCGCAGGCAGCACAAACCTATTCTCCTGCAGTAGCCGGGGGCGGTGGTTCGAGCGGGGGGTTCGAGGACAAAGCCGGTGGTGTGACGAAGCTGGAATTGTAGATGGTCGACAAGAATCTTGTTGAAACTCGCAGACTGATGTATGTATTGCGTTGAAGCGGGAGGCGTGACGGCCTGACGAGCGCGGGCCTGGCGTATATATGTTTCTCTGACGCTGCATGACCCTGGCTGGGCTGCTCGGGCTTTGAGCATCACCGACAACCTTGGAAGTGCTCACCGCACAGGCTGCGCCCAGCGTCCAAGCGTCTCGGCCACGCAGTTTGATAATCCCAGGCTGCCAGTGCTGCTGCCCAGGTGCTGTCGTCCGCTAGCTCCGTGCGCGTCGCTTCGTGATTACGCCCAGAGCCTGCACCGGCGCCCCCGTCCGGCCGGCCGCATTCGGCCTTTGGTGGAGTTTAGATGGCTTGCACAGGGAGCGCCCTTTTGGCCTTGAGTCACCGCGTGTGTTAGTCACCACCCCCCTCACCGCTCCACGCTCCACGCTCGCCGCTGCTCCCGAGCGCGCTGCACTGCACTGCTGCCCTGCATAGGTACTCCACGTGCCGCCATTCACCGTCCATGTCCCTTCCAGCTGACCCGAGGTCACCGCCCGCCCAGCGGACCATCCGTCGGCCGTCAAAAGCACCAAAAGCACCAAAAGCACTGCGCTGCCGTCGTACATCCTCTACCAACTTCCCAGGTCGCAGCCACAGCGTCGGCCCTCTGCTCGTCCGTCGCGAGCCGAGCCTGGCACTCGTGCTGCTCGGACGAACACAGCTCGGACGAACTGAACCCCCTTCTCTTGCCCACCGTCGCGCTAATCAAGCACGCCTTCATCGTCTTCTTTGTCTTTCTTTGTGATTGTCATGTTCAGCCTGACTCTTCACGCCTGGCGCGCGAGCCTGACGCCCTGGTTGGCCCGGCGACTGGCTTGGCGAGGAGTTGCTGAGAAATCTCGCACTGACAAATTGCACACGACTTCCCCCGCCAATGCCCATTGTTCCTTCCCTAACGTTAGGCTCACCATGGCACACGCACGCCTTACATGATCATGAATTCATCAGCCCTCTCCGAGCTTTGCCCTGCAAGCCGACCCCTCACCGCGATGCCCTCATGTGCAATATCGCAGCCACCGAATCCTGCCGGTGTGAGCGACAGGTACCGCGTCAGGTACCGCGTCAGGAACACCACCCTCCACTTCTATTTCCAACCCACGCTTGCAATCTTGATGAACGATGCCACAGCTCTCAGGCACGCAAGCCACACCGCGTATCCCCGCCAATCTTCCACGCTGCTGGTCCTCGCGAATCGCGACCAGGCGTTCCCAAGGGCTGAACATGCCCAAAGCGGCAAGTTTCTCGCCTTCAGCTCTCGCTTCGCTCCCAGATTGGCCTTGGCGTTTGCCCAGTCATGCTTCGCACAGCCCTACCGTTACCATTGCGCTGTTCAGGCTAACACTACCTGCGGGGCGTGAATCAAGCGTCTTACATACCTCCCTTCTGGGTAATCAGTTGCAACCCTTCACCGCTGCGTCTGTGCGCCTCGTCCACCGCAGCCTCACCGCCAGGCCCTGAGTGATACAACGGCGCATATCCTCGCGTGCCGACGAGTTTTAAGATGAGTCGAATTGCGCAATCATTCGTTACATCGCTTATGCGACACAGCCAGGGCATGACTCTGATTTTGCTTAACTTTGGCTGTTGCTCAGTTCTGGAATCCTGAACGCATTGATGGCACGTCCAAAATTGACAGTTGGTCCAGCTTTGGCTATCGGAATTCCCAGTCGATAACACCCTTGGTAAAATCACCAGAAGGAGTTACACTTCTACACCAAGTTGCATTTTCTTTTGCTGCGTTGTTTAATTTCGCTTTCGCTAATGATTGCTCCGCGCCATACACCGCCAGGCCTGGTTGCACAGAACACCAATGCATGCACACGACATACGTCCATACCGCTCTTCAAGGAGGAAACAGCTGCGGAAAATTCTACGAGCAATCATACATTTCGACAAGAGTACATATGCCATACACCAGCCAACCGGTGATGAGATCGACAATACCCCCAGCATGGCGCTATGCGCATGACGCTACATATGGCGATAAATCAACCACGTCAATAATCACGATCGCGGATAGACTTTAACATATTCTCTTCTACCTCATCGTCATGGCCGCGGATCAGACGGCATTGTTGGTAATCCGATAACCGAATATTGACTACAACCATTGGCCATTTCCGTCCGTGATGCCAACATCCAGAATACTATGACGGTTGCAATGTACCGATACGTAGGTAGAAAACGCTTGGAAATCCAGCAGTTTCAAAACTTCCATCCTGTTCGGCGGGATTCCACGGCCCTGACTAAAGTGTGGGGAAGGAAAGTCCCCGAAGTCCGCGTGTTGGCAGGACGCCAACTCCGGAATGTCTCGAGGATGGATGAATGGATGGTGGCACCGTCAACGCTAATCTGCAGATAGACAGCGATAAGGAATCTCCGGAGCGGGGCATGCGGGGCGATCGACGATTAGTGCATCCGACGTAGGTATTGGAGGCGTTCCGCCAATACTAAGTCTCGGCATCTACGCTATTGTTCGTTTGGATCGGTTCGACTCGTTCTGGTGGCTTCCAGTCTTGGTATTGAAAGTCCGAAGGAAGGTCCGTTGGATGGGATGGTGTTCGTTTTGCGGACGTGGGTTTCTGACCGTGCAGCTAGTGGGTAGGTGTACGACGTGTGTTGCATCGTCTTCTGGTACTGGATCGGAGTAGGTGATGCTGGCTTGAGACGAGGTTGGTTGGGGCATTCACTACTCTGTCAGTCAGTATGTTTTGGCGAATGGAATTGAATCACAGTTGTTTTGCGCTGTAGAGGAAAAGCGTACTGCGTAGACTAAAAGCACGAATGGCAGGTTATTAGTGCACAAGACGCAATATGCCTCATAGGTTTATGCAGCGTAGCCAACGTACCGTAGTGGAGTACAGCCATAAGTACAGCTAAAGCGTGCACAGTTTATAGAGTGCGCTTTTTACCTTAAAACTAACCAACATAGCAGCCGTGTACGCTTTGGCTATACTTGCAGCTGTACTCCGCTACGGTACGTTGGCTACGCTGGGTTTATGGAATCTAGAATCACTCACATCCATGTATATTCGTTTTTGTCAGATACACGTTAAAGTAATCTGGGTAGCCAGCCCGCCTACGCAGTCAAACATCAACTCTTGTTGTGTACAGCAAGCACTACGAGGCACTCACCCCCCAACTCATCTCCTCAATTCTACACCGCATGTTCAAACAAGCTTTTTTTTATTCATCCTCATTTTCCTATGGTCTGATTCTACCTCCTGCATCCTGCATCTCGCATTTTTAGTCATGTCTCTCTTTGTCCACTACCCATTTGTAAAGAATAGATAATTAGCATAGGCATATAGGCATTTCTAGGATAGATGAATACACAACACACTACACTCATATTTGTATATCAAGTCAACCTAGAGGTCATTCAAAGGTATTTTTTGTGATCACCTTTTTTACGCTCTTTTTGTTTACTAAGCAGGTGGCTCTGCTTTTTTTGTCATGTTATTTGAGATGAAAGCCTTTGTCGTCCTACCCCTAGGTAGTTAATTTAACGCCACATAGATGTATAGATGCCGCTATCACCTGGCAAGAACGAATTCGCCTCTTTCCCAGCTATAAAGATGCAGTGTCATCCCACATCGACAAGAAGGCTGATAAATCTCGCCTAATGAGGTATATTGTTGCTCCTAATAGACCTAAGGATGCGCTTTATTAGCTAAGGTATGTGCACTACCTTCTACGTGGACACTAAAGCCCTTACTGGAGTCTGCATGAAGCAGAGAAGTTCGATACGATCTGATGAAGCCGTAGTGCTGCGACTTGAATCTCTTGGTCGAGGATGTGAGTTATGATTAACGGTCAATAGATTCATTCACGTTGTTATAGATTGCTCGAATAGATGAACTGAGTGAACTTGAGCCTCGATGTTAGCGTCCAGCCACAACTCCATCACGTAATGCTTTGTCTAGATATATCCCAGCGGTCTAGAGTGCAAACCGCACTCGATCCGCGAAAAGAGTATCACAAAACCCGTTGGTTAATAGCCGAATATCGTTTAGATTGATGCGCGTTTGCATACTTAAGTCACGAAACCGAATTGTACTCGCGAACGTATTAGCATTGTCACATTTTCGATGGGTCAAAAAGTCAGGCGTATGAGTGGATTGAATTGATGCATTTCGCTAGGTTCCATAACGATGTTTCTGTACTTGCTATTGAACATCTTCGTCGTGTGGAGATTCTAACCAAGGTCAAGTCCGCACTATATATAGAGAGGAGTAAAATAGGAGGCACTAAAACCTAGTACTTAGCCCATAATAGTAGTAATAAAATATATATAAAATAATAATAATTTTATTGTTAACTTTCCTTATAGTAGTATTATTAATAATAGTAAGATTGTGCCTTTAATTTCTAATTATATTTTTACTAGTATTAAAAATATACTTAACACTTACCTATAAAATATATACTACTAGAATATTCTTTATAACTTATATAAGTTAAAGGTAAAATATTTAATAAACTTTCTACTACTTTAGTGTAAGGATATTACTAGGGCACCTAGTAGATAAAGAGATAGAATAGGGTAATATTAGGAGGTAGGTAGTAGTAAGATAAATTACTATCTACTCTTATCTAAAATAAAGGGTTTTTTATCTAAATCCTTACTAGGCTATAAGAAGCTATAAGGCCCTATTTAGTTATTTAAGCAGTAGTAGTGCCTTATAATATTTCCCTTCTAGAATTAACCTAATCTAGACTGCCCTAAAAGGTTAGACTACCTAATATTCTACTATCTATTTTATAAAAGTAGATAGTTACTACTTTTATAACTATATAGTAATAGTTATTATTATTCTAAATACTATTATACTATTAAAGTGCTTTAGGTTACCTAACTAGTTTAGGAGCTAAAAGTACTATTAAATAAGACTTAGCGTAGTTATTTTAATTTTTGTCTATCTTTATACTACTTTTACTTTTTACGCCCTAATTAGTTAAGTTAGGTATACTATTCTATCTTTATTACTCTAATATACCCTAATATGCCCTTCTTTTAGTATTATAGCTACTAAGAAGATACTTACTATATAGTAGATAAAATCTGCCTATTACTAACTTATAAGTACTAATTCCTATATTTATTATATTAAGCTTATTTATAATAGTAATTAACTTTATACTTATTACTAATATTTTATAGTTATGGTTCTGTAGTAACAACCAATGGCAATATTGTTCGCGCCAAGTGTCATCGCCTATTAAGAATTGTGTCTCTGCTGATCGGATGAATAATGTATCGTCTATTGCTATTGATTTAGGTCAATGTTGCCGCTTCTATAGGTAAAAATAAGTAGACATAGTTCTTAGTGCTAAGCTAATTATAGACAAGTCTTTCTAGCTGCAACGCACCTTATGAGGGATGGGGTGGCGAAGGAGTCTGGTACCCAGGTTCTTTCGCAGTGTCTCAAGGTTTTAGAGAAGGAGTTGGTAGTTTTCGCTGTTTACAAAGCACATGGGAATGTCCTGGAAAATACTCAGGCTCGTTAACTTCTGTTACGGCTTATAGTACTTCTGTTTAACCTTTCCTAGTAAGGCTTTTATATCTTACTTTATATAGCTATAAGTATTTTATTATAAGGTATATAGCTGTGTAGATTGCACAAGTGCTTAAAATAGCATATTGTTAACTGAATTGTTTGCGGTGACAGTTCGCGCATTAGCTTGTACCCCCTGCTCAGTCACGAAATATGATATGCTCGCGAGTTTCGGAGCTATTGGGCGGAGGTCTAAGGTCAGTCCCTATGTCGCGAGACGCACGGTGTAGCGAGATAAAGTGGGGGTAATGTCCGTCCCTGGGTGGCGAGACACCGTCTGTGGCGAGACAAATGAGGGGTACTTTGACTTTTAGCAACTGCAAAACCTATGCGCACAATGAATATTGCAATAATTCTATAAAAATAATCTGCTGCAGCTAATCCTAGATGTGTGTGATCTACTTTTCCCTAAAATTACGTTCGCATTGTCGCCTCCAAGCCTAATTTGTACAGCACCTTTTTTCGTAGCATAACAGACTTCCCTTCCTACAGCGCCAACCTTAACCCTTATCGCTCCAGATTTTTGTAGAATAACCTGTCTGGAGCCCCTAGAACCTCCTTCTAGTGGTAGGAAGTTATTGTTAGCCTTATGCGCGCTGCAGGGCGCGATTTTATGCAGCGCCGCCCCGCTGATTGGTACTTCCAGCGGCAGCGAACCACCAATCTGGGCTAATGCGCGATGACCCCGCACGTCTTACGTTATGCACCGGCGAGTGTTTTATTGCAAGATATGTGGCTGTGCAAGTTGCACTAGCGTTCGGATTACGTATATGCCACGACTATGGAATCCCTTCTATGCCAAAGTCATGAGACGCAGGTAGCAAGAACGGCCAAGCGCCAGTGAGATGCACGTCATTGTCGTGCACGTGAGGAGAAGGATCGATGGTGGGGCAGACCGCAGCTCCGAGCGGAATAGCCGCCCGAGACTCTTTCCCAAGATTCCGCCGTTGGGCACCTACGACCAACACCTGAATAACCATGCGCTTTTATCATACATATTAACACGTACGTATTTCTTTCAGCTTTCGTATACTGATCGCTTCCTGTGCAGCCCAGAAGGGTCGCTCAACGTTCTAAGCTTACTCACCGCCTCATTCGCACTTCTCACTTCGCTCCTCGCTCGTGTCTCGGTTCCATCCTTTGCTATCAGCAACTGTCAAAGATATCTCGCATAGCCGAAGCGAAGTGGCAGGTACGTCCTTTACCCTCCTCGCTGCTACTATGGCTAAGAAAGCAAGGCACACTCAGACGCACCACCATGTCCGACCAAGACGCCCTGGCACCCCGTGTGATCATTTTTCGCCATGGTAGGTTCTTCGCTTTACTAGACTGAAATAAACCGTTTGTTAACGATTCACGTTCTGTAAACAGGAGAGACGGAATGGGCCAAGTCCGGTCGCTTCACGAGCTTTACAGATATTGAGCTGACCCAGGCGGGCGTTGCACAGGTCACCTCGGCGGCAGCGACGCTCGTAGGCGCCGGCAAAGTTCTCGACCCACGCCGCCTTGTGCAGGTTTTTGTCAGTCCAAGGGTGAGGGCTGTAAAGACCTTTGAGCTGTTGCTGCCGGCCTGCTCCGATGTCATCGCAGGGAAGGTTACCTATACTGAGGACATTACGGAGTGGAGTTTATGGCGATTATGAAGGACTTAAAGACCAGGAGATCAGACTTTTGAGGAAGGAGAGGGGTCTAGACCGAGAGAAGGAGTGGGATATCTGGTCAGATGGGTGTGAGGGTGGAGAGTATGTTGTGCCCTGACCTGGTTATTGCTGATGGGCTGTTGCTAATACCTTAAAGATCAAGCCAGCAAATTACCGAGCGGCTAGACAAGCTTATCTCGCAGATCAAAGAGATTCAGAGCCTTACATGTGTGGAGAGAAACCCGTTGATGTCCTTCTTGTACGTCCTTTCTCCCTTCGTATTAGCCCTTTATTTTGCTCCCCCAGCGTTACCCATAGCGGCTGAGAGACGAGAACTGCAGGTTGCACATGGCCTTATCCTTCGTTGTTTCGTGAAACGATGGGTTGGTTTCTCAATTAATAGTCTTGGCCCGATGATATATTCCCCCGGGCAGTGGCTGTTTTGAGGTACGCCCTTTTGGATAGATTAAGTTTATAGTAAGCTATAGCGCTAACGTTAAATTACCCCGACCGATAGCTACAAAAAGAATGACATCAACCAGCCGGCATTCCACCTCGGCCTGCAGCTTTAGTCCGATTGGGGACCTGTTAGCCCCCGTCAATCGGTGAGGAAGGAATTACCGTGGAGGCATATGAACAGGACTGCGGTGGGCGAGTAGAGGATATCTATCTCAGAAATGATGCCGACGACCCCTCGCGGTTGACGACAGTGGTGATGTGAGAAAATGGGGGTAACGAAAGAGCATGCTGCTCAACCGCAAAGTCTTAGTCTACATGAAATATGGCATCCCTAAACTCGTTTTCTCTGTAGTCAAACTGAGATGCTGGAACATTGCCGCTCAGCCCGGAGTCGGCCCTGTCAGCCGCCATCCGGAAGGAGCTTCCTCCTCGCTGATCCTAGTGATAAGGAATAACTCCTTGTAGGCATTGCCCAGTTCCTCATCATAGTCCATTCGCGACCGAACGACTTCACGGCCAGCAGCCAACTCGTCCGCCGTCAATAGACTATGTTTGAGCAGGTCTGACGAGGCGAGGATCGACATCGTCTTGGCGTCCGCCGACTCGGCTAGGATGGGCAGCAGCTTGACCCCCTTTAGGCGGTTGGTGTCACACCGGTGGATGAAGAGCTTCAGCACAGCGTGGTTGTTATGGATTATCGCCGTCGTAAGCGGTGACTGTCCGTTACTCGATATATAGCCCGGTCAGCGCCATAAGTGAGTAGGATATCCGCACATTCGACGTTCTGCATGCTGGCAACCGTCAGCAGCGCTGTTCGACCCTCCGGGTTGCATGCGTCGACCTTGCCACCGAATTTAGTGAGCAATTTGACCATCCCCAACAGACCGCCAAAGGTGGCCGCAGTGAGCGGGCTGCTACGGAACAGGCCTTTCGGCACTTCGGGGTTGGGATTTGCGCCGGCCTCGAGGACGATGCGGAGGGCATCATCGTTGTGACTATCGACCGCGTGCAGGACCGTAGTGCGGCCGCTTACATCCATTGTGTTTAAGGGGGAGCCGCGGTTGATCAGGAGCTTCATGTCAGACAGCTGGGCCAGAGCCGTGGCCCAGTCAAGTGCGGTGCGGCCCATGGCGTCCGTGAGACGGACGGCGTCCGGGTTTTCGTCAAGCTCGGCGCTGAGCGGCTTAGACGATCGACCGATAACAATGCTGTGGATTAGGGGAAATTGCTGCTCCTCGACCCAGTCCGTATATGCGTATGTGCGCGGCGGGTTCAATGTAATGCATCGAAGCTCGTGCAGCTCCGTAGGGCTACACCTCTTACGAAATGCATAATCCCATGCATGCTGATACGATCTGGATATGTAATTTGTTAGTGGCTTTGTCGACATGGTTAACCTTAATACTTACTCCTCATCCACGAATGCCCCACAACTGAGCAGAAACTAGACGGTTTTATAGTTGCCCATTCCGACGTAGAGCGCCCACTAACATCATTTTCAGCATTTTCCCAGCAGACTTAGAAAATTGGGCTCGGGGGAGAAGAGCTAGTAAGACCTACTCTCACCAAGCTAAACCCTCGAGAATGGCTCACGTCCCTTAGAGACGCAAGCCCTTGGCCAAATAAATGCTTCAGACCGTAGATATTCCCCTTCATAGCAAACCGAATTAACTAAGCTGTGTCCGGAACCCTCGTTTGGGTCGCGAGCTGGAGCCGAGGTCTGGGCAATTCTAATTGTGGTCTTTTATGTCTTGAGCCTTGGGAGGCTGCTTCTGGCTGTCTCACTGCCGTGAAGGTCCTCGGTTGGCCAGGGGCCTGCCCGCACATGTTTCCACCTTTTCCAAGGCTACCAGCATACGTGGTCTCCGTCTTCGAGTCTAAGGCAACTGCCGCGGGCGTCAACCTTAATCTCTTTTGCGCGGGTGGACCCTCGGTGGTGTGTTGAAAGAGGCCAGCGGGGCTTTCGTCGTGATGGTTGTCTGAGATCGTGGAGTATGGTGAGCGTCCGCAATGGAAGGTGCAAGGGGTTCGGCACGCGTTGGCGGCGTGTTTATTGGCTTAGTCCATCTTTCCTCTCTTAGTGGTGGTGCGGAGGTAGCTTCCGTCAGAGGCTGATTGTCCGACAAACGCGGTGTCAGCTCAATCGCTGAAGTCGGATACTGCTCTTGGACAGTAGGCGAGGCTGGGCTCAGCGATTCAAAATTGGCTACGCCGGCCTGATTGTTTTCGACCCAAGTGCTGGGAACAGGCTCGAGTCTGGTGGCACCATCTGAAAAAGAGATCAGTATCCATCACTAACATACAAGAAACTTCTCATACTTGTAGCATTTTCAACGAGACGGGTGGCGAGCAGGTGAAAGGGTGCTGATATGGTAGGAACGCCAGCAGACCGCAGCCGTCCAATCACATCCTCACGATACTTCCCAGTCTTGGGCAACTTGGATTCCCAACTAAGACACGGTCATTACTATGTCGGAAATGGCTCTGGAGACTTACAATGAAGTTGGCATCTGCTGCGGAAGAAAAATAGAGCACCAATCCCCCCCGAGTTCAAGTGCGATATGCGTGTACCTGCTTCCGGCATTCACGAAGTCTTTTATTTGTTTATGGAGGTCGTTCCACCGTAACTCAGGATAGAACCCGACTGCTCTCAGAGCCCGAGCCAACGTTGGTGTGTGACCATTGCGACTGAGGTTGTAGACAACCACACGGGCAAACCTGTGAAGGATACGGTGGTGCACCTCCGAATCCTTAAGGACGAAACAAATGAAGACGCTGAGATTTGCTTGGATGCTGAGAAATATTTTCTGTTCCTCTGTGTAACCCTGCCGAATATTGGGATCCCAAAAATCGATCTCGCCACTCTCAACTCGTTTTAGAAGAGCTTCGATGCTCAGGCGCTCTGCGGGCTCACACGAGCCGAGTTTCGCTAAGATAGGCTCGGAGTTTGTGGGCTTGACTGAGAGACTGTAGAGTATCGCATTTGAAAATGGCCTCGACTTCTTTGCAGCCGTCTGCACAGAGGAAAGAGTCCTGTTTACCTCGTCGACTAGCTGCGGAAAGGGGTTAGTAGTGGAGGATTTCATGCAATGGACAAACCTACATCCTTGAGCTCCTCCTCTGACGCGGCCTCAATTCTTTCAGAAAGGTCGGACATTGCTTTGTTTCCTGTCGGTGTTGGGTGGTTGCATCCCCTTCAAACAAGTCAGACATCGCTTTTGTTGTTGGGTGATTGCATCCTATGCAAGATTGCCGCTAGGATGGATCAGGGGCGCTAAAATCGACTGGTCGATTTTAGCGCCCCTGATCCATCCTCCTCAATGGTCTAATCCTACGGGAGTGAAGCAGTCCCAAAAAGCAAGGTGCTTATGCCAAAATTGAGTGGATGGCCCATGATATATCACGCGTCCTCCTTTACAAGGTTGAGATGTCCCTCAGTTGCCTTCCTGCACGTCTTTGCCTGCAGCCTGCGTCCTTCGCCTAACCACTCTCTTAAGCTCGCACTCGCGTCGGATCACCGATTTCATTGGCTCTATCTATCTATTCTACCATTGGACAGCGTCATGGATGGTTGGAGGCGGATCGGTCTGGGATGGTCGCCCGTTACCTTCTGTGTCGCCGTCGTTGTGCTCTGGCTGCTTCTTCGGATGCGCAATGCGTCACTCCAGCAAGACGACGTTGAGAGACAGGTACGCTTTGACTAGAAAGTTGGAACGAAGCTGACGAGCCCAGGATGGTATTCTAGTTACCACAAACTTTAACGCCTCAGCACAATACTTCGATGAATCCCAAGTAGCCCAAGAAGCCCAAGGATATTCCGTCTCGATCTGGTCCAGCAGGCGTCCCGTGCAGTCAATCCTACATACCATTCTTTCCTCCGTGCCCCGCTACTGCACGCTCAAACGCAAGAACAGGACTCCACGCATTCATCCAACGGCTCCACCCACACCGCCTCCATCACCCATATCATCTGAAACCGCCAGACTCAACTTTTGAGGCTACAGAGAAGCCCCGTGTGCCAACCATCGGGGTTAGCCTCCGACTGCATATGCAGCCCCGAAAAGCGACACAGCGGAGATGGTGCTGGAGAGTACGGATATATACGCTCGCCATACATTTCAAACCAACTTCTGCACTACCTGTTGTCATCCAATTCCTCCTGCTCTATTCTTGTTTTATTCTTTTCATCCCTAGTCTACTAGCCTGCGTCTCATAATACAGTTCAACGACCGCCAAAATACCGTCCGTAACAGATGCGTCCTATTTTCCGAAGTTCCTCCCTAATACATCGTAGTAATGCATCGTCTAATCTTGCGCAGAGCGTTTTGTCTTTTAGGCAAAGTCCGGATTAAAGAAGAGGCTTTCTGTTTCCGCCTTCTGCCAACCCTGGACTGAATCTGAGGACTAGTAGTATGCCTTAATAGCATTATATATGCATCGCTTGTCCTTAAAAATAAAGGAGTACAATTCCTGCTAGTGTCGTCCGCATTCCTCTGCGCATCAATCTTTAATTGGCTGCAGTGTATAGTTTACATAGAGGTTTATAAGAAGATTTCTTGACTTTTTTGGAGTCTACGGTTTCGTCTACATCCATGTAGTTAGCACTGTATAAATAGTTTTAGGGCTTGACTCGACTCTACCTGCCCGGGGGAAAGCCACATTCTCCTGTTTGATGCTTGAACCACGGGCTTTGCAAGCGATATAAACCGAGCTTATCGGTTAGCAACAAGGTCTCCCTATCCCTGCAGACTAATGCAGCCAATTTGTCTACTCGCCACCTGATTTGTGGGGACTTCGTGTGGGATGTTTCTAAAACAGCGTTCTCTGAGAGAATAAAAGGCAGGAGTCTCAGTCCCACGGCAAGCTCATTACCGTAATACCACCATAGCTTGTCCGCTGAAGAGACGACTTCCTGGCCTTGCCGCTTTCTTCAGCCGCCCGCATGCCCCTCGTCAATAAATCCCCGTCGACGTTCGCTCCACTTCCAAGGCGGCAAACGAAAAGAGAAAGCGCAATGCAGATGCAGCGGTGAGATACCGAGCGAAGGGAAAGGAAAAGAAAATGGATGATGCATCAAGAAGAGTAGAATGTCTGGAACAGCAGCTTCGCGAAGCACTCGAAGACAAGGCATATTACAGGACCCAAAGGGATTGGTGGATTCTCTGTTACAACCTACAGAGCCAGCGCTGACGAAATTGCATTCGCGGGCTGGCTCCTTTGTCATTATATCAATTTGTCTCTTTTCTCTATTGCAATTCAGAAATCTTCCATCAGCTTGATCAACTTTTCAGGGCACCCCGGGCAGTGCCTCCGTCGTGCAACAGAATGCTTGGTCCAGCGCTAGCTGCATGTTAATGTATGCGTGTCGCCGAAGGTCGTGATTGCGGGTGCCTCAGTCAGCGGAACAGCTCTGTAGACTGTTACCCGGTGCTTTCGTTCACCGCTCTTTCCTAGCATCGTGCATATGTTTGTGCCCGGCTCAGCATTGCAGGGGTAGCTTAAGATCCACCACGGCTGCTATGCTGTGCCTCTACATCCAGGAGCCATCACTTCAGGGGCGCGAGCTGATTGTTTGCGGGGGACGCAGCATCAGCCAGGCCGCCTCTAATCCTAGCCAACTTGCATGTGCCAACAACACGTTTTGTCGAGATCGGCGATTGCTTCGTGGCGTGGCGGCTTTGCTTTGCACGGAATGTGGGCACCCGCCTATAATAGCACTAACTTCCCCCGCCTCTGATTCTAGGCAGGGCCGTCACCTCCCACCCATCTCCTGATTCCACACCTACTCTTCTTACAAATAATGGGAGTTTTCCCTTTCTCCTTCCATTCATAATTTCAACAAACATCAGCTATGGAAACGAACAACGACTGGATTGTAAGTCATTCTATTCTCCTCATTAACAAGAACTAATTTTTCTCCAAAATAGACCATCAACGAATTCGGTTATACTTTCCCAGGATGCTACAAGACATTCGACAATATATCCTCCTGGAAGCGTCATAAAAGCTCTCAACACTTTCAGGATGACGCCTGGCTATGCCAAATCAATACGGGCCCCGACAATCAATTATGCGCTAAGTCGTTTAAGAAAAAAATTGTCTTTCAGCAGCATCTTCAGGATCAACACCAAGTTTCTCGGGAAGCCGAAGTCGAAGAGCAAGTAAAATTAGGGTATATTGGTAAAAACAACCAATTCCAGTTCTGGTGCGGCTTCTGCGTACACGTAGTTAAGTTGGAAAAAAGGCGTAACGAGGCTTGGGATGAGCGGTTTGATCACATAGCAACACATTTCGACAAAGGAAAGACTATTGCTTCTTAGTGGTGTCCGTTTAAAAAAAAATTCAAAGCTAGAGCGAATTAAGTATCTTGTAATACCCAATAAACCTATTTCTGAAAGTATTTCCACGTCAAAGGATGGTTGTAGATGGGGGAAACTCTCTACCTGCTACCTCCAACGTCGTCTTCTGTAATCCGTTCAAATAGAGAATTAGGTGCTTAGTGTTGATGATGCTTATCGAATCCCTGCCGGGAAAGAAAAGCGGTGTTCTGAGGATCGCCAGCCACCACAAAAGCACACTTTATACCACACAGCACATCTAGGAACTGCGGTACGTTACGGTATTAGCTGCTACCCACCGCACGTATAGTGAATGTGAAGTCATTGCCTCATCTTTATTACTGTATTTGTAGGGCTATCAACGCCACCGCCTTGTAGATAAATTCATGCTGCGCCAAGCAGTGTCCGTAAGCTTCCCTCGCATGAACCGAGCTTTGCGGCGGTGGAAAGGGCTAGCAGTTACAGCACGCCCAAGGAGTGGGTTAGCGGCAGGAGGTCGAAACTTTAGGTAATGCTGGCGACTTGCTTCTAACCGCTATACCCAGTCCCCCTCGCCGTTTCCCTCTGCGATACCTTCGCTCCTTCCTATCCCACGTCAGAGCCCTCTTTGCCACAACGCAAAGCCCTCCTTACCATTCCCTACTGCAGCAATCCGCATCGCACCATCTTACCATTCCCTACTGCAGCAATCCGCATCGCACCATATTACCTTACTGTCGCCCATCGCCGCAAAGCCGCCACCATCCGCCGTTAGGGTCTTGTCAAAGACCCCCGTCGCAATATCCCCCCCGCACCGCAACTCAACACGGCTTCTCGCTATACCCATCAACCTCGCCACCGTTCATTCTCGCCACATCCCACCGTCGACGAGCGTATCACGATGCGACTGTAACAACGGCCATCGTTAACTATCTTCCCGCAACTGAGCCACAGTGACACTCGCGCGAAAAGAGGACCAGAAAATGGACACAGATTGGGGCTGAGAACGGGAACCCTGCTGAATCTTAAATAGAGTTAGGCTAGGGTCCAGAAAAGGCAACCACAATCACGCCTAGGGCCAGACACCACACTCCAGCGCACTAAAAGGCTGTGCTCTAAAGAGGACTAACGTTTACTATAACGTGATCGGAGGTCTGAATTAGATGCTGTATTAATTACATAACCAATTCACTAATTTACACTAGTTACTCAACTAATCAAAGCAGTTCGTCTAACTTCTTCCTCTATAATCTCCGCTTAAGAAAGGCGGATTCAATATACCCTTACCGACATTGTGACGCTACACTGCTTAAGATAATTCAGAGATAATGTTAGTAAACCAAATTTATGCGTAGAGACTGAAAGTGTCAGAGGTACCCGCAATCACATCGGGGGGCCCTCACAGATCTACACCGCTATGCTGCTGTACCATGCACAGATCAGTCCAGGCCCGTTGCCATATTCGAAGACCGATAAGGTGATTGGCAGATGCAGCATAACGTAGCCACCGTCTATCGTGGGCTATCACCCATATCACAATAGCAAATACTTCTAATATCTTCGTCTTAAAATGTGAATAAAAGCCTCAATCCCTAAGTCTGTTACCTGCAAGAAAAGCAGTTCTCTCTTTAAATCGAGACCCCTCCCGTACAGCCACTCTAGACTGACATTATGATTGGGACGGAAGCATCTTGCTCATCGGGGCCCTTTCTCCAAAACTAGTCAACGTAGCAAGAAGTACAATAGTGAGTAGTGCGATGCTCGAATCTGCCAAGCTCATTTTACTCCGAATTCAGAGTTCTAGCCGCCAGATTCACAACTTCATAACCGAGATCAATGCATTTCACTGCGAGTCTCAGCGCGTGACGTTATAGAGTCTTGTTTCTGATTTCTGTGCATAATTTGCCCGTGCGCCTGGCGTGGTCAAGTCCCAGGGGCCGTTGTACGGAACTCTCTCATCCACTTGCTGTGGTTATTATGCCCTCACATGCAGCCAAGGAAATAAGCGTTGGCCTGCCTTTATCAGAAGTGCTCGGTGTGTCATTATGTTCGCGGGAAGACTTTATAACTAGCGAAGGACAATCTATTACCCACGTACTCATATCCAAGTAGTTCTCTTCAACGCGTGCAAATGTTGCGTACAGAACCCAATAATTGTTGTCAACTTGACGTAGAAACTAGCCTCCTGATTATGTTATTGCTTGTACTTTCTCACATATACCACTATATTCATCGTGAGAATCAATCTAAAGTTTTTTGCACGGCGGCTCACGCAGGCCGTTTTTTAAGAAACACATGCAGGCACATGCTGACCCGCTAGCGCCACACCACAGGTAACTACGACGATTGGCTAGACCTGCAGGTATTAACTCTCAACACAGGAGTTCTATCTAGTGGAAGTCGTCTAGAAAACAATCCCGACATTTTGAGCGTTATTGAACTTAAGGACAAGTCCCATGAGGTCCTTGTTAGGTCACATGCGCTCCACGAACTAGATCCCTGGGGAGATGGACGAGTCCCCCCGGAAATTGCACTCCCCCCCCTGGGGAATAGGCCCGTGGAATAGGGTATAGGCCCTCTGCTTCGCTATTGGCCCCTGGGCTCCATTGCAGCTGGTATCGTCTGGGCGATTAAAGGGGAACCACTGGCATATCTGATCTCATTGGAGTCGCCTTGGATGATCGGGCTCGTCATTGAAGTCTGTATTCACCCGTTTATGTCCTTCTTCTCTCTAATCCTCTGTATGCGGTTGCCATCTGGGGCGTTGGCGTCAGGTGTGATCTTGATAGTCGTGTGGAATTCGCACCTTAACTTTTGTTAGATTAAATACACAACTGGCTTCTAATGTACTTGCATGTTAATATAAAGAGGCGCGTACAGGCTAGGAATAAGAATACTTTGTGGTTTCAGAGTTGGTAGACGTTGACGGCGGAGTAATAAAAGTTAGATTACCCCACTAACTTAACAGCTTTCTTCTTGGCGTAGTGGTCTGCTCTAAATAGCAACACGTGACAGCCTCTGAATGCGATATAGAGTAGTGCAGGATAGAATACGGCAAAGGCAGCCTGCTTTCTAATCTCTGCGGCCTTGTTAAAGGGCACCTAAACAAGGCATACCTCGGCCACGATATGGCGTAGGACGGCAGGCAGGAGGAATAGAAGGCTAGTGAATTTTACGGTGGAAACGGAGCGACGTTCACAGATAACACCTAAAGAAAAGATAGGAGAGTGTAGATTACCCGCTTAGGAAGAGATAGGATAAGATATATATATTAATATCATTGTGGTAACATATTAGTTCCCACGCAGCATGTGCCAGCGCGTCCGTATTGCTCCTAGGGTCCGATCTAGGAAGCGTTTAAATATGTCCTTCCACTCTATATCCATCCTCTCTTTATATGAAAGTAACCGCTGTTCGTCCGACTTCAACCACAGTTTATGTGTTCGTTGGTGGAAGCGCATATCGTCTCTGTTAAATCCCTGATCACTGCTAGGGACAGGAGGTTTGTATTCGCCTGTGTCTTCCTCTCCATTCTCGTCCTCTTTGTCCTAGTCGTCGTCTGGATAGTCAGTTTCATAACTAGCAGCATCACTGTGGAGATTGCTTATCTAGTCCACATTTAAGCTTCCACAAGTGCATAGGCCTAATGCACTATCGTCATATCGGTATCCCAGTAGCATCTATAAATCCGGCGGTAGCTGGGTCATGCGGATGACTTTGCCTTCTCCACCGAGGAATTTGTGACCTAAGGCGGCGGGGTTGGGGGACCGTTTCGGGTCGCGGCAACGGATAATTTCTATTACAATCGACGAGCCGTTTAGGACAGCGCAGAGCGTGCGGTCGGTTATCTGATAAGACATATCAAGGCTAGATCCATAATTAATGTTGCCCCCGTCTCCAGCCTTCGTTCCTAGAGAGGATGTTTGTGAGGAGCAAGACCGAGTCGCGATGTCCATTCTAGGAGTGGACAATAGCCATAATTGGGACGAGGTAACTTGTCGCGATGCCCTTGTAGGCATTGTGCTCCAGTCCCGCCGCCTAGGAGCGGTTCGTGATAGACCGCGGCACCTCTCCTAGACAGGAGGCACGGTGCGTTTACGTCGTTGGGAAGTTTTCGCCGAAGGTCTGCGGGACACCTTATCGAGCTGATTAGCTTCGTCGTCGTGGCATTCCCCAACGTCACCACCACTGCCTTTTCTATTCTTTTCGCGCCTGTTCGAATCCGGATCAATATATTGATCGCCCTCTATTTCTTCGAAAGGAGAGGGCTGTATTGGGGAATGGAGCAGGTCCTCGACTATTCCCCAAGCATGTGTGCCATCGTTGCCATTCTCTTCCTCAAGGTTGTTTTGGGACGGGACTGAGCTTCCTATGCCGCCTCCTTGGCTGCCATTGTCAAAAGGGCCAGGACTAGGTTCATTGCTCGCCCCGGAACGGCAATCTGGACCAGTAGGTATCGGCAGAGGCGCCGGTAGAGGCGCTGGCTTGGGTGTGGTCACATGATCGAGTACAAGGCTCTCTGCCTGTAGCTCAGACGGCTTTCGCCGCTTCGCTAAACGAGAGTCTTCCGGCTCCGGTTCAGACGTAATGTCCAGCACTTCTGCCGAGATGACCGTGTTACCAGATAAACGGCGTGTTCGTTTGCGGGTTAACGGAAATCTGCTCTTCATGTTGAAGACTGGTTCGTCCTCCGCCGGCGATGGCTCTTTTGGAGATGTTAAAAATGGGCTGCTTAACCGGTGCTGGAACACTACTCACCATGACGAATACCCTCCATATACTCCTCGGAGAGGGCACGCATGCTAGCTGCATCGCGATCGCTGTGCTGTCTGGCACGGTATCCTTCGTTTCCAGCAGCCGCGCGGTAACCGTTCGTTTGATAATCGGACACTCCGTTGCCTTCTTCGGCCACGTCTCTCCCTGCAGTGAAAGGAAATCCTGCTGCTGGTTAGTGGAAATCGGTGCAGCAACCCTCTCGCGTACTTACCTCGACTGCTACCGTCATACAACCCGTTCAGAGTCGAATTCCTCTTCGCAATGCTTGTAGCGTGGTCCGTCCATCCTCCGTCAAGCGACTTCCCGCCAGACTGGTAATCCTCTGGCAGCTCCGACTCGGAGGCGGCACCGAGACCACCGAACACGTCTACACCCGTGTGTCCGTTAGGTACTAATTGGCTTGTAATGATCGGGGGGGTATTACCATGGTCTAGCGAACCAAAAGCGTCGGCAGCTCCGAACAGAGTAGGTGTTCCCGGGTCAAGAGAGGGTGATGCATTTGGATCCAGCGCTAGGAAATCATCGTCAATGTGGGACCAGTCTCCACCATCTTTAGCGTTGATTCCGGAACGGCTGTGCCCTGTCGTCTTGGTTGTAGCCATAGATTTGGCCTTGGGCGTTGGCTTCGACTTAGGCTCAGGCTTGCACACTTTAGGAACATATAGAACAATCTTCATACAAAACAAAGGGGGGAACAAATTGGTGCTGTAAGAGGAGGTCATTTTGGCGTGGCGAGCTAGTAGTGAGCTAGTAGTGAGGAGTTCTGTAAAAGTAGCAGCTCTGCAAACGGACGGTTGCTTTATATGTCACAGCCAACGCCGGCCTCCCCCTCGTTCCAAGCAGGAAGAGGTCGCATAAATGCAGCACCCATCTCAGAAATGGCCGTAGTGCGCGCAGCAACTAGTGCATCGGCGCTCTACAGGAAATGCGAGTGAACTTAAAGACCGTCAGCACCAGCGTTTCCGAAATAAAGACGGATCACTCTCCAAGCGGCGTAGACGGTCTCGTTCTATCAAGAGTCAGCCTAGCTCATCTAGTAATTAGCTAGCGGGTGGTTACAACTCAGTCATCCACGTCATTCAGAGTTTCAGGGGCCCATATTCCTAAACGAAGCCACCAATAGCCAGCTTCTTTTTCGATCCCCAACCACCTCCTTACGTCAGATAGGGCCGGAGACGGATGGCGCATAAATAGGCGATTATCGCTGACGCGGCCTTGTGCTGTCGGGTGATTGACCTGTAGGTGTTCTCCCACCTCTCACGGCACGCCCTGGGCCATCTCCAAGCTCTTAGCTGCTGAATTCCAGGCACCAGCGCCTTGCTAGTTGCATGAAGATGTTACAGTAACGCCGTATGCTTCATGCGGGACGGAGGATCTGACTGATACCATAGCGCTGACGTGGAAGGACGGCCGCATCACCGCCGAGGAATTGGAGTCAGGAGCGGGCACACGGTAACGGAGTAAAGGATTGGTCCAGCGCATTAGACCAAGGGAGCGGGCGTAGTATGGGCGTATCGAAGCTGAGACAATGGCGTGAGAGCTATGCATTCCTTCGCTCAAAATGGACATGGAGAAGGCGCAGTACATGCCATCGGCGAGTCCGGAGCAGGGAAGGGATTACGGAAGCTTACAAGCCGGGATGGCTATGCAGCAGGTAGCGAGCTCCGCCCTTCAACTGTAGCGGGCGAGAGGATCAGCTTCGGCAGCTGCAAGCGCCTAAACTCTGGGCGGGATAGACGGCTGAGTGAGGTTTCACTGCAACGTCACATCCACAGCAGACACGTCATGAGAGGCGGAGTACCCTGGGACCCCGTGGGACGAAAATAAGTGCCTCATGGAAGTGGCGTGAGGCAGTGCGTTGCAGAAGCGCCAAATGTCTTGGTGATCCGGAGGAAAAGGGAAGTGGCCGGCCGGGATTCAAGGCTCATCAGCCACCGAGGCGCTAGAACGTACCACGGAAAGGGAGCCCATCCTTCCATCGACCGTAGCGGGCGTAAAAGTCAAGGCGAGGAGGGGTGGGCCAGAGGGAAAGGGAGAGAGGCGTCTCGCTCGTGGATCCGTTGCGCGTAGGAGTCCAGAAGTGCGTTGTTCAGCAGCGGGGCTTCGGCGCGCGCGAAGGCTCGAGATGGATCGGCTTGTTACTAGGAGGGGACATGGATACATGGATAGAGACGACGGAGCGGTAACAGCGAAACGAGTATTGAGCGCCGACGAAGGCAACGCAGTTCTGACTGCCGGGTGGGCGACTAGGTTTGAGAAAATGCCTCATGCAGGACGGGGATGGGGAGGGGAGAGGGGGGTTTGCGGGTAGAGGGTGGAGAGTAGAGAGAAAAAGGAGGGAAAATGACGGCGAGCGAGGGAGCACTTTTATGATGGGACGATGAGGTTGATTGCCTGTTCAGGCGTAGCGCGAAAGCTGTAAGCGAGGCCCGGATTGCCTGAACGGGGTGCCTCCATTTCCCGATGCAGGCTTGCCGTCTGATTTTTTACTAAATATATTAACCTTATTAGCTTTAATAATCTTTTATACTTTGTTTTTATTAATAGGTATTACGCTATAATAAGATAATAGGATTATAGATAAATTATATAGTAATAATAAGTAGGTTTTCTTTATACTATTAGAATGTAATAAAGTGCAATTGCTATAGAATAGATTACTATTTAAATTATAACTTTGCTAGGGACTAATTTTCTCTTTATACTACTATTACTATTTTTTTCTAGTTAGTAGAGGGCTATCTAAGCTACTATTATTTAGAAAGATATTTTTCTTTTAATACTATTATTACTACCTTTGTCTATTTAGTAAGGGGCTATCTAAGCTACTATTATTTAGGAAGACGCTCTTTTTGTATACTGCTATTACTGCCTCCTTTTAGTTATGTTAAATAGAATACTATTTAGACTTCTATTATATAAGAAGATATTCTTATTAAACTATTATAATAGTAGTATTCTTTTTTAGGTTATCTAATTTGCTATTTAAGCTATTATTGCTAGTATATAGTATAGGTGTAGGATGCATTATCTATTAGTTTAGCATAATTTATACTAAGTTTAGTTTAGGAACTTTTAGTTCTTACTTTTTTATATTTATAATATACTAGAGTTAAAGTTTTTATTAGCTATACTATATTATTTATAGAGAGATATATATAGTACTAGTAGTTATTTATTTAGTATATTTATTAGCGCTATAGTATAGAGTAAGTATATTAGAAGTTTATATATTCTTTATTATAATATAAGAGTACGCTACTATAATACCTTACCCTATTACTCTAGCTACTAGTAACAATTACACCTGTATTTAAAGAATGCTAGTTATTCTAATTGTTATTAGTTGCTAGATTCTAGATGCCTATTAGTTAAATATATCTACTTTTCTCTAGAATACTAAAAGGTTTTTTTATATAATATTCTTAAGCGTGTTAAGTATAACTAATATTAGGCCTACTTGCCTATTATTATAACTAGTTAATATTAGCACGTGCTTCCGTTAGATAATTAATAAGAGGTAAATAGAAATTTTTTTTATTAAAAGGTAGTAATATAAATATTAAATCTATTTTTTCTAAATACGTAGTTTATACTTTATATACTAGTATCTAGAGTATTATTAATATAAAGCCTTTATATTTTAGTTGCGATAGTTATATTAGTGCTTACTACTAAGGTAGTAAAGCCGCTTTAAGATATATTAAGTTGTAATAATTTTATACTCTAACTCTTTATTTTTACTCTAGATACTAACTTAACTATAGTATCTATAGGAGCCTTTTTTATCTTCTACACTATTATCTAAAGACTAAGCCTTACTACTTTATCCTACTTCTTAGCTTGTGCCTTATCTTCTTGTATAGAGTTTAGAAGTTTCTAGAATATATCTTAAGGTAGTTATTTATATATTTCTTATAGCTTTATTATATATAACTTTATAGTTGTCTATTTATAATATAAAATTTAATAAAACTAGGTTAGAGTCTATGTTTTTAAATATATTGTTTAGTATTTCTTACTAAACACTTAACTTTTGCCTAATAAGCTAGAGGCCTTTTATTACAATATTCTTTAGCATCTATTATAGATATTTTAACGCAGTCTCCTTACACTATTTTAGATTAGGTAGGCTATTTACTATAGCTATAGCTATAATTAAAATAGCGCGCGTAGTATAAATATAAGGAATAGTATACATATATATATATAGTAGTATAATATAGAGGAATTAGTTCTAGGTTATTATTATCTATAGCTACTAGTATTTATATAACTTTAGCTTAGTAGTAATTAGGTTAGTGTTATTAGACTAGTGTAGTTAACTATTTGCCTTTACTATAAGTTACTTTATTTTATAGCTATTGTATATTACTATAGTAAATTACTATAATATACCCTTCTTTTAGTTTTTTTTATAGTTATTTTAGACTACTAACCTATATTGCGCTTTAGATATTCTACTCTTAGATAGTATAATAAATTACTATAACTTACCCTTCTGTTCATTTGCTTTATAGTTACCTTGAACTATTAATTTAGGTTACGCTTTAGATGCCCTAATCTTAGACAGTATAATTAATTACTATAATCTACTCTTCCTTTAATTTGCTTTGTAGCTATATTACACTATTAAATTATATTATATTTAGAGAATCTAACACTTTTATAGTATAATAAATTACTATAACCTATAGCAACTAAATCTAATTTTGCAATTGTCTTTTTACTACTAAACTATATTACGCTTATAAGGTTCTATTATTAAATAGTATAGTTAGTTACTATAATCTAATAAATAACTACTATATATTTGTACTATAAGGCTATTCTAGTTATATATATAAGTTTAGTTATAAATAGTATAGTAAGTTACTATAACTTATGTTATTTCCCTTTAGCGTTTAGTATTTAGACATTAGATATATTTATAAATATATTTCTAACTAATTTATTATAGACTCTTAATTATTAGCAAGTACTACGCAAGTAGTATTAATATATTTACACTATACAAGTGTGTAAATATTTCTAATTTATATTATAATTCTTAGTAATAAATAGAATTTTATATTTTTATTATATATATAATCTTTATTAATAACTCTACTCTAATATTATAATATCTCTAGAGCTACTTTATAGCGTAGCTTGCCTAATCCACTTTATATATTATATAAATTTCTTTTCTAAGATAGTTATTAGTATATTATAGTATAGGCAAGTATAGCAAGTATACTTTCTATATTATTACTCTTATTATCTAAAACTACTAGCTATATATTTATATCGCGCTCTTTTAGTATATGGGCTTAGTTAGAAATAAGACTCTATAACTTAAATAGAATAGATATATTTTTAATAACACTCTAGAAATGCTATTTCTAATATATAGCTCTATTAAAAAGTTTATAGTTATAGGCTATAGCTACTTTTCTTATCTTATTTCTTAATTTTATATATATAATACTCTTATAAGTAAGCTTGTCTTTACTATCTATTTTGCGTAATATTAGTTTAATATCTTCTAGTTTTTAGCTAAGGCACTTTAAGTATATATATACTACTAGGTTAGAGAGGTATTTATTATAAATATTAAAGATAGTAACTAGAATATTATTAAAATAAATAGAAGGCTCTTTTCTAATTAGTATAGGTACGTCATAAATATAGCGCTAGCGCTTTAGAATAAGTGTATATATATTCTACTTACTACTATTTATAGTCTATTTTTTTAAAATTTTTAATTTTTATTTACTACCTGTACTATTTTCTACCTTAAATTAAAGATATAACTAATAGTTATCTAAGACTATATTCTATAGGATATTAAAAACTCTATTTATAAAATCTATATTAGTGACAACTTTGTACTTTTCGAGGTCTTAAATATGCTTAAATATTATTTACTTAATACTTATAATACTAGGCAGTTTGTCTAGCTGTATATAGTTAAAATAAACCTAATTATTACCTAGTATATATTTTATAATAATATTTTTATATTATAGAATATAGTTACGTTATAGTTAAATAGTCTAGCTAGGTCCTATACTATTATACTACTAAGGTTAAAGTCTTATATTTTTTTAAAAAGTAATAACACGCTACGTATTTAGCATATAAGCAGCAGATACGTAGTTCTATAAGGTATTTATTAAATTTATTATAAATAGCGTAAGGCATTATAAGTAGTTATATATAGAAGATAGGAAGTAGTAGCACTACTTAAAAGTAGTAAGTGTAAGAGGATTTATAAATAGTTATTAGTATTAAAAGCACTTATAAGTAACTTACTTTTACTTAATAATTGTATATAGTATAAATAAGCGCGTTTGCATTATGTGTAAATATTATGTAAAGAATAAATTTTCTTTTATTTTATTTAGACTGCCATTATAGTATATATAGTAAGTTAGCGTAATTTATAGTAAAAACCAAACCTCTGCGTATATATATAAAATAGTAAAAGTATTTACTAGGCCTATGTCTAAGCCTATAGCTTATTTATATTAGGTATCTAACTCTTTAGTATATTTATCTTTACTAATAATAACGCGTACTTAAATAGGAGTGTCTTCTTTTCTATATATTATTTAATAATATTAGTAAATATCTAACTAGAATACTAAAAAGATATATACTAATATTTATAGTTATTATATATAGTACCCCTTCTTTATAGTTTATATAATAAAAGAGGTTGCGTAATTATAGCCAAAGCTTATGCCTAAACCCTAAGATCTAAAAATACTAGATATGCTTAAGTTTACTATCTAGCCAATAAGAATATAGCACTTTATTAATTAACTATTATTATAAATATTAACCACATATATTCGTAGTTAACCTAGTATAGCTTAGACATATAGAATATTAAGTGGCCTAGAAGGTTATAGGTAACTATATAGGTAGCTAAATAAGTAATATTATTACTATAGTTGTTTTAGATCTTAGAAGTAGTAAATTCTATATTTCTCTTTAATACTATATAAATAAAGTAAGTAGAATTTAGATACTTAGGTATATATAACTATAATAAGTACTAATAGTTTAGCTATATGCTTTTCTAGTAAGTAAGTAAAGTATTTAGAGAACTATTTAATTAAATATAATTACTTCTAGTACTTTAAGTATATATACTATTAACTATAGGCCGCTAATTATAAGACAGTAGACTAATATAGAATAATAATAATATATTAAATAAGTTTATCTTCGCCCTAGCAAAGTAAATCCTTAGTGTAACTAAATATTATTAGAAATACTAAAAGCTATATATAAATTAATAAAACCTACACTAAATAAGTATATACTATATAGAGTGTTTTAATAGTATATAAAGCACTATATATAAGTATAAAATTAATCTTTAGCTACTAGTGTATGTGTGGCTATATACTAAAGACCTAGTTTAGACTAATTACATACTAAGTATAATACACAAAAGCTAAATAATAAATAGTATATTATTAGTAGTTTATAGAATAAATTATAATAATAGGTTATAGAGTTAGTATAATTATAAGGACTATATAGATAGTCCTATCCTACTTATACCTAATATAACCTAAGAGAGTGCACTATTAAATATTATACTATATAATAACTATATAAATTATAGTGGCAATAGTAATAGTAAGACAGAGGTTAATAATAATAGCGATATTAAGGAATCTAGGCTGGAGATTTATAATATAGCCTTAATATATAAGGATAGTTTAGAGAATAACTATAGTATAAATAATAATTAATAGACAACCTTAGCTTTCTTATATATAGCAAGTACGTTAGTTATAAGTAGTTACTAGATTTTTAAGAATATTACTAGTTAATAAGCTAGCACCCCTATATATAGTTTATTCTAATAGTAATAATATAGATACTACTTCTAATACAGTTTATAACGCTATATTTATACTAATAGTAAGTTATAGTAATAGTTTATACGCGCTCTTTAAAAATAAAATAAGTTATGTCTTGGCTAAGTAGCTATATAATATTTAGTATATAAAAAAAATTATAAATCTTTTATTTGCTAATAAGCGCTTATCAATATTTTTATCTTATATATAATTTTAAAACACTAAATAGTAGCATATATTACTATATAATATTAAGATAGGGATTATAGATTGCAAATAGAAAGAACATACTATATTTCTACCTAATAGTAATAAGTTGCCTAATAGAGCATATAATATAGGAGATAGTTCACTCCTTTAATAAAATATACTTGGTGTTATTAAGTTTTAAATTAGCTTTAAACTGTTTAAAGAATATATAACTTATGCCCCTAAGCAAATACTAAAGAAGATAACTAATAAAGATAGCAACTTCTATAAAGTAAGAATATATATAGACCTATAAAACTTTAACTAGTAGTAAACTATATAGACTAAACTACTAGAAAACTCTACTATTATACTAGTTATAATTAGAGTTATTAAGATATAAGTAAGTAACTATTATAGTAACTAGGCGGCGTAGCTAGTGTATATATTAATTAGCAATTTAAATGTACATATCTAATAATTACAAAAGGTTCTAGATAATATGCTTATAGTAATGCTACTAATTATTAAGTAGTATAATAAAGACATTACTATAAATATATGCTACAAGGTAATAGTAAAAGTATTAGATTATAAGTACTATTATAAGACTATATTACGCTATCTAATAGCTGCAAACTTCGCTATTAAGGTTATTAGTGAAATAGGTATACGTATAAAATAAATAAATAGATTGAAGAGAATATTTTATTAAATTATATATAGTATTATAGTAGACTATAAGGAGCGGGTAATAATTATAGGGGTAAAAATAAGAGAGTATTATATAGTGTATTAAATATACCCCTAAATATAAAATAAAATAGTGTATACTAATTATACTAATAGAATATTAATAAAATACGCGCTATATTATTTATATAATAGTACTTTAGATATAATTAGACGAATAAAATAGACTAGTATCTAGAGTTCTTACCTAGAGTATATTCACTATATTAGAAACTCTATATAGGAGTTTCTATTTATAAATATACATATATAGCTTTTATACTAGACTTCTTATATTAACTTTATAAAGGGCTTATAAAGTATACTATTATATAGCTAATAGGTCTAGTTAACTTAATATATAGCAACTTAAAGACACAATATATAATATTAGGGATAAGTTAAATTCATAAGTATTACTAGAAGGTGCCTTATATTATAGGGCTAAAGGTTTTAAATAATATAATAGTTTAAAAGTAAATAGAAGGCTTTTAAAATGTAGATTTTAGTAGTATTTACCCCCCTTTTATAAAGTAAGCTAGATGCTATATAGTATCTCTATAGGATATACGACTTTATTATAATTTCTTATTACTATAGCTATAATAAAAAAACACTTAGCTATATACTTAAATCTCTCTGCTAGGGTAATATATATATAAGTAGAAATTAGTTAGCTTTTGTCTATAATATATAAAGCACTTTTAGATACAAAAACTTTATATAATTACGTACTATATATAGATAGTATTTTATTAACACTACCTTAAAACGCTTTTCTGTGTTAAAAATAGTAGGAGGGATAACTGCTATTATTATAATATTTTTATTAGAAACCTCTTTAGTCTTAAAAAAAACCATAGATAGTATAGTAATATAGGTAATTACTAAACTATAACTCTACTATATATATAAAAGCCCCCTATATATTCCTTATTAGGAACTAGTTCTAATTAATAAACTATAAGAAAACTCTAACGCAGATAAGTAGTCTAAATACTTAATAGACTAAAATTAAAATATATAAGACTCTAGCAAAGTACTATATAGGGAAGCTAATAACTAAGATATAGGGGCTAGAAGAGGTATAGATAGGTAGACTAGCTAGACTAGCTCTATTAAGCTAATATAGTATTAATATATCTAAATCCCTACCTATAAAAAAGAAGGAGTTAGATCTATATTATTAGACAACTATTTAAAATACTATAACTTATATTAAATTTCTTAGACTATGTAACACGCTTATAGTAATACTATAAGACGAAGATATAATTAAAGCTAGCAGAATAAGCTTGTATTAGAGGGATACTAAATAGCTTAAAGATAAGTCTAGTTAGGTTAATTTCTATATAATAACAAATTGCTAATTATTTAAGTACTAGAGGGAGACTAAAAGGCTAAATAGTAAAGTATTATAGAAATACTAAGAGACTATTTAATATATACTAGACTATTAAGGTAATAGAAAGTACCTTAAACACAATATATAGGTTTAAGAATATAATTATAATAACACTCCTTTTAAAGGGAGGCGTATAGGCTAGATTTAGCTAATATTTACTATTATAAAATAAAATACTATATACTCTACTTAGTAAAAAAAACTTATATATTTACTTCCTTTTTAAGATATTTAAAATAGTAGACTAGGGACAACTAAATAATATTTATAGTTTTATTAAGCTTTAGAACTAGTTAGCCTAAGAAATATACTTAGGAGAAACTAAATACTAGAGGGCTTATTAGTGCTTTTATATAGTATAGATTATTAGTATAGCGCATATTATAATATATTCTATTAGTAGCCTAGACAGATTAGTCTGCCGGATAGTTTTTCTTGGCAACTTCGAGGTCCCTTATAACTTATTATAGAACACTACTAATATTACTTTATAGTAACTTATAATAACCTACTATAACTTATAATATACTAAGTTACTATTTAATTTACTTTTTACGTTGTGTAGCCTCTTTGCGCGGCTGTAGTAGTCGCGCAAAGCTAAGAAGTCTTTCTTAGTAGTACAAACTTATAATAAGACTCTCTATAATATATAATATATTATTAACTATACTATACACAGGCAATATATAGTATACTTATTATAATTTGCAGTAAAGCATACTATATCTTAAGTAGTACTTTATCTAATTTTTAGTTACTAAGTGCGTACTATTGCAAGATAAAGTTAACTTGTTATTTTTAGTCTTGTAGTAACCTATAATAAAAATACTTTAATTTACTATTAACACTATTTAAAAATAAGCTTCTAAGGGTAATATCTAACTCCTTCTCTATCTCTTTATCTATTTAATAGGTTTTTGCGTTATGCCTAGGCTCTTTACACCTTCTATAGCAGTATTATATTAAGAGACCTACCTCTTCCTTACTACTACCTCGCGCCCTTTTTAATAACTTTATTCTAATAGAAGGGCTTTCTACTTCTAAATCTACTTTCTAAGTAAAGCCTAGCGTTCTACCTTTCTAAATACGCTTTCTTTTACGCGTTTTTTGCTTTATTAGAATCTTAATTTGCTTTTTAAGTTCCTTAATATAGGTCTCTTAAAGTACACTATAGTAGAGTATAAGTTTAGCACCTTTTATAAGCTGTAAGTAGCTTAATTTAGCATTAGGTAGAGACTAAATAAAAGAGTTGCGTACGAGCTTTAACTAGAATCTAAACTTAAGAGTATTACTTAGGGTTTTTGCTTACTATAGTGTATCTAGTAGGGTACCCTAAGGTAGAGTGTAAATACACACATTAAGACAATTTACTACTACTAATAAATCTAAAGGAATAAGCCTAGAGGCCTTAAAGGCTTTCTTATAGTTTTATAGTATAAATATATTAAAAAACACGTTATAAACAGCTAGTAAAAAGCTCTTTTTATTAATATAAAAGACGCGTTAGCGCGCTAAGTCCTACATACACTAGGAGTACTTTAGCTTTAGTAGCACAAAATAGACTATATTAAGTAGCTAGAGGATATAAGATAAGTGGGCTAGTATATAGAGTATTAGGATCTTTTATTCTAGGCAATAATTCTTAAAATTCTAGAAGTGGTAGCTCTTATAGCTGTCTAGAATAAGTAACCTCTATAACTCTACTATACGCGGCCTTATATACGCGTTAAAGTGCTTTAACTATATAACTCTAAGCTCGTTATTAGTCTAGCTAGTCTTAGAGACTTAGACCTTCTAATTGTAGGGGATACTAGTCTCTTTATACTATGCTAAGATATAGACTTACCCTTTATAGATAATAAAGAGTAGAGAAGTATACCTAGTAGCGCAAATACTCTAAATTACTATAACCTACTTATAGTTGCCTAGCTAAACAAGCGTAAATTAAAAATGTTTTCTAAACTAGTTATAACCTTTATTAAGCTAATAACTTCTATTTAGAATTCTATCTTATTAAAGTTATAGATATCTTTATTCTACACTCTATACTTAGCATTTATATCCTCTACTAGCTAAAACCACGCGTTTATAACCTCTAGGTCTTTCTATTATATTCTCTCTTAGTCCTTTACTTAATTAAAAGCTATTTTAAGCTTAGGTACACGCTTTATAAAGCGCCAAGCCTAGTATTATCCTATAGGGTCTTTATGCCGTATAGCGAGTAGTTTATTAGCTATATTTTCTATCTTACCTAGCTAGAGTGTAAATTCTCGCAAATCTAGGTTGAGGATATACTATATAAGTATCTATTCTTTAGTTATAGTAAGCTTTGCTATGCCTAATTATATATCTACTTAGGTAGTAATTCTGTTAATTTAATTACTTAGTGTAGACTTTAGGATATTATATACTATAGTAGCGCGTTATAGACTTAAAATTTGCTTATTCTAATAAGCGTAAAGGGTAAGCTTAATTCTGCCTTTTTAATTAGATAATAACGCGTTGTGTTATTAACACATTATAATTTATAATAAAGTGTTATAGTCTTAGTAAAAACTATTCGGCGAACTAATCTATATAGGCTACTAATAGAATATATTACTAGTAAAGTACGCTAATATAAAGTATTGATATAATAGCGTCTAATCTAATAGTAGATCTAAAGTAGGTTCTACTAGTAACTATATATTTATAGTTAATAACTCTATTAACTTTTTAGAGTATAACGCTATATATAATAATATCTAGTAATTAACAAACTAATAAAATATAGCAAAATATATAGCAAGATAGATAAAGAAAAATTAAAGGGATATATATAGGGAACTATTTTATATAATATATAGAATAGGTTTATTATTAGATTATAGTGCTTAGAATATTTATAGCTATTACTATAAGAATTAATTAATATAGTAAATTTTATTAGCTTTATACTACTAAAGATATTATAGTAAATTACTATAATAGAATATAAACTATAGTAACTATACTATAGATATATTCTAAGTAGCCTAAACAACTCTTAATATTCTATATACACTAATAGTATACTAAAGTTATAGTAGTTCTTTTTTAGTAATAATATACTAACCCTAAAGTAAGCTAATAGTAGTAATAATATATAGTGTAGTATATTCTTAACCTTAATAAAGTAAACTTTACTACTCTACTTTACCTTAGCTTCTAAGGCTATATTACTAAGCTGCCTAAGCAAAAGTTTAGCTTTAATATTATTATGAAGTGCGTCTATTACGCTAAGATAGATATTAAGGCAATTATAATTTAGAATGTCGGATTAACAATCTCAAAGGCCTCAGGTATATCACAGGAAGGTGTATGTGGAGGAGCGAGCATTCTATTAATAGTCGTTGAGGCCTCTGTCGTGTTGCAAAACACTACATGTGTGGAGCGAGCCCTATATAGGACTAGCTTCCATACCCTGCGATATACTTCGCTCCTTAGTAGATAGAACAATAAGAATCTATCTATTAACAAATGTAAATTGTTATTAAGTATTTCCTTTCAGCACTAGTGCAACAAGTCCTCCCAACACTAATTAGTGATCGCAAGAAGCTATCACAGACAGCAAGGAAGAAGAGACAGACTGTTAACAGCCCAACGTGAGAAATCTTAGGTCGATGCAGACTATGCTAAGAACAGAGCAAGGCAGAGATAACACGAAGCACTCTTAACCAACCTCTAAAGCTGCTAGTTCAGGCCAATCCGCGGACACAGAGCGCGTCAGCAACGTATATAATTCATTCGTACAAGCGTCCCCAGACGATCCATTTACGTACACCAACACACGCCGGAAATGACCAACCAGCAAGACAACTACACCGACAACAAGTCAACAACACCTGCCAGCACAATGGCAGACGACCGAAGCAGCAACAGCGTCGCAGACGCTGCTAATGCTCAAGCTCAACTACGCGATAATCAGTCAAAGCATAGCTCAAGTAAACGCTAAGAAGCTGCTTTACGCTGGGCTAAATACATTGCAAAGCACCTTATAGGAGACTGCCCATATCTAGTAGCGCTGGAATCCGTCAACACATCTCTCTAGGACGTACCCGCACTAGCAGACGCGAACAAGATACACGCAACAACCTAGGTTGCTAAAATTATCCACAATTACAACGCATTAATAGTCTAGGACAATAATCTATGTGCAGACTACTATTGCAATTTTAAAGGATAGACAAAGGAGCTATTCCTTAAAGTTAACCACGATACATTAAAATCTCTAAAGTTAGTCCTACAGCATAGAGGAGTCTACACAGGCAATAACTGCGCGAGGCTTGCTGATTCCCTCTACAATCTGTCAACTATAGAGAACACTCCTGAATGGGATCCTATGGAGTTCTAAGCCACGACTTTTAACCAACGATCTAGGGCGTACAAGCGTCAGCAGAACACACAACAGACAACTCCTATAGCCGAGCAACAATCGCCGCAGGACAGCCCGCCAGCTGGTACACATGCGCCGCAGTCACAGCTGCAGCAGCCGGAGCACTCGCAGCGAGGCGAGCAGCAGCCGGAGCTCGAGCAGCAAGGCGAGCAGCACGGAGCGGAACACGACGCTCGAAACTGATCTGAAACACAGGGGCTACAACCAGTGCACCAGACAGAGCAAACCTAACTGCCAAGACACTAGAGCACTGACAGTCAACAATCACCCTTTATGAGTAGTGCGCTTAGAAGACCTCAGTCTCGACAAAAGTGGGAACAAGGCGCGCAATCGCAGCAATGGCGACTGCAGACACGGCCGCCAGCGACTGCATATCGCGAAATCACGCCATTTCCACAACAACCTATGAACGGTGTACCTGGCAGACCACCTGAGCTACTACATGACCCGTATAAGACGCTGCCGCCGCGCTGGTCCCGTAACGACCGACTTAATGCCAACACAATCACGCAGTTCTCTAAGCTCTGGGACAATAGCAAGAAATACACGGGAGACGCGTACGATCTGCTTAATGATAAAATTAAGATCTTCTTTAGCATCTGTTGGCAGGTGGACATCCACGAAGAGCAGTTCCATGCCGTGTTTCCTCGTATTCTTACAGGGCGAGCAGAGATGTTCTATATACAAGTTGTGGACAGAGACGACAGCTTTTCTAATGCGTACACGGCGATTAAGAACCACTTTAACCATGACGTCCACCATCAACACTATTACACAGACTGGACAACTACAACCTTCGCCCGTACGCGCACGGAGAACCCTGACAAGAGCTTACATGAGGTGCTGCAGATCTTGCTTGACAAGCTACAGCTGTGCCAACACGCGCTTGGTAAGAACTTTGAGGGTGAGGATGCCCTACGTACAACTGTTATCAACGCGTGCCGTGGAGTCCTAGAACTTGAAATAGCACTCTTTAAGCCAGCCATAATCTGCGAAGGACTCTTTTCAGACCTATAGTCTGTAGTTAAGACGCATCTTGCACGTTAGCAAATAAGACAAATGCTTATAGAGAGTGAGATAGTTACTATAGACTAGTACTACTTTAACCGCCGCTACAACAACAGGAATAGAAGAGCTTAAAGAGGATTTAGAGGCGAAAGCGGATTTGTAGGCAGATTCTAAGGAGGCTAAGGTAATAGAGGCAATTAGCGCTTTAACAGCAATAATAGCAGACGTGAATTCACAACGCCACGCTGGAGGAAGAAGTGCTTTGTCTGCCAGAAAGAGGGCTGCTAGTTAACCAACCATACCAACGAAGAACGCAAAGCTGCCTGCACGCAGTTCTTCTCTGCATATCACTTTATAGGCATACTACTGCCTGCAGACTTCTCTGTGCACCTTGCAGAGTATAAAGGTAGTGAGCACACGAACTAGTATAATTAGCAAAGCTAGAGAGAGGAGAACTACGAGGACGACGACAATAACAGCGATCAGCAGTATAACATTAACAAGCAGCACTTTACAACTGCGTACGCGGAACATTAATTTTTTAAGGAGCAACAACTTGCAGATTAAGCGTTTATACACTATGTCTCTAGCGAAGACATATATAGCAGAGACACACTATTATCGCCAGCGTCGCAATTCCTCATTAAGGACCGCTACACGCGATCTGTGTACCAAGGAATCCTCCCTAATACAGGCGCCGCCAATGTATCTACAGTCGGCAAGGAATAGTACCTCGCGCTTATACGGGAAGACCCTACAGTCACAATAGACACATCTACAGCAGGAAAAACGTCTATTAAATTTAGTAAAGGCAGTGTTACGGTGTCTATCAGCACCGCACAGATTCCGACAGAGATTAGAAAAATCGACTTTAAGGTGCTAGATGCGCCCACACCGTTCTTGCTATGCCTTGCGGACATAGACAGGCTAAAAGTCTACTTTAACAACACTACAGATGAGCTCGTCCAGGGCAATCTACGCATCCCTGTGATCCGCAAATGGGGACATCTATAGTTCCATCTTAACAAGAGAGAGCGTGCAACTGCATTTCTCACAGAGACAGAGTTAAGACGGCTCCATCGCCGTTTTGGACACCCAGCTGTTACGAGACTAGCCAAGCTCTTGAAAGACGCTGGTCACAACGACTTTGAAGAAAGAACTCTCGAGCAAATTGCGAAGCTTTGCCATCATTGTCAGATTAATAGCTCCGCGCCGCGCCGCTTCAAGTTCACCCTTAAGGACGACCATCACTTTAACTACGAGATCCTTGTGGACGTAATGTACTTAGGAAGTAAGCCTACGTTGCACGTAGTAGATTCATCAACTTCGTTCCAAGGCGCAAAGTTTCTCAACGCTATTTCAGCTAAGGAGACGTGGCAGGCACTGCGGATGTTGTGGATTGACACCTACTAAGGACCACTAAACATCCTCACACACAACGCAGACACGAACTTCGCAAGTGCAGAATTTCGCGCAGAAGCAAAGATTATAGGAGTCACATGCAAACAAGTACCTACAGAGGCGCATTGGTCTGTTAGCAAGATAGAGAGGTATCACGCGCCCCTACACCGCGCATGGGATATACTCCACGCTGAGCTTGCTGGCACCATGTCCGATGAAGCGATCCTTCAGATGGCTGTGAAAGCCGTTAACGACACGGCCGGCGACGTCTAGTCCCGACCTTACTAGTCTTTGGCGCATACCCACGTATAACTATGGAGTCACCACCGTCACCGTCAATGATCAAGCGCAGCGAGGCTATTCAAAAGGCGATGAAAGACCTGCGCAAGCTCACCGCCGAACGCCAGGTCGCGGATGCGTTAAACACCCGCAACGGACCTGCTACTGCAGACATGCTTGCGCTCCCGCTACAAAGCGAGGTTTTAGTATGGAGAGAAAAGGACGGCTGGAATAGCCCGTACAAAATCGCCGCCATAGACGGCCACGACGTCACTGTCGATATAGTCAATGGCCTAACAACATTTCAGTCAACAGTTGTCAAGCCGTACTACAGACCAGACAACCTCTGGAGTGACCCTAATGCGCCGCAACAGCAGCACGCGCCACCTGCAGATACGACAGTGCCGCTGGCAGCGCAACCACGCAAGAGAGGCCGCCCCCCAGGATCAAGGAACAAGAGGAAGGCAAACGTTTACATGACTAAGAAGGAAGAGGCCAATCTTGAGCTCGCTATAAAGCTACGCAATGATAGAGTTATCACAACGCCTGGCGCACCCTTTAAGGCATCTGATGATTAAGAGATTAGTGACCTAGTAGGCCGTGGAGTGTTTAAGTTTGAACAATACGATCAGGAATTGCATAGCGGAATCTGCATATTCAAGTCGCGTCTAGTGCGAGCAGTTAAGGGAAAGACAACTAAGCCTTACGAAAAATCCCGTCTCGTTATCTAAGGATACCAGGACTATGGCAAGCAGGCTATCTTGACGCAATCTCCGACCATTCAACGCTGTAGCCAGCGTGTGATTATGGCCCTGGCGCCCATGCTCGTACGACGTGGGATGAATCTTGAGCTCCGCGATATAACGCAGGCATATCCACAGGCGCAGACAAATCTCAAGAGGACAATACTCGCACACCTCCCCACTAAGCTAGCACCTAGATATCCAGAAGGCACGCTGCTCTATGTGATCAAGCCGCTATATAGAATCGCGGAAGCAGGAGTCCATTAGTAGACAACGTACCATAGACATCACTGTAAGGAACTGGACATGTCTACGTCAACATACGACCCATGCTTATTAGTGACAAACGGCAATGCAGATAACTTTGGCATTGTTGGTATGCAGACTAATAATACCCTTATGCTTAGAACAGCCGCATTCTTAGCGCATAAAGAGAAAAGGCTTAAGAAGGCATAGTTTAGATTAAAGCTAAAAACTATGCTAACGCTAGACGCGCAACTAGACTTCAACAACTGCACACTTATAATAGACGCCAGCAACATAGACAACTACAAAGCAACCCTGAACCTTAAGCAGAAGGGACAAGGAGGAAAGATCAAGCTTGTGGACATCAATGCTCCTAATTGCGCGCAACAGTACACTGAACAGCGCGCCCGCAGGGCGTACATTGCGTCAACATGTCAACTAGAAGCGTCTTTTAACTTGTCCGTGGCAGCTCAAGCGCAGCAACCTTTAGATGAGGACATCAAGGCGCTCAACAAGCGCCTCAAATGGCAGATAGAGAATCTCAACCGTGGACTACGCTACGTACCTGTCAACCTCATCGACGCTAAGCTAATGGTATTCGTGGACGGCTCCTTTGCCAACAACAAGGACCTTAGCTCGCAGCTAGGCTTCATACTTATGCTTGTTAATGAGTCCACAGATGTCGACAATACCTTTACAATCTGCGGCAACGTAATACACTACAGCTTAACGAAGTGCAAGCGTGTTACACGGAGCGTACTAGCCTCTGAGATCTACGGCATGGTCAACGGGTTTGACATGGGCATTGCTGTTGCCACTACCTTACGGATGATCACAGAGCGCCTTGGTCTGCCTGCAGTTCCCTTAGTTATTTGTACAGACTCGTACTCCCTATACAAGTGCCTTGTAAAGCTTAGAACGACTAAGGAAAAGCGCCTTATAATTGACATTATGGCACTGCGCCAGTCATATGAATGCCGCGAGATTACAGAGATCCGATGGATTAACGGTGAAGACAACCCTGCAGACGCTTTCACGAAGGCATCACCAAACCGCGCCCTGGAACGATTTGTTAATAGCAATAAGGTGACAGTCCGAGTTGAGGGCTGGGTGCAGAGACCTACAACCTCTGCCTAGCGCATTTGAGTTCAGATGTTCGATCCTTCATGTGTACAATCAATATCGAGAAAGAAAAGACTTCCAGTGTCGGATTAACAATCTTAAAGGCCTTAGGTATATCACAGGAAGGTGTATGTGGAGGAGCGAGCATTCTGTTAATAGTCGTTGAGGCCTCTGTCGTGTTGCAAAACACTACATGTGTGGAGCGAGCCCTATATAGGACTAGCTTCCATACCCCGCGATATACTTCGCTCCTCAGTAGATAGAACAATAAGAATCCATCTATCAACAAATGTAAATCGTTATTAAGTATTTCCTTTCAGCACTAGTGCAACAAGTCCTCCCAACATAGAAGATAATATATAAAGAGAAGCTTAAAAAGCTAATATATAACTTATTAGAAAGAGAAATATTGCAGACCTTTTAGTATATAGTATAACACTATAAGAGTAAGCTATATATATACTAAAGACGTATTAAAAAAAGAAAAAATAGTAAAATAGGTTAGGCTAGGAACTGTTTATTAGCACATACAAATTGGCCCCTTATACTAATAAGGTAGTTAATTATAGTGTACTATAGTCTATAGGTACTAAAGTTAAAAATAATAATATAATATATAGTTGCCTACGTAGTATTTTATAAAAATCCGCGACTAGATATAAATTATTTTTATCTATTTACTCTTACACATAGAGTATATTATCGCGTAAGATCTTAAGGTTACAATCTAATAGCCTTCTCTTAACTAAACAACGCGCTTTTTATAGGGCGGGCGGTTACGCGCCTATATATATATAATAAGTAGAATAAGTAGAATATTAATAATAATAAAAAGTATAATAATAAGAAGTATAACCTAAACACTAATAATAGATATATATAGAATAGGTATTATAAAGGTTAGACGCCTACTATTTTTTTAGAATGTATAGCGGCATAGTATAAGTTATATAGTAAATAGGTTACCGTAGCTAGTTTATTTTATCGCGTTAGACAATACCTAGGTGCTCTAGAGACTATAGATTTTAACTTATAGCTTTCTCTCTACTAGTTTAGATGCCTAGTGCTTAGCTATATTAGTAATAGGTGTTACGAAAGCACTTTTAGAAAGCAAAAGGCAAGATTTAGTTAAATTTAAGAGTAAAAGGTTAGGCATATTCTAGACTACCTATAGTTTGCTAAAAGAAAAGAATATATAATAAATAGTTACTAAAAGTATAGAGTATATATAGGTACGCACTTATTTTATAAAATTTCTATAAGAGATAGGTAAAGTAATAGCTAGGTGTGTAGAGGTTAATAGGTTATTAGTAGAGAATAGTAGGGTGCTATTTAGTATTAGGAGTAGGGAGCGTATATAGTTTATTATATATTATAGTAGTAAAGCAGAGTAGCAAAGCAAAGTGGCAGTTCTAAGTAGTTAATTATCTAGTAAGGCGGCAAAAGATTAAAAGGTGGGTGTTAATTGTCTAGTAATGCGGTAGGTAGGCGGGGTATTGTTATTGTAGGTTGTCTTAGAAGCTAGGGAGAGACGTTAGAAAAACTTTAACGTGCTCTAGTTCTAGGGCTTAGCACTTACACATAATGTTACGTAATATTATATAGGCGCTAGTAACGCAATAAAAAAAGTAATAATTAAACGTAGTAGGGCCACTTAAAAACTAAATAAGTAGAGGTAGTTTATAATTCTTGCCTAGAAGAAATATATAACTTATATATTAACTATATTATTTAAACTACTTTTAAATTTGCGCCTACTATGCTTTATTTTTATCTTATTAATACTATACGCCTTATGTTATTTAGTATTTGCTAAACACTATGTAGTTGTCTATCTCTAACCCTACTATATAAGTAACCCTTTATTTTTATTATAGTTATAGAATAATATATAATATTATGCCTCCTATTAATAGTTTTTACTTTAGTTATACTAATAGCTTTAATTATATAAACGCTAAAGGCTATATAAATAGTAATAGTAACTTTAATAGTAGTAATAAAAACTTTTTCTAAGTTATAAGTAATAATAATAAAAGTCATAGTTATAATCTGCTCATAATATATATCTCATAGCTATAGAATAAGCATAGCAATCTAGGTATAGTTATACTACTTCTAAGACACTTGTTTATATTTAGCTTATATAACATGGATGGCAAGCGAGCGGCGCAGGCAAGCGAGCGGCGCACCCCATCAACTTTTCGCACCTTTGAAGTCGCGCAGCTCAACCACAATATAATATACTATATAGATTTTGATACAATAGATTAAGCAGTATTTAAAGTATCTTTTTTGCACGTACGTGAGTTATGCCCAAGCTCTCTGCACCTTGTGCAGCGCGCCAGAGCCTGGCGGCTCAGGCCTGATCGCTCTCCACTTTGACGCTGTTCATGCTCTATCTGCTGGTCAGCCGCCTTTTGAGCAAGTATATTCTCTCCCTCTCCCTTTGTTAAGGTCCCCTGCTTCTGTATCCGCTTCTTTTTGCGCTGTCTACGCTTAGTTGCTGCCTCATTGGCTCTCTCAAGGCTAGTAATCCGATCGCGCATAAGCTCAGCTGAGAGCATCATTACTTCAGCACCCTTCTTAAGTTGATTAATCGCCTGAATAATAGAGGCAGGCGAGGAGCTCTTGTGCCGTTGAACGCGCTCACGGATTAGAGTTGATTGAGCCTCAAGCTCACGTATGTTGCTCGGCGTTTTGGCTTCCCAGAGAGCCTCTGGCAGAGCAGCTGGTGAAGGCGTACGAAGCTGCACATCCAGCTTTGACAGAACAGCTTCAGGCTGGAGAGGAACAAGGCCTGCGCCTCGAAAGGCTGAACAGATATTGGCTGATGTAAATGATTGCTCAAAGGCTGTCTTGAAGGCTGGCAGGAATTCAAGCTTCGTGATGTGGTTGATGTAGTTACGGATCAGAGCCTCAACCTCTCGGCTGTACGCGCGCTTCAACGGCGAGAAGCAGCCCACATCAAGTGGCTGCAGCAGATGCGAGGAGTGAGGCGGCATGCAGAGCGTGTAGATGTTGTTCTCCTTGCAGAGCTGTTGAAATTCAAGAGAGTGGTGGCTCGCATGGCCATCAAGGATAAGCAGCCTACGCGTGCCAACAATCCGGGTCTCTGTATGCTTGATAAAGTGCTTTAGCCACTCAACTCCAAGCTCGTTCGTCGTCCAGCCGTTGTCGCTAAGAGATATAGCCCAATCGCGCGGGATATCCTCCTCGTACCAAGATAGGTGGTGCTGGCCAGCAAAGATGATAAACGGTGGGATAGCCCAGCCAGCAGCGTTGATTGCTTGGACAAGTGTCACCCACTCGCGGTTCCCAGGCTGGACAGCCTTTGGCCGGCCTCTCCTCTCTGACCCTGTAACAACGAGCTGAGTCGTAATCTTGCCCATCATGAAGCCAGCCTCATCAAAATTGTAGACGTCCTCATCGCAGATGCCGTACCTGGCCTTAGTCTGCTCTACAAGCTTGAACCAGGCGCTAATTAGGATAGGATCCTCACAGAGAGCTCTCTGTCTATCGTAGGCTCGGTTAAAACACGTCTTAAGAGAGTCTGTACGCCTAACAAAGTTGGCTGGCCACTTCTGTCCAACCTGGCCTGCGCCGCGCGCAGCTAGCAGCTTATCTGCCATATCGCGAATTGCTAAGTAGGTAGGCGAAAATCCACGTAGGTCCAGATCAAGTATATGACGAATTATCACCTCCTCTTCTAGCTGGGTGAGCTTCTTCGAGTTGGGCTGGCAATCGCGTCGCGTAGGTCTCCCAGCGCGTCGGCGGCGGAGCGTTGTTTCGGGTACATTGTAGACTGCTGCAGCAGCTCGGTTGCTTTGGATCTGGCTGGTATTGATTGAAAAGATGGCAAGCTGAACATCTGCTTCCTTTGAAGCCATTTGAGTGTCGTGGCGTGGAGTTGTTGTAGGACGCGTTTAGAGCGGGTGCGAAAGTTGATGGGGTGCGCCGCTCGCTTGCCTGCGCCGCTCGCTTGCCATCCATGTTAGATCATAAAATATTATACATGTTAGTAGCGCATTATAGGCTTAAAAAATATTTTTCTTAATAGGCTTAAAGGGTAAAAATAACTTTGTTTTCTATTAGATAATAATATATTATGTTATTAAGACACTATTAGAAAAGTGTGGTAGTAATAATCTTAGTAAAACTAACTAGCTTAGTAGTCTAATATATTACTATTAATAAGAAGATCTATATAAAGTAGCTAAAGATAATAAATAATAGTTTAGGCTAAGTGTATAAATTAAATAAAGTATTATATAAGTTAAAATAGTCATTATAAATCTAATACAACTCCTTTTTGTTAATACTACCTTGAAACACTTTTCTGTGTTAACAATAGCAGGAGGAATAACTGCTATTATTGTAATATTTTTATTAGAAACTCCCTTAGTCGCAAAAAAGAACCATAAATCTAGTATAACACGCTATTAGCTTTTCTTAATAAGTAAGACTTTAAGCTACTTGATCCACAATTTCTTGCTTCAACATACCTTTGTAGGTCCGCGACCCTGACACATCTCACCCCACTAACGAAAAGGGTACTGCGATGGGTCCGTTGCTTGCCACAAACATCGGCATATACCCCCCCTCATTTGCATTCACCTACCTCGACGCTCTCAGTTGACCGACCCCCGTCCCGAACTTCCCCTTTGGGCAATTTGAGCGTAGAAAGATAAACACCGAAGTCCAAAACACTGCAGACATTCCGCTCGTAGCATACAGTACGTTGAACGTGTACCGTGCATGTAATACGCAGCGTAGAGCGTACACTAACCCCAATGCAGTCATCAGCCGTAGCTGGACAGCCTCCAAAATCAATCAAATGTACGTATGACCGCACCCCAATAACCAGCCTACTTTGACGGAAATTTTAATTATGGATATTGTGCAGTGATGCAATAGTTCATTGTTTGTATCTCGTTGTAGATAACAGCAGCAATTGCCCTTAGGTTACTGCGCGTAAGGAGTATTTGAATCTATTGTGCGGACTTGCGGGGAGCTAACAGTCGACAGTTCTGCCTATAGTGACGCGTTATATGTACTTATAGTATATAAATATAAAATAGTTACTAATGTATATATAAGTATAGTGCACTAAATTAATATAATATAATTAATAACTAAGTGTATACGCTTACTAACGTGCCCGTGCGCGCAATGCGCCACCCAACACAAAACGTGTCAGACTTCAACACCTCATATCTCCACCAATATGCCTCCAATTGACGACGCGCTTGCTGAGATAGAAGCGCTGCAATCTAATAAAGAGTTATCCTACAGGAAGATTGCTACCAAGTATAGTATCTGGAAGTCTACCTTAGCGCGGAGGCACTAAGCTAAAACGCGCTCACATAAAGAGCAAGCAGCTGCGCAGCAAAAGCTTAGCCTACAACAAGAGCAGGAGCTTGTACAATACATAGAAGGGCTCACAGCGCGTCATTTACCACCCACAAGAGAGATGATACGAAATTTCGCGTCAACAATAGCCAAGGAGCTAGTAAGCGAGAGCTAACGTGTCTGTGCGCGTGCCGAGCCACTTCGCGTGACGAGCCACCCAACACCATAACAGCTTATGCAAAAATGAAGCTATAGAGCCACCCACAATTAATATTATTACAGGATTTTCTAGAGGGGCACTAAATAGATCCTTGCAATTAATTTGCACTATTTATATCTGTTTGGAAGTTTGACGTTGCGGCTGCGACGTGTAGAGACGGTTGGGGCAGCAGATGCGCCCTCTAAGGACTCCTTAACATCTGAAGCATTAACAACACGTTTCTAACGTTTTCTGCTCTATAGAGATAGTTAAGAGGCCTTCCTCTTACCCTTTTTAGATAACTATAGAGCTTTTTTTGCGTTGCGGGCAGACTTCTGGGCAGCGCGCTAAGCTGCCTTTTTAGCTCTCTCCTTCTCTCTTACCTCCTTTGCTACCTCTCGCGCAGCACGCTTTTCCTGCTAGATTTTCTCCTTGTATAGTCTAGCTGCCTTCTTTAGCTCTACTGTCTCTGCTTTTTAAAGCTGCTGCTCTTTATCCTCCTGCTCCTTAATAGATTGACGACACGTGCCTCTCTCACCTTCCTAGGTGACTAGAACACTGACCTACTGTGATACTCCTTGCGCTGTTGGAGATCTAGAGCTTTGCCCTTCTTCTTACGCTTCTGCTTTGTAGACAGTGCCTCCCTAAGCCTATTAATATTGTGGTAGAGTAGCTTATTTTAAACAGATAGATAGTGGAGCGATTGACGAAGCTTCTGCGTATCCTTACTACTCTAATCCTTAACTGCAGAGCGTACGAGCCTATCCACCTTTCTCCAATCATGATCGCTCAGTAGGGATGAGGAGCTTTCTGTTGATTCTTAAGATCTAGTGAATCTATCGAGGATTAGATCAGGATTAGGTGGCGATATGCCTGTTGCTCTAAAAGAGCTAAGGATTGTTAATTCCTTAAAGGAGGCCTGCCATGCCTTCCAGAATAGTAGGAAGAAATTGCCCTTCTTAATAGAAACTAGGCCTTGGCCTGCGTTGAGGTATTTTAAGAGCTCAGCTAAGTAGGCAGTTAATAGAGGCTTAAACATTACAACGTTAAGTGGCTGAAGCGTATGAGTTAAATAAGGAGGTAGGATAGCAAGCAGGATCCTATGCTTATTATAGTAGTCGATAAAATCCATCGTAATGTGGGATCTATAGCTGTCTAGGATTAGGAGCTGATATGCTCGTCAAGTCTTCTCTTTTGTACAGCGATCGAATACCTATTTAAGCTAGGCAAGACTAATATCGTTGTTTGTCCAGCCAGAGGGTGATAAGGTGATAAAAACTTTATATTCTCCTGCCTTAATATCTTCTACCTAGGCTAATTAGATGCCTTTGTTGGCAGCCTCATAGATTAGGCTAGGAGGCAGAGCAGATCTATCAGCGCATATACATGCTAGGAGCGTGATCCACGCGCAGTTTCTATCCTAGAGTGATGCCCTAACCTCCTTTTTCTCCCACATTCGTCGGCTGAATATTCTCTTTAATCTGCCAACAACACCAATCATAAAGCCTTTCTCATCCATATTGTAGGTATGACAAGGATCTATTTAATATTGATTGATCTTGTTATGTAGGAGCTAAAAGTAGAGGCGATATTTATCCCTTAAATTAGCTTTGTGGCGATTGCTGTCTATGCCGACTGTCTATTACGAGATAAGATAAATGCTGTGTTAGTTAATAAAGCGGGTAACCCAGCTCTCGCTAACTGCCTCCTTAGCTACTATAGAGGCGAAATTTCGTACCATCTCCCTAGTAGGTAGTATATGTCTCTCTGTAAGTCCTTTAATATATTTTACAAGCTCCTACTCTTGCTATAGGTTGAGTTTCTGCTAGTTAATATTCTTAGCTTTATTTAGTGCCTGAACGCGCTTATGTCTTCAGGATAACGTAGTTCGATCTACACCGTAGGTGGCAGCAATATTTCTGTACGAAAATAATTCTCCTAGATTTAAAGATTCAATAGCTGCAATCGCATCCTCAATTGCCCCCATATTAGTAGAGTTATAACGCGTCAAATTCAGGCGATTATTTAGCGTTTTGGTGTTGGGTGGCTCGTCACGCGAAGTGGCTCGGCACGCGCACAGACACGTTAGGTTACGCGCTTTATTAACCGACACAGCATCCATTTAATCTCTCAATAGGCAACTAGTATGGACAGCAATCGCCACTAAGCCAACTCAGGGGATAAATACAGCCTGTATTTCAACATCCTAGGTAATAAGATTAAGGAATACAATATTAAGCCTCGTTATATATACAATATAGACAAAAAGGGCTGCTTAATCAGTATTGTTGGCTAATCAAAACGAGTGTTCAGCAGACGTATGTGGGAGAAGAAGGAGGTTAGAGCATCTCTCTAAGATGGCTCTTGTGAATAGATTACTATCCTAGCATGCGTCTGCGCTGATAGATCAGCCTTGCCGCCAGAGTTGGCAACAAGCAAGTCAAGTCTCGTTGACGGAGCACCGTCTGGTCCGTGACAGCCTGCACGTCCCAACAGTAGGGTCGTTCGCAAGACTTGACTTGCTTGTTGACTTGTCTGCTTGCCGCTAAGCCTTATCTATTAGTCTACCAACAAGGACATACAATTAAGCTGGGTTAAGGATATTAAGGCAGAAAAGCATGACGTACACGTCTCCTCTTCACCCTCAGGCTAGACAAACAATAATATTAGCCTTGCCTAGCTTAAGCAGGTGTTTAATCGCTACACTAAGGCAAAAGCTTAACAATCTTACTAACTACTTATCCTAGATAGCTATAGATCTTATATTACTATAGATTTTATCAATTACTGTGACAGGAATAGGATCCTCTTAGCCATACCGTGGGTCACCACCTGGTGCACGGCCCCATCTGGTGCACGGTTTCCAGATGCCCACACCCACAACTTTTGAAGCTGTAGAGTCGCATATATATTGTATTATCGCGAGATTTTTTAGTGGAGGGCTTTTAAGGACCTATTTGATCGATTGGCAACGATAAACTACGTGCGATACCTCTGTGGAAGGCGTACTTTGCGGGTGCGCGTGGCAGGGCCGGGTGTAGGCACCACATCAACTACAGATGATATATCCACACCAACATCCTCTGTCTCCTTAGAGACTTGAGGAGGTGGTGCAAAGGCCTTTGGACGGCGTCTATTAACCTTTTTGGAGAATTGTATGTCTTGTTGGAGTTGCTTTTTGGCTTCGCGCGCGATCCTAGCTTCTTCGCGCTGCACGGCCTTCTCGCGCTGTTCTTGAAGGCGTATTTCTTTGGCCACCTCTCTCATGCGCTGCCTCTCTTCAAGCATGGTAGCCTTCTCCTGCTTCTGCTGCTCCCTACGCTTGATCTCCTCGGACTTCTGTTGTTGTAGTAGCTGCTCGTCGGCATCCTTTTGTGCTTGGCGATCGCGGGCGTCCTTGACTTTGGATGGCGACCAGAATATAGCTCCACCATTATACTCCTGCGGTGCCTCAAGTAATAGAGGCTTGCCACGTTGACGGCGCTTCTTCTCATTGACAAGGGCCCCTCTGAGTCGCTCGTTTTCATGCTGGAGGAGCTGTTTTTGTACAGCCATCACGTGAATCGTCTGGCTTAGCTGTTGGGAGCGTCGATCGTGGATATCCTCCACTACCTGGCGCAGTAATCGCTCAATCTTTCTCCAATCTGAAGCGCTGAGTACGGAAGTAGTACTATCGCTTGACGAGGGCCTCTCAGTCTCCTCTATTTTGAACTTCTTAAGTATAGCCTCTGGGACTAACGGCGAAAGCCCTGTGACTTTAAAAGCCGTTAAGATCGTCTTTTCCTTGAACGTTGTATGCCAGGCCTTATAGAACAAGCGGAAGAAGTCTCTTTTTGTAATCGCGGAGATGCCCTGGCAGCTATACATGAACTCGGAGAGCTCGTTTGAGTAGGCAGTTGATAGAGGCTTGAAAAGGCAGACATCGAGCGGCTGCAAGGTGTGGGTAGCGTGGGGAGGATAGATGGCCAGAAGAATCCGATTGTCGTCACAAAACTTGATAAACTCCATCGATATATGTGAGCCATGGCCGTCAAGGATGAGTAGACGATATGATCGTCTTGCCTTTGCTTTTGTTTCGCGATTGAACACCTGTTCAAGCCATGCGAGCCCTAGCTTGTTGTTGGTCCATCCACTGGGCGATGAGGCAAAGAAGGTTTTGTGCTCTGCGGGGTCGAAATCTTGAAGCCATGAGTCTTGTATCTTACCAGAAACAGCCTGATAAATTAGCGCAGGCGTGAGATAGCTGCCGTCGGCGCAAATACAGGCTATCGTAGTTATCCACTCCCTGTTGCCGTCCTGGAGTGCTTGTTTAACGCCTCCGTGATCATATCGATGGCGGGAGAACACGCGCTTCATTTTGACAGCACCCCGATTAAGAAGCCTTTCTCATCCATATTGTAGATATTGCGAGCCTCGATATCGTACTGAGTTATCTTCTGGTCCAGGAGCTTAAAATATAGGGCGTATTTGAAGGCAGAGTCAGCTCTGTGGCGTGTGGAATCGATGCCGGATGCCCATCGAGATACAAGCTCAATGTGATGCCGCGCAATAAAGCGATCAACCCAGTTTTTTCCTGGCTCTTTTCCTGCTATTTCTGCTGCGAAATTCCGTATCATCTCCCTTGTAGGTGGTAGCCCTCGTACACAGAGCTTATCAATATATTGTACGAGCTCAGTTTCCTGTGTAGAGTTAAGAAGGCGCATATTATCGACTTTCTCCGCATAGCTGCCGATAACCCCGCGGTGACGCTTCGACAGCAACGTTCGATCAACACCGTACTTTTTCGCAGCCTGAGTATAATTAGGCTTCTCTCCAAGCTTCAGCAATTTTAACGACTCTAGGGCAGCCTCCATTGGGTGTATATTGGTGGTGTAAAGCGATTCTGAAAGTACGGGAGATTTGGTGTTGGCCGTGCACGAGGTGGGGCCGTGCACGAGGTGGTGACCCACGGTACTTCCCCCTCACTCAACGCATACGCTTTAGCCACTTAATATAGTGCTCTTTAAGCCTCTCTTATCAGCCTACTTAGCTGAGCTCACGACCTACCTCTAAAAGAGCCAAGGCCTGGTCCCGATCAAGAAAGGCGACTTCTTCCCTCTATTCTAGAAGGCCTAGAAAAGCTTCTTAAAGAAGGAGGTGATACTTAAGTCTTTTAAGGCCACTAGTATATCACCTTTCAACCCAGAGGTTATACTCAAAAGATTCACCCAGACCACCCAAGATGAGCAGGAATCACGAGAGAGCTCTATATTAGTACTTAGTGGATCTGACTGGCGTAAACTAGATCGCCTTGTACAAGCTACAGTAGAGAATCAGGGCAGTAAGGACGCGCAGAAGCTCAGCCGCTCACTCCACCATATCTCAGTTCAAAATAAGCTACTTCGCCATGAGATGAAGGGGCTTAAGGAGGCACTACTAGTCAAGAAGAAGCACAAGAAGAAGGGCAAGGCTCTTGACCTTCAGCAACGTCAAGAGTACCATGGGGGAGCAGTCCTCTAGTCACCAAGGAAGGTTAGGGAGGCTCATGTACGTCAGTCTGTAAAGGAGCAAAAGGAGAAGGAGCAGAAGCTTCAAAAAGCTGAGACAGCTGAGTTGAGGAAGGCAGCTAAGCTGTACAAGGAGAGAATCGCAGAGGAGAAGCGTGTGGCGCGGGAGGCAGCCAAGGTACCGTGCACGGACGCGCAACGCCCGCCGAATAACATGCTCACCACTTTAAAGATGAAGTTATTAAGCCATCTACAATAGTTATTATTACAAGATTTTGTAGAGTAGTAGTAATTAGATGCTTGCGATTAATTTGTACTATCTAAATCTACTAGGAAGTGTAACGTTGCGGCCGTGGCGGGTGATGAAAGCTAGGGCAGCTGGTGCAGCCTGTGATGCCTCCTTAGCAGCTGCACTAGCACTATGTTGTTTCTGACGCTTGTTAGCTTAAGTAGAGGCTTTTAAGGCCTTGTGCTTGCCCTTTTAGGACAGTTGTATAGCTTTTTCAGCGTTGCGAGCTGCCTTCTAGCGCTCGCGTTTAGCTGCCTTGTCAGCCTTCTCCTCCTCCCTCACCACCTTAGCTGCCTCTCTCGCCACACGCCTCTCCTCTGCCTCCTGCTCTCAAAGTAGCTTAGCAGCAGCTTAAAGCTCCTTCCTGTTAGCCTTTGCAAGCTGCCCGTTATGCTCTTCCCTCTGCTTCACTGTCTCTCGTGCACGTGCCTCTCTAATCTTACTACTACTTGTTCAAGCTTGAGGTTTTCCCCTACGAGGTTTTTACTCAAGGTACAAGGCAGCTTGCTAACTCGTACGAGGTCCTACTTCGTACGAGGTAGGGGGAGGAAGACAGTACGGGAGCAGAGCTACAACGGCGAGGGAGAGAGGGGCAGGACAACAACACCCTCACAGATGAGGGCCGGCTACTATAGGTATCTAGGTGCCTGTAGTAGCAGGTAGACCTATTAAAGGGAGGATGGGCTATGTACAACAAGGCTACTGTGGTAGCCAGCCGGCAGGCACGAAATGCTTTCTGTAAATACAGCTTAGCACGTCCCCATGCCCCATGGGAGGCTAGAACATTACGTTCCTGGACGTTAATCAATACTACTACTACTACTACTGCCTCTCTAATCTTGCGCGGAGACTAGAAGACAGCACCACTGTGGTACTCCTGGCGCTGCTGCAAGTTAAGAGGTTTGCCGCGCTTCTTGTGCTTCTTCTTAGCAGTGAGAGCCTCTCTTAGGCCATTGTTCTTATGGCGTAGCAGCTTGTTTTGTACTTGGAGTCCGTGGAGCGTTTGGGAGAGCGACTTTGACTCTTCTGCGGTAGTATCCTTCACTGCAGAGCGTACGAGACGCTCCATCTGACGCCAGTCGCTCTCCTTAAGCGCTGAGGGGCCTGCTTCGCCTTCATCTTGCTTCCTAGAGCTCTCTCTCTTGAAGCGTTTGAGTATAACCTCTGGGTCTATAGGCCATATACTAGTAGCTTTAAAGGACTTAAGGATAGTCTCTGTCTTAAATGAGGACTCCCACGCTCTCCAGAACAGTGGGAAAAAGTCCCCCTTCTTGACTGGTACTAGCCCTTGGCTCCTCTGGAGGTGGGTGGGAGAGCTCCTTAGAGTAGGCGGTGGAGAGAGGTTTAAACATGACGTCGAGAGGTTGAAGCGTATGGTAGAGTGAGGGGGAAATACGGCTAGGAGTATGCGATGGGATTCGCAGTAGTCGATAAACTCCTTCGTGAGGTGACTGCCATGGCCGTTAAGTAAAAGGAGACGCCAGTCTCTCCTACGACGCGCTTTCTGCTTCGTGCAGCGATCAAAGACCTGCTCTAGCCACGCCAAACCAACGTCGTTATTCGTCCATCCAGATGGAGATGAAGCCACAAAGACGTCGTGTTGCCCAGCTTTAATAGCGTTCACCCAAGCTGCCTGCAGTGAGCTGTTCGCCGACTGATAGATAAGACCTGGCAGCAGAGCCTCCCCATCAGCGCAGACGGCTGCTAAGAGGGTGATCCATTCTCGAGAACCATCTTGGAGTGACGCTTGCACCTCTTTGCGCTCCCACATCCGACGGCTAAACACTCGTTTTGAGCGTCCTGTTATACCTATCATAAAGCCCTTCTCGTCCATATTGTAGGTGTGGCGCGGCTGTATGTCGTACTGCTTTATCTTCTGATGTAGCAAGTTAAAGTACAGCTTATACTTGACGTTTGAATCAGCGTTGTGGCGGAGGGAGTCAATTCCAGATGTCCATTTTGAGATGAGATGGTGGCCGTGTTGGTCAAGAAAGCGCGTTACCCACCTCTCGCTCACGCGCTCGTTGGCTATCTAGGATGCGAAATTTTGTATTATCTCTTTTGTAGGAGGCAGCCCTCTTTTTGTAAAGTCTTTAATATAGTGTACAAGCTCTAACTCTTATTGTTGGCTGAGGTTTTGTTGATCGCGTTCTTTGGCTGCCCATAGGCGCTGACAGCCTCGGTGTCTTCGGCTTAGTGTACTTCGGTTCATATGGAACTGGTCAGCAATTATCTGGTATAAGAACTGTTCTCCTAGTTCGAGCGCTTCGATTGCTGCAATCGCATTATCGATTGGAGCCATAGTGGTGGAGTTATGAGGTGTTGAAGTTTGGGTTTCGTCTAGGGTTTTGGTGTTCGGCGGGCGTTGCGCGTCCGTGCACGGTAGGGAGAAGGAGAGGGCTGAGAAGGCAGCAGAGCGCGCTCGCGAAAAGGAGGCTCGTAACGCAGCAAAAGCTCTACAATCTACCCAAAAGGGTAAGAGAAAGGCCTCGCAGCCATCTATACAAAGCAACAAGCGTCAGAAACGTGTGGTTGACGCTCTAGCTACTAAGGAGGCCTCAGGTGCCGCATCAGCAGCTCCACCCAAGACCACGCGGGGGGGCCGCAACGTCAAGCTTCCTAGTAAATATAGATAGTACAAATTAATCGTAGCTGTCAGGTTACTATTACACTAATAGATCTTACGATAATATTCATTGTGCCCGGCTCTATAGCCTCAATTTGCTTGAGCTGTTTTGATGTTGGGTGGCGCATTGCGCGAAGTGGCGCATTGCGCGCACGGGCACGTTATGGCTAGTTAACTTCCCTCTTAGTGAGAATGGGCTATTGAAAACGAATAAAAAATAATCAGCCTACCTAAGGTATCAACGCGTGACCATTTTTCCACATCTACAGTTACACGACCTTCCGACATGGCCCTCTCCGTCTCAAGCCTGTAAAAATGACAGTCGACATGCTACGCAGCTGCGAACACTTATCCCAAACGGGCGTCTTCCGCGTCGCTTACCCGCCCCTCCAGATTCTCCTTTGCGGACCATACGTCCTCCCTCCCAACTGCTGACTGTTATTGTTTGAGACAATGCTAAATATTGGGCGCCTTGCGTTCAGTTGATACGGTCAGTGCATTGTAGCGTAGTATGCCCAGGGCCCCAGGCGGGTCTTCTCATCCCCCATCCCATCGCTCAGCTCAATCCCTGCTACACCCCTAGTCGACATGCCAATCTATACGTATCTTACCACTACGTACACGGTGTATATTCCCTACCCCTCACCTGCATATGTCCGCCCCAAAACGAATCCAGCTGCAACGCCGTCGCCTTCTTCTGTCTCTAGACCGCCCCGGCCTGCTCCTTGCTCTTGCCTCCGTTTCTCGGCCTCCGCAGGTGGTTGTGTAGCGACGCTCGACACCGATCGCTAGGGTAGACGCAAGGCTGCATGTACGCTGTATGGGGATTTGGACAGCCTTTCGTATATTGAGTGAGGGTCCACTGCCTCGGATTTGGAGGATTACTTACCTCCGTTTAAAAGTCGAGTCTGTCGACCAGGCATAACCATCTTCTCGCTCACGTATCACGCATCTTCGGCTTTTTTCTTATTGTTGAAGACACGCACTGCAAAGAGATTTGGGCTTTTGGTTTTTGATCGTGCACAATGGCGATCCCATCATTCCCTTCTTTGGACCAGCTACCACCAGCCCATGTAGCGAAAGACAACAGCTACCCTCTCTTCGCAACCTGCATAGCATTCCTCGTCATGGAAACAACCTTTGCAATTCTCCTCTACGTATCGCGTTTTCTATCGAGCGAGAAGAACGCGAATTGGTACATGTTAGCCCTCATGACCGGCGCGTACATCGCCTGCTTAGGCAAGAATGCAATTGGCGTGCGTAAGATGCTCCCACCCCCTCTTCTTTACAGAACTAATGGACTTCCAGTCGCGGTTCACATCGGCGGTGCAGGACACCACAGCGTAACCCTTCCACCCAGTACCATAGTAAATTCTCTCAAACTGGGCACCGCTCTTCGGGTAGCCTGCCCTCTCACAACGTCATTGACCAAAATGAGCATCTGTTGCCTCTTGTATACCATACTCGGTCGAACCTCAGAGCGCGCCCGTCTCGCCATCCGGGTCACGTTTGCCCTTACCCTCATTACGCTTCTCGTACAATTCATCATTCCATTCGTAAATTGCAGGCCCTTCAGCAAAACGTGGGCGCTCGACGGAAAGGAATATTGCACCATCGACGACCTGGCCCTATGGCGCTACCTGAGCATCCCCAACGTCTTAACAACACTCATGGTGTTCGTCATTCCAATTCCGGCCATGTACAAACTACGAGTCGATACCGCGACTAAAATCGGTCTTGGGGTGATCTTGGGCGTGTGTGTATGCGGCGCCGTCGCAGCCATCATGCGCTTCGCATCCTTCCTCGCTGTCGAGAGCTTTGATGATTTTAACTATGTGGAAATCAAGCCGCTTTGCTGGACGATCGCAGAGTCGGGGATTTATTTGGTGGCGGGCGTACTACCGACGCTGAGGCCGTTGATGCAAAAGATCTTGAGCAGCGTCCACTTTGAGAAGATCTTGTCCGGCCGGTTCAAGACGTCGAAGGGCAGTCGAGATGACGGTAGCTGGGGCAATAAGAGCAAGCCAGATGGTACATATTGGAGACGAAGTGGCTCTTGTTGACAAGAGAATGGTGACAACCTCGTCTGTTGCTAGTGCGGATGATGAGGAAAAGGCTAAGGTGTAAATTGGGAGACGATGTCTTGATCTATGGGCGTTGATGTAAAATTGACGAGACATCTCTTCCTGAAGTCGAGTCCTGGTGACGTATTAAGAAGACAATGTCTGGTCGGGTTCCTAGCCACCACAAAACGCATATTGCAAACGCCAATTTCTGGCTACTTTATGGCTTAAATACTTCTTGCGTACCTTCACCTAGTCCTTAGTCTACTAACGAGAACGCCGATGACTAGAAGGCATGCAAGCCCTGCAGCTTGATCGGGGGCAAAGATTGCGGAACGAATAATGATAAAAGTACCAACCATTACGAATGCTGTAGGGAAAATCACGGTAGGTTTGTATGGTCGGTGAAGCTCTGGCTCCCGGCGCCGCAGGATGAGTAGACCCAGAACGGTACTGACGTAGAAAACCCACGCCGCCATCCCAACGAAAGTTAATAAAGTCCGGAAGCTTCCCGTAAGAATGTAGAGGAGCGTGATGCCAAGTGTTAATAAATTCGCGTAACTGAGGTACGTTAGTGTGTTAGACTTGTGAATTTTGACGACAACATACACGGGCGCATCAAAGCGAGGCTCAGCGTCTGGGTTCTGTGAAGGGATAACACCATTCGGCGGCCCGATATTGGCATCTAATGGCTGAGTGAGTACAGGGTTTGGAAGCCAGGGCAAACCCCGTTGAGCTAGAATGGCTGGAGGTATTGCCGTTGTGCTGCTGCTACCGTCAGTCGTCCGATGGTGAAGACGTTGCTAGTGATTGAACCGGCACAGGAAAGAGCCACGAGAATGGAAACGAGTATGCCAGCCCAAGGCCCAAACGTGGTATTCATGGCTACCACAGCGATGGCGTCGCTAGAGCTCACGGTCGACCAAGGAAGGAGAATGTAGTAAGCGATATTGACGAGCTCGTAAGAACTCAATACAACTATCATGGCAGCCTTGATCGCTCGAGGCAATGCTTGTCCTGGGTTCCGAATTTCACTGGCAACGACGTTTGCCTTTGTTCCAATTAGTTCAATATCTTTCAAACCAATAGTGACCACCCTCACGCGTTCTGCAAATTGAAACTTACGTTGTCCCACCCGTCATAAGCCCACAGGCCGCCGTATATGGCAGCAGAATAATGGCCGTATCGCTCCCACGTGTTCATAGAAGTCCAATCGATGATACGCCCTTCTGAGACTGTTGACCGGGTGGCGAACCAGTCTTTGCTGTACCAATCCGCGCTTCCTGATAGAGACGAGTTGGGGTTGACTACGTGGGCAAGGACAGCAACTAGTCCTGCAACAACGATCAAAGACACGGTCAGTAGCTTGAGGCCGGTGAACGATTCGCTTAGCCGAAGGGTGATCTTGGTGTTGATGGAGTTGGCAAGGACCACGGCTACAAAGACCAGTGCAGCTATGAGTTTCAGCAGCCACGCAGCAGGCGTGTGAGAGCTGAGGGAGCCCAGAGACTCTGCGATGACGATACTTTGAATGGCCATGGCCGAGGGCTTTGCAGCCATGATATAGACCCAAGCCATCAAGAAAGCCATGGTATCTCCATAAATGAACCTTAGATACTCTTGTTGGCCCCCGTTCAGGGGGATGGCGGCACCCAGCTCGGCAAACGAGGCTGCTCCCGCCCAGGACAGCAGCCCTCCCAGCACCCAAACAAGCAAGGCAGCTCCTGGGGAGGGCACGTTGGCGTCGACCTGGGCCGGCGATGCGAAGATTCCGGATCCGATCTGAAGCGTGACGAGCACTGCGAAGGCATGCCGCGTCGTCAGCTGCTTGGAGGCTGCTGGGCTGGGCTGCGAGGCGGTCGACGTGCTTTGGCCCAGAAGCGGGTGCGTGTCTGGCGGTGTCGCCTTGCTGCGAGTCGGGCGTCCGGACGGACGGTGCTCGCTCATGGCCCCGAGGACTTCACCTCGTCGTAGTACCCTGTGTGATGGACGCTGGTGGAGTCACTGCTGGAGCGTGTTTGGGCAGGAGCGTTGGAGCAGTCCGAGAAGGGCAGTGGGCAGCCACTGCCCCGCCACAGCGTGCCCGCCAAGCCCCAAGCCCACTCTCCAGGAACTGCATCACGGAACAACGACGGAAACGCAACACGCCATCCGGCTTGGAAACGACGACTCCTGCGCGCGACATCTCCCTTCGGCCGCTCTTCGCTCGCCCGACGCCCGAAACCTGCCCTACCCCCACTGCCCTAGGCTGCCCGCCCACCCACACTGCAGCACCAGGTACGTCAACACGGCTGCACATCGCCCACGCTCCCCAGCGCCTGTTCTCGCAGGGCTTACCCTCGCACAGCGCCCTCTGCCCACGCCCCCGTCTCCCTGCATCGCTACCTGACCGCCGCCCGTGTGCCCCCGAGGACAGTCGCCGGCCTCGAAGAAAGCCCGTGGTGTCCTATCGCAGCCGTGCAACATGGAGGCAAACCAAAACGACGAGCTGTATCCGATCGCCGTTCTCATCGATGAGCTGAAGCACGACGATGTGCTGCTGCGATTGAACGCCATCCACCGCCTCAACACAATAGCTCTGGCATTGGGCGCCGAGCGGACGCGGGAAGAACTGATACCCTTCCTCGACGGTAGGCTGCAGCAAGCAAACAACCCACGAAGGGCTGCTAATTAGGCGACAGAGTCGGTAGAGGACGAGGATGAGGTGCTTACAGCGTTGAGCGAGGAATTGGGCAAGTTTGTGGAATACGTCGGTGGCCCAGAGTTTGGACACGTGCTGCTCTCGCCTCTGGAGAACCTGGCTGCGATAGAAGAGCCGCTCGTGCGGGAGAAGGTGCGCGCTGAATATCCCGAGTCCTCGAATTTTACTGATGGTACCAGGCTGTGGAATCCTTGAACAAAATCTGCGAAGAGCTCTCGCAGCAGCAAATCGAAGAATACTTCATCCCCCTCGTCTTCCGCCTTTCCAAGGCCGACTGGTTCACTTCAAAAATATCCGCGACCGGTCTCTACTGCGTACCCTACACACGAGCTCCCCCGCCCTCGCAGGAGCAGCTCAGGCAGCACTACGGCCAGCTGGTCCACGATGATACCCCCATGGTGCGGAGACAGGCCGCGAACAATCTGGCCAAGTTCATCAAGTGCATGCCGCCTGCCATTGTCATTGATGAGATGATCTCGCTTTTCCAGCACCTGGCAGCCGACGACCAGGACAGTGTCAGGCTTCTGACAGTAGATATCCTGATTGCAATCGCAGAAGCGGTGCCAAAGGAGCAGCAGTCAAGCCATGGCGTGCTCCTCACAGCTCTGCGCAGTCTTTTTGAAGACAAAAGCTGGCGAGTGCGCTACATGGTCGCTGATCGGTTCGAGAAGGCAAGTTTAATTGCGGGTGAAACAAGCCCCAAGCTAACTCGGTGTAGATCGCGAAGGCTGTCGACGAAGAGGTCGTCAACCGAGACCTGGTACCCGCGTTCGTGAAACTGCTCAAAGACACGGAGGCAGAAGTGCGGAGCGCCATTGCGGGGCAGATTCCTGGTAAGGACAGCCAGCAAACGTCTTGGCACATGGCTGATGATCTTGACAGGCTTCTGTGCGCTTCTCGAACGTGAGACACTCCTCCAAGAGGTCATGCCGAGCATCGAGGAGCTTGTCTCGGACCAGTCGCAGCATGTCCGGGCCGCCCTCGGCACCCAGATCAGCGGGCTGGCCCCGATTCTCGGCAAAGACGAGTAAGTAGTCGTTCGCGCGTGACCACGTGCCTGTGCTGACCGAGTTAGGACCATTTCACATCTTCTCCCCATGTTCCTTCAGATGCTCAAGGATGAGTTCCCTGATGTCCGGCTGAACATCATCTCCAAGCTCGAGCTGGTAAACAACGGTACGTCACTGCTCGTTCTCCTGGAGCGTTATTCTAATGATCGTTAGTCATCGGCATTGAGCTCCTCTCACAGTCTCTTCTTCCTGCCATTGTTCAACTTGCAGAAGACAAACAGTGGCGCGTACGGTTGGCCATCATCGAATACGTTCCTCTTCTTGCCTCGCAGCTAGGTGTCAATTTCTTCGACGAGAAGCTAAGTAGCCTGTGTATGAGCTGGCTCGGCGACACCGTCTTCTCCATTCGAGAGGCGTCTACGCAAAATCTCAAGAAGCTCACCGAGGTTTTTGGTGTTGAGTGGGCAAATGAGGCCATCGTGCCTAAAGTGATGGCCATGGGCCAGCACCCCAACTACCTCTACCGAATGACCACCTGTTTCGCTGTTTCGGTACGTTTGTCGCTTCTTCCATGAGCGCATTCACTGATAATGGTAGACTCTTGCACCCGCCCTCAGTCTTGACGTCATCGAGGCCTCGATTCTTCCGATGATGGACAAACTAGTCAACGATGACATACCTAACATCCGCTTCAACGTGGCCAAGTCATATGCTGTTCTAATTGATACTCTGAAACAGCTTCCGGAACAGGGTACGGTTTTGGCGTTACAGAAAGCAGGCACACCGGGACAAGGCTGCCAAAAGGGCCAAGAGCTCATCACGAAGAACATACTTCCTAATCTGGAGAAGCTGCAGCAAGACGACGATGTGGATGTGCGGTACTTTGCAACGACGGCGGCGCAAAGCTATACGGATGCGATGCAGACTTAGGAACCTGTATCGGCATGGAGAGGTCTTGTCAGAGACCTGTTGCCATCGTTGGGATGAGATTATGAACAAGGCTTCGGAGTAAAGTTAATGATTGGGCTCTGATAGAGAGGGGGGAGTAGGAGGGGAGCCTTGGCTTCGTTGCCGGTATGGTCTGAGCATTGCAGCACAACTCGTCGTGAAAGGTAGTTGGGCCAAGTCATGGAACATCATTTGTCCCTCTTCCTTGGGTGGTGCTGTATCTTGTTCCATTCCTACTGGTGTAGACAGTGTACGATGTTGGGGGATGATGGGCAGGGGGACGCGTGGGTGTGCAAAACCAAGACTACTACCCTTGTTAGATTTCCGGTGTGTTATGTTTGGAATGCATTGCTTTGGCGTCACTGGTGGCACAATCAAGTGCATGTAAAAAGGACGTCATGGCCATGATTGCCCACGACAAGGTGGGATAAGTTCCATTTCCTGACTAGGTGTTCATGAGGAAGCTACCTTCCCCTGACGCGGTTATAGCTTGGCACGTCGCCCAGGTAGTCAAACGGCGCCGGCGTCCTTGAGCAGAGACGGCAGGTTGCTCTTCTTGGACTGCAACTCGGAATTTCCTCCAATGTGCTGCTGGCCGATGAAGATGTTGGGGACGGTGGTCTGGCCGGTGATCTCGGCGAGGCTGCTCTGGATGGCGCTGCCGTCATCTGTTCACGGGTGTTAGCAACTGTGCTGCTGTCTCTGTCGAGTTCTCCCTTGGCGTTTCGCCAGCAAGGACTGGCTCAGAAGAACCTACCCACTTGGTCCAACTCGATGGCGTAGAACTTGGCGCCGCTCTCGGAAAGCAGCTGCTTTGCCGCGCGGCAGTAAGGGCAGTAGGACTTTGAGAAGACGGCGACGGGGTTCTCGTCAATGATGGACTGGACTTTGGTCTTTGTGGCGGACATGGTGTTGGGGCTGTGGGCGCGCGAGAAGAAGCGGGCGAGGAAGGAAATGGTGGCGGTTGCGAGGTAGACTGGGCGGGGGGGATCGGGGTATATACGTGTGGATGAGGAGGCGTTGATTGGAAATGTAACGTGGTCGAGAAGGTAGATATGGTAGTGATGAGTCGATGTATGCGCGCCCGCAGTCGGTTCCGAAGAGAGCAGCCGCTTGTGAGTGAGGCAATCAGTCGGCGTCTTGTGGTAGAGAGGTTCAGCGGCTCGGTGGCGACTGGGCCGAGCTAATCCCCGAACCAGGTCCGGCGGCGTCTAAAGCCGGGTAGTCGCCCATCTATCGTATGTATGATGTATGATGACGACGGGGTCATCCGAGCTGAGGGCTCAGGGTCGGGAGCTCGGAGCTTGGGAGGTGGAGGTGGCAGAGTGACTTTGAGAAGTACTATTAGATGCGCACACTGTGCCTGTACACTGTAATATGCTATGTGCCTGAGATGGCCGGGAAGGAGATGGGCTACTACCTTTGCATTGCGAAAGGGAAGAACGGAAAGCGCAGCTTCCGCGCGCCGAATGGTTCCTTCCGCATTTTTTGGCAACATCTCACTCATCAGTGCAATCACCATCCCTCCCCCAGGGCAGCCAACCTTGCACCGTCCGGCGCTGCCGAACCCCCATTATCATTGACTTCACTCACTCCACCCACTCCACCCACCATCGCCCCCCGGACACACAGCATCGAGGCCGCTCCAACAGTCCCGTACGCCCGAATCCATTCATGCGCGCCGGTGCGCGCCGCCCGTAGACGACCATGGCAGCCTCGCCCGCCGGCTCCACCGCATTCTTCGCCCTCGCCCTGCTTACCATCTGCGCCGCCGTGCTCCTCCTCCTGCGCTACTTCCTCCCGCTGCGCTCGACGCCCGCATACATCACCGTACCCGTGTTCCTCACCATTGCGCTCCCCGCTTCGATAGTCTTGCTCGTGCCCATCGACCTCGCCAGCAGCGCAAGCACCGACACGGATGGAGGCCGCGGCATCTGGCTCCATGTCCCCGTCGTGTACAAGTCATGGCGCGTCATGTACTGGCTTACCTTCGTGCTGTCGTGGGCCATCCTGCCGCTGCTGGGAGAGTACGCCGATAGCGGGTACCGGGAACCAAAGGCGAGGTTTCTCTACAGCGTGAAGAGCAACGGACGATACTGGGCTGTGATGTTGGGGACGGGCATTGTCGGATTGGTGTACTTCATTTGGTACAACGGCTTCAATCTGGCCAACTTGAAGGGCATGGTCATGGCACTCGCCTATGCGTGGTCATTGGCCCTCGCCATCTACTTGATGGGCCACGGCCTGGTTGCCTTTCCGAGGAGCCTGTTCCGCTATGCGAGTATCAGTGGAAGGCTGAAGCGACTGCAGGCTCAAGCGCCCAAAATACATGAAAAGTTGACCGAGGCGCTGGACAAACTGGATCAGGCAGAGTGGCAAGTCGTGCAGCTCAAGCAGAGGAAGAACGGCACCGCAAGGGACTTCCAGGAATGGATTGATGAGTTGGCGGAGAAGAGCAGTCTGCCCGAGAACAGGGCCAGCGTCGTCGGACGCACGACGACTGCAACGGTACCGCCGGTCATCACGGAGAGGTATCTTGCCGACTTGACAAGGAAGTTGAAGAGGGCGAGGCACGCAAAGGTGCGTTTTGAGAGCGAGTGGGATAGACTGGTCGGAAAGGCAGTCAAGACCCAGGCCATTCTAGATTCGAAAGCGAGCCAAAGACTCGAGTTCAAGAATTCGCAATTCCGGACGCGTGGCGGCGCTTTTCTCGACCGGTTCGGCCTACTCACGCCCTACACACGCTACCTCGTCCACGTCCACATTGTTCCCAACCTATTCTACCTCGCCTGGGTCATCACCGCACTGGCCTCGTTGGCAGTCGTCTGGTCCGAATGCATCCGTTCCCTCGTCCGCGACTCGAAACTCTCCGTCATCGGCCTGACAGTAGTGCACCACCCTCCTTCATCCCGAGGCCAAATCGGCTTCGGTGGCCAACTCATCGCCGCCGCTTGGCTCTGTTACATGCTTACATGCTCCTTCTTCTCACTCACCGAAGTAAAGATTTGGGGTAACCGCGCTCTCGTTCGGCGCAATACGTACCAAGAGTCCGCCACCTGGTACGCTCTCCAGCTCGCTAAGCTGACTGTGCCTCTTTCGTACAATTTTGTCACCTTCATGCCGTACACTATCGTGCACGAAACCAGCTTCTTCAAGCTATTGGGCAGATACGTCGAGAGTACTCCCGTGGGTGGAAACTTCAGCGATTATTTTCCCATTTTCATACTTGTACCCGTGCTCGCGACGACGTTTGGACTATACAGGAAGGTGAAGAATATCAGCGGGTTTGGAGATCTGCTAGAGGACGAAGAGGATGAAGCTGCTGAGCTTGCGGGAACCGGAAGCTGGCGTGAAGGTCGCGCGCTCATCGAGCGAGAAGTCCAAGGTGCGAGTGGCAATGCCCTCGGTCTTGCACAACGCGGGACAACATCACCACCCAACGAGCACTACAGCGATAACCTTCCAACTACGTCTTCGGTAGCCAACGGTGAGGCGAGTACAAGACGCCCGCGCCCGGAGCGCAGGAGAGCGCCCATTGATGATGACGAGGATACGGGCAACTTCTTCGAAAACTTTAGTACGAGGGTGAAGAACACCTTTGAAACTTCGGATTTTTGGTTCGAGAGGCCGAGGTGGTTGGGTGGGCAGGATGAGGTGGAGACGGGGCGCAGGGGAAGGGCGAGTGAGCTAGGGGACGAGAGAGGAAGCGGATTTCTGGGACTATTTGGAGGACGGCCTCAAGAGGGGAGATTGAGGCTTTGAGGGAAGTCGTGAGGTATCGCATTGCACGGCGTGGGAAGGCATGGCATGGCGTATGGTCTTGAAGTTCGAAGGCTGGCTGCATTGGGTTTGTGCCGCATGCATGGCATGTACGGCTGGTGGGCTTAGCACCGAATCGGCGTTTCTAGAACCTGCATCTATTTTGTTGTATTACGTATTGGAGTAAGGGTCTGTAAAGGATTCTGACATGACTACTTCGATAATTAATTGTAATATGAATTGCTTCACTACTCAAAACGGTAGCACGGTTGCTCATAGGAAACACACTCTGGCACGTTTGATGCAGGTACTTGTGTGTGTTTTCTTTTAGCTATTCTTACTAAGAGTATGTTAGCCAGCTATAGTAAGCTTATACGCTTAATTATTAATTAAATATTTTTTTATTTTCTTTTAGCTATTCTTTCTAAGAGAAATATTAGCTAGCTATAGTATGTATATAGAATACTTAGTTATTGTAATATTTTTATTAGAAACCCCCTTAGTCGAAAAAAAAACCATAGTCTTAGTATAATTTATATATAATTATGTTTTTTATATTCTTTTTAATTACTAAGTAGAGGGCTTTCGTAATTAAAAAGAGTTTTTTCTAGGCAAAAGTATAAACTGCCTCTACTTATTAGTTTTTAAGTAGCCCTACTATATTTAATTACTATGTTTTTTATTATATTACTAGCGCCTATATAATATTATATAATATTATATATATACTAAGCCCTAGGACTAAAGCGTGTTAAAGTTTTTCTAATATTTCCTCCTAGCTTCTAAGATAACTAATCCTATAATAATAACACCCTAACTTACTTATCTATCTACTATCTTATTAGATAATAGTTAACCTACTATATATACACTTTACTACCCCTACTACTACTACTAGAGTTTTTTTTCTAACTAAGGGGGTTTCTAATAAAAATATTATAATAATAGTAGTTATTTCTTCTACTATTATTAACACTTACAACTACTATAACATATAATAAATTATACGCATACTCTCTACTTCTAATACTAAATAGTACTTTACTATTCTTTACTAATAATCTATTAATTTATTAACCTCTAGTATACTTTTCTAGTATTAACCTTACTTTACTTACTTTTTATAAAAATTCTATAATATAAGCGCGTAACTATATATACTCTATATTTCTAGTAACTATTTTCTATATTTTTTTCTTATAGTAAATTACTAGCTATTTTATATTATACTAAATCTTTTCTTTATACCTTTTACTACTATATTACTTTTAGATTTAATTAAATCTTACCTTTTAATTGCTAAAAGTGCTCTAGTAATAACTATCTCTAATATAGCTAAAGACTAGGTAGCTAAACTAATAAAAAGAGAGCTATAAGTTAAAATTTATAGTTTCTAGAGCACTTAGGTATTAATAGACACTATAATAAAATAAACTAGCAATAATAATCTATTTACTATATAACTTATACTATACTACTATATATCTTATAAAGATAATAGGAGTAGATATCTAACTTTTATAATTATAGTTCTATATATATATTATTAGTGTTATACTACTTATTATTAGTATTATTCTACTTAACTTTACGGTTATTCTATTTATTATATATATATATATATATATATATATATATATGCATTTAACCGCCTATCTAGTAGAAAGCGCATTAATAGATTAAGGAATAGCTATACTAGATATAGTAATCTAAAGATCTTATATAATAATTAAATATACTATATATATAAGAATAGATAGATAAAAACTTAATCTATATCTAGTTATAAATTTTATATTAGGCGCGTAGGCAATTACGTATTATATTATTTTTAACTTTAGTATTTATAGACTAGACTATAGTACACTATAATTAACTACTTTATTAGTATAAGGGGCTAACTTATACGTGCTAACAAATAGTTTCTACTTAGTCTAACCTATTTTACTACTTTGTCTTTTTTTAATATATTTTTAGTATACTTATAGCTTTTCCTTATAGCGTTGTACTATTTACTAAATAGTCTATAATATTTTTCTTTCTAATATTAAAAGAAGTGTATATAAAAAATTTTAAAAGAAGTATTATATATATTATTAAATTATCTATTTAGAAGTAAAATTATAAAGGCTTTTACCCTAAATAATATAATAAAAAAGGTAGAGCCCCTTACTTAGTAATTAAAAAGAGAGTTAAAAGGTGTTTATAAGAAAAATTATATAATATATATAATAACTTCTTTTTTTATAATTACCTTTTTAGCTTTGGTTTTATTAATTATTATAAAGAATACTTTATATATATTCTATATATAGTAAAATACTAAAAATAAAAGATAGGAAAGTGCTAGAAAATCGCTTTAAACTAAAGTAAAGTAATAAAACTAGTTTTATAACTATTTATAACCTCTTTTTATTAATACTACCTTAAAACGCTTTTCTGTGTTAATAATAGTAGGAGGAATAACTGCTATTATTGTAATATTTTTATTAGAAATTCTCTTAGTCGTAATAAAAAACCATAACTATTTAGAAATAAAGTATATAAGTGTAGCGTTAATTAATCTACCTAGGAATAGGATAACAGAGGCTTTTATCTTAAATAATATAATAAAAAAAGCAGAGCCCCCTACTTAGTAATTAAAAAGAGTGTAAAAAAGGTATTTATAAAAAAAAGCGTATTTAAACTACTAAGTAAGCTTAGTAGTTTTAGCGTAAATAGCTTCTATATATAAAGTTTTTACAAAGGCTATATTTAGAATATTAGAGAAAAAAAAACTATAGTATAGTAACACTATAAGCTATTCTTTCTTTACTATTCTAATTATTATAAATAATAGAAGTTAATATCTAAATAGGTATATATGTATGCTATTAATTAATCTACCTAGGGGTAGGACAATACAGGTTTCTGTCTTAAATAATATAATAAAAAAAGCAGAGCCCTCTACTTAGCAATTAAAAAAAGAAGTAAAGTCTTATATAATAATTAAATATACTATATATATACTCCCCTAAAGTTCTAAGTAGTCTCTTTATAAAAAATTTACTTATAGAAGTAGCCCTGCGCTAAGACTACTAAGCTCGCTTAGTAGTTTAAATACGCAGTTTTTTATTATTACCTTTTTACGCCTTTTTTAATAACTAAGTAGGAGGCTCTGCTTTTTGTATTATATTATTTAAGAAAAAAGCCTTTATTATTCTACTTCTAGATAGATAAAATAACGGCACATATACTATATATATTTTACGTTTTTTAATTACTAAGTAGAAGGCTCTGCTTTTTTTTATTATTATTTAAAATAAAAGCCTGTATTATATTACTTCTAGGTAGTTAATTTAACGCTATACATATACTATATATATAAGAATAAATAAAGACTTAATTTATATCTAGTTATAGATTTTTATATATAGCGTTAAATTAACTATTTAGGGGTAGCACAATAAAGACTTTTATCTTAAATAACATAACAAAAAAAGCAGAGCCCCCTGCTTAGTAATTAAAAAGAGCGTAAAAAAGTTGGTGATTACAAAAAAAGCGCGTTCGAACTGCTAGTTTAAGGCTCGAACTGTCGTCGCATTGTCGGGTGATGTTTGAGGTTGGTTTTCGATTAGAATCAGATGCCGTACATAGTACATATGACTTTCTATCTCAACCTACTTTAACCTTAAACTAAAAAAAAGGTCAAAAAAGGTATTTGGCAACCCGACTATAGATTTTTATAGTTGTATTATTTATTTAGTGTTAATTATCCTTTTTAACCACATTTTTTTAATTTAAGCCTATATAGGTTAGGATAGAATGGCCACTCTAGTCTAGCGCCTAAAAATATAATGCGCTAACCCCTTTTTATTAACACTACCTTAAAATGCTTTCCTATATTAATAATAGTAGGAGGAATAACTACTCTTATTATAAAATTTTTCTTAGAAACCGTCTTAGTTATAAAAAAATCTAGATTTTTATGCTTTATATAAGGCTAGTAAATAGGCTTAGAGTATCTAGCTTAGGTATATAGTTAGGTTAGAGTTGTATAGACTCTAGATATAGGTTAGATTAGGTTATATAGACCTTAGATATAGGTTAGATTAATTACGTAAGACTCTAGCTTAATTTAATATAGTTTAAAATATATTTTTAATTTATTATAACAGCTATTTATTATAGACTAAAATAGGTATTCTATAGGTTAGGGTAGAGTCTTATATAAGTAGAGTTAGGTTAGAGTTAGGTTAGATTATATAAGACCCTAACTCTAGCCTAACCTATATCTATTTACTAGCCTCCTTTATATGTAGGCAACTATATTATTATTATTATTATTATTATTATTAACTTTAGTACCTATAGACTATAGTATACTATAATTAACTACTTTATTATTAGTATAGTGGTTTGTTTATTTTTACAACTAAGGGGATTTCTAATAAAAATATTATAATAATAGTAGTTATTCGTTGTACTATTATTAATATAGAAAAGCGTTTTAAGGTAGTGTTAATAAAAAGGGGTTAGTGCGATTATTAGTCTGAGGAACTAATTTATATATACTTTTTATTAGCTTACTAAATACCTTTTTTAACGTGTTTTTTTAGTTTAAGGTTAAAGTAGGTTAAGATAGAAGATTATTATATACTATATATAGCACCTACAGTCAACTCTCGTTATAACGATTAATCCGTGCACAGCAAATTCTATCGTTATATCGAAATATCGTTTAATCGATGATTATTAAGCTAGTCTTGGCGGACTTGCAGCCACTCCGAAATTGTTGACTGCCTCATACTTCTGATTGACTGAGCTTTCAACGACCTCTCTAGCCGCTTCATATAGGATATATCCTCATACTTTGCAGTCTCCTGATACTCCTGATAGCAGAGTAGAACCTGTACAGCCTGAAGAGCCTCTGCAACGCTTGGAGCAGGAGGAGGTAGCACCTCCTCCTCTTCCTCTAATCCTTGAACAAGCCCTAGCTGAGCAACTACGATATCCTGTAGGGATGTATCCTCCTCTTCCTCCTCTAAATCCTCATCTACTGGATTGAGAAAGTTCTCTATAGCCATAGGATCCTGGATCTGGCCAGCCTGGGCAGCAGCCTGATATAGACTCTCTATTGGCTCCTCTCTATCAAGTCCAGAGCTAGGATCTAGCCACCTCTTCGGGATGCACGTGCTCTTGATGTAGCAGTGTAGGATAGTAGTATCCTTAATATCGAGCAGCCATGATTCAGCTATCCAGTAGAGCGTATAGAGAATCGTCATAAATTTGAATAGATCAAGGCCAAGGTTGTAGTGTTTAACCGTGAACGCTAGCCACTGCCTCCGGTAGTAGGTCTTAAAGTTCTGGATGATACCCTAATCAAGAGGCTGATACATGCTTGTTGAGTTCTTTGGTAAGAGCTGGATCGCAATATTGGACGGAGGCGGCGATTGTTGAAGGCCAGAAAGATGGGCCGAGTAGTTGTCCATGAGAAGAACAACCTTCCTTAAGCCAATATAGCTATAGAATACAGCAAGCCACTCAGCCATGATAGATGTGTTTACCCAGCCCTTCTTAGAGGCCCCCCAGACACAGCCAATAGCTAATATATTAACTCCTCGCAAAGCTCGAGGCTGTTTTGACTTTCCTATCACCCATGGTGCTACGCGCTCAGTACCAGTAGCGTTGCAGCAGAGCATGATAGATACCCTAGCTTTATCTTTCTTAACACCAGGCATTGAGGCAGTGTCTAGCCCTCTTGATATTGCCCACCTCCAGTATAGCCCAGTCTCGTCCATGTTGAATATATCGCTGTCTGGGTATCGGATGCAGATGTTCTGTACATCTACCATCTCGGCTGCTGTTTGCGTTGGTACAGAGCTCTGCTCGCCGTGCTGTGTAACCTCTGCTATCCTATATCGCTGCTTGAATTTTGATACCCAGCCAGACGAGAACTCAGGAATAGCCTGGCCCTGGTAGGCTGGAATCTGACGCCAGATCTCTCGAGCTTTCTCAGCAAGTATATCGCCTGATACTAGTCCCCCTCGCACTTGTATTCCCTGCTGCCACTCATACAGGATAGACTCAAGCAGAGGCCAGGCAGCCGCTCGTGAGCGGTAGGCTGTATCGGATATGGATGTACCGGAGGCGGAGGCGGAGGCAGGTAGGGCGTCGAGGTGTCGAAAGTGATCGTCGAGAGACTCAGATACAGTTGATTGGGAGAGCTTTCTGCCAAATTCAGCTTCAAACCATGCGATGATAGCTTTCTGTCGTGGCTGTGGTTGCTGAGAGAAGGCCCAGGCGCGGAGAGCCTTCCTCTCATGATTGGATATCCCCTTGCGGCCCATAGCTTCTATAACGATACTTGGCGCTGAAGTGGTATTAGATATTGAATATCGGATACAGGGGTAGATTGTGTGGAGTTGAATCCGTGCAAGCGAAAAATATCGCTATATCGAGGATATCGCTAAAACGGACATCGTTATAACGAGAGTTGACTGTAGTTCTAATTAAAGAACCTTAAATATCTAATAATATAATAACTATTTAAACTTTAAACTTATATTTTCCCTATACTCTATAATCTTCTAACCTATATAAGGTTTATTTATAGTGTATATAGCACACCTAGCTTATTACTACTACTACTATTATTTATGCGTTTTCTACTAGATAATTCTACTACTAATAAAAATTAATTATGTTTACTAAAGTAGAAATATAGTACTACTATTCTTTATAAACTAGACTAGCTACTAGTCCAACTAGTATATAAGAATAGCCTTATAAATAGTTAAGTATACTTATTTCTTACACTAAATAAGTATTTTATAAATAGAATAGAACTTTAGTGTAGCTATATTAGTAGTAGTAGTATAAAACTATAGTATATACTTTTTAGCAATAGTGAGTACTTTTTTAGAAATAATATTTATACTTATATAGAAAGTAAGGTATATGTCGGATTAACAATCTCAAAGGCCTCAGGTATATCACAGGAAGGTGTGTGTGGAGGAGCGAGCATTCTGTTAATAGTCGTTGAGGCCTCTGTCGTATTGCAAAACACTACATGTGTGGAGCGAGCCCTATATAGGACTAGCTTCCATACCCCGCGATATACTTCGCTCCTCAGTAGATAGAACAATGAGAATCTATCTATTAATAAATGTAAATCGTTATTAAGTATTTCTTTTCAGCACTAGTGCAACAAGTCCTCCTAACACTGATTAGTGATCGCGAGAAGCCATCACAGACAGCAAGGAAGAAGAGACAGACTGTTGACAGCCCGACGTGAGAAATCTTGGGTTGATGCAGACTGTGCTAAGAACAGAGCGAGGCAGAGATAACACGAAGCACTCTTAACTAACCTCTAAAGCTGCTGGTTTAGGCCGATCTGTGGACACAGAGCGCGTTAGCAACGCATACAATTCATTCGTACGAGCGTCCCTAGACGATCCATTTACGTACACCAACACACGCCGGAAACGACCAACCAGCGAGACAACTACACCGACAACGAGTCAACAACACCTGCCAGCACAATGGCAGACGACCGAAGCAGCAACAGCGTCGCAGACGCTGCTGATGCTCAAGCTCAACTACGCGATAATCAGTCAGAGCATGGCTCAAGTGAACGCTAGGAAGCTGCTTCACGCTGGGCTAAATACACTGCAAAGCACCTTATGGGAGACTGCCCATATCCAGTAGCGCTGGAATCCGTCAACACATCTCTCTGGGACGTACCCGCACCAGCAGACGCGAACGAGATACACGCAACAACCTGGGTTGCTAAAATTATCTACGATTACAACGCATTAATGGTCTGGGACGATGACCTATATGCAGACTACTATTGCGATTTTGAAGGATGGACAAAGGAGCTATTTCTTAAGGTTGACCGCGATACATTAAAATCTCTAAAGTTAGTCCTATGGTATAGAGGAGTCTACACAGGCAACAACCGCGCGAGGCTTGCTGATTCCCTCTACAATCTGTCAACTATGGAGAACACTCCTGAATGGGATCCTGTGGAGTTCCAAGCCACGACTTTTGACCAACGATCTAGGGCGTACAAGCGTCAGCAGAACACACAACGGACAACTCCTATGGCCGAGCAACAATCGCCGCAGGACAGCCCGCCAGCTGGTACACATGCGCCGCAGTCACAGCTGCAGCAGCCGGAGCACTCGCAGCGAGGCGAGCAGCAGCCGGAGCTCGAGCAGCAAGGCGAGCAGCACGGAGCGGGACACGACGCTCGAAACCGATCTGAAACACGGGGGCTACAACTAGTGCACCAGATAGAGCAAACCCAACTGCCAAGACACCAGAGCACTGACGGTCAACAATCACCCTTCATGAGTAGTGCGCTTAGAAGACCTCAGTCTCGACAAAAGTGGGAACAAGGCGCGCAATCGCAGCAATGGCGACTGCAGACACGGCCGCCAGCGACTGCATATCGCGAAATCACGCCATTTCCACAACAACCTATGAACGGTGTACCTGGCAGACCACCTGAGCTACTACATGACCCGTATAAGACGCTGCCGCCGCGCTGGTCCCGTAACGACCGACTTAATGCCAACACAATCACGCAGTTTTCTAAGCTCTGGGACAATGGCAAGAAATACACGGGAGACGCGTACGATCTGCTTGATGATAAAATCAAGATCTTCTTTAGCATCTGTTGGCAGGTGGACATCCACGAAGAGCAGTTCCATGCCGTGTTTCCTCGTATTCTTACAGGGCGAGCAGTCAAGGGAAAGACAACCAAACCGCGCCCTGGAACGATTTGTTAATAGCAATAAGGTGACAGTCCGAGTTGAGGGCTGGGTGCAGAGACCTACGACCTCTGCCTAGCGCATTCGAGTTCAGATGTTCGATCCTTCATGTGTACAATCAATATCGAGAAAGAAAAGACTTCTAGTGTCGGATTAACAATCTCAAAGGCCTTAGGTATATCACAGGAAGGTGTGTGTGGAGGAGCGAGCATTCTGTTAATAGTCGTTGAGGCCTCTGTCGTGTTGCAAAACACTACATGTGTGGAGCGAGCCCTATATAGGACTAGCTTCCATACCCCGCGATATACTTCGCTCCTCAGTAGATAGAACAATGAGAATCCATCTATTAACAAATGTAAATCGTTATCAAGTATTTCTTTTCAGCACTAGTGCAACAAGTCCTCCCAACAGTATAGAAATATAGTAGAGATTTTATTAAAAATAACTTTAATATAGTAATAGAGTAATAGTGTATTTAGTATATATTACTCTTATTCTACTTATATAGTAGTATATACCTATATATATAATAAGTAGAATAATACTAACAATAAGTAGTACTATAGTCTTAACTCCCATAAGTCCTTTATAGTCAAATTATATAATTAAGAAACTTTTTAATTTTAGAAATAATACTATTATAGGTAACTACTAATAACACCTCTGCTAGTATCTCTACTACCTATAGTATACTTACTAATATCTATATATCTACTAGCTACTATATACTTTCCTTATTACACGCTTATAATAACGTGGTTCACTAGCGAGTGACCTACACTAGTGAGCGCGCCACCTTTGCCAAGACCCTACTATTACTAACAATACCATTATAAGACAACCACCTACTATGTCTTCTAAGCCATCTAATAAAGCTCGATTACTTATTGCTATTAGAGCTATTAAACAAGACCCAAATCTTATAGAGCGAGCAGCAGCAGGGCCGTATAACGTTAATCGCAGAACGCTCAATCGAAGACGCAACGGAACGACTACACGACGCGATAACCCACCTAAATCAAAGAATTTTACTCTCCTTGAGGAGCAGGCGCTTGTTGATCGTATAATCGAGCTGGACACGCGTAGATTCCCTCCTACGAAGCTTATAATCCGCACAATAGCCGATTCACTACGTTTACAGAGAGGAAAGCCACTTATTAAGCGCAGACGTAAAGTTAAAACGCGTTAGTCTTGGTTATACAACAACTAGAGGGCACAATAGAAAGATCCTAAGATTATAAACGCGTGGTTTAAGCTTGTAGAGGGTATTAAAGTTAAGTACAGCATTATGGATAAGGACACCTACAACTTTAATAAATCAGGCTTCCTAATAGGGGTTATAGGGTCTTAGCTTATAGTTACAGCATTAGAGAGGCGTGCGAAACCCAAATTGATACAGCCAGGCGACTGCTAGTGGATTATAGTGATCCAGGGTATCTGCGCTACTAGATAGGCAATCCCTCCCTTTATTATCTACGCCGGCAAGCGTCACATTTCCACCTGGTACAAAGACGCGTTAATTCCTGGCGATTGGGTAATCGCTGTCAGCGAGAACGGCTAAATAAACAACAAGCTCGGTATCGCGTAGTTAAAATACTTTAACGCGCATATAAAGGGACGCGCTAAAGGAATCTATTAGCTGCTAGTTATTGACAGCTATAAGAGCTAAAACTTAATTAAGTTCTATAATTACTATAAGGAATATAAGATTATTACTCTTTATATGCCGCTATATTTGCTACACCTACTATAGCTATTAAATATAGGCTGTTTCTCCCCGCTAAAGAAGGCATATAGTGCTAAGATCTTAGGCTTAGCGCGTTAGCTAATAACCCACATTATAAAGATTAAGTTCCTCCCAGCCTTTAAAACCGCGTTTTTGAAGGTTTTCTCTATAGAGACAATTAAGGGTAGTTTTCGCGGTGCTAGGCTAGTTCTATTAAATCCAAAGGAGGTGTTGCAGCACCTTAATATTCGCATCCGTACACCTAGTCTACCCATTAAAGAGCCTACTACCTAGAAGTCTAAAACACTAAGTAACCTACGCGAATTTAAGGCGCAATCAACACTAGTTCGCAAGAGAATTAGAGATCACTTTAATTTATCACTAACTTTAACTATACAGGTGCTTAAGAAGCTTAAAAAAGGCGCTCTAAGTGTAATATATAGTTAGGCACTAGTGTTAGATAAAATTACAGGCCTTTGCAAGATAATTAAGGAGACTATAAGGCGAAAATCGCGTAAAAGGAGGTATATCTAGTATTAGAGATCACTTACAGTAGCAGAGGGATCTTAGCTAGCCACTCCTAAGGACACTAGTAGACAGAAGAAGGGTAAACAGTCGTTAGGTACTAGTCGCGCTGCAATAGGGCCATTAACTCAACGGCATTATGGCATCTATAGGCAACCTAGACACAATACGCAAACCTGCTAGGGAGTTAAAGAGGAAGAATCTAAATTAGATGTATTAACTTAGTATATATTTTTAAGTAGTGTTGCGACGCAGTCTAATAATAAATAAAATGGTTTAGTGGGGTCTTGGCAAAGGTAGCGTACTTACTAATGTGGGTTACTCGCTAGTGAACCACGTTACCTTAAGAAGCTTATTATTATCTATTATCTCTAGTAATATACTAAGGTATTTTATCTATTAATTAATATAATCTATATTTGCTTAAGTTACTATATTAATAGTTTCTATAAGCACTATTAATATATTATATAGCTTAATAATAGCTTATAAACTATATTCTTATATATAGTAGTAGTCTAAAATAAGTAATTTTACTAGTTGCTTATCGCCTATTACCCTTCTTAGTCTTAGCTTTCTAGCAAATAGCGTAACTATCTCTAGGGTGCAGTTTAGGAGCTTAAATATAGTATAAGAGATATAAAAATTTGCTTTATAATAGGGGCTTATTATCTTAATTACTTTATAGTTTAGTTTTGCTTAAGTTAGTTAATTGTTATAGTTAGTAAATAGACCTAAATAACTAGAGAGGGCCCTTTTATATATAGCTAGGAACTTATAGTCTATTTAAAGTTTTTAGATAATATAGAGCTATTTAGAGTTACTATAGTTTAAACTATAGATAACTCTCTCTACCTTCCCTACTAGAAGGTAAAGAGCTAAAGATACGCGTATTATTAACTTAGTTATATATATTTAAGACTTTTTTACTAAGAGCTAGTATATAGAAAAATAAGGTTATAGCTAGATTTTCTTTTTTTTACTATAGTATTGTTGCGGGATGCAGCTTTGTTTATAAAAAAAACTCTATAATACTTTTATACTATACTAGTAATTATTAAGCTATAGCTTAACTATCTATAGCCTATTTCTAGAGTGTTATTAATAATAACGCCTATTAACTAATATAGTAGATAGGTCCCCTATATTCTTAAATACTTTATATATTAGGAGTATAAATACCTCCTCTAGAGTATTATATAACTAATAGCAACTATAATAATTACCTATAGATTACCTATTCATAATTAGTATAGTAGAAGATAAAGAATAGCTATTGCCTTATTTATGCTAGTATATAGATTATATCTTATAAGATATTAGCTTCTTAGCACCACTATAGTTTTTAAAAGAATAACTTACTTATAAGTAATATAGCTCTATATAATAACCTATAAGCTTATTAAGCTTTATATATAATAATTACTAAAGTAGTTATAAGAGTAGCTTACTAATAAGCAAATCTAGTTATTTTAATAACTAAAATTTTAGCTTACTTAAATAATCTACCTATAACTATTTATTAAACTTATTATAGGTTATGACCTCTTTTTATTAATACTACCTTAAAACGCTCTTTTATATTAATAATAGTAGAAGGAATAACTGCTATTATTATAATATTCTTATTAGAAACCCCCATAGTTGTAAAAAAACCATAAATTATAGTAATTCTATTTACCTTACGAATAAAAAATAAGATAATATTAATATTATTATCTAGTTTTAATAATAGTAATATCTCTAATTATAATATCTTCTCTATTACTTATAATACACAGAACCTCTATAATAATAGTAAATAGTTATAATATATAGATCCTTTATAACAATAGTAAATAATTATACTATATAAAATCTTTATAATAATAATAAATAGTTATAATATATAAAATCTTTATAATAATAATAAATAGTTATAATATATAAAATCTTTATAATAATATTAAATAGTTATAATATATAAAATCTTTATAATAATAGTAGATAGTTATAATCTAAATAACTTATAGTCTAAAATATAGTTATAAGCTAAGTTAGTAAGATCTATACCCCTAGTAAATTACTCTAGTATAGTATAGTAGTAAATCTAGTCTTTAGACGCGCTCGCTTTACGTAGTTAAAAGTCTTAAGACTTTATAGTAATTCTAATAAGTCTTACCTACTTTAGTAGAAGTCTAGAAAGTCTAATATTACTATATAATATTTTAGGTTTTTATATATACTTAGAATTTTATAATTATATATATATGGCGTTATTTTATCTACCTAGAAATAGAATAACAAAGGCTTTTATCTTAAATAACATAACAAAAAAAAGCAGAACCCCCTACTTAGTAATTAAAAAAGGCGTAAAAAGGTAATATAAAAAAAGCGTATTTAAACTACTAAGTAGGCTTAGTAGTCTTATTACACATAGCTCCTATATATAAAGTTAATTTATGAAAAGGCTATAGTTAGAATATTATAAAAGGAATAAAAGCTTTAGCGTGGCTATACTATAAGTTATCTATTTATCCTCTACTATTCTAAGTTATAAACTACTATCCTAAGTTATAAATATAAGTTAATATATTAATAGATATATACTATTTGTTATAATAGTAGAATAAGAGTAATATATACTAGATACACTATTACTCTATTACTATATTAAAGTTATCTTTAATAAAATCTCTACTGTCTCTCTATACCCTACTATTTACCTAGGTTTTAATACTAAGGTACTTAGTAATACTAAAAAGTATACGCTAGAGTTCTATATAACTATTACCTAGATAATAACTATGCTAGAGTTCTATTTTATCTATTATATACTTATTTAGCGTGAGGGGCAAGTATACTTAACTATTTATAAGGTAGTCCTAGTGTACTAGTTAGATTAGTAGCTTATCTAGTTTATAAAGAACTATAAGATTAAATTTCTACTCTAGTAGATATACTTGCTTCTTATTAGTAATAGAATCTAGTAAGGAATATAAAAGGAGAATAATAAGATATTTATTAATAAGCTATAAAGTAGTAAGAGAGTTATATAGAGTTATAAAATCCTCCTAACTATTATTACTATTAAGTTAGCTTATCTAAGATACAAGCGTAGATAACTAATAATAGTAGTAGTAATAAGCTAGGTATACTATATACACTATAAGTAAACTTTATATAGATTAGAAGTGTAAGGACTGAACAATTCCTTACAGGGCTAACCTATCGGGGACAGCTAGAATAGTTGAAAGAGCTAGTTGAATTGATACTATTCTAAGACAGTGGATAAGAAAGGGACCTGGGGGGCCCTTTCTTATATAGAGGGCGGCGTGGGGCACGAGCCCACGCTAACTACCACGCTAACACTAACTAGGAAAGGCGCCTTTTAGGAAGGTAAAAGGCGCAGATAGGGGAAATAGGGTGTGAAGGAAAGGTGATGGGGAGTGCTTGGCAGGGAGGCCAGCAGTTACCGTTACAAGAAGCTTATAAAGTATAGAGTATAAGTAAATAAGTTTTCACTATTATTATATTAGTGTGTTTAAGGTTAGTCTTTAATTAGAATTAGGTGCTGTATATAGTAGTATATAATAACCTTCTATTCTAACCTACTTTAACCTTAAACTAAAAAATAGGTTAGAAAAATATTTAGTAAGCCGACTATAGTTATATATAGGCTATAGTTATAATATATTATAAAAGAAACTATAGTAACTAATTATAAAATCTACTATATTCATAACTTTGCAACTATAAGGACGCTACTAGAATGCCTAATAGTTAGTAAGGCAGAATAGGATAATATTAGAAGGTAAGTAGTAATAAGACGAATCGCTACCCGCTCTTATCTAAAGTAAGGAGGGTTTTTATCCAAACCCTCACTAGACTTAAAGAAGGCACAAGGCTTTATTAGGCCAGCTAAGTAATAAGAAGGCCTTATAGCAACGTTAACTTTTAATCTAAATTATACACTTACTAAGAGATAAATTTATTATATTTAATAGATAAGATAGCGAGACTAAGCTATAATAATAATAATAATAATACTAGCTTTTATAAGAAGCCTTATAACTTTACTATTGCGTCTTAGCTAGAGGTTCTAACTTAGTAGAGCACTACTTAGGGTACTCTACCTATAGATTAGAATAAGTTAGGTAATAACTTACTAGAGATAGAGTAATAATATAATAAACGCAAAGTTACCTTTAAAAAGAGATTTCTTTAACCTAAAGATTACTATAAAGCTTTTATAGATAATAATAATAATAATATTTAATCTTTTAATAAAAGCAACTCTGTTATTAATATATATAAATAACTAACTATAATATATAACTAATAAGGGCCGGCTGTTTAACTAATTACCGTGTTATATAATTAGTAATTTCTTTACCAATATTTTTTACTATAATAACAATAATAATAATTATAATAGTAACTATACTAAATAGTAGACTATTTATTAACTACTATCGCTAATACTACTATATACAAAGTTAATAATAAAATTATTATTATTTTGTATATATTTTATTACTACTACTATATACTTGGTACTAAATTTTAGTGCCTTCTATTTTACTTCTCTCTATATATAGTGCGGACCTAACCTTAGTTAGAATCTCTATATAATAAAGATCTTTAATATAAGTAATAAGATTATGCTAGTTTACTACCTACTAATCTCTCTAAGTATATATACTTTACTAATAGTCGTATTATTTATTTAGTATTAATTACCCTTTTTAATTATATTTTTTCAATTTAAGTCTGCGTAGGTTGAAATAGAAAGGCCGCTCTAGTCTAGCGCCTAAAAATATAGTCTACTAAGTCTCTACTAAGATAATAGTAGATTGTAAAAATAGTTTATAAGAGTAGTTTATAAACTATACACTTCTACCTTATTATTTATAAACGCTTTAACACTTATTAAGATTTACTTAAGGTATATATAGTAAACTAAGCTCTATTATTACTATTATTAGCGATTACGCTTACTAGCTTACTATCTAATACTATAATAATTATAAGAAATATAGTATCTATATAGCACTTTTCTTTCTTAGTAACCTATTAATAAATACTTTCTCTTATTCCTTAATTATACCCTTTATTACTACTATTCTAATCTATAGTAATATAATAACCTATAGTAGGAGCTCTATATATCTATTATAGCGCCTATAGTTACTAATCTATTATTAGTCTAACTAGTACACTAGGACTACCTTATATAGACTAAGGTATACCTTTTTCTATTTTATTCTATTAATAATTTTCTAGATAGAGTAGTACTCTAGTATAGGCATAGTAACTTTAAGTAGACAAATTAGAGCGTACTTTTAGGCAGTGTTAATAGCGTTTTTAGTATTAGGGTTTAGATAAATAGTAGAAAATGTAATAGTAATAGAAGTCCTTTTAAAAAGGTTAACTTTAATATAGAAATAGAGTGTTAGTGTATTTATAGTATATTAGCTCTTATTTAGTATATATTACTTATAAGTAGTATAAACCTACTAGTATAATAGTTATTACTTCTAGTAATCTTTAGAGATAATAGTAGAGAAAAACATAATATTTATAGTATTATACTAGTTATAGCGCTAGCGCTATTTTATACCTTTCTCTTCCCTACTCTAAACTATAGTATAGTAATATAGCCTTACGCATAGTTTTGTATATAGATTTCTTTTAGTTAAAGTAGATATATTAAGTTTACTAAGCCTACTTAGCTTACTTATAATATACTAACCCCTTTTTATTAATACTACCTTAAAACGCTTTTCTATATTAATAATAGTAGAAGTAATAACTACTATTATTATAATATTTTTATTATAAACCCGCTTAGTTGTAAAACAAAAACCATACTTTACTAATATTACTAATACTAAGAGTAATATACTAGATTACTAACTCTAAGTTAGTATATAGCCTTATTTTATCTATCTACAAGTAGGATAATAAAGGCTTTTATCTTAAATAATATAATAAAAAAAGCAGAGCCCCCTACTTAGTAATTAAAAAAGGCGTAAAAAGGTAATACTAAAAAGCTAAGTTAGTATAACTAGTGTAGAGAATAGTTTAAAGCTAGATCAAAAATAAAGGTTTAAGAATATATATAGTTTAGTAGAATATTATTATATTACTATTAATAACTATATAACAAATTACTAATAAACTAGAAGATAATTAGACTAAGCTTTAAGAGTTTAAATAACTTTAGGCTAGTTATAAAATATTAGAATAATAGTTTAGAACAAAGTTAGAATAAGTTAAAATTTTAAAGAGATATGTATTATTATATAAGAACTCTCTTAACATAGTAAAATAAGATAATATTTAGCTATAGGCATATTATAAGTTGCTAACAGAGGTCTTTATTACTCCTAGACAGTTTAAGATTTCTACTACCTATTATATAGCTCTATAATAATAACTTAGGGAGCTCTAAAGTTATCTACTACATAATTATATTCTGCGCGTTAACTATTTAGACTTATAGAACTATATTTTATAATTAGCAAAAGCTAACTATACAATTTAATAACAATTAAATATAGCTTATATCTATATTACTAAGCTTAGAGAGTAACTACCTATATATATTATATAGTAGGTTTAACCTTAAAATATATAATAGTTTAGAAATCCTAATTAGCGTATCCCCTTTATTAAGTAACTCTCTAATATTAAAGTTTGCTATACTCTAGCAAATAATCTATTACTTAATTATATATATTTATTTCTTGTCTTAGATTTATATTATAATAGGCGTGCTATTAGCTATATAAGTTACGCATAATAATAAACCTATTATTATAGAAATAAGGCTCTAACTAGGTGCGATCGCGTGCCCGTAATTATGTGAGTAGTATTATTTTAGCTCTACTTCTTTTCTATAAGCGTATATATAGTCTATCCCTTTGGCCTTCTTTTTTTATATAGTAATCTTATCTAATTTACTTACTAAATTTAAAATTCTAGCTTATTTTCCTTTATAGTTATAAGTCTAGCGCTTTAAGATTATAGGCTAATTCTCCCTACACACTTATATATTAGAATTCTAATTTAGACACTTTAATTACTTCTTACTAATTATTTCTAATTCTCTTCTACACTTAAATCTTACCTATAATTATAATAAGTAACACTATAATCCTGACTATAAAGGTGCTCTTTACTAATTAAGTAGGCTAGCCTTTTTACATAATCTAGCTTTAATTTTATACTTAGTCTAAAAAAATCTAGTCCCTTATTAATTCTAACGCTAATAAAATTAACAATTAAAATTTAATTTAATTATCTTATCCTATACTTCTAAAAAGAGACTAGCTATAAGTAATAATATATATAATAATAGATTACAGTCTATAATATTTAGATTATAAAATATTAAGTAGAAGTATAAGACTAGTAAATTAATATAATAAAGATCTAGAATCTTGCCTTATATGTTTATACTATAGTATCTTAAGATTTACTAGCACTAGCTATAATTAAAAAAAAAAGACTTTCCTATAAACACTTAATAAAGTATTTTAAAAGAATATAGCTCTAATAAAAGCAAGTATAAAGAACCTAGTTTATACCTAATATTAAGCACACCTTAAAAAGGCTAAGTATAAAAAATAAACACCTAAAGTATAGTAACGTGGTTTACTAGCGAGTAACCCACACTAGTAAGCGCACTACCTTTGCCAAGACCCTACCAAACCATTTTATTTATTATTAGACTGCGTCGCAACACTATTTGAAAATATATACTAAGTTAATACATCTAATTTAGATTCTTCCTCTTTAACTCCCTAGCAAGTTTGCGCATTGTGTTTAGGTTGCCTATAGATGCCACAACACTATTAAGTTAATAGCCCTATTGCAGCGTGACTAGTACCTAACGACTATTTACTCTTCTTCTGTCTACTAGCATTCTTAGGAGTGGCTAGCTAAGATCTCTCTGCTACTGTAAGTGATCCCTAATACTAGATATACCTCCTTTTACGCGATTTTCGCCTTATAGTCTCCTTAATTATCTTGCAAAGGCCTGTAATTTTATCTAACACTAGTGCCTAACTATATATTGCACTTAGAGCGCCTTTTTTAAGCTTCTTAAGCACCTATATAGTTAAAGTTAGTGATAAATTAAAGTGATCTCTAATTCTCTTGCGAACTAGTGTTGATTGCGCCTTAAATTCGCGTAGGTTACTTAGTGTTTTAGACTTCTAGGTAGTAGGCTCTTTAATGGGTAGACTAGGTGTACGGATGCGAATATTAAGGTGCTGCAACACCTCCTTGGATTTAATAGAACTAGCCTAGCACCGCGAAAACTACCCTTAATTGTCTCTATAGAGAAAACCTTCAAAAACGCGGTTTTAAAGGCTGGGAGGAACTTAATCTTTATAATGTGGGTTATTAGCTAACGCGCTAAGCCTAAGATCTTAGCACTATATGCCTTCTTTAGCGGGGAGAAACAGCCTATATTTAATAGCTATAGTAGGTGTAGTAAATATAGCGGCATATAAAGAGTAATAATCTTATATTCCTTATAGTAATTATAGAACTTAATTAAGTTTTAGCTCTTATAGCTGTCAATAACTAGCAGCTAATAGATTCCTTTAGCGCGTCCCTTTATATGCGCGTTAAAGTATTTTAACTACGCGATACCGAGCTTGTTGTTTATTTAGCCGTTCTCGCTGACAGCGATTACCCAATCGCCAGGAATTAACGCGTCTTTGTACCAGGTGGAAATGTGACGCTTGCCGGCGTAGATAATAAAGGGAGGGATTGCCTATCCAGCAGCGCAGATACCCTAGATTACTATAATCCACTAGCGGTTGCCTAGCTGTATCAATTTGGGTTTCGCACGTCTCTCTAATACTGTGACCACAAGCTAAGACCCTATAACCCCTATTAGGAAGCCTAATTTATTAAAGTTGTAGGTATCCTTATCTATAATGCTGTACTTAACTTTAATGCCCTCTACAAGCATAAACTACGCATTTATAACTTTAGGATCTTTCTATTGTGCCCTTTAGTTATTGTATAACCAAGACTAACGCGTTTTAACTTTATGTCTGCGCTTAATAAACCTGTCTATCTAGTTAATACTAATAGGTGGCTTTCCTCTCTATAAACGTAGTAAATTAGCTATTGTGCGGATTATAAGCTTCGTAGGAGGGAATCTACGCGTGTCTAGCTCGATTATACGATTAACAAGCGCCTGCTCCTTAAGGAGAGTAAAATTCTTTGATTTAGATAGGTTATCGCGTCGTGTAGTCGTTCTGTTGCGTCTTCGATTGAGCGTTCTGCGATTAACGTTATACAGCCCTGCTGCTGCTCGCTCTATAAGATTTGGGTCTTATTCAATAGCTTTAATAGCAATAAGTAATCGAGCTTTATTAGATAGCTTAGAAGACATAGTAGGTGGTTGTATTATAATGGTATTATTGGTGATGGTAGGGTCTTGGCAAAGGTGGCGCGCTTACTAGTGTGGGTTACTCGCTAGTGAACAACGTTATTAAAACTAGCAGCTTCTTTTTGATAAGGCTAAGAGTTTTAAGCTTTGTAATATAGAAAGTAAGCTAGCTATATATAACGTCTTAGACGCGCTAGTAGTTATACTTATACTAAAATAAGCCTAATTAATAAGCCAGTATCTTATATAAGACGCTTTGCTTAGTATTAAAGTAATAAATTTTCCTAATATTAGTAAGGTCTACTCTATACTTATTTAGAAGCACTAGCTTTAAGCACCTTATAGCAAGTTATTAGGTGTATTTATAATAATTACTAGTTAAAATAATAATTAGAAAAAGTAAGGTAGTAGTAGCTTAAATAAAAAAGCTTAGAAAAAAGGTAATAAGTGCCTATACAAACCTAAGAAGTGTAACTAGAATAGTTTTAGTTATTAATACCTTTAAGTTGCGATTACTAGTAAATACCCTAAAAGAGAGCTACTAATTACTCTTACTAAGAAAGATTATAAAGTAATTAATAATTATTTAGAATCTTTATAATAGAAGGAGCTTTATAAAAGAATTAAAATAAAAGGCTAAAAATCTATATTTATAGCAAAAAGCTTAACTACTCTTACTTACCTAGAATTACTAGCTTACGCTTTAATTCAGTTATTAGTTTTTAATATATAGCTATAAAAAAACTTAGGGGTGTACTTAATAGTATATCCTAGCTATTATCTACTTATATAGAGTACTATTCTTAATAAAGGAGTTATAGTCTACCTTATTAATAATTAATTACTTCTCGCACCTAGCTTATTTAAAAAAGCAAACTTAACATAGAGGATTAAAGCTAGAACTCAAGCTCTTCTAATTTTAAAAATAGAAGATTAACTAATAAAGGGTATACTTACTAGCAAGCGTAGTGTATATATAAAAAATCTTTTATTTAAGAATATTAAGCTTATAAAAGGTTTTTATATTAATATTGTCTCTAAAGCCTATCTAAAAAAAGGCAGAAATCTAGTACCTAGACTTAAATATATTATTATATATAGAAACTGTAACTTCGCATATTATTTTCGTAAAACTCAATAGTATTTATAATCTTACTTTTATTAAATATAAGCCTCTTTCTTACTATTCTTTAGCTATAGCAATTAAATAATTATGCTATAATCTTTTATAAGTAGATACTAAGGAACTTTAATATTTTTAATTAAGTTATTTAGGCTAATAAGTACTTTAAGCTCTAGTTTATTATACGTAAAATGTATATATCCTTAGTACTTAAATAAAGGACTATTAATACTACTTTATAATATAGATAATAAGAGTAATCTTTGCATACCTAAAGGAATAATCTCTACGACTATTCTACTATATTTCCCAGGATCTATTTAATTTCTTAGTAAAATAGCTTAAAAAGCTATAGAGCTTAATTATTAAGAAAAAATTTAGTAAAAAGATTTATAATAATAACCTTATATTAAAATCTCCACTAGAGATTTTATAAGTAAGAACCAAGCTTAATTAATAGATTAGAAATAAATATTAGCTTAGAATTATTATAATCTATTAGGATAATAATACTGCTACTCTTCTCTAAAGGGGACAATTAGTCTATAAGGACTATATAGATAAATAAGAAATTAACATTAGCTATACCCTATTATATATACACAATCTAAATAAAGTACCTAATTAAGTAAGGCAAAAAATTATTACTAAGGCTATAAAAATAAGGAAAAGTGCAAATTTACTACCTAAAATATAGCTTAAAATAATAGGTGTAGCTACTTATCTTTATAGTAAGAGCCTATTAGCTTTGTATACCTTTTAAGCACTAGATAAAGTACTTAAAACTTAATTTAGATAGTATTTCTATTAGTATAAGCCTACTTAAATATAAGTATAAATAGCTAATCTTTATTTAATTAGAGTAGAATTTATGCCTATAGCTATTAAGTATATTCTTTAAAAAGAGATTAAGTAGTAGAGTAGAATAACTAAGAATTTAAAGTAAATTCTAGGGACTATATTAGATACCTTATTAGTTATAGAGTATTAAATCTCTATAGAATATAGATCTTAGTACTTAATTAGGTAATTACTACGCGCAATATTACGTTTAATAAGATGTTATTTTATAAGAATAAGACTAATTAAGGTATTTCTTATAGTTTGGTTTTTGTATAACTAAGAAGGTTTCTAATAAAAGTATTATAATAATAGCAGTTATCTCTTCTACTATTGTTAACACAGAAAAGCGTTTTAAGGTAGTATTAATAAAAAAGGGTTAGCGTATTATAAAAAAGCTAAGCGAGCTTAGTAGGCTTAGCGCGCCTACTCTAACTAAAAAAAAATCTATATACAAAATATAGTAAGGCTATATTACTATACTAGTTTAAAGTAGGGAAGAAAAAGATATAAAATACCGCTAGCGCTATAATTAGTATAATACTCACTACAACTATTATATCTTTCTTAGCTATTATTTCTAAAGATTACTAGAAGTAATAACTATATTAGTAGGTTTATATACTACTTATAAGTAATATATATATACTAGGTAAGAAGCTTATATATATTATAGATATACTAACACTCTATTTCTATATTAAAGTTAACCTTAAAAAGACTTCTACTACTCTATTTCCTACTATCTTTCTAAGCCCTAGTGCTAATACTAATACTAATACTAATACTAACACTAATACTAACACTAATACTAACACTAATACTAATACTAATACTAATACTAATACTAATACTAATACAAATACCGCTATTAACGCTACCTAAAAGTATACTCTAATAATCTATCTACTTAAAGTTGCTAAATCAATACTAAAGTATTGCTCTATTTATAAGATTATTAATAGAAAGCAAAAGGTATACCTTACCCTATAAAAGATAGTTTTAGTATACTAGTTAGGCTAGTAATAGATTAATAACTATAGGTGCTATAATAAATACGTAGGATTACTACTACAGTTTCTTATATTACTACTAGTTAGGAAGGTAGTAATAAAGGGCAAGATTAAGGGCAAAGAAAAAAAGAATATAAAGGTATTTAGTAATAAGTTGCTATAGAAACGGAATATTATATAAATACGTTAAATCCTTATAGTTATTATAGTGTTAAATAAGCGTAATATATAAGTGTGTTATATAAGTAGTATATAAATATAGTATAATTACTAATATTAGTAATAATAAAGCTTAGTTTGCTATACACACTTTAAGTAAATTAATAGTATTAGAATACTTATAGATAATTATAGGGCAAGTGCGTAGTAACTACTATTATACTTATAGAAACGAGGAGTAGATTGTATTTTTAGGCGCTAGACTAGAGCGGCCTTTCTATCCTAACCTACGCAGACTTAAATTAAAAAAATATTATTAAAAAGGGTAATTAACACTAAATAAACAATGCGACCTAGATATTTCTTATAAAGAAGTAGTAAAGATTATTAAAGTTCTATATAAAAGAGAGATTAATAATTTAGAAGAAGAGTTTATAGATATTTTTAATCTTTTTACTATATTAAATAAGTAAGTAAGTACTAAGTAAGCAGAGAATAGTGCTTCTATTTAGTAATCTAAAGGTATAGCTAGCTAGGCTAGTAATTAAATAGCTAATAGGACTAATATATAGGCAGTAAGCTTAGCTAGTAAGTAGCTAAAAATTTATATAGTTTAAAGTAAGTATATAAGGCTTAGAATTATTAACTTAATTATATATATTTAAGACTCTTATAAACAGCGAGTATATAGAAAAAAAGGTTATAAGTAGATTTTCTTTTTTACTATAGTTGTAACGGTAACTGCTGGCCTCCCTGCCAAGCACTCCCCATCACCTTTCCTTCACACCCTATTTCCCCTATCTGCGCCTTTTACCTTCCTAAAAGGCGCCTTTCCTAGTTAGTGTTAGCGTGATAGTTAGCGTGGGCTCGTGCCCCACGCCGCCCTCTATATAAGAAAGGGCCCCCTAGGTCCCTTTCTTATCTACTGTCTTAGAATAGTATTAATTCAACTAGCTCTTTCAACTATTCTAGCTATCCCTGATAGGTTAGCCCTGTAAGGAATTGTTCAGTCCTTACATTATTCTAAGACCAACTATTTTATTTAGCTGTGGACGGCGACATAATATCTACTCCTCCCTTAAGACGCTGCCCGCGGGCGGTTGAATTAGTGGAAGTTTTACCTTGTTAGTCACTAGTTGTGCTAGGCGGTTGCCTAAGGTCTGCGAGACTGCTAATACGACTCCTCTGCCCGCTGCGAGTAGGTAAGGGTGTATTAGTTTGTTAGTCACTAGGAAGGATCCCTAGCGCTAGGGAGTTTGTGTTTCACTGCCCTAAGGTCTATTAAGAGAGGCCGCTTCTAAGTCCCGCCTCTGCTTATTGCACAAGGGTAGGAAGTTTGTTAGTCACTAGGAAGGATCCCTAGCGCCAGGGAGTTTGTGTTTCACTGCCCTGAGGTCTATTAAGAGAGGCCGCTTCTAAGTCCCGCCTCTGCTTGTCGCACGAGGGTAGGAAGTTTGTTAGTTGCTAGGAAGGATCCCTAGCGCCAGGGAGTTTGTGTTTCACTGCCCTAAGGTCTATTAAGAGAGGCCGCTTTAAAAAGTCCTAACGTTCTAAGAACAAACAAACAATCAACAAACAATTAACAAATAATAACTACCCTACTACTGCCCGCACTATAGCTAACCGCTGCCCTTTAATCTAAGAGACTCCTAGAATGTTCCTTGCGTCCTCTGTACCCCCGGACAGCTCTAGGATTAAAGATACAGAGGTGGACGTTCGCCTGCACCCCGCTAACAATAGTCTACACAACATTTGCTTTAAGAAGATTTCCCTACTTAACCTTAGCCCTATAAAGAAAAAGAGTATTATTAAACTACTAGAAAAGGTCTACTCTAAAGGAATTCTTTATAACTTATAGCACAAGCACCACGTCGCTACACTCCAAGTAGACTAGCTAACTAACAAATTTGCAACAGCAGAGCTTGAGTGGCTTGTGCACTAAGGCGAAGCTAAACTCAAAGCTACTAGCAAGTATAACGCGTTTACGGGAAAATTCGAGTTAGACCGATTGATCTAGCACGGTTTGGAAATGAAACAGTTACTGGCCACCTGTTAGCTTTGGGCTTAATATCGCTTTTCTTGAGGTCTGTTTTTAGAGACAGCACTAGATTTGGTGACTAGGGCTGTTACAAAGTCTAAAGAAGACCCTGAATAGGAGGTCCTCGTTTAGGCCTTGTGCGAGCGCGCTAATATGTTTAAACAAGCTTATGCTATACTTAAGGCAACAACACCTCACCACCTAGTGTACGCAGTCTTAGAAGATTCTAACTCCTAGTCCAATGTTGCCGATTAGGCAGCTATTAGACAAGACTTGTTTAGTCCTAAGAAAGTTCTCCCCTCTGTCAAAGATCGTTATAGTCCAAAACACCGCACTGAAGTCCCCTTAAAACCCCCCAGCCTAGGAACGCCCCGCCCTTAGGCGGCCGAGCGGAGCTCATCCCGCCTAGCCGCGCCCTAACGTGCACCACGAAATCCGCCCTAGCTCGCGGTGCCCACTCCACAACAGGAGGACACCCTTCGCTACTCCCCAGTCCCTAGATACGTGCAAACCAAGCTCGCCAACGGCGCCTAGATGGACGTGCCCTGGGGCAGACACGCTTCCGCCGCCCCCTCTAGTGTGTCTAAGCCAGGACGCTCCGCGAAGCTACCCAACATTGACAAGTACTACAGAAAAGGTCAATCTAGCCCTAGTATTAAAGATTGGCTAGAAGATATGCGTAATAAGATCCGCGTAAACGCAGACTATTACTAAGGCGATAATAACAAGGATAATTAAGATAACTAAGTAGAAGCTATCCTTAGCCGCCTTGGAGGCGCGCCTTAAGAGGCAGCGCGAAATTAGCGTCAAACAAATTAGGCCCTCTAAGAAGACTGTGGACCTAAAGCACTTTTTAAATTTCTAGAAGAGACTTACTATAACCCCTTTGCTTCCTAGCAGGCATGCGAGAAGTTTTATAAGCTCTTCCTTTCTAATAGAATAGACGCCTAGATATTCCTGCAGGCTTTTAAGAGCCTAGCTAGGAAAGGTAGACTAGACGTAAAAACCTAGAAGGACGAATTATAACTTAAGTTGACTAGGAGTCTTAAGTTAATACTTTAGAAAGAGATAGAAGACTTTAATGTTAACTACCTAGCAATTAAACGCCAGATAACTGCCGCTAGCCGTACTCTCCGCGACAACAACACGATAAACCCGTTTTAGGCGCGTACAAGGACCCCTTACAAGGCATCACCCTCTGGATTAAAGCCCTCGTACACGGCAGCTAAACAACTAACACCCTGCTCTAGACCCGCTGTTCCCTTCTTGCCCCTCTATAGTTATAACAAGACGTAGTGCATTCAGCACAACGCCTATTTTTAATATAGTAAGATAGAGAACAAACACTTAAGCTACTACAACTATTTTAAAAAGACAGCTATATAAGCGAATGTACAAGTAGTAGACAATCTTAATTTAACTAAACTTAGTATTGCCTACTACTCTAATTTAGAAGCAGGTGATTTATTAGATAACAAGGCTTTAAATGCTCGCTACTAGACCACTTTAACCTAGTAGCTTATATAGGGGCTACTAAACTAATCAATCTAGACAAACCGCAATTCTAATCACAAAACATAGATGCTAAACCGATATTACTACCCACGGGCGGCAAGACACTAAGAGTTCCTAAGCTGTTCGGAGGCCCTTAGCTGGTTATGCCAGTGCAAATCGTATTCTAAGGGTTGGCTCTCAGGTTGCGAGCCTTAATAGACACTAGTGCTAGCGCTTACAACCTTGTCGCTTTAAGGTATATAAAGGCTGTCTAAAAATAGCTTAAAGCCAAACTACTCTGCCTAAAGACACTAATCCCCCTTAAGAACTTTGTAGGAAAGAGAAGCGCAAAAGTGGACACCTATTTTATAGCTTAGCTTAATATTAACAGACGCAGCATTACTATATAGTTTGTTTTCTGTAAAATAGGGGACTACAATCTTATTGTTAGTAAAATTTTTTTTAAGCAGGCTAACTGCCTGGTTGACGCTTGGGACTGCCGCCTTTGTTAGAAAGATAACAAGAATCTAACCTTTGCTGGCAACCTTGTCCTACCGCGGACTTCTCCACCACCCGACCCCTCCTACTAGGACGACGCCACTTGACGGGATAGTCTACTTAAAAAGTAGGATTATACCTACTAAACGACTTGCTTATTAAAAGCTAACTAGAGTATCTCTAAGGAAATCTCTATTTAGCTTCCTAGCTCCACCATCTCGTTTATCGGCACATACTCACAGGCTTACTAGAAACCGAGCTGTAAGGACAACTTTGATGGAAATGGTAGCGTAGAGGCTGTCAAGCTGTCTTCCTTAGACAACGAGCCATCAGACAACGAGTCGCCTGTTGGTCACCCCATCCCCGCTACCTAAGGAAGCCACCAGCAAGACTAGCCCCTAGGAATTGTGCGCCAGGATCTAGGTATTACCCTTAGCCCTAGACCTAGAGACTGTAATCCTACTAGAGAAGCTAATCCAAAGATTAGACAGCTTTTGCAGGAATTAACTATTTAATTCAACCTACCCTAGCTAAAACAACCTAGGATAACTCCCTTCCGCCCCACCGAATCACTGACGCGGCAGGAGAACTTGCAGAAGATGAACGATAAATTGCGTTTAGCAGACCCACTAGACCTATAGGATCTAGCTAACCTCCCAGAACTTATTTAGGCGCTAACACGGGAACAATTGTACGCTGCTGGCTTTGACGTTAACATAGTAAGCGCTGCAGCCTTCACTTTAAACAGCGGCCACAAGTCTAACGCGATTATTAGTTGTACCAGCCCCTACAAGCTGGCTAAACTCATAGAGGACCGCGAGAGCGAGAGGCGCGGTCTGGAAAACAAATCCTAAGTTAACCTGCTCGCCGAGATAGAACAAGCGCTTCCCTGGCCTGGATACGCCGGAGCGGAGCCCGCCTATTTTTCAAAAGCAGATTCTAACGCCCTCCTGCCTTACTGAAAGGGCGTCAATCACAATGTCGACCTTACTAAAGACCCATCTACGCTTACCACCTCGCCTTTGTACAGCATGTCCTTAGAACACCTTAAACTCCTTAAAGCCTACATCGACAACCACATTAAGCGCAGGTTTATCGTCCCTAGTAACGCCAGCTTCGCTTCGCCAGTGTTATTTGCCAAAAAACTAGACAGAGGTTGGCGCTTTTGCGTTGATTACCGCTGGCTTAATACTATTACTAAAAAAGACGTTACAGCAATCCTACTTATTAAGGAGACACTTATGCGCCTCTCTAGAGCGAGACTCTTCACTAAGCTTAACATTCGCCAAGCATTCTACTAAATCCAGCTCACCCCAAAGACTGAAGCGCTGACTACTTTTCGAACCCAGTATAGAAATTACAAGTATAGGGTCTTACCCTTTAGTCTCTACAATAGTCCTACCACCTTTTAATAGTTTATTAACAGCGTCCTAGGCAATTATCTAGACAACTTCTGTACAGCATACATTGACGACATCCTTATCTTTTTTAACAATCCCCTAGAATACGAAGAACATATTCGCAAGGTCCTACTTCGCTTAAGGGACGCTAGTCTCTAAGCTAATCTTAAGAAATGCGAATTCGCTGTAACAGAAACTAAGTTCTTAGGATATATTATTAGCACTAAAGGAATCTATAAGGACCCTGCAAAGACCGCTATAGTTTAGGAATAGAAAGAGCCCACAACACTTAAGGCATTATAGAGCTTTTTAGGCTTCTACAACTACTACTGCTTTTTCCTTCCTTATTATAGTTAGGTTGTTTGCCCCCTAACTAAACTACTAAAAAACAGTGCCTTCTACACTTTTAGAGAATAGGAGCGCGCCGCTTTTGAGGCCGCAAAGCAACTCGTTGCTAGCGACGTCCTAGTCTCCTAGTACTCCCTATTTCGGATTACCTGCATAGAAACCGACTCTAGTAACGGCGTTAATGTGGGCTCTCTTAGTTAACTGCAATCGGACGGCATATAGCGCCTGGTTATATGGTATTTAAAATTACTAAAGCCTGCTAAGTTAAATTATAATATTTACGATAAAGAGATGTTAGTAGTTATATAGGGCCTTTTAGAATAGAGAGCGCAGCTAATTAGTCTCTAAACCGCTAAGCCCTTTGATATTATTACTGATTATTGGGCCCTTGAATACTTTAGCACCAAGAGTGAGCTCTCTCCACGGCAAGCCTGTTGGTCTAAGAAGCTGTCTAAGTACTATTGTTGAATTACGTACCGACCAGGCACCGCAAATGTTGTGGCTGATGCGTTATCTAGGAAACAGGATAAGCTAAAGTCGCAGAAGGAAAAGGATTAAGAGGCTTAAACCTAGTTTTTTCTCCTATACCCACCAAATACCGCCAAAGCAGCCCTAGTAGCTGTTACAATTGCAGACCAGGAGGAAGGAAAAGTTGATATAAGCCCTGAAGGAGCCCATTCTTATATACTTATTAATCGCCTGCTGCATGCTAATTAGACACATAAGGTGCTTGAATCGCTTAGAGAAGAGGCCTGTTTAGGATTACTAGGTTTCGCCCTTACCCCTTTTAGGTTGCTTCTCTACAAAGACTGCCTAGTAGTTTCCTCTATAGAATTTCTCTAAACGCATCTAATTTAAGCGGTGTATGCTTATTAGGTCACTGCCCATCTAGGTCTATAAAAAACTCTCTGGCTGTTACGCCAGTTGTATTACTAGAAGGGAATGAACGCTGATGTTAATAGGTACATCTCTAATTGCAAAGACTGCTAGTGGAGCAAGCTCTTGCTGGATAGAAAGCTAGGCTTGTTACACCCGCTTCCTATCCCTAAAAATGTCTAGCAGGATGTCTTGATTAATTTTAAATTATTTCCTAAAGATAAGAAAGGGTACAACAACGCGATAGTATCTTGTTGCTGTCTGTCTAAGCGCGCCTTTGCTATGCCCTACTACAAGACAGTCACCGCTGAACAAGCTGCTGATCTCTACTATTAGTACATATTTAGAGTCTTTGGCCCCCCTCGCTTAATTGTCTCTAATTGCGGCCCCTAGTTTATTTCTGCCTTCTTAGCTGCTTTATACTAGCTTATAGGTATTACGCAACTTTTCTCTATAGCGCGGCATTTGCAGACTAATAGCTAAACTAAGATTATAAATTAGTACCTTAACTAGCGTCTGCGTCTGTTTATTAACTTTTATTAAGATAACTGGTCTGATTTGCTGCCTAGCATAGACTAGGCCTAAGCGATACTGCCCTATAACAGCACTAGAGTTTCGCCTTTTAAGATTGGGTTCGGGCATTAGCCGTACTTTCACTGGGACTGGCGCGAGCGTACCCGACCAGTCACCAAATCTCTAGACAACGTTACTTCAGAAAAGGCTAAGGCGTAGGTTAAGGCCTGCGCTAAAGCCTGCAAATTTGTCCGTGACACCGCCCGCGCCAACATGTCTACTGCCCAGGAAATGCAATCGGAGCAGGCCAACAAACGCAGACGAGCCGTTGACTTCGACGTCGGGGACCAGGTCTTTGTCACCCCGAAGGGATTCATTACCGAACGCCCGTCAGTCAAGTTGGATCATCAAATGAAAGGACCATACCCGATTGTGGGCAAGCAAGGCCACTCCTTTGTACTCAAACTCCCACAATACATGAGAGTTCACCCAGTGTTTCACGCCGACAGGCTTCGAAGGGATCCGAATGATCCCTTACCAGGTCAATTGCAACCTCTGGAACCACCCATTGAGGTGGACGGAGTCCCCAAGTGGCCGGTTTCTCGTATCCTTGACAGCAAAGTAGACCGCGGAACACTGAAGTACCGGGCAGCGTGGGAGGGGCATGACCCCGACCCGACCTACTACCCTGCCGACAACTTCGTCAACTCTCCCCTGCTGATCGAAGCTTACCATCAAGAGTACCCCGAACGAGCCGGTCCACCCAAACGGTTGCCCATTTAGCTGGACGCTGCCCTCCGAGACACCTTCCTGGAGCCTATCCCCGAAGACAATGTCCCCGCGAAGACAGGGTCGAAGCGCCGTATCAGGCGTGCTTAGCTAGGTGCCTGTCGCTTTTCAACACCTGCACGCCCTTAGGCTCGCGCGCGTCGCCGGATACCTATGGCTTTTCGGTACCCTCAAACCCCGGACAAACCCTCACCCCCCGACAGACCCTCCACCCCCCGACTGTCCCCACTATCGCCGGCAGCACCTATGGCTTTGGAGCTGCCCTGCCCTAATTAAAAACCGCATGGTCGGGTCAACACGTTTTTCAAAACGCTCTCCTATGGTACTGGGGAACGTCATGCGACACAATTGCGCCCGCGCGCAACGAACCGACTGGAAAATTTTTGGCTAACCGCGTTTTTGTATGGCGTCGGAGCTGAGGATGCGCTCTGTCGGCAAAACGCCGAACGCTGAGAGGTGGTTTCTAACCAATTCCAAATCCACCAATTCACCTCCAACTACTTTCCTTAATATCTCCACTATATGGCAACCAAATTGGACACAAAGGCCACCGTTCGAACTATAGGGGCCTATTGCCCCTATTGCAACCCTCTTTGGCCCTAAAATAGTGCTGGTTACGTTGAAAATCCGCCAAAACACCCTATTTTCACGTACTTTCCTTCCTATTTTCGGACCTTAAAAGGGGGGTTATGTAATGGTAACTGCTAGCCTCCCTGCCAAGCACTCCCCATCACCTTTCCTTCACACCCTATTTCCCCTATCTGCGCCTTTTACCTTCCTAAAAGGCGCCTTTCCTAGTTAGTGTTAGCGTGGTAGTTAGCGTGGGCTCGTGCCCCACGCCGCCCTCTATATAAGAAAGGGCCCCCCAGGTCCCTTTCTTATCCACTGTCTTAGAATAGTATCAATTCAACTAGCTCTTTCAACTATTCTAGCTATCCCCGATAGGTTAGCCCTGTAAGGAATTGTTTAGTCCTTACACTATTTAGTATATCTAGTATAATAGACCTAATCTTATAATTTATAGTAATACTTTATAGTAGAGTAATATTATCAAAGGCTACTTATTAAAGCATAGTTATAACTTCTACTACTAAAGCTAAGCTACTTACACTTAAATATATAAGCTAAGAAGTAATAGCGCTAAAACAATTCTTTAAGAAACTTAAGATTAATTTAAAATATATATAATTTTTTTAATAATTAATAAATAATTAGACTAGTAATTAGAAAATATAAGTGTATTAACACTTATCTGCGCTATATTAATATCTAAAATATATAGCTATATTAAGAATATATAAAAGAATTATTTAAGGTTAACTATCTAAAAATAAGTAATATGCTAGCAGATAGACTTATAAAAGGACTTATTTAATAGTACTTTACTTACTTTAAAGAGCTTATAAATTTTAAAAATTTAAGTAAAATTATTATAAGATAAGTATAAGTTCTAAACTAATTATAAATGTAGGCTTTATAGAGCTACTACCTATATAATAGACTAATGTAAATAAAATTCTAATATAAAACAAAATAAGCGCAAATTAACGACTATTATATACAATCTAAGAAAATCTAACTAATTATTTCTTTATAAGAAAATTAAGTAACTTTCTAAAGAGTTTATACTAGTTATAAATTCTAGTAGCCTAATAAACTACTAAAAAATTATAAGTAGCTATATAACGCTTAGGTAATTTCAGGCCTAGATTAGGCTAGAATTAGTAGGGAGCACTATTTAGATCTAACAACTGCTTTATAGTAATATAGGGAGAAGATTCTTCTAGTAGATTTATACAAGCTTTATTAATAGGGTTATATTACTAATCTAATATATAACCCCCTACTTCTATTATACTACTCTTTTAGAACTAGTGTAATAATAAGCAAGATTCTAAGTAACGTTATATATATAGCCTACCTACGTATCTACCTTATATAGTTATTACTACTATCTTATATTTAGATTTTAATATTTACTATTATCTTATATATAGCGTAATAACCCCTATAGTGCTTTTATACTATAGTAGCGATTGTTAAACTATAGTTTAACTATCTAAAAAATTTAGCCTATCTCTAGGGCATTACTAACAATAACGCCTATTAACTAATATAGTGGGTAGGTTCTCTGCGCCCTTAAGTACCCTATATATTAGAAGTATAGATGCCTTCTCTAGGGTATTACTAACAACGCTTACCTATAGGTTACTTATTAATAATAGATATAGTAAAAAATAAAGGATAGCTACTACCTTATTTATAGTAGTATATAGGTTACGTCTTATAAGATATTAGTCTTCTAGTATTATTATAATAGATAGTCCCTAGAAGAATAACTTACTTATAGGTAATATAGTTTCTATTAATAATCTATAAGCTTAGTAAGCTTTATATATAGTAACTATTATAGTAATTATAAAAATAGCTTACTAATAATAAAAGCTAGTTATTATAATAACTATAAATCTAGCTTACTTAGATAAGCCATCTGTAGTTATAACTATTAAACTTACTATAAGTTACTATAAATCTCTATAATCCTATTTACCTTATTAATAAAAAATAAGATAATATTAATATTATTAATCTAATAATAGTAACGCCTCTAACTATAATATTTTCTTTCTTACATATAATACACAAAACCTTTATACTAATAGTAAAAGGTTATAATATATAAGACATCTATAATAATAGTAAATAGATATATAAGATCTTTATAATAATAATAAATAGATATATAAGACCTCTATAATAATAGTAGCTAGTAATAATTTAGATAACTTACAGCCTAAGGTATAATTATAAGTTAAGTTAGTAAGACCTACACCCTTTAGAAATTACTCTAGTATAGTAAGCTAGCGTACAAGGATCCTGATCACCCGGTGTTTCTGATCACTCTACCAAAACGCGACACCTGCACAAAACGCGCGATATCTCAGCAACGCTGCTTATAATTGCCATTGACTACACATAGATTCAAGCGCTGCAGCTGCTGTAGCTATAGCAGCTGTTTCTGAGGTGCTTGATATAGTAGATCTACGTGGTTGGACTGCTGAAGCCTCAGCTGCGCGCATAGCCTCCCTAATACTCTCTACCTCTGCAAAGCGTTGATTTGGGTCTACTCGAACGCGCTTACGCTGACGCTGAGAGGTAGATATCTCTAGCTGCTGCTCAAGGCGTCTTTTCTCTGCTTCTAGGCCTGCAGCTCTAGTATTTGCAGCTGCTAGAGCCTTACCTGCTTTCTGTAGGAGCAGCCGGGTCGTACGACCTAGATTCTCAACGCTCTGGACGCTGCGCTGCGCTATATAGAGATCGTGAGGGCCCTGGGGAGTCGAGAGGAAGCTCTGGAGCTGCTGCTGAGGCTGCTGCTGACGTGTAGGCGTAGTAGGCCTCTGAGAGACCTGCGACGAGCTGAGCACGTGATTGATGTTGAATGGGCAGATACCAGATGCCTGCCAGCCAGCTCGAATCACACGCTCTGTGAAGCCTTCCTCCCTAGCTTGATGATAGCAGGTGATAAAGCGCTCCTTCTTGACAGGCGCAGCGTCGTCGAGTGATGCGAGCTCCTGGATCTGACGTCTGTAACTAGACTTGATTACAGAGAAAGGAGCAAGATCTAGAGGCTGTAGGACGTGTGAGGAGTGCGCAGGTAGGTATAAGAGCTCGATTCGATGCTGCTTGCAGAGCCAAAGGAAGTCTATATCAATATGGCTGCCGTGACCGTCGAGGATAAGAAGGCGGTACTGGCCATCACCTATAGCCGTCTCAGGTATGAATATACGCTGTAGCCACTCAACACCTATCGCTTTCGACGTCCATCCGTTCTCAGAGGTTGTATAGAGCCAGCTAGGCACGGATTTAGCTGGGAACCAGGTAGTCTGTAGGCTCTGGCCTTTGAAGATAACTGCGCAGCGTAGTTTCTGCCCTGTCGCCGATACGCACTCAATTATAGAGACCCACTCGCGATCCTCTGGAGACCGAATGTAAGCCTTCTTTTTCTGACTACTAGAGAGTACTCTAGTGTTTGTACATACTCCTAGAGCAACGCCAGTCTCATCCATATTGTATGTATTCTCCGCCTGTATGTTGAGCCGCTGTCGAGTCTGCTCATAGCGCTCTAGGAACGCGCGCAACTGCTCTGGAGTCGCTGCATCAGCTCTCTGAGCCTCTAGCTTTCTGCCGACTACAGAGGCGATACGTGGCTGGCGCTTGATAAAGTGGTATAGCCAGTGCTTGCCAACAGGACGATCGTCGCCGTTCATACGTAGGATTCGATTGGCCATTTCTCGCGCGCGAGCGTGTGAGGGAGGGCAGGCGCGCGCGTCTTCTTCAAGGATCCATTCTACTAGAAAGTCCTCCTGTCGAGGAGTTAATCGCTGCTGGTGCTGGTGACTGAGCGAGCTCGTTGTTACGCCACGGAGTCGCATCGATAGCGTAGACTGGGAGATGCCGTACGCCTTTGCAGCTGCACGCTGACTTGTATAAAGACCTGCAGCGAAATCGCGAATAGCGGATTGTATAGCATGCTCGCGGGCGTCCATATTGATGAGCGTTGTAGAGAGATATCGCGTGTTTTGTTCAGGTGTCGCGTTTTGATGGGGTGATCAGAAACACCGGGTGATCAGGATCCTTGTACGCTAGCTTATAATAGTAACCCTTTATAGGCGCGCTTGTTTTACGTAGTTAAAAGTCTTAAGACCTTATAGTAATTCTAATAAGTCTTACCTACTTTAGTAAAAGTCTAGTCGAATATTACTATATAAATATTTTATATATATAAGCTTTTATAGTTATATATAGGCTAGAGCTATAACGTCTAGATACTTATATAAAAGCAACTACTATACTAACTATAGTAACCCTTATACTCTTAACTTGCAACTTTAACCTTAGACTCTAACCTAAATTATACACTTACTAAAAGACAAACCTATTATATATAGTAAGCGAAAAGTAAGACTAAACTAGAAAAACAAGAATAACTATACTAGTTTTTATAAGAAAGCCCGCGATTTTACTACGTTTTAGCCTAACGTTCTAACTTTGTAAAGTACTACTTAGGATACTTTGCCTATAGATTAGAATAAGTTAGATAATAACTTACTAAAAATAAAGCAATAACGTAATAAGTATAAAGTTACCTTGAAAATAAAACTTCTCTAACCTAAAGATTATAATAAAACTTTTGCGAATAATAATAATAATAATAATAATAGTAAACCTTTTAATAAAAGCAACTCTTTTATTAATATACCTAATTATCTAACTACAACACATAACTAATAAGACTATACTAATTTATTACCTACTAATCTTTCTAAGTATATATACTTTACTAATATTACTAATACTAATAGTAATATACTAGATTATAAACTCCGCGTTAGTGTAACTAGTATAGAGGATAGTTTAAAGCTAGATAAAGTTAAGGTTTAAGGATATATATAGTTTATTAACACAGTAATCTAGAAACCTAAATTCTAATAGTAATTAATGTAACGGTAACTGCTGGCCTCCCTGCCAAGCACTCCCCATCACCTTTCCTTCACACCCTATTTCCCCTATCTGCGCCTTTTACCTTCCTAAAAGGCGCCTTTCCTAGTTAGTGTTAGCGTGGTAGTTAGCGTGGGCTCGTGCCCCACGCCGCCCTCTATATAAGAAAGGGCCCCCCAGGTCCCTTTCTTATCCACTGTCTTAGAATAGTATCAATTCAACTAGCTCTTTCAACTATTCTAGCTGTCCCCGATAGGTTAGCCCTGTAAGGAATTGTTCAGTCCTTACAATTAATATATATATATATATATATATAAGTACTTCTTTAGCGTAGTATTAGTAATCTCTATCTAACTATTAGTCTTAGAGTGCTAGCTAGTTAATAATTATAATTTTGTGCTAAGGTATTTATAAAGTTATTTCTAGAAATAAAATATAAACTAATAATTATAGTTACTAATAACGTCTTTTAGAAAACTTTTCTCGCGCTAGACGTAAGTAATAAAGACTTCTATAACTACTTTAGCCATAATTACAATTGTAGGAATAAACTTTTTCTTCTTACTAAGCTAGTGTATAATAACTATAATAGCTATATCGATTCTACTATTATTATAATAAGGTGGCAAGCCAATAATAAAATCTATTAAGACTAATTTTTAGTAATAGTCTAGAATTAGTAGCAATTGCAATAAACTATATTTAGCATTATAGTATAACTTCCTATAGCAGTAGAATATATAGGCATAGATATAGTAGGCAATAGTATGTGTTATATATGGCTAGTAATACTATTAACTTATTTATAATTATCTTTATAACTAATATATTTACTAGTAACACTATCTATTATAAACTAACCTAAGAATACGTGTATAAAGTTCTTTATTATTAGGAATATATAGCTAGCCCTTAATATATAGTAGTTCTTTACTTAAATAATAACTAGCAATTTTAATTCTAAGTTCTTACTTAAGGAGCTTCTGCACTAAATATTAGGCCTAGCCTTTAATAACTATAACGTAGTTTACTAGCGAGTAACCCACACTAGTAAGCGCGCTACCTTTGCCAAGACCCTACCATTACTAATAATACCATTATAATACAACTACCTACTATGTCTTCTAAGCCATCTAATAAAGCTCAATTACTTATTGCTATTAGAGCTATCAAACAAGACCCAAATCTTATAGAGCGAGCAGTATTAGGGCTATATAATGTTAATCGCAGAACGCTTAATCAAAGACGCAACAAAACAACTACACAACGCAATAACCTACCTAAATCAAAGAATTTTACTCTTCTTAAGGAGCAGGCGCTTATTAATCGTATAATCGAGCTAGACACGCGTAGATTCCCTCCTACGAAGCTTATAATCCGCACAATAGCCGATTTACTATATTTATAGAGAGGAAAGCTACTTATTAGTATTAACTAAATAGATAGGTTTATTAAGCGCAGACATAAAGTTAAAACGCGTTAGTCTTGGTTATACAATAACCAAAGGGTATAATAGGAAGATTCTAATATTATAAACGCGTAGTTTAAGCTTATAGAGGGCATTAAAGTTAAGTATAGTATTATAGATAAGGACACCTACAACTTTAATAAATCAGGCTTCCTAATAGGGGTTATAGGGTCTTAGCTTATAGTTATAGTATTAGAGAGGCGTGCGAAACCCAAATTAATATAGCTAGGCAACTGCTAGTAGATTATAGTAATCTAGGGTATCTGCGCTACTAGATAGGTAATCCCTCCCTTTATTATCTACGCTGGCAAGCGTTATATTTCTATCTAGTACAAAGACGCGTTAATTTCTAGCAATTAGGTAATCGCTGTTAGTAAAAATAGCTAGATAAATAATAAGCTTAGTATTGCGTAGTTAAAACACTTTAACGCGTATATAAAGGGACGCGCTAAAGGAACCTATTAGCTGCTAGTTATTAACAGCTATAAGAGCTATAACTTAATTATGTTCTAGAATTACTATAAGAAATATAAGATTATTACTCTTTATATGCCACTATATTCGTTATACCTGCTATAGCTATTAGATATAGGCTATTTCTTCTTGCTAAAAAAGGTATATAGTGCTAAGATCTCGGGCTTAGCGCGTTAGCTAATAACCTATATTATAAAGATTAAGTTCCTCCCAGTCTTTAAAACCGCGCTTTTAAAGGTTTTCTCTATAGAGACAATTAAGGGTAGTTTTCGCGGTGCTAGGCTAGTTCTATTAAATCCAAAGGAGGTGTTGCAGCACCTTAATATCCGCATCCGTACACCTAGTCTACCCATTAAAGAGCCTACTACCTAGAAGTCTAAAACACTAAGTAACCTACGCGAATTTAAGGCGCAATCAACACTAGTTCGCAAGAGAATTAGAGATCACTTTAATTTATCACTAACTTTAACTTTACAGGTGCTTAAGAAGCTTAAAAAAGGCGCTCTAAGTGCAATATATAGTTAGGCACTAGTGTTAGATAAAATTATAGGCCTTTGCAAGATAATTAAGGAGACTATAAGGCGAAAATCGCGTAAAAGAAGGTATATCTAGTATTAGGGATTACTTATAGTAGCAAAGGAATCTTAGCTAGCCACTCCTAAGAACGCTAGTAGATAAAAGAAGGGTAAATAGCTGTTAGGTACTAGTTGCGCTGTAATAGGGCTATTAACTTAACAGCGTTATGGTATTTATAGGCAACCTAGACATAATACGCAAACCTGCTAGGGAGTTAAAGAGGAAGAATCTAAGTTAGATATATTAACTTAGTATATATTTTTAAGTAGTGTTGCGACGCAGTCTAATAATAAATAAAATAGTTTGGTGGGGTCTTGGCAAAGGTAGCGCGCTTACTAGTGTAGGTTACTTGCTAGTAAACCACGTTAATAATATCTTAGACTATCTTATTAGCAGCGTAGACTATTTTAATATCTTTAAATAACTACGCTATCTCTTTAATCTTTATTATAGTTATAGTAATAGAATAGTTATTATTAGTAATAAGTTTAGTAAAATATTGTAATATAGTTATAAGCTATAGGCTAGAGTAGCAACTCTTATCTAATAAAGCGTAGGTAGTAATAACTACGTAGTATAACCTATTGCCTTTAATAATCTCTAGATATAGAACTGTCTAGACTTAGTATTATTAGCAAGTGTTATTATTACTATTAGGTAGATTACCTAGACAGCGCGTTAAGGTATTAGACTTTATACCTTATTTCCTAGGATAGTACTAAATATAGAAATTAAACTTAGCTAGAAACTCTACCTATTGAGCTTATTATTAGTTAAGCTACTTACTAGTTATAAAGTATTATAAAGCTAAATAATTAGTAACGACGTTAATTAAATCTTAGGTTTCTAATAGTTTAGATTTCTATTCCTTAAAAGCTTATACTATGGCTAGTAGCTCCTTATTATTATATATTTTATTATTATATTGTATAGAATTTGTTTTATACAATAAGTAAGTAATAGGTTATAGCACGTCTTAATTATTTTTCTATAATAGGACTATAGTAGTAACAATATTAAAAGCGTCTATTTCTAACTAGGTTTTCTTATTAGGGTTAAAATACACTAGTATAGATACTATAGAGAACGTTTACTTTAATAATTTAAAAGCCACTATAGTAGGTAGCTCTAGCTTAATAGGCCAGTTATTTAGTGTATTACTTTTTATAAGGTTAGTTAATAAATAAGCAATTTAACTAAAATCTTTACTAAATTAATAATAAAAGTTTACTAATTCTAAAAAGGCTTTTATATTTTTAAGAGATTAGGGCAGTTGCTAATTATATACTACTTATACCTTCTTAGGGTCTATTTTAATACCCTTTTTAGTAAGGATAATTGTAAAATATTTAACTTTCTTAACTTTAAACTAGCATTTACTAATATTTAGGTATAGCCCTACTTACTCTAGCTTATTAATAATAGTCTATATGTGTCTAATATAATCTTCATTAGTTTTACTATATATAAGTTAATTCTCTAGGTATACTATATAAAAGTTATCTAGGTATTACTACAACGTCTTATTAATATAAGTCTAAAAAGTGCTAGGCGTCTTAGTAAGTCTAAAGGGCATAATAGTGTACTTATACAGCCTATATTATATAAAAAATGCTATTTTTCTTTATTACCTTTCTTAATCTATATATTATTAAAACGTATAATAATATTTATAATAAATATAAACTTTTTCTTATTTATACGCGCTAGTGTATATTTTAGCAATAGTAGCGTGTTGTAATTATACTTTATAATAGCGTTAATTACGTAGTAATTAACACAGACGCGTAATTTACCCCCTAGTTTTTTAATACTAAGGATAGATAATGTGTACTAAAACGTGCTTATTTATAAAAAGTCTTTTATGGTTATTTTATTAATATATTTCTTAATTACTATAGTCTCTAATTATATAAGGCTATAAATATACAATTAGACTACTTTATTATTAACTAGGTTAATAGTATAGTTGACCCTAGAGCAATATAGAGCTAACTTATTAGTCTCCTTTAGATTAAGTACTAATACTTATTATGCAGCTAATTAGGTAGTAGATGCTTAAGTTTATTTACTACTTATAGTTTATTAACTAACTTTTTTATAAACTTATTAAAGTTAGTCTAACTATAGGTAGCTAGATCTATAGTTATATAGAATTCTTACGCGTTATAATTTCTACTTAATAGATTAGATAGTTAACCTAGCTAGTCCTAGTTATAAGGCTGTAGCTAAGTAATAGTGTCTAGATTATAAATAGCTATTAGGTAAGCTACTTAGCTAGTAATTAGACTAATATTCTTATAAGTTATAGGAGAAGGTTATAATACACTAGGAGGTAGCTTATTAGTATATAGTTTTAGGTAGTGTATTTTTATAATAATAAACTAGGTAATAATAAGTATTAAATATTATAATTCGTTGTGTAATTCTAGCTGTGGATTATATATAAATATCTAATTTATACTAAAAATAAGATTAAATTTTCTAATATTAGTAATAAAATATATAGTAGTGCTAGTGTAAGTGCTATACTATATTATAAAGTCTATAGCTTAACTACTCTAGTCTATTACTTTACTATCCGTTAGATATAATATAATTAGCTTGGCCACTTTATATAGCTTTAAGTAGTACTATTTAATATAAAAAGAACTAATAAAGCTTTTGCTAGCGCTAGTATCTATTAGTTATTACGCTTTTGCCTATTTGTGTAGTATAGTAAGCTTAATATAATATATAAAATATAATTATTTAACTTTATTTAGTTTATTTGTATTAATCGTAGAGATTTACTATATACACTATAGGTTAAAGTCTAGTTTAGCGTCTAATTTAAACTTACTAATTTTTTTTATACTACTATAAAATTTCTTTATATACTCTATTACTATTACTATATTACGCAATTTTGTTCCAGAACTATTAAAAATATAACCTATTTTTATCCTAATAAGCCTAGCCATAACGCACTCTTTCTTTATTATTACTAGTCTTATTGTTATACTTTAGTAACTTATCCCGTAGGCTATTATATTTATATATCCTATATAGATAATTAGAATTTGTCTAAATAGCATAAATGTGCTGCGCGTCTTTATAATTCATAGGGCCTAAACAAATAATATAGAGGTACTTAATATTCTTTACTAGGGTAATAGCGTTATTATAATATTTAGTAGTTGCGTATATTACTTAGTATTCTATAGCACTATACTTAAAGTAGGTGTTAGCCTTAGCTAGCAGATCTAGTTTACGCAACGTACGCTTATAGTTATTATATTTAGTAGACTTTATATATAGGGCAAATAAAGTAGTGAAAGTAGTAGTATTAGATCTAGTCATAGTTATATTTATTGTGTAAGGTTTTAAGTAGTTAGGTGCTATAGTTATAGAGGCTTCTGTATAACCTATTATAAATTTAAAATTTAGACGTTTTATATATAGTACGCGTTCTATATAGAAGGCAAAAGACTTACTAGAGATATAGTACGCGTTCTATATAGAAGGAAAAAGACTTACTAGAAATATAGTACGCGTTTTATATAGAAGACAAAAGACTTACTAGAAATAAATATTATATTAGTTATTTAAATAATATAAGTATATATAAGTTAGCGGGCGTAATTTATTAGTAAGTAGTTAGATATACTAAAATAATTAATAATAGGTATAAATTACGCGTGCTAGTCTATAAGAGGTTCTTTAGGGCCTTAGGCTAAAGTATTGCCTATAATCTTTTCCTAGGCGTTTAATAGTTTATTCTCTAATAAATAGATCTTGTTAAGATAGTTTAGGATATTAGCTATAGTTATAGTATTTTTAAAGTATAGGTATATAAGAGTCTAGGCACGCTTTTTAAGTTAGCTTTGCAAATATATAATATATAGCGGCTTATTAAATAGAGTTCAAAACTTATCCATTAATATAATACGCTAATACTTATAGTTATTCTTATCTTTATATTTACTAAAAAAGGGATCTACTTTAGGTATATAAATACGTAAATATTAGGGATCTGCCATAAGTCTAGGTAATAAGATTACTTTGTAGAAAGGTAATAGATAGGCCTACTATTATACGTAACTTGTATAGCTAATAGCACGCCTATTATAAGATAATTCTAGAGCGAGAAAAGGGCGTATATAATTAAGCAATAGATTGTTAGTAGGTATAAAGCAAACTTTAACATTTAATAGTTACTTAACTAATAGTATAGGCTAATTAGAATCTATAAACTATTAGATATTATATGGCTAACTATATAGTATAATACGTACTAGTAGCTAGCCTCTAAGCTTAATATTATAGATATAAGTAGTAGTTAATTTCTACTAAACTATACACTCTATCTCTATAAGTTGCGTAAAGTGGTCTTCTAAGTCCTAATAATTAATATACGGGATATAGTTATTAAGTAGACAATTTTTAATATTTTTAAGCTATTATAAAAGAGCTATATAATAACTAGTTGGGATTTTAGACTTGCTAGGGGTAATAAAGTTCTTCTAGTAGAATAATTAGACTTTATACTTGCCTATAGCAAAGTTTATTACTAACTTATTAGTTAGCGAGTTAACTAGAGTAGTACCTTTTATTACTACTAAAGGTTACTTACTACAGAACGTACTTTGCACTCGAGTTAATTATTTTATTAAGTCGATTACTTTGCCAAGATCCCACTAAGTTCTATACTATTTACAATAGTATAGAGTTAATACAAACTATTTTTAATAGTCTAAATAGGCCAATCTATTTAGAATCTAATTCTATAGGCTGCCTATAGGTTGTTTTATTATGCCTAGACTTGCTATAGCGTCTATAGCGCTGTTAAGTAGATTTGTCTCTATTAGCGCACACCCTTTTCTTTGCCTTTTGCCTATTACTACGCGCCCTAAACTTCTTTAGAGTGGCTAGCCGCTAGCCCTCTTTAGCTATAAAAACTCTTTTACACTATACTCGCTTTCTTTTATACAATTTATATTATGTGGCGGCCTTATTAGTAGCTTAAAATTTAGCGTTGCGTTTAGTTAACACTAAAGAATGCTCTATTAGCTTGGCGCCTTTAATAAGCTTTTTTACTACCTTAACTATATAAGTTAGGGAACTATTTATATGCCTTTAAATCCTCTGCTTAACTAGCGTTGATTGCGACCTGAGTTCTATACTATTTTGCGGAGTTTGCGATTCCTATATACTATTGCGAATAGTACAAAGTGGAGGCGTACGTAGGCGAACGTCAAGCTGCGATATTACAACTTCTGGGTCGTGGGGCACTAGGCTAGCACCTTGAAAGCCTTCTTTAATATTACTTTTAGTAATTAAAGCCTTAAAAGCAGCAATAAAGCAAGATAGGAACTTAATTTTAGTAATATACGTAATATAGTTGCGTATTAGATTCTTAGCTTAGCGCCTATATGCCTTCTTTAATAGTGTAAAACAACCTATGTTAAGTAGCTACAAGAGGTACAACAAATGTAAAGGCATATAGAGAGTAATAATATTACTCTTTTTATAGTAATTTTAGAATTTAAGTAAGTTATAACTTTTATAGCTATTAATAATAAGTAAACGTGCTCTACTAGTAGTACGCCTCTTTATATACTTATTAAAGTGCTTTACCTATTATAGACTAGGCTTATTTATTATCTAGCTATTCTTAGAGACTATAATAACCTAATTACAAGGTAAATCCTTCTCCTTATACTAGGCAAAGAGGTAGTGTTTGCCCCCAAAGATAATAAAGGGTGGGATCTACTACCCTATTACATTAACGCCTTAGATAACTATTATCTACTCCCTATTACCCTACTACACCTACTTTAGCCATTCTTAACGCTTAGAGCCTATAACTATTACTTTAGTTAATATTATGCCTATTATAAAGCTAGACTCGTTAAAATTATAGGTGTTCTTATCTAGAATACTATACTTAGCCTTTATATTCTCTATACGACAGAACTAGTTTCGTATTACCTTAGAATCCTCCTAGAGGACTCTCTTAGAGTTGTACTTTTAATTAAACTTAACTTAAAGCTTTAGCTAGCGCTTACTAAAGTTATAAGGCTATCTCTAGCTAACTAGCTTATAGTAGCGTGCAGCTAGTAAAGAATTAGCTATATCTTTTATAGTATTAAGCTAGGGCAAAAATCCTTACGCCTCTAGGTCAAGTATATACTATATAATTACCTACTTCTCTCTTATAGTAAGTCTTATTTTATTAGATATATAGTTGCGTCTAAATATTTTTCTAGCGCGTTAGTTGCTAAGTGTACTTTAAGAGACATTATAAAGAGCTATAGCATATTACTAAAAGAGTATTGCGTCTTATTTAATAGTCTAGATTGTAAGCTATATACGCGCTTCTTTTAATGCTAATAGTTTATTATATAGTTAAGGCATCGCGTTATACTATTACTAATAGTATGTTTTAGTAGGGTCTTGGCAAAGTAATTAACTTAATAAAATAATTGACTCGAGTGCAAAGTATGTTAATAGAACTAAACCTACGCAATTATATAATATTAAGTTAGTAAGTAGAGATACTACTAGTAAGCGCCTACTTACTACACACCTACCTGCATAAACTATTAACGCGTAGATAATTTTATTAACTTTCTTACCTACCTACGCAACTTTTTATATAATAACCTATAGTAAGTATAAGCTAAATTGACTAAGTACGCTAATATAAAACACGCACTAGCACTATATTTTAAGATTAGTAATAAGGTAATATTAGACGCGCGCAACCTAAAGACTAAGAGACCTAGCTCTTTACTTAACTATAAGAATAGAGGACTCTTTTATATTATATAAGTTATTAATAATATAGCCTATAAGCTAGACATATTCTAAGAGATAGGCTAGCTATATAATATTTTCTACCTATAGCTATTGCACCCTTATAACAAATACCTACTTAATAGGCAAGCGTATAATAAAAATAATATACTACTAGATAAGCGCACTAATAAGAAATATAAGATAAAGACTATACTTACTTAATATTTAAATAAGTTAAAGAAGAATCTATATATGCCTAACTATAGTGTTATAGAGTATAAAGTTCTATAGAATAGTTTTAATAACTCTACTTAGGAACTCTACTATAACCTACTTACTTGCCCTTAACTTGTTGCTAGATTTTATACTAAGAACCTAAGGAAGCCTACTATACTATATAACTTTAATAAGCTTATTACGCCCTAGATTATTATTATATATTTTACTACTACCCTTTTTATTATAAATATCTATCTAGATGCCTAGAAATAGTAAGATATAAGTTTTAAGTTAATAATAGATAGTAGTCTTATTAGAAACCCTTCTAGTAGTAACTCTCTTAGCAAGACAGCTTGTGCTATCTTATATAATAACAACCCTAGTAATAATATTATTAATAACGCGACTCTAATAGATATTAATAAATTAAATTAAATCTATAGTAATTTAGTAGAAATTACTATAAAAATTATAATAATTAGAGATAGTGTATAATAGATTACAATAGAGTGTAATAGATTATAATAGAGTATAATAAGTTATAATAGAGTGTAATAATTACATAGAAAGTAATATAAGATTAAAAGAATCTTAGTAGCACTAGAGTTGCTACTATATAGAGAGGGGATAGTATTACTAATCTAAAGTATAACTCTCTACTTATATTATACTATTCTTTTAGAACTAGTGTAATAATAAGTAAGGTTCTAAGCAAGACTATATATATAGCCTGCCTACGTACCCACCTTATATATTTATCGCTACTGTCTTATATTTAAATCCTAATATCTACTATTATCTTATATACGGCATAATAACCCCCATTATACCCTTATAGGTTAGTACATATATATAATAGTTAGGGCTACTTAATAAATAGTATAGCCTTTAAAAATAGATTTACAAATAAATTTTTACTTAATTTAGATGTAGTAGCTAGAGTATCTAAATAATTACTATTATATTAGAAAGATTTATATAATAGAGATTAAAAAACTTATAAGTAGCTTAAGGGCTATATATACTACCCTATTAAGCTAAACTAATAGTCTTAAAGTAATTAAAAAGAGTAAAGAATTACTTACTTGGTAATACAGCACGCTAACTTCTATAATTTTAATAACCTATAGTAGCCAATCTAATTAACCTAGCAAGATTTTAAGGGATTAGAGCTAGAAATTAAGCTAGAAGTTATTGCTAATTATTAGACAAAGTATAATACTTAAGTTATACTTAAAAATTATTAGTAGAAGTACTAGTATCTACTACGTAGGGGTCTTAATAATTAGCTATTAGCTATTTAAAATTATTATCTATAAAACTAGCCCTAGACCTATAACTAGACCTAATAGACTTTACTTAATTCTATAAAATAGTAATAATCTTATCTACTAGAAAAGAAATAAACCTCTCTAGAGCGAAGATTTTATTTACTAAGGTAGTCTCTAATTTATAGTTAAGCTAAAATTCTAAAGTACTAGCCTAGCTAGTAAGTAATAAAATATACTCTAAGAATATAGTTAGGGGCAAGCTCTTTATAAGGCTAAGTAAGGTAAGTTAAGCGCCTAATAAAATAGTGTAAAGATTAGTTATATTAATAGAAGTAGTATTACACTTTAAAAAGTTACTAGTTTTATAAGTATTTTAAAGACGCTCTAATAAGTTACTAGTTTTATAAGTAATTTAATTCTTTACTAAGTAAGCCTAAGTAATCTTATATAAGAAAAGTAGTATTTAATAGAAAAGAACCTAAGTAGATAGTAGCTTATTAATTATAACTATAGAGCTAGATTAAAGAAAAGTTAGTTAATTAGTTAATTTATAATTATATAGCCTTACTATATAGTAGAACTAGCTTAAGTAGTATTATATTAAGAAACCTAATTAAATAAATTGTAATTAAGTACTAACACAAAATAATTATTAATTATAATTAGAAGTGTTTAATTAGCAGGACTTAATTAAGTAAGATTAACTAGACCTATAGGCATATTCTTAGCCTATACTAAAGTGCTAATATTACTTATAAAGGTTTAGTAATCTTTATCCCTATTTAAGAGTAGAGTAAAAGATAGAGCACTACCAAACTTTATTTTTTTACTTATTTAAAATTATTCTTAGATATAATCTAAAACTCTTTTTAAGTTTAGGGTAATTTAATTATTACTATAATATATTCTATTAGTAGCCCGGACAAATTAGTCCGCCGAATAGTTTTTCTTAGTAACTTTAAGGTCCCTTATAACTTATTATAGAACACTACTAATATTACTTTATAGTAACTTATAATAATCTACTATAACTTATAATATACTAAATTACTATTTAATTTACTTTTTATATTATATATTCTCTTTATGTAACTACTATAGCTGCGCAAAACTAAGAAGTCTTTCTTAGTAGTATAAACTTATAATAAGACTCCCTATAATATACAATATATTATCTACTATACTATATATAGGCAATATATAGTATACTTATTATAATTTATAATAAAGTATACTATATCTTAAGTAGTACTTTATCTAATTTTTAGTTACTAAGTGTATTCTATTATAAGATAAAGTTAACCTATTATTTTTAGCCTTATAGTAATCTATAATAAAATTACTCTAATTTACTATTAACACTATCTAAAAATAAGCTACTAAGAGTAATATCTAACTTCTTTTCTATCTCTTTATCTATCTTATAGGTTCTTATATTATATCTAGACTCTTTACACCTTTTATAATAGTATTGTGTTAAGGAACCTACCTCTCCCTTACTACTACCTTGCGCTATTTTTAATAACTTTACCTTAATAAAAGGGCTTTCGACTCCTAAATCTGCTTTCTAAGCAAAGTCTAGCGTTCTACCTTTCTAAATACGCTTTCGTTTACGCGTTTTTCACTTTATTAAAACCTTAATTTACTTCTTAAGTTTCTTAATATAGGTCTCTTAAAGTACACTATAGTAGAGTATAAGTTTAGCACCTTTTATAAGCTATAAGTAGCTTAATTTAGTATTAGGTAGAGACTAAATAAAAGAGTTGCGTATAAGCTTTAACTAGAATCTAAACTTAAGAGTATTACTTAGGGTCCTAGCTTACTATAATATATCTAGTAGAGTACTCTAAGGTAGAGTGTAAATACGTATATTAAGGCAATTTACTACTACTAACACATTTAAAAGAATAAGCCTAAAGGCCTTAAAGGCTTTCTTATAGTTTTCTAATATAAATATATCAAAATATATATTATAAAAGGCTAGTAGAAAGTCCTCTTTATTAATATAAAAGACGTATTAGCGCGCTAAGTCCTATACGCGCTAAAAGTACTTTAGCTTTAGTAGAGCAAAATTAACTATATTAAGCGGCTAGAGAATATAAAATAAGTGCGCTAGTATATAAAGTGTTAAGATCTTCTATTCTAGATAATAATCCTTAAAATTCTAAGAGTAGTGGCTCTTATAGCTATTTAGAATAAGTAATATTTATAGCCCTACTATACGCAGCCTTATATACGCGTTAAAGTGCTTTAACTAAGTAACTCTAAGCTTATTATTAGTCTAGCTAGTCTTAGAGACTAAGAGCTTCTAATTATAGGGAATACTAATCTCCTTATACTACGCTAAAATATAGACCTACTATTTATAAATAATAAAGGATATAGTAGTATACCTAGTAGCGCAAATACTCTAAATTACTATAATCTACTTATAGTTGCCTAGCTAAACAAGCGTAGGTTAAGAATATCTTTCTAAACTAATTATAACCTTTATTAAGCTAATAACTTCTATCTAGATGCCTATCTTATTAAAGTTATAAATATCTTTATCCTATACTCTATACTTAGCTTTTCTATCCTCTACTAGCTAAAACTATATATTTATAACCTTTAGGTCTTCCTATTATATTCTCTATTAGTTCTTTGCTTAATTAAAAGCTATTTTAAGCTTAGGTACGCGCTTTATAAAGCGCCAAGCCTACTATTATCCTATAGGGTCTCTATACTACGCAGCTAGCAGTTTATTAGCTATATTTTCTACTTTACTTAGCTAGAGTGCAAATTCTTACAAATTTAGGTTAAAGATATACTATACAAGCGTCTGCTCTTTAGTTATAGTAAGCTTTACTATACCTAATTATATATTTACTTAGGCAGTAATTTCGTTTATTTAATTACTTAGTGTAGACTTTAGGATATTATATACTATAGTAGCGCGTCGCAGGCTTAAAATTTGCTTATTTTAATAGGCGTATAGGGCAAGCTTAATTCTGCCTTCTTAATTAGATAATAACGGGTTATATTATGAAGACATTATAATTTATAGTAAAGTGTTATAGTCTTGGCAAAAACTATCTAGCGGACTAATATATCCGGGCTACTAATAGTATATATAAAAGATTAATAAACAATTAACTAAATGCACATAATTATATAATAACTTATTATTTGCCTAATAATAAATAAACGTATAAGCCTTATCTTTAAGCTTTTTAGGCCTTAAAAATATTAGTAAAGAATAATTACTAAAAATAATTAGGTTTTTATATATTACCTTATATATATATCTAAATATATAATAATAATATTAAATATATATGTGTTTAGTTAATATATTATTAAAATATTTACTATCTAAGCTACTAAAGACATAAGATTTAAGTTATATAATATATAAATACCTACGCTTAGGGCTATATAATTACGTAAAGCCTAAACTAGAATTATCTTTCTTATACACCTTATTCTTTAGGGTCTTAGGCTTAATTTTAAACTTAGCGTTGCTTAAAGAAGTAGCTTTAGAAACACCCTAATTAGTATTTTTTAATTTTAAAGATTTCTTATCAGAATAGGAAAGGTATTAAATAGCCTTAAAGTGCTTAGATAATTAGGATTAATTACACTTTTAAGTTATTGCCTTCTTCTTATATATTCTCTTCTTTAGGAGATTAGGAGTAATCTTACTAGGATTTTTATTAGATAGATAATTACAGTAGTGTATTATAAGTTAATTAATATAATTTTATATTTCCTAGACCTTATAATTATATATTTTTATATAAGTTTTACTTAAAACTTTATAAACGTATTAATTAGTATAGTTTATAGGTTAGTAGTTTATAATTATTAAAGTAAGAAATAGAAAATTGGCATAATTAACTTACTTTTACAAAAAAAATTAAGTAAAGAAACTAAGTAGAGAAATAGAGAGTAAATAAGTAAAATTTTAGTATTAATAAATAACTATTATAGAATTATATAACTATAAATACTTAAATTATAGTATTATAACTAATTAGTTACTTGGTTAGATACTTAATTAGCGAGCTAATTAGAGATAGAATTATTCTAAGCTTTATTATAAAAGTAGGCGGGCTGCTTACGCAGCTTACCTAAAAAGTATATTATAGAAATAAGGCTCTAACTAGATATAATTACGTGCCTATAATTATATAAGTAGTACTACTTTAGCCCTACTTTTTTTATAAGTATATATATAGTCTAGCCCTTTAGCTTTCTTTTTTATATAGTAATCTTATCTAATTTGCTTACTAAATCTAAGATTCTAGCTTATTTTTCTTTACACCTATTTACTACTCGCTTATAAGGTAATTTTATTATTAGGACTTATAGTAGATCCCTAATACTTACGCATTTAAATATCTAAGGCAGATTCTCTCCCGGGGTTAATTTGTGATGTTACGTAATTTCGAGCCGGCTATTTAACTAACCACTGTGTTACGTAATTAATAATTTCTTTAATAATATTTTTTACTGTAATAATAATAACAACAATTATAATAGTAACTAACTTAACTATTTTATCTAATTCTCTTCCTATAGTAGATCTCCCCTCGCAACCAGTGAGCCGTATACCGCCACCCAGGATCTTGCCGCCACCGCCCATCTCCTATATGCTCCCGCCGCCACCGCTCACCCTTACCCTTATCGCTTAGTCGCGGCCCCCCGCCTTAACAGTATGCTAGATAATCGCTACTGCGTCTATAAGCTTTTTACGCCACAGTTGCGCTTTTAAACTCCTATAGTCCCTAAGAAACTGCCGCTTATTGTCTAGCAGCTGCCTTGTGCCTTTACTTTCCTAGTTTTTATCTTTAAGCTTCTCTAGCAACGCTTCTACTTTGACTTATTGTTATAGTATAAACGCCTAACCTAACCCTCTATCTAGGTACTAAAGGAGTGCTTCGCACTCTAGAATTTAGAGTTATAGGACTAGCTAATAGGGCCTAAATAACTAGGGCTAGGTATTATTAAACATATTAAAATTAAAAGGCCCTTTTAATAATTCTACTTAATATATAAGATTACTAAATCTCTAAGAATTATTCTTAACTTTGCCTAGCTAATCCTCTATATACTTTTAGAATTCTACTATAGCTGTGCTATTCTGTGTAGAAAAAGTAGTATAGTTAGGCTACTAGAATATTGTCGCATTACTAAATATAATAGATAAAGATCTTGATTTAAATAATAGTAATAGTAGTTATATATTAAAGATAAAGATTTAGTGTACTAGGCGTTACAAATATTATAAGATATAGACTTAATACGCTATATATATAGCGAACTCTAGTTACGCTACTACTAAATTACGAATATAATAACTAAACTATAATTAAGCGTTCTATTGCCTACACTGCTTTTGTAGTTACAACTCTATAGTCTACTATAGCTCTTTAATAGTTCACTAATTAAGAGATAATATATAACTTAGTTATACTAGATAGTAGACTATTTATTAACTACTATTAATAATACTACTATAAAGATAGTTAATAATAAAATTATTATTATTGTGTATATATTTTATTACTACTACTATATACTAGGTACTAGATTTTAGTGCCTTCTATTTTACTTCTCTCTATATATAGTGCGGACGTAACCTTAGTTAGAATCTCTACACAATAAAGATATTTAATACCTAAGGTAGATTTCTTTTTAGTAAGGATAAAAATAAGAATAACTATAAATACTAGCGTATTACGTTAATAAAAAACTATAAACTTTACCTACTAAGTAGCTTTATATTATATATTCGCAAAGCTAATTAAAAAGGTAAGTCTAGACTTTTATATACTTATATTTTAAGACTACTATAACTATAGCAAATATACTTAACTATCTTAATAAGATTAATTTATTAGAGAATAAACTATTAGATGCCTAGAAAAAGATTATAGGCAATACTCTAATCTAGGGCCCTAAAGAGACTCTTATAAATTAGTATATGTAAGGACTAAACAATTCCTTATAGGGCTAACCTATTGGGGACAGCTAGAATAGTTAAAAGAGCTAGTTAAATTGATACTATTCTAAGACAGTGGATAAGAAAGGGACCTGGGGGGCCCTTTCTTATATAGAGGGCGGCGTAGAGCACGAGCCCACGCTAACTACCACGCTAACACTAACTAGAAAAGGCGCCTTTAGGAAGGTAAAAGGCACAGATAAAGGAAATAGGGTGTAAAGGAAAGGTAATAGGGAGTGCTTGGTAGGGAGGCTAGCAGTTACCGTTATAGTATATATAATTTATAGTAGTTATTAACTATCTTAGTATACCTAACTACTTACTAATAAATTACGCCTACTAGTTTATAAATACTTTTGTTATATATACTATAACTTCTTTTTATTAATACCTTAAAATACTTTTCTATATATATAATAAGAGGAGGGATATCTACTATTATTATAATATTTTTATTAGAAACCCCTTAGTTGCAAAAGAAAAAAAAACTATATATACTACTAATATATTATCTATTTCTAGTAAGGCTTTTACTACTTATATAAAACGTATATTATATATAAAATACCTAAATTATAAATTTATAATAGGTTATTTAGAAGCTTATATAATAGCTTCTAACTACTTAAAAGCTTATATAATAAATATAACTATAACTAGATATAACACTACTATATTTACTACTTTATTTATCTTATATATAAAGTTTACTAGGTGTAATAACTATAGGCGTATATTACACAAATTGGACCTACTAGCTAAAGCTAATACCTATTTTAAATATAGTATAGTAGAATATTAAGTAATAGATATAACTACTAACTATTATAATAATACTATTGCTCTAGTAAAGAATATTTAGTATTTTTATATTATCCTCTTAGACTCTATTAATTATAAAAATGCATAGTGTAAGGGACTAAGCGCCCTTTTATAGTTACTTAGTCTACGGCCTAAAAGTTCTAGATTTATACTTCTACTAAGCCAAGAGTATATATAAGTCTATAGCTAGCGTTACTACTAAACTCTATTAAATTTATAGATTTTCTTATGGCAACTCTAACCTCTTTGTCTAAAGCCTCTTATATTAAATTTAATTAACCTCTTATAATAGAGGAGCTCGCGAGACCTTCCTAATACACTAAGAATAACTCTATAAAATAAATATATAGTTAAGTTAGATACTAAAATCCCTTAACCCTATAAATAAATAGGTAGTTAAGTTAGATATTAAGATTTCTTAACCCTATAGAATAAATACGTAGTTAAGTTAGATATTAAGATCTCTTAACCCTATAAACAAATATATAGTTAAGTTAGACACTAAAGTTCTTTAACTCTCTAAATAAATATATAGTTAAGTTAAATACTAAGATTTCTTAACTCTATAAATAAATAAATAAATAAGTTAGATATTAAGATTTCTTAACCCTATAAATAAATACGTAGTTAAGTTAGATATTAAGATCCTTTAACTATATAGGATAACTATAAGTATAGTAGAAGGAGCACTAGAGTCTTCTTATAAAAGAAAGAATATTCTTATCTCTTATCTAGCGTATTAAGTTACTAAACTCTAATAGTAAGAAGCTATAAAGGTAAATATTACTACTAACCTTACTAAAGAGCTATATATAAAAAGTTATAATAAGATAAAGTATATATAAAAAATTAAGCTAGTCTACTAGTATTTATAAGACTAAAGGCTAATAGGGCCCTAAGCACCTTTTTAAAAAGAGGAGGAGGCTTATAATATAAAAAAAGGCGTCTGTTAAGATATACTAATATATATTATAGGCTATTTTACTACCTTTAAGCAACTTTAAGGTATACTAGCACCTTAATAAAACCCTAGTAAATAGCTCTAGGCCTTATTAGAAATAATTACTAATTAGCTTACCTAATTAAAGTAATATACTAGAGTAGAGACTAAATTCTTAGCCTTCTCTTAAGTAATAGCAGTAACACTAGCGCCTAGTAAAGCGCTACTAAAGCGCTAGTGCTCCTAACTCTCTAATCTAGAGTTATTCTCTAGAAGTTATTAAGATTACCAATAAAAAAATATATAATAAAGACTAAAATATATAATAAAGGCTATAAATTATAAAAATTATCCTTTTTTAGAAAATATAGTTAATTATATAATAAGTAGGCTAATAGGTAAAGTAGTAAATATTATACTAGCCTTTATAAATAAAGGAACTTATTCTAAAGATAAATTTTAGGGTTTTTTAGATATAAGTTTTTATAATAAGTTAGTGAAGAAGTAAGCTTAGAATAGGTTATTTCTTAGCTAATAGGGTAAAACTTTGCTAACTAAGTTTAATACTAACTTTATACTCCTAGCTATAAAGACTAATAAAGATAACTAGAAAAACTTAAAGAATATTTGCTAGAGAGCCTTATATATAGACTTATAGGATAGGCTAATTATACTAAAAGTTCTTAAACATTAGAACCTTATAATACTTATAGACAAAGTTAATATAGTTAAGGAAAATATTTATTATATAAAAATATTAAAGCCCTTTTATATAGTAGCCTCCTTCTTTACTAAGTCTACTAATACTATAAATTATAAACTTATATATTTTAGTATTATAAAGACTATTAAAGCAATTTTTTAAAAGACTAAGAAGCGTGCTAAATAGGTCTCTAATAAGAAGTTAGAAAAATACTATAAAAAAGAAGTATGCTTTTACTATAATAAAAAGGGATATAATATTTAGAATTGTTATCTCCAAGCTATAATACCCCTAATATAAGCTAGAGCTAGTAAGGCCTAGAAAATAAATAGTAGTAATAAGGATATTAATAGCTTAGTAAAGTTAGAAAACTAGTTCCTCCCTCTAAAAGTTATTAGAGAGAAGAGATAAAGTAAGCTATAGAGGAACTAGAGGAGAACTTTAATATATATAGGAAGATATAGCTAAATTTAATACTAATTACTATAAATTCTCTTATTAATAATATTATCTTTATATATACTATACTTAATTTAGGGTATTTAACTACTACTTTTATATTTAAGAAGTTTACTAAGAAAGCTAACCTATAATATATTAGTTTAAATAATCTCTATTAAGTAATAGAATTTAGAGAAATAACGTCCTTAGTTTATAAAGCTACTTATATAGAGATAGATATTAAGGGGTATATTAAAATAATATAAGCTTATAATAATAAAAACGAGAAGAACTATAAATTAGTTCTTAAGTTGCTAAAGTAAAAGAAAAACTCTATATTAGTAGCGTTAGGGAAATAATCTATATATATATAGGGTTCTTCTATATAAAAATTAGAGATAAGCAACAAAGATAAACTCTTATTTCTAGTTGAAAAGTCTCTACTATATTGTTTATAACTTTAAATAAGAGAAATATAAAAAAGAAAAATAGTCTAATAGTATTTACTACTTTCCTTAAGGATATTGAAAGGGCCTTAGCTTTAAAGGCTAAGATAGACCTAAAAAACTATCTTCTTAAGTAGCTTTTCGACTAAGTAGAAGTTTTTTAAGGGAATAAGCTAATACACTTCCCCTATTATAATGCCCTAGAATTAATTACTTAATCCCCCTTATTAAAAAGAATAAAGAGACTCTAAAAATCTTCTTTAGCCCCTTCTATAGTATATTAAAGGAGGAATTACTAGTTCTTTATAAGGAACTAATCGAATATCGTAACTATAGCTTTATTTAGGTAAGTAAGTCTAGCGCTATAGTACTAGTATTATTTATAAAAAAACTTAAAGAAGGGTTATAGTTCTATATAGACTATAGGGTATTAAATACCCTATTAAAGAAAGACTACTATTTCCTCATCCTTACTAGAGAGATGTTACAGCTTCTTACTAAAGCTAAGTAGCTAATAAAATTAAATATAATTTAGGCCTTTAATAAGTTAAAAATTTTAATAAAAAAGAAATAGAGAATATTCTTTTAAACCTAGTTTAGATTATATAAGTAGCTAGTAGTTCTCTTTAGACTAGCTAATATACTAAGCACCTGCTAGAGATATATTAATTATATTCCAAGAAAATACTTAGATAACTTCTACTTTACTTATATAGATAATATTCTTATATTTTCTAGTATATTTTTAAGTAACTATTAAGGTAAAGTATAATAAGTAGTAGAGAAGTTAGGTAAGGTAAAACTATATTTAGATATTAAAAAGTGTAAGTTTACAGTTACTAAGACTAAGTATTGTAAATTTATTATAAAGTATAGGAAAGAAATTAGTATAAATCTAAAGAAAGTTAAAGCTATTTAGTTAGAGTTAGGGCTCTTTTATAAATATAAAAGGTATTTAGAGTTTTCTAAGATTTACTAACTTCTACTAGAGGTTTATAAAGAACTTCTTAAAAGTAGTATTTTTATTAATAAAGTTAACTAGAAAGGAACCTTCTTTTTTAGAGAAGTAAGAGTAATAGTAAACCTTTAACTACTTAATAAAAGTATTCTACACTAAACCTATACTAGCCTATTTTAATACTAAAAAGAAAGAAGTTTAAAAGCTAACTCTTTAGGCTAGGCCTTTAAAGCCTATTTTTTTATAGTTTAATATAAAAGGAGTTTTTAGGCTAATTACTTAATTTTTTTCTAAACATACTTCTATAAAGGTAAACTATATAATTTAGAATAAAGAGATACTTATAGTTATTAAAGTAACTAAGAAGTAGTATAATATACTCTAAGCTATTTTTCTATATACTTATATACTTTATAAAGTTTAGAAGGTTAGATAAAAGGTATATATACTAGACCAACACTCTTAGTAAATAAAATAAAATATTTTAATATAAACTAGCAACTATTAACTTTAGACTAAATACTCTTTTCTAACACTAGTAGAATATTCCTACTAATACTAAAGATAACTAAGTTAAGTCTAATAAAATCTAACTTGTTAAAAAAGTTTTTTTTAGAAAATAGAAATATAGAGCTTAGAATATCTATAGCTCTAGTAATATAAGCTCTTTCTAAAAGGCTTAACTTTCCTAAAGAAAAAGGAAGCTAGGCTAAATATAAAAACGACTAGTTCTTTCCTTTCTACTTGCTAAAAGAGTTTTTTTTTAGACTAGAAATACACGCCCTAGTTGTAAGGGATCACTCAAGGCATCAAAGGTTGAAATCAAGAAGTTGATTTTACTAAGATATCGAGGTGGCGTATAAAGACTGTTAACAGCTGCCTTATATGCCCACACGTAGCCGAGGCGCTAATGCCTAATCGGGTAAGGTTCCGGGGCTCGGCGGAACCTTCCGCCGGGCGCGCCGCACCTCAGGAATCCCTAACACTAGTAAATATAAACTTAAATAAACTATAGGCTTATAGCTTAGAATAAAAATTAATATTAAAAAAAGTAAAAAAGTATATTCTTTACTATAAGTATACTTTTCCTTCCTTTCTAAACCTAAAATTTACTATATAAGAATATAATATTAATAATACTAGTTACCTCTAGTACTAGAAATAAAGATAAGTTCTAGACTAAAAACCCCTATAAATAATACTAGTTACTATAGTCTATAACTCCCTTATATTTAGGCACCTAGAGAGAGAGATTACCTAAAAAATAGTTACTAAATTATACTTCTTTCTAGAACTATTAGACTTTGTTTATAAATTTATTAATAACTATAATATATATTGTTTTTTTTACGACTAAGAGAGTTTCCAATAAAAATATTATAATAATAGTAGTTATCCCTCCTACTATTGTTAACACAGAAAAGCGTTTTAAGGTAGTGTTAATAAAAAGGGTTTAATAATATATATAGAAAAACTAAGCTATAGAGAAATATAAAGTAAGGGCTACTAAAACCTTTTCTACTTTTAGACTAGATATAAAAAAAGATTTTTATAAATTATATTACTAAGCTTCTTATTAGTAGAGGAAATATATATATAATAGTAGTCTGTAACGTGTTTATAAGCGAGCTGCGAATACAAGCAAGCTACGAACCCTACTAAGTCTCTAAGCCTTTTGTAGCATATAAATTCACAACGCATTAATATTCTATTAATATAATAGCTATCCTAAATTAAGCAGTATTTATAGAAGCCTTCTTACACGTGCGCGAGTTGTGCCCAGGCTCCCTATAGCGCCTGCAGCGCGCAGAAGCCTGCCGGCTCGCACCTGACTGCGCCTTGCCTTGCCGTATTTCTCCCTCTAGTTACTGCTTAACAGCCTTTTAAGCAATAATATCCTCTCCCTCTGCCTTTAATAGAGTGCCTTGCTTTTAGATCTACTTCTTTTTACGCTATTTACGCGTTATAGCTGCCTTATTTACCTTTTGTAAAGTAGCTATCTCCTTGCGTATAAGCACTATTAAATGCGCTATTCTCTTAGCGCCTCTTATAAGCTAATTAAGCAACTAGATAACTGAGGTAGAAGAGGATCTCTAATGCCTTCAAATCCGCTTACAAACTAGAGTTAACTAAGCGCCTAGCTTGCGTGCGTTGCTTGGTGTTGCAGACTCCTATAAGGCCTCTAGTAGGGCTGCTAGCGCTAGCGCTAGCGACGGTGTACGAAGCTTGATATTAAGCTTTAAGAGCACTGCCTCTAGATTGTGTGGGACTAGCCTAGAGCCTTAAAAGCTTACGCAGATATTCTCCTTTGTAATTAACTAGTTATAGGCAGCACGAAAGGCTAGTAGAAACTTAAGCTTAGTAATATAGTTAATATAGTTGCGTATTAGGCCCTTAACCTGGCGCCTGTACGCCCGCTTTAACGGCGAGAAGCAGCCCACGTTAAGTGGCTATAGGAGGTGTGACGAATGTGGTGGCATGCATAGGGTATAGATCTTATTCTCCCTGCAGATCTCCTAGAATTTAAGTAAGTTGTGGCTCTTATAGCTGTTAAGTATTAGGAGCTAACGCGCGTCTACTCTATGCTCCACTGTATGCTTAATAAAGTGCTGTAGCTAGGCAACACCAAACTTGTTCGTAGTCTACCTATTATCGCTAAGACCAATAGTCCAGTTACCTAGTATATCGTCGCCCTTGTACCAGGCCGAGAGGTGGTACTTGCCAGCGAAGATGACGAAGGGCGGGATTGCCTACCTAGCAGTGTTGATTCTGTGGATCGTCGTCACCCACTCACAATTGCCTGGCTAGATTGCTTTTGGCCGACCACGTCTTTCTGAGCCTGTAACAACTAGCTAGGAGGATATCTTGCCTATTAGAAAGCCAGTCTCGTCGAAGTTAAAGGTGTCCTTATCACAGATACCGTAGGTGGCCTTTGTACGTGCTACTAGCTCAAACCAGGCCTGTATAGCCGTCGGGTCCCCGCAGAGGGCTCGCTGTCGATCGTAGGCTCGATTAAATCGCGTTGTGAGGCTGTCTGTTCGCTTGACAAAGTTTCTAGGCCACTGCTAGCTAACGTAGCCTGTGTAAGGACTGAACAATTCCTTACAGGGCTAACCTATCGGGGACAGCTAGAATAGTTGAAAGAGCTAGTTGAATTGATACTATTCTAAGACAGTGGATAAGAAAGGGACCTGGGGGGCCCTTTCTTATATAGAGGGCGGCGTGGGGCACGAGCCCACGCTAACTACCACGCTAACACTAACTAGGAAAGGCGCCTTTTAGGAAGGTAAAAGGCGCAGATAGGGGAAATAGGGTGTGAAGGAAAGGTGATGGGGAGTGCTTGGCAGGGAGGCCAGCAGTTACCGTTACATTCCTTATCTCTATAGGTTGTATAAAATAGCTCTCTAAATCTTAATAATTAACGCGTGGAACGTAGTTATTAAGTAGGCGACTTTAGAGCTTCTTAAGTTATTATTATAGAGCTATATAATAATTAGTATAAATATTAGACCTTCTGAATGTAACGGTAACTGCTGGCCTCCCTGCCAAGCACTCCCCATCACCTTTCCTTCACACCCTATTTCCCCTATCTGCGCCTTTTACCTTCCTAAAAGGCGCCTTTCCTAGTTAGTGTTAGCGTGGTAGTTAGCGTGGGCTCGTGCCCCACGCCGCCCTCTATATAAGAAAGGGCCCCCCAGGTCCCTTTCTTATCCACTGTCTTAGAATAGTATCAATTCAACTAGCTCTTTCAACTATTCTAGCTGTCCCCAATAGGTTAGCCCTGTAAGGAATTGTTCAGTCCTTACATTATTCTAAGACCAACCATTTTATTTGGCCGTGGACGGCGACATAATATCTACTCCTCCCTTAAGACGCTGCCCGCGGGCGGTCGAATTAGTGGAAGTTTTACCTTGTTAGTCACTAGTTGTGCTAGGCGGTTGCCTAAGGTCTGCGAGACCGCTAATACGACTCCTCTGCCCGCTGCGAGTAGGTAAGGGTGTATTAGTTTGTTAGTCACTGGGAAGGATCCCCAGCGCCAGGGAGTTTGTGTTTCACTGCCCTGAGGTCTATTGAGAGAGGCCGCTTCAAAAAGTCCCAACGTTCTGAGAACAAACAAATAATCAACAAACAATCAACAAACAACAACCACCCCACTACTGCCTGCACTATGGCCAACCGCCGCCCTTCAATCCAAGAGACTCCTGGAACGTTCCCTGCGTCCTCTGTACCCCTGGATAGCTCCAGGATCGAAGATACAGAGGTAGACGTTCGCCTGCACCCTGCTAATAATAGTCTACACAACATTCGCCTTAAGAAGATTTCCCTACTTAACCCTAGCCCTATAAAGAAAAAGAGCATTATTAAACTACTAGAAAAGGTCTACCCTAAAGGAATTCTTTACAACTTACAGCACAAGCACTATATCGCTACACTCTAAGCGGACTAGCTAACTGACGAATTTGCGACAGCAGAGCTTGAGTGGCTTGCGCACTAAGGCGAAGCTGAACTTAAAGCTACTAGCAAGTATAACGCGTTTACGGGAAAATTCGAGTTAGACCGATTGATCTAGCACGGTTTGGAAATGAAACAGTTACTGGCCACCTGTTAGCTTTGGGCTTAATATCGCTTTTCTTGAGGTCTGTTTTTAGAGACAGCACTAGATTTGGTGACTAGGGCTGTTACAAAGTCTAAAGAAGACCCTGAATAGGAGGTCCTCGTTTAGGCCTTGTGCGAGCGCGCTAATATGTTTAAACAAGCTTATGCTATACTTAAGGCAACAACACCTCACCACCTAGTGTACGCAGTCTTGGAAGATTCTAACTCCTAGTCTAATATTGCCAATCAGGCAGTTATTAGACAAGACTTATTCAGCCCTAAGAAAGTTCTCCCCTCTGTCGAAGATCGTTATAGTCCGAAACACCGCACTGAAGTCCCCTTAAAACCCCTTAGCCCAGGAACGCCCCGCCCTCAGGCGGCCGAGCGGAGCTCATCCCGCCTAGCCGCGCCCTAACGTGCACCACGAAATCCGCCCTAGCTCGCAGTACCTACTCCACAACAGGAGGACACCCTTCGCTACTCCCTAGTCCCTGGATACGTGCAAACCAAGCTCGCCAACGGCGCCTAGATGGACGTGCCCTGGGGCAGACACGCTTCCGCCGCCCCCTCTAGTGTGTCTAAGCCAGGACGCTCCGCGAAGCTACCTAACGTTGACAAGTACTACAGAAAAGGTCAACCTGGCCCTAGTATTAAAAATTAGCTAGAGGATATGCGCAATAAGATCCGCGTAAACGTAGACTATTACTAAGGCGACAATAATAAGGACAATCAAGACAATTAAGCAGAAGCCATCCTTAGCCGCCTTAGAGGCGCGCCTTAAGAGGCAGCGCGAAATTGGCGTCGAACGAATTAGGCCCTCTAAGAAGACTATAGACCTAAAGCACTCTTTAAATTTCTAGAAGAGACTTACTACAACCCCTTTACTCCCCAGCAGGCACGCAAGAAGTTTCATAAGCTCTTCCTCTCTAATAGAATAGACGTCTAGACGTTCCTGCAGGCTTTTAAGAGCTTAGCTAGGAAAGGTAGACTAGACGCAAAAACCTGGAAGGACGAATTACGACTTAAGTTGACCAGGAGTCTCAAGTTGATGCTTTGGAAAGAGATGGAAGACTCTAACGTTGACTACCCAGCGATTAAACGCCAGATAACCGCCGCCAGCCGTACTCTCCGCGACAACAACACGACAAACCCGTTTCAGGCGCGTACGAGGACCCCTTACAAGGCATCACCCTCTGGATCAAAGCCCTCGTACACGGCAGCTGAACAACCAACGCCCCGCTCCGGACCCGCTGTTCCCTTCTCGCCCCTCCACAGTCACAACAAGACGTGGTGCATTCAGCACAACGCCTGTTTTCGATGTAGTAAGATAGAGAACAAACACTTAAGCCGCTGCAACTGTTTTAAGAAGACAGCTACACAAGCGAATATACAAGCAGTGGACAATCTTAATTTAACCAAACTTAGTATCGCCTACTACTCTAATTCGGAGGTAGGTAATTCGTCAGACAACAAGGCTTTAAATGCGCGCTACTAGACCACTCCGACCTAGTAGCTTACATAGGGGCCACCGAACCAATCAATCTGGACAAACCGCAATTCCAATCACGAAACACAGATGCCAAACTAATATTGCTGCCCACGGGCGGCAAGACACTAAGAGTTCCCAAGCTGTTCGGAGGCCCTTAGCTAGTCATGCCAGTGCAAATCGTATTCCAAGGGTTGGCTCTTAGGTTGCGAGCCTTGATGGACACCAGTGCTAGCGCTTACAACCTCGTCGCTTTAAGGTATATAAAGGCTGTCTAAAAACAGCTTAAAGCCAAACTACTCCGCCTGAAGACACTAATCCCCCTTAAGAACTTCGCAGGAAAGAGAAGCGCGAAAGTGGACACCTGTTTCACAGCCTAGCTTAACATTAACGGACGCAGCATCACTACATAGTTCGTTTTCTGTAAAATAGGGGACCACAATCTTATTGTTAGTAGAAAATTTTTTAAGCAGGCCAACTGCCTAGTTAATGCTCGGGACCGCCGCCTTTGTTGGAAAGATGACAAGAATCTAACCTTTGCCGGCAACCTCGTCCTACCGCGGACTTCTCCACCACCCAACCCCTCCCACCAGGACGACGCCACTCGACGGGATAGTCTACTCGAAAAGCAGGACCATACCTGCCGAACGACTCGCTTATTGAAAGCTGACCAGAGTATCTCCAAGGAAATCTCTGTTTAGCTTCCCAGCCCCACCATCTCGTTCATCGGCACATACTCACAGGCTTACCGGAAACCGAGCTGTGAGGACGACTTTGATGGAAATGGTAGCGTAGAGGCTGTCGAGCTGTCTTCCTCGGACGACGAGCCATCAGACGACGAGTCGCCTGTTGGTCACCCTGTCCCCGCTACCCAAGGAAGCCACCAGCAAGACCAGCCCCTAGGAATTGTGCGGCAGGATCCGGGTATTACCCCTAGCCCTAGACCTAGAGACTGTGATCCTACTAGAGAAGCTGATCCGAAGATCAGATAGCTCTTGCAGGAATTAACTATTTAATTCAATCTACCCTAGCTAAAACGACCTAGGATAACTCCCTTCCGCCCCACCAAATTACTAACGCGGCAGGAGAACTTGCGGAAGATGAACGATAAATTACGTTCAGCAGACCCACCAGACCTATAGGATCTAGCTGACCTCCTAGAACTTATTTAGGCGCTAACACAGGAATAATTGTACGCTGCTGGCTTTGACGTCAACATAGTAAGCGCCGCAGCCTTCGCTTTGAATAGCAGCTACAAGTCTAACGCGATTATTGGTTGTACTAGCCCCTATAAGCTAGCTAAACTCATAGAGGACCGCAAGAGCGAGAGGCGCGGTCCGGAAAACAAATCCTAAGTTGACCTGCTCGCTGAGATGGAACAAGCGCTTCCCTGGCCCGGATACGCTGGAGCGGAGCCCGCCCATTTTTCAAAAGCAGATTCTAACGCCCTCCCACCTTACCAAAAGGGCGTTAATTATAATGTCGACCTTACTAAAGACCCGTCCACGCTTACCACCTCGCCTTTGTACAGCATGTCCTTAGAACACCTTAAACTCCTTAAAGCCTACATCGACAACCACATTAAGCGCGGGTTTATCATCCCTAGTAACGCCAGCTTTGCTTCGCCGGTGTTATTTGCTAAAAAACTAGGCAGAGGTTAGCGCTTTTGCGTTAATTACCGCCGGCTTAATACTATTACTAAAAAAGACGTTACGGCAATCCTACTTATCAAGAAGACACTTATGCGCCTCTCTAGAGCAAGACTCTTTACTAAGCTTAACATTCGCCAAGCATTCTACTAAATCTGGCTCACCCCAGAGACTGAAGCGCTGACTACTTTTCGAACCCAGTATAGAAATTACAAGTATAGGGTCTTACCCTTCGGTCTCTACAACAGTCCTGCCACCTTTCAACAGTTTATTAACAGCGTCCTAGGCAATTATCTAGACAACTTCTGTACGGCATACATTAACAACATCCTCATCTTTTCTAACAATCCCCTAGAACACGAAGAACATGTTCGCAAGGTCCTACTTCGCTTAAGGGACGCTAGTCTCTAAGCTGATCTCAAGAAATACGAATTCGCTGTAATGGAAACTAAGTTCTTGGGATATATTATTAGCACTAAAAGAATCCATAAGGACCCCACAAAGACCGCTGCAGTTCGGGAATAGAAAGAGCCCACAACACTTAAGGCATTGCAGAGCTTTTTAGGCTTCTGCAACTACTACCGCTCTTTCCTTCCTTACTATAGTTAGGTCGTTCGCCCTTTGACCAAACTACTAAAAAACAGTGCCTTCCACACTTTTGGAGAATAGGAGCGCGCCGCTTTCGAGGCCGCAAAGCAACTCGTCGCCAGCGACGTCCTAGTCTCCTGGTACTCCCTATTTCGGATCACCCGCATGGAAACCGACTCTAGTAACGGCGTCAATGCGGGCTCTCTTAGTCAACTGCAATCGGACGGCACATGGCGCCCGGTTGCATGGTATTCGAAATCACTAAAGCCCGCTGAGTTAAATTACGATATTCACGACAAAGAGATGTTAGCAGTTATGCAGGGCCTTTCAGAATAGAGAGCGCAGCTAATTGGTCTCCAAACCGCCGAGCCCTTTGATATCATTACTGATCATCGGGCCCTTGAATACTTCAGCACTAAGCGTGAGCTCTCTCCGCGGCAAGCCCGTTGGTCTGAGAAGCTGTCTGAGTACCATTGTCGAATCACGTACCGACCAGGCACCGCAAATGTTGTAGCTGATGCGTTATCTAGGAAACAGGACAAGCTAAAGTCGCAGAAGGAAAAGGATCGAGAGGCTTGAACCTGGTTTTTTCTCCTACACCCACTAGATACCGCCAAAGCAGCCCTAGTAGCTGTCACAATCGCAGATCAGGAGGAAGGAAAAGTCGATATGAGCCCCGAAGGAGCCCATCCTCACATGCTCATTGATCGCCTGCTGCATGCCAATCGGACACACGAGGTGCTCGAATCGCTTAGAGAAGAGGCCCGTTTAGGATCACTAGGTTTCGCCCTTACCCCTTCTAGGTTGCTTCTCTATAAAAACCGCCTAGTAGTTCCCTCTGTAGAATTTCTCTAGACGTATCTAATTTAAGCGGTGTATGCTTGTCAGGTTACTGCCTATCTAGGTCTACGAAAAACTCTCTGGCTGTTACGCCAGTTGTATTACTGGAAGGGAATGAACGCCGACGTTAATAGGTACATCTCCAATTGCAAAGACTGCTAGTGGAGTAAGCCCCCGCTGGATAGAAAGCCAGGCTTGTTACACCTGCTTCCTATCCCTGAAAATGTCTAGCAGGATGTCTTAATTAATTTCAAATTATTTCCTAAAGATAAGAAAGGGTACAATAACGCGATAGTATCTTGTTGCTGTTTGTCTAAGCGCGCCTTTGCTATGCCCTGCTGCAAGACGGTCACCGCTGAACAAGCCGCCAATCTCTACTATTAGTACATATTTAGAGTCTTTAGCCCCCCTCGCTTAATCGTCTCTAATCGCGGCCCCTAGTTTATTTCCGCCTTCTTAGCTGCTTTATGCTAGCTTACAGATATCACGCAACTTCTCTCTATAGCGCGGCATCCGCAGACTAATAGCCAAACTAAGATTATGAATTAGTACCTCAACTAGCGTCTGTGTCCGTTTATTAACTTTCATTAAGACAACTGGTCTGATTTGCTGCCTAGCATGGACTAGGCCCAAGCGATACTGCCCCACAACAGCACCAGAGTTTCGCCTTTCGAGATTGAGTTCGGGCATCAGCCGTACTTTCACTGGGACTGGCGCGAGCGTACCCGACCAGTTACCGAATCTCTGGACGACGTTACTTCAGAAAAGGCTAAGGCGTGGGTTGAGGCCCGCGCCAAAGCCTGCGAATTTGTCCGTGACACCGCCTGCGCTAACATGTCTACTGCCTAGGAAATGCAATCGGAGCAGGCTAATAAACACAGACGAGCCGTTGACTTCGACGTTAGGGACTAGGTCTTTGTCACCCTGAAGGGATTTATTACCGAACGCCTGTCAGTTAAATTGGATTATCAAATGAAAGGACTATACCCGATTGTGGGCAAGCAAGGCCACTCCTTTGTACTCAAACTCCCACAATACATAAGAGTTCACCCAGTGTTTTACGCTGACAGGCTTCGAAGGGATCCAAATGATCCCTTACCAGGTCAATTGCAACCTCTGGAACCACCCATTAAGGTGGACGGAGTCCCCGAGTGGCCGGTTTCTCGTATCCTTGACAGCAAAGTAGACCGCGGAACACTGAAGTACCGGGCAGCGTGGGAGGGGCATGACCCCGACCCGACCTACTACCCTGCCGACAACTTCGTCAACTCTCCCCTGCTGATCGAAGCTTACCATCAAGAGTACCCCGAACGAGCCGGTCCACCCAAACGGTTGCCCATTTAGCTGGACGCTGCCCTCCGAGACACCTTCCTGGAGCCTATCCCCGAAGACAATGTCCCCGCGAAGACAGGGTCGAAGCGCCGCATCAGGCGTGCTTAGCTAGGTGCCTGTCGCTTTTCAACACCTGCACGCCCTTAGGCTCGCGCGCGTCGCCGGATACCTATGGCTTTTCGGTACCCTCAAACCCCGGACAAACCCTCACCCCCCGACAGACCCTCCACCCCCCGACTGTCCCCACTATCGCCGGCAGCACCTATGGCTTTGGAGCTGCCCTGCCCTAATTGAAAACCGCATGGTCGGGTCAACACGTTTTTCAAAACGCTCTCCTATGGTACTGGGGAACGTCATGCGACACGATTGCGCCCGCGCGCAACGAACCGACCGGAAAATTTTTGGCTGACCGCGTTTTTGTATGCCGTCGGAGCTGAGGATGCGCTCTGTCGGCAAAACGCCGAACGCTGAGAGGTGGTTTCTAACCAATTCCAAATCCACCAATTCACCTCCAACTACTTTCCTTAATATCTCCACTATATGGCAACCAAATTGGACACAAAGGCCACCGTTCGAACTGTAGGGGCCTATTGCCCCTATTGCAACCCTCTTCGGCCCTAAAATAGTGCTGGTTACGTTGAAAATCCGCCAAAACACCCTATTTTCACGTACTTTCCTTCCTATTTTCGGACCTTAAAAGGGGGGTTATGTAACGGTAACTGCTGGCCTCCCTGCCAAGCACTCCCCATCACCTTTCCTTCACACCCTATTTCCCCTATCTGCGCCTTTTACCTTCCTAAAGGCGCCTTTCCTAGTTAGTGTTAGCGTGGTAGTTAGCGTGGGCTCGTGCCCCACGCCGCCCTCTATATAAGAAAGGGCCCCCCAGGTCCCTTTCTTATCCACTGTCTTAGAATAGTATCAATTCAACTAGCTCTTTCAACTATTCTAGCTGTCCCCGATAGGTTAGCCCTGTAAGGAATTGTTTAGTTCTTACAGTAGATATCTTTTATCTTCTACTATACTTATTATTAATAGGCAACCTATAGATAAGTGTTATTATTACTATTAGTTATATTATAACGCTCTAGGAAGGCATCTATACTCCTAATACATAAGGTACTTATAGACGCAGGGGGCCTGCCTACTATATCTATTAATAGGAATTATTAATAACGCCCTAGAGATAGGCTGTAGATAGTTAAGCTGCAACTTAATAATCGCTACTATAGTATAAGGGCACTATAGGGGTTAATACACTATATATGGGATAATAATAGTAATTAGAATCTAAATATAAAATAGTAGTAATACCTATATAAGGTAGGTATATAGGCAGGCTATATATATAGCCTTACTTAAAATCTTGCTTAGTAATTACGCTAGTCTCTAAAGGATAATATAAAATAAGGAAGAGGGCCGCACCTTAGATTAGTAATAGAAATAGAGTAGTAGAAGTCTTCTTTAGATTAACTTTAATATAAAAGTAGAGTGTTAGTATACCTATAGTGTATAAGTTTCTAATATATATCTTATAAGTAGTATAGTTTTTTTTTTCGACTAAGGGGATTTCTAATAAAAATATTATAATAATAGTAGTTATCCTTTCTACTATTACTAATATAGAAAAGTATTTTAAGGTAGTATTAATAAAAAGAGGTTAGCGCGTAAGTAAGCTAAGCGAGCTTAGTAGGCTTAGCGTATATACTCTAAGTAAAAAAAATCTATATATAAAACTATACGTAAGACTATATTACTATGCTAGTTTAAAGTTAGAGGAAGAAGATAAAATAATAGCGCTAGCGCCACAACTAGTATAATACTATAACTGTTAAATGGGCTCTACAGCTAGCTAATTAAACAGAATGGTTACACATTTAATTAGCAAGAGAGAGGGTTGTACGGTGTACACAGCGTACGAAGGGTAGGTAGGGTAAGGCAAATAGATCTGGTTGTTACTTGCTTGTCTCTAGAAAGGGTGCGGATGGAAAGGAGAAGATCCTGCGGCGCACAGGCCGCGGCGCACAGGCATCACGTGATCCCTACGTGATGCCATCGTGCGGCAATATTGAAACCTCAACACCCTCAGGTGCCCTTGCCCGTACGGTGTACGGACAATAACTATTATCTTCTCTACTATTATTTTTAAAGATTACTAGTAATAGCTATTATAGTAGTAGGTTTATACTACTTATAAAGTCGCATTGTTTATTTAGTGTTAATTACTCTTTTTAACTAGATTTTTTTAATTTAAGCCTGCATAGGTTAGAATAAAAAGGCCGCTCTAGTCTGGCGCCTAAAAATACAATCTACTCCTAGTCTCTACTAATATAATAGTAGTTACTACACACTTGCCCTCTAATTATTTCTAAGCGCTCTAACGCCTATTATAATTTACTTAAAGCGTGTATAGAAAACTAAGTTATATTATTATTACTATTATTAGTAATTACGCTATATTTACGCGCTACTACGCAGCACACTTATATAATATACTTACTATTTAATACTATAATAACTATAAGAATTAAACGTATCTATTTAATACACTTTTTCTCTAGCAACTTATTAATAAATACTTTTATATTCTTTTCCCCTTTATTATCCTTTTCTAAGGTTATTACTATCTTTTAGCTAGTAGTAATATAAAAAACTATAGTAGTAACCCCACGCGCCTATTATAGCGCCTATAGTTACTAATCTATTACTAGCCTAACTAGTATACTAAAACTACCTTATATAGGCTAAGGTATACCTTCTTTAGCTTTAACCTATTAATAATCTTTTAGATAGAGTAGTACTCTAGTATAGACCTAGTGTCTTTAGATAGACAGATTAGAGCGTACTTTTAGGTAGCGTTAATAGCGACTTTAGTATTAGGGCTTAGAAAAATAGCAGAAAATAGAGTAATAGTACATTTCTTATTAAGATTAACTTTAATATAGAGATAAAGTGTTAAGGTTAGTATATCTATAGTATATAAGCTTCTACTTAGTATATATTACTTATAAGTAGCACGAACCTACTAGTATAATAGCTATTACTTTTAATAATCTTTAGAAATAATAGTAGAGAAAATAATAGCTATAGTGTTATAGCACTAGCGCTATCTTATACCTTCCCCCTACTCTAAACTATAGTATAGTAATATGGCCTTATGTATAGTTTTTATATATAGATTTTTTTTTAGTTATAGTAAGCGCGCTAAGCCTGCTAAGCTCGCTTAGCTTACTTCTAATACGCTAATCCCTTTTTATTAACACTACCTTAAAACGCTTTTCTATATTAATAATAGTAAAAGGGATAACTACTATTCTTATAATATTTTTATTAGAAACCCCCTTAGTCGTAAAAAAAACTATAAACTTTATTATTAAGCGCTCTATAAGTAGGGAAAATATTAATATAATAGTAGTATATAATAGGCTAGAGAAAGAAATAGTTTTTGTCTCCCGACTAGACTTAAGAATAAAAATAGTAGTAGAAGTATTTCTATATTATATTATAGCCTACTATTAGCTCTCTAACACTATAACTTTTAATTATAGAAATTAATTTATTAGTAAATTTTAAAGGTATCTATATAAGAAAATAAAGATATAAAGAAAATTATTTTCTTTTAAATACCTAGAGACTAATAGTACTATAGAATATATAAATTCTATAATTAAAGTATAGCTCTATACCTTTATATAATAAGACTAAAAGAATTAGGCTCTATACTACCCTATAGTATAAATAGTAATTAATAGGTAAGAAGCCACCTTTACTAAAGTAGTACTATTCTTCCTCTAGTATAGTATTATAAAACTAGGTCGGAGTTACCTTACGCTAACTACTAAGGTTTTCTTAGCGCTAGTTCTAATTAGGTACTAGCGTATTCTTAGCGTGCCTTGCGCGCCTTATAAGCTTAGCTAGCACCTTTAGCTAGCACCTATACGTAGATTTTGTTAATTAACTTTTAACTTAGGCTAGCTTCCTAACACAATCTGCGTATTAACCTTTAGAGTCCTCTTAGCGTAGGAGACTAGGCAAGCTAGCAAGCCTATAGAGATTAGTGCATAAGACCTATCTTACTTATTTAATTAATATATAGATTTAGAATAATAATAGAGTTTAGTAGGAAGGATTTTAGCTATAAGAATACTAGTAAGCCTAAGACTATAGAAGTCTCTATAACTTAGAACTCTAGTTAGTAGTAAGCGTCTATATTAACTATTGCGAATAATAGCACTTAACCTACGCACGATTACTTATTTAATAGTAATAATAAGGAGAATTATAGTAATCTTAATAACACTTTCTATATAGCACTAGCGAAGTCTATCTATAGACCTTTTAAATCTCTTAGTAGTAGATTGCTTAGTAGCCGCTATATCTTATATACGCTAATAAGCTTACTACTAAACCTAATAAAGGTATTCTTTGCTTTAGGCAGCCTGCCTTATAGTAGTAGTAAGTTAAAGCTAGCCTCTATAGAAGAAGGTTATAAGTTAAAAGAAGTGGAGGAATAAGATAACTAGCAATTTCGCTCTTGCGTGCGGGAGTTATAGAAAGAAACTATAGTAGATAATAAGTATAACTTTGCTACTACTTACTATATCTTATAGGCGCACTATAAGAAGGTTATAGATAATATTATATAGGTAGTTATAGATAAGAAAGATAAAAACACATTAGAGAAGTACAGTCAACTCTCGTTATAACGATTAATCCGTGCACAGCAAATTCTATCGTTATATCGAAATATCGTTTAATCGATGATTATTAAGCTAGTCTTGGCGGACTTGCAGCCACTCCGAAATTGTTGACTGCCTCATACTTCTGATTGACTGAGCTTTCAACGACCTCTCTAGCCGCTTCATATAGGATATATCCTCATACTTTGCAGTCTCCTGATACTCCTGATAGCAGAGTAGAACCTGTACAGCCTGAAGAGCCTCTGCAACGCTTGGAGCAGGAGGAGGTAGCACCTCCTCCTCTTCCTCTAATCCTTGAACAAGCCCTAGCTGAGCAACTACGATATCCTGTAGGGATGTATCCTCCTCTTCCTCCTCTAAATCCTCATCTACTGGATTGAGAAAGTTCTCTATAGCCATAGGATCCTGGATCTGGCCAGCCTGGGCAGCAGCCTGATATAGACTCTCTATTGGCTCCTCTCTATCAAGTCCAGAGCTAGGATCTAGCCACCTCTTCGGGATGCACGTGCTCTTGATGTAGCAGTGTAGGATAGTAGTATCCTTAATATCGAGCAGCCATGATTCAGCTATCCAGTAGAGCGTATAGAGAATCGTCATAAATTTGAATAGATTAAGGCCAAGGTTGTAGTGTTTAACCGTGAACGCTAGCCACTGCCTCCGGTAGTAGGTCTTAAAGTTCTGGATGATACCCTAATCAAGAGGCTGATACATGCTTGTTGAGTTCTTTGGTAAGAGCTGGATCGCAATATTGGACGGAGGCGGCGATTGTTGAAGGCCAGAAAGATGGGCCGAGTAGTTGTCCATGAGAAGAACAACCTTCCTTAAGCCAATATAGCTATAGAATACAGCAAGCCACTCAGCCATGATAGATGTGTTTACCCAGCCCTTCTTAGAGCCCCCCAGACACAGCCAATAGCTAATATATTAACTCCTCGCAAAGCTCGAGGCTGTTTTGACTTTCCTATCACCCATGGTGCTACGCGCTCAGTACCAGTAGCGTTGCAGCAGAGCATGATAGATACCCTAGCTTTATCTTTCTTAACACCAGGCATTGAGCAGTGTCTAGCCCTCTTGATATTGCCCACCTCCAGTATAGCCCAGTCTCGTCCATGTTGAATATATCGCTGTCTGGGTATCGGATGCAGATGTTCTGTACATCTACCATCGGCTGCTGTTTGCGTTGGTACAGAGCTCTGCTCGCCGTGCTGTGTAACCTCTGCTATCCTATATCGCTGCTTGAATTTTGATACCCAGCCAGACGAGAACTCAGGAATAGCCTGGCCCTGGTAGGCTGGAATCTGACGCCAGATCTCTCGAGCTTTCTCAGCAAGTATATCGCCTGATACTAGTCCCCCTCGCACTTGTATTCCCTGCTGCCACTCATACAGGATAGACTCAAGCAGAGGCCAGGCAGCCGCTCGTGAGCGGTAGGCTGTATCGGATATGGATGTACCGGAGGCGGAGGCGGAGGCGGAGGCGGAGGCAGGTAGGGCGTCGAGGTGTCGAAAGCGATCGTCGAGAGACTCAGATACAGTTGATTGGGAGAGCTTTCTGCCAAATTCAGCTTCAAACCATGCGATGATAGCTTTCTGTCGTGGCTGTGGTTGCTGAGAGAAGGCCCAGGCGCGGAGAGCCTTCCTCTCATGATTGGATATCCCCTTGCGGCCCATAGCTTCTATAACGATACTTGGCGCTGAAGTGGTATTAGATATTGAATATCGGATACAGGGGTAGATTGTGTGGAGTTGAATCCGTGCAAGCGAAAAATATCGCTATATCGAGGATATCGCTAAAACGGACATCGTTATAACGAGAGTTGACTGTACTTATTCTTATTAGATGTGACCGATTATATAGCCGCTCACGCTGGTTATTACTGTAAACTTATTGTAAAATACACTGAGGTGGCTGGCACACTACTGTGTTACACTACCCCTGTACTATTCTAGATAGTACTAGTGCCTTGGCATTAGATAGAACCTTCTCGCGATAGCCAAGCTTCTCCAACACAACATACACAATTAATTAATCAACCCACTACTTTTCTATCTCAACTTATTAAGAATACCCATATATCTAACAATTCTATTCTATAATACTTATAGTAATAGGATACCTTATAAGAACACTTTTATTTATATAGTTGCTATAATTAAGAATCTTACTACTAAGGTTCTACTTTATTTATAGAAATAGTTTAGCACTATTATTAAGTATCTATAGCGAGACCAATTATTATAATTAGATTTAGCAATAGTGGCAGAATAATTAAGTCTATCTAAAGCTACGCTTAATAAGTTATAATAATTACTTAAGGCAAAAAGCTAGACTATTTATAAACTTAGCCACAAGTTATAAAATAAGAATGCCTAGTTAGATAAGACTAGAGCTACAGTTACGTGCCTCTATAAGGACTATAACACTACGCGCTAATAATATAATAAGGCTACTTAGCGCGCTAATACTACTAAGGCCCCTAACTAGGAGCTTTTTACACAAGTAGATTAAAAGGACTAGCGTAAGAAAAAGATAAAGCCCTATAAGTAGCGGGCCACTAATCTTAATACCTCTAATAATAGAGGTAATAATAGTAGTAATAGTAGTAGTTCTAATAATAAAGGTAAACGCAACTCTTAATATGCCTACTAGGGCACTTCTACCTTTATAGTTAGTAAGGCTAGTACTACAACGTATTACTCTAACCCTTAATACTCTAGTATTAAAATATTTAGTAGTGAAAATATAGAGGACCTAGAGAAATAGATTACATTAGTAGAAACTAAGTTTAATTACTTCTCTAACTAGTTTACTAATAAATAGATAAAAATTAAATATCTCTATATATATATAGATAAGATTTATAAGATTTCTACTTCTAGCCTAATATTACTAATTAAGTAGCTATTAGATAAGACTTATTTAGCCCTAGGAAAGTTCTACCTTTTATTAAAGATAATTATAATCTATAATACTATACTTAAGTCCTCCTAAAATTTCCTAGTCTAAAAATACCTAATCTACTATATAGTTTACGCTACTTTTAGATAGCTAAGTAAAATTTATACTATTTAGCTGCGCCCTAATATATACTATAATATCCACTTTAGCTTATAGTACCTATGCCGCAACCAAATAAAAACCTTTTACTACTTTTTAATTCTAGAATATATATAAACTAAGCTTACTAATAGCGCCTAAATAGATATACCTTAGGGTACATATACTTTTACTACCTCTTTTAGTATATCTAACCTAGAACGCTTTATAAAGTTATCTAATATTAATAAATACTATAAAAAAAGTTTATTTAGCCCCAGTATTAAAGATTAGCTAGAGGATATGCATAATAAGATCTGCGTAAAGATAGACTATTACTAAAGTAATAATAACTAGAAAGATTAAAATAATTTTACTAATACTATTCTTAGGTATTTTAGAGGTGCGCCTTAAGGGGTAGCGCAAAATTAGTATTAAATAAATTAGGCCTTTTAAAAAAATTATACACCTAAAGTACTTTTTAAATTTCTAAATAAGACTTACTATAATCTATTTACTTTCTAGTAGGTATATAAAAAGTTTTATAAGCTTTTTTTTCTCTAATAAAATAAACACCTAGATATTTCTATAGGCTTTTAAAAGTCTAGCCAGAAAGGGTAAACTAGATATAAAGACCTAGAAGGATAAATTATAACTTAAGTTAATACTCTAGAAAGAGATAGAAGATTTTAATATTTACTATCTAGTAATTAGATACAAAATAACTACAGCTAGCTGCACACTTTAAGATAATAATATAATAAGCCCTTTTTAGGCGTATATAAAGACTCCTTTCTAGATATAATTTTTTAGATTATAGTTTTTATATATAGCTCTTACTAAATTAGTACTCTACTTTAGACCTACTATTAATAATTAATCTACTATTTCCTTTTCTATTATCTATAATTAGACTAGGGTATAGTGTGTCTAAAACTACGCCTATTTTAACTATAGTAAAGTAGGAGTTAAATACTTACGCTACTACTTTTATACTAAAAAGATAGCTAGATAAGTAAATATAGAAATAGTAAATAATCTAGATTTAAATAAACCTAGTATTACTTACTACTCTAATTTAGAGGTGGAAAATTTATTAAATAATAAGGTTTTAAATACGCGTTACTAGACTACTCTAACCTAGTAGCTTATATAAGATCTACTAAACTAATTAATTTATATAAACTATAATTTTAACTACAAAATATAAATACTAAACTAAAATTACTACTTATAGGTAGTAAGATAGTAAGGGTTCCTAAGCTATTTAAAGACTCTTAACTAGTTATACTAGTGTAAATTATATTTAAAGAATTAGCTCTTAAGTTGTAAGCCTTAATAGATACTAATATTAGCACTTATAACTTTATTGCTTTAAAGTATATAAAAACTACCTCAAAATTGCTTAAAGCTAAACTACTCCGCCTAAAAATACTAATCCATATTAAGAACTTTATAGAAAAGAGAAGCATAAAGGTAGACACCTATTTTATAGTCTAGCTTAATATTAATAATCGCAGTATTACTATATAGTTTATTTTCCATAAAATAGAAGACTATAATCTTATTATTAGTAGGAAGTTTTTTAAGTAAGCTAACTGCCTAGTTAACACTTAGAACCGCCGCCTTTATTAGAAAAATAATAAGAATCTAACCTTTACTAGCAATTTTATTCTATTATAGACTTCTTTACTACTTAACCCTTTCTACTAGAATAATACTACCTAGTAGAATAGTCTACGTATAAAGTAGAAACTATATTTACTAAATTACTATTATAGAAATAAGGCTCTAATTAGGTGCAATTACGTTCTCGTAATTATATAAGTAGTAACTATTTTAGCCCTGCTTCTTTTCTATAAGTGTATATATAGTGTAGCCCTTTAGCTTCTTTTCTTATATAGTAATTTTATCTAATTCACTTACTAAATCTTAGATTCTAGCTTATTTTTCCTCTATAGTTATAAGCCTAGCGCTATAAGATTGTACGCTAATTCTCCCTATGCACTTATATATTAGAATTCTAATTTAGACCCTTTAATTACTTTTTACTAATTATTTCCAATCCTTTCCTATACTTAAATCTTGCTTATAGTTAAAATAACTAATACTATAATCTCTACTATAAAGATACTTCTTACTAACTAAGTAGGCTAGCCTTTCTAAATTATCTAGCTTTAATTTTATACTTAGTTTAAAGTACTCTAGTGTCTTATTAATTCGAACACTAATAAAATTATTAATTAAGATTTAATTTAACTAATTTGCTCTATACTTCAAAGAAAATACTAGCTATAAGCAATAATATATATAATAAATAAATTAAAGTTTATAATATTTAGATTATGGAGTATTAAGTAGAAGTATAAAACTAGCAGATTAATATAATAAGAATCTAGAATCTTCCCTTATAGATTTATACTATAGTGTTTTCAGATCTACTAGCACTAGCTATAATTATAATAAATAATAAAAAGTAGACTTTTCTATAAGTGCTTATTAAAGTGCTTTAAAAGAATCTAACTCTAATAAAAGTAAGTTTAAAGAACTTAGTTTACACCTAATACTAAGAATACTTTAAGAAGGCTAAGTATAAAAGGTTAACACCTAAATTATAGTACTAAGATTAGTAGCTCCTTTTTAATAAGAGTAAACGTTTTAAGCTTCTTAATATTAAAAGTAAGCTAGCTATATATAACTTCTTAGACGCGCTAGCAGTTAAGCTTACACTAAAATAGGCCTAATTAATAAACTAGCGTCTTATATAAAATGCCTTACTTAGTATTAAGATAATAGATCTTACTAATATTAGTAAGGTCTACTTTATACTTATTTAGAAGTATTAGCTTTAAGCACTTTATAGTAAGTTATTAGGTATATTTATAAAAATTACTACTTAAAATAATAATTAGAAAAATTAAGGTAGTAGTAATAGCCTAAATAAGAAAGCTTAAAAAAGGGTAATAAGTATTTATATAGACTAAAGAAGCATAACTAGAATAGTTGTAAGATAGTGGAGATCACAGTAATTCATAGTGATATAGGTTGACCACGAGAAAAGAGGTGTATGCCTTGCTATGGAGGACCGAGGCCCCTGAAGGTGTATGGGTGAGGCTAGGCATAAGGTTATTCCGGCCGAGGTCATGTGACCAAGGACCGACCATACAGCCATGCGGCAGTCTTACACACCCCCTTCAGATTGCCAACAGTGGTAATCTGAGAGATGCCAGGTCCTGAGTCAAAACAGGTATGCGTGGCGACAAGAGATAAAGTTAAAATGGCGCGACAGGCAACAAACAACTCCCAACCTCAGTGAGGGGAAGAAAAAGGAGCCGTCAGCAGGTTCTTGTGTAGGCTGCTTGCCGTAAAAGTCACCCTAAAACACTGTGACAACAGTGTGAGTGAGCTAAAAGGTGTCAGACCAGAGGGGCGCGTAGCCATGTGCCTCATTGACATAGTGTCGGACCAGAGGGGCGCGTGGCCATATGCCTCATCGACAGTGTGAAACACAGTGATTTTGTGGACTGTGAGTGCAAGGACAGGGTGAGATTCATTGGTCACCTGAACCGCCAGGACGGGGTGAGACTGATGGGTCACCTGAGCCGTCTGTGTGTGGGTCGGCGTCTGAGTGTCCTCAGCATATAGCCTGTAACGGTAGATTGGGTCTGTTTCAATGTGAAATCACTATGAGAAAGCAGTCTGCCCAGGTACTAGCGTAAACAATCGTAACTGTTCCATATAGCTAGGCCAGCAAGTAAGGGCGTACCTTACAGGAGAGTCTGGTCTTAAAATAAGAAAAGGTGGGTCCTAGTCTAGTGCTGAGGTCTGCCCGTGTTCGTCATCAATATAAGCCGTCTCAATTGACTCCAGTGTGATTGACTCCAGCATAAGTGGGCGGAACCACTCCATATAGCTGCGCCAGCACAAGGAAACAGAACTCCTTGCTAATACCTAGACTTGTGCCTTGGGTGTGTATGTACTAAGGGAACTGATCTGCAGGATAGGTAGCTAATCCACCTAGGTGTAGACAGTTATTAGCTATTGTTAACTTCTTAATAGACAGTGCTCTACGTTAGACGTCAAGATTCTTCTTATTAGAGCTGTAATACAACACGTGTAAGGTCTTGTTACTATGAAACACAGGGAAAGTAGGGTGCTAGAACAGAGCAGTGCTTAGGGGTAATGTTAGACTAGAGGGGCGCGTGGCTATGTGCCTCATTAATATGTAGAGATAGAGGAGCATTGGACTAGAGGAGCGCGTAGCTATAGGCCTTATCGACATAGTAAAACACAGTAATTCTAGAGACTGTGGGCGCAGGGACGGGGTGAGATTTATAGGTCACCTAAACCGCCAATGTTCTGCTATAAGGTCGCAGAGGTGGAAGAGCTTGAAGGCTCTACTTGTTCACCTGTAATCTGCTTTAGAATAGGCTTAAGTTGTAAGAGCTTTAACTATTCCTAATACTTCTGTTTAGGTAGAAGTTTTGTAAGGCCATTAGTGGGCTGAGAGTTAGTTTCAATGTAAGCAGGAGTAACAGTTCCTCGTAGTGCCTGTTCCTGTAACTAATAGTGGTGTATATCCACGTGTCGAAGGGTTGTCTTCAGCTGAGGGGACTCTGTAACTAGTAGACGAATTGTCTGTTTGTTGTCACAGTATATAGAGGGTTGTTCCTTAAAGTCCAGGTGGAGATCATTAAAGATCCTGGACCACTAGTAGTACTTAGTGTACCCTGTAGGAGAGTGAGATGAGTTCGGCTTCGGTAGTTGACTTAACAACGCAGCGTTGGAGCGTTGCTTTCCAGTCGATTGGACCGCCGAATAGGAAGAAGATGTAGCCTTGTGAGGACTTGCGGGTTGCCTTATGATCGGCGTAAGACGCGTCAGTTGCGCCATAGAAGTTGGTCTCTTCGGTATCTTTTCGATAGAGATGCGGAGTAGTGTAGTCTGCAGAGTAGTGCAGTGCTAGGTCCTAGGAGTAATGCAGGTATGCGAGGCACTGATATATAGCTGATAAGTGTTTAGGGCCAGGGTTGGTAAGGAATTCAGCCAATTTTGAATGAGCTTTGGCGATATCTGGACGTGTAGCACTAGCGGCGTAGCCGATAGATCTAACTATCTGGGAGTAACGATAAGATGCGTCCTTGTTCTTAGACTCTGTTAATGGTACAAGCTCCTTGAAAGGTAGAGGTGAAGCAGGTGCCTTAGTCCAGGACGACTTTTGAGGTGCTGGGTATTTGGCGTAGATTTTCTGGATGTAGTTACGTTGTGACAACCAAAGATGACTATTGTCGCGGTCTCTGTGTGTGGTAATACTACAGAAAGTAGAGTTCTCTTGGCCTTGCAAGTTAGTGATTTCATACCGTTTAACAAGCTTGCGTTTAAAGGCGTTGAGGAAGGATAAATAACTTGGAAGGGCTATAGTAATAATATTGTCCACGTAAAAGAAGACGATAATGCGGTCGTCTCTCTATAGACAGGGTGCGTCAAGTACTGGTAATAGACCAAAGCTCTTAAGTGTAGTTGTAAAGTCTTCGTACCAGAGTAGTGGTGACGTCTTGAGGCCATAAAGGGCGCGATGAAGTTGCCAGTAGTGCCCGCTGTCACGGAAACCTTCTGGTTGAAAGGTGTAAACAGGTTCGGGGAGTTTGGCGTTGGTAAAAGCATTAACAGCGTCGTATTGACGTATGTCTATGTTGAAGTAGGCGGCAATTGCTATAAGAGCGCGGAATATTCGTACAGCAAGAGTAGCAGTATAGGTGTCACCCACAATAGTCTGCAAGTCTCCTCTTACTACAATTCGTGCTTTAAACTTGGCTAGGTAGCCTTAGTCGAATTTGTATGTAAAGACCCACATAAGTGGCAAGACTTCAGTGTTTAGAGGGAGCTCTGAGAGCAGAATCTTAGTGTATGTCTCCTTTCTGGCGATAGTATTTAGCTCCTTCTTTGCAGCTGCTATGAAGCCTTCTTTGAACCACGTAGGGAGTTTTAGGACATCATTCCAAAATTGAGGCAGGGGCGGAAGCTGGTCTCTGTGGACTCGCTGTGATAGTGCGATTGATTGGGGCACTTTGTCTGGTAGTGAGGCTGACGCGAACGTGTTCTAATAAGTCTGGATAGCGTTGGCAGCAGAATTTCGTGTGCGTTTGGGCAACACGTTAGTAGTTTAGAGATGGGTATTGGTCCTGTATCGCTTTCTTTGCGCAGGAGGTCCTATTGATGTAGGTGTAGGGGACGCAGAGGACTGAGAGGGCGTTGGCGGTGTAGCTGGTACTGACGTTGGCGGCGCGGAGGTCTGATTAACTATAGAAACTGGTGAAGGGTATGCATCTCTGCCACGGTGTACATCATGAGCTTGGCCTGATTTCTCGCCTGCGAGTAGGGTTTTGGTGGGAAGGATAGACAGCTTAGCATCTTCATATACTTCCTCATCGGAATCTTCCTGCTCACTTTCTAATTCTTTAACCTTAATATCGTCGATGGCTTGATCTAACTGAATGCCAAGTAGGCTCTCTTTATTAGTGGACCCAAAGAATAGTTCTTTATTGAAGGTAACATCCCTTGTTCGAATGACCTTGCCTCTGTGTCCGCGGGATACAGCTTTTGGTACCCATATACGGTAGATATTGCGTGAGTTTACGCCTACTAAGTAACCAATAAGCGCCCTTGGGGAAAGCTTGTCTGTTCAGGGAATCTTCTTGCGAAGGTAGTATGCTCTACATCCGTAGATGCGTAGATGAGCGATAGAGGGCGGTTTGCCGTGTGCAGCCTTAAACGGTGTGGTCCAGTTTAATAATTTAATAGGAGTCCGATTAAGTAGATATGCCGCATAGACGTACATCTCTTTGTATAGGTAAAGTGGAAGGTTAGACGTAGTCCTAAGTGATTAAGACACAGTAATTAGCATCTTTCCTAACTATTCTGTATAGCCTAATTGTTCTGTAGTGTCAGGGGACTAGAGCTGTATAGTAATGCCTTGTTATTTGTAGTGCTCGACTACACTAAGGTTATTTTGAAACCTATAAGCTCTCTCTCCGTCTATTAGTACGAACACTGGGCTGGCGTTGTAGCGGCGTTTAATGTGTCTGTCCATGAGTTTGAAGACTCTATCCAGGACATCCGTAGATCGATTGGGTATGCCATACACCATATGGGTCTTGGAGACAAGACAGTAACTATGAAAGATGTACTAGTTGCCCGCAAGAGATTCGGCGTTAAGTGCGATAATATCGATGGCAATAGCTTCAAATGCACGCGTAGGTTAGTGCTCTCTGTCAGATCTCTATAAGATAATCTGTGAAGCCTTGTTAACTCTGCATTGTTTGCAGTCTTGTGTACTAGGGGGAGGAGATGTGAGCAGAGCTATGCTAGCAACGTTGTGACTTAGTTTCTCTATTAATTTAGCTCTAGTATAGCCCATCAAGACGTGTGCGTGAAGACTGGATAACGTGCGGTTAGGTAGTGGTGTAATAGAGGGTTTCTTGTAGCTCCTTTTGTTGGCAAGCGCCAGGAAAGGTCTGTTGGTGTGGTCCTCTGGTGGTGCTGGGGGAGACCGTCGGTCCACTAGAACATAGTGACCGCCTATAGGTTTAACTGTTGCCCAAATAGGATTCTTAGTACTATCCTTTATGTACAGGCATTCACGCCCTAAGTTAAAGTAGATACCTTTTTCTCTAAGCCTTAAGAGCGACACTAGTAAGGTAATAAAGCCTGGACATAAGGCAACGTTCCTTAATATAGTCCTTATAGGTCCACCTAGTGTCTAGATTTCGATGTCGCATTTACCCTATGCGGCGATTTCCACTAAGTCTTCTCCACAACTAATCCTTTTGCCTAGTATCGCAGGACGAATTTATGTAAACTTGTTAGGCTTATTATAGACGTGTATATCCAAACCACAATTAAAGATCTAAGAGTGATGGAGTACTAAGATTAGACGTTGCTTATTGCTTATTGTGAGGTATTTTGTTATGTGTGCCTATTTGTATTCTCTATTAGAGGCTTAGTCGCTAGCGTCGATATAACCTGTGGGTGTAACACGATCTCGCTTCGCCTTCTCTCTTGTTTGTATTTTGTTAAGCAGCTTGGCCTGTCTGGTGACCTCACTATATCTTTGAATGGCTTCGACGCAAGCTGGGTCGATTTTGAACCTAATTCCTTGCAGCCAGGTGCAGATGTATGGACAAGCTTCCCATCGTGGGTTACCTGGGTGGGCGTCGCCTTTGCCACAAGGACAAGGCTTTCTTTGCGAACCACCAGCGATCTCAGTGTTGGTGCGCTTCCTATTGTTCTAAAGTCCTCCCACATTGTTCGAAGGCGTTGAGCTACAACTCTGATTTCTCGCATCTGTATAGTAAGGAGACTGTGCTTTGTTGAGCGCGGTATGGGCGGTGCCTCGTATGTTGCCCTTGTTTGAGCTGTGTAGGTACGGCGTTGTTCGGTAGTGTTAAATAAGTGCCGCGACAGATACCTCGTTGGGTATACTCGGTGGTGGTGCAGGGACTGTAATAAGTTGCTCTGGTGTAACAACGACGCCTGCGCGATTGATGACAGCTGGTATAGTGTAGACTGTCGAAGCTAGTGGATTAAGTTCTGCGTTAACGTATGCTAAACGGGCCTTATAGACTTTCTTGTTCATTGTCGCTGCAAACCCTGAATTGATAGCATGAAAGACCTTAAGAAGATCTTGCTGGGGAGCGAAACCCTAGACAGCTGGAACCTTCAGTTCAATGCCCTTGTTGAGATGAATTTGGAAGTCGTTCATCTAGTCCTTAATTGACTGGCGACTAGGCGTGTACTTCTTCGCCTTGTTGTATTAACAGTCTGCTTCTTCTTGTTTAGTGACTATTAGTTTTGAGTAGTTCTTGTACAGGAACCTGATTTGTTCTGCGATAGTGTAGTTAGCAAGCATAGAAATCAATATGTTGTCCCTCACTGTACTTATAATGTGGCTTTCAAGCTTGCTTAGCAATTTCTCGCGTTCTTGTTTGCGCTTGTATTTCTCTTTCCACACTGCAATGTCGAGGTTTTTATTAAGGTCGGATTTAACGTCTTCTGGCACCGCAAGGTTTGTAGCCTCTGGGTCGACGTATTTTAGGACGCGTAGTGTGCGCGCGGTACGTTTAAAAACTGTGTACCATGGTTCAAAGTTGTCCATCCCTTTTAGTATGACTTTTTCGTCTTTTGGCGTTGCCATTATGACGCGTCTGCGATGACTTTTCGCGTGTTTGGCCACTGGTGTGGGCTTTTTGTCGTGATTTGGAGTCTCATAGTGTTTTATAGTAATTTATAGTGACTGTAATTGTGGTTTTGCGATAACTTTTTCTTGTTGTTATCGTGAAAACTCTGCTCTGGTCCATGCGAGCGATAATGTGGCAGCAGGACTAATTGGTAAGGAGTTTTAGAGGGTGCGCAATAAGCGTCGTGCTAGGCTTATAACTGTAAGATAGTGGAGATCACAGTAATTCATAGTGATATAGGTTGACCACGAGAAAAGAGGTGTATGCCTTGCTATGGAGGACCGAGGCCCCTGAAGGTGTATGGGTGAGGCTAGGCATAAGGTTATTCCGGCCGAGGTCATGTGACCAAGGACCGACTATACAGCCATGCGGCAGTCTTACAATAGTCTTAGTTACTAACGTCTCTAAACTATAGTTGCTAGTAAATACATTTAAAAAGAGCTACTAATTACCTTTACTAAGATATATTATAAAGTATTTAATAATTATTTAGTATCTCTATAATAAAATAAGCCTTATAGAAGGATTAAAATAGAACGCTAGAAGTCTATATCTATAGTAAGGAGCTTAACTACTTCTGCCTATTTAAGATTAATAGCTTACGCTCTAATTAATTTGTTAGTTATTAATAAATAGTTATAGAAAAGCTTAAGGGTACACTTAATAGTATATTCTCGCTATTATCTACTTATATAAAGCACTATTCTTAATAAAGAAGCTATAGCCTATCTTATTAATAATTAATTACTTCTAACACCTAGCTTGTTTAAAAAAGCAAGCTTAACCGAAAGCATTAAAACTAAAACTTAGGCCCTTCTAATTTTAGGAATAGAAGATTTAATAATAAAGGGTCTGCTTACTAGTAAGTATAGTGCGCGTATAAAAAATCTTTTCCTTAAAAATATTAAAGTTATAATAGGTTTTTATATTAATATTATCTCTAAAGCTTGTCTAAAGAAGGTAGAGATCTAGTACCTAGGCTTAGATAGATTATTATCTTAGCAGAACTAAGTAGTATTTATAATTTTATTTTTATTAAATATACGTCTCTTTTTTACTATTTTATAGATATAGCAATTATAGAATTATACTACAATCTCCTATAATTAGATATTAAGAAACTCTAGCATCTTTAATTAGGTTATTTAGACTAATAAGTACTTTAAGCTTTAGTTTATTATGCGTAAAATATATATATATATATTTAGTACTTAAAGAAAGGACTCTTAACACTACTCTATAATATATATAATAAGAGTAATTTCTAGACGCCTAAGGGAATAATCTTTAAGACTCTTCTACTATATTTTTTAGAATTTATTTAACATTCTAGCAGGATAGCGTAGAAAGCTATAGAGCTTAATTATTACAGAAGAATTTAGTAAATAGAGTTATAATAATAACTTTATATTAAAATTTCTATTTAAGGTTCTATAAGTAATAACTAAGCTTAATTAATAGATTAAAAATAAATATAAGCTTAGAATTATTATAATCTATTAGGATAATAATACTACTACTCTTTTCTAAAGGGGATAATTAGCCTATAAGGACTATATAGATTAATAAGAAATTAAGATTAGCTACACTATATTGTATACGCTAAACTAAATAGAGCACCTAAGTAGGTAGAGTAAGAGACTATAACTAAGGCTATAAAAATAAGGAAAAGTGTATATTTACTACCTAAAATATACGCTATGATTATAAGCGTAACTACTTATTTTTATAGTAAAAGCCTATTAGCTCTATATACCTTTTAAGTACTAGATAAAGTGCTTAAAACTTAATTTAGGTAGTATTTTTATTAGCATAAGACTACTTAAATATAAGTATGTGCGGTATTATTTTATCTACCTAGGGGTAGGATAACCAAGGGTTTTATTTTAAATAATATAATAAAAAAAGCAGAGCCTTCTGCCTAGTAATTAAAAATAGCGTAAAAAGGTAATAATAATAAAAAGCGCGTTTAAACTACTAAGTAAGCTAGATAGTCTTAGCGTATAGCTCCCACACATATATAAAGTTTTTACAAAGAGGCCACTTAGAATCTTAGAAAAATATAAGTATAAATAGCTAATTTTTATTCTAATTAGAGTAGAATTTACGCCTATAGCTATTATATATATCCTTTAAAAAGGAATTAAGTAGTAAAGTAGAATAAATAAGAATTTAAAGTAAATCTTAGAAGCTATATTAAATACTTTATTAGTTATAAAGTATTAAATCTTCTCCTCTAGGATTAATCTATAATATTACGTAATCTTAGGCTAGCTATTTAACTAACCACTATATTATATAATTAATAATCTCTTTAATAATATTTTTTACTATAATAATAATAAAAATAATAATTATAACTATAATAGTAACTAACCTAACTATTTTATCTAACTCTCTTCCTATAGTAGATCTTCCCTCGTAATTACGAAGCTATATACTACTACTTAGAATCTCGCTACTACTACCTATCTTCCCTATACTCCTATTACTACTACTTACTCTTACCCTTATTACTTAGTTATAGTCCCTTGCCTTAATAGCACCCTAGATAATTACTACTATATTTATAAGCTTCTTACACTATAGCTACGCTTTTAAACTTCTATAGTTTCTAAAAAATAACTACTTATTATCTAGTAGTTGCCCTATGCCTCTACTTTAGTAGTCCTTATCTTTAAGCTTTTCTAGTACTATTTTTACTTTGTCCTATTATTATAGTATAAACGCCTAACCTAATTCTTTATTTAGGTACTAAAAAAGTGCTTTATACTTTAGAATCTAGAATTGTAAAACTATCTAATAGGGCCTAAATAGCTAGGGCTAGGTATTATTAAATATATTAAGATTAAGAAATCTCTCTAATTACCCTGCTTACTATATAAGATTGCTAAATCTCTAAGGATTATTCTTAACTTTATCTAGCTAATCCTTTATATACTCTTAAAACTTTACTATAGCTATACTACTCTATATAAAAAAGTAGTATAGTTAGAGTACTAGAATATTATTGCGTTACTAGATATAACAGATAAAGAGCTAAATTTAAAATATAGTAGTAGTAGTTATATAGTAAAAATAAAAATTTAGTATATTAGATATTACTAATATTATAAAAGGGAGACTTTATATATTATATATATAGTAAACTATAGTTACGCTACTACTAAATTATAAACGTAATAACTAAACTATACTTAAGCGTTTTATTACCTATACTACTTTTATAGTTATAACTCTATAGTCTACTATAGCTTTCTAATAGTCTACTAGTTAAGAGATAATATATAACTTAGTTATACTAAATACTACACTATTTATTAACTACTCTTAATAATACTGCTATAAAAAAAATTTAATAATAAAATTATTATTACTACTACTATGCGCTAGGTACTAGAATTTAGTGCCTTTTATTTTACTTCTCTTAGTATGTAGTGTAGACTTAACCTTGGTTAGAATTTGTATATAAAAAGATGTTTAATAAAGTATTAAATTTTTATAAGATATAGATTCTAGTGCTTAATTAGATAACTACTATACGGAATATTATATTCAATAAGATATTATTCTCTAAGGGTAAGGCTAATTTACGCATTTTTTTATAAAGAAGTGGTAAAGATTATTAAAGTCCTATACAAGGGGGAGATTAATAATCTAAAAGAAGAGTTTATAGACATTTTTAATAATTTTACTATATTAAATAAGTAAGTAAGTACTAAGTAAGTAAAAACTAGTGCTTTTATATAGTTATCTAAGAGTATAGCTAGCTAGGCTAGTAATTAAGTAACTAATAATACTAATATATAGGCAGTAAGCTTAGCTAGTAAGTAGCTAAGAATTTATATAGTTAAAAGTAAGCATATATATTGAAACTATATTAGTAAGTAAAATAAATAATAAAATAATATATTAGAAATTCGCAATTATAAAAGATAAATAGATAAAAAACCTAAAAAGAATAAAGTTACAACTAAAGCCAAAGTTAATATTAAGTAACATATATAAAGTTTACTAAAAGATAATTATAAAAAATCTAATATTATATATGTTAAATTACCTCTTATCTATTTATCTACTTTGTATACATACTTATAAATATATAGTAAATATTGTTATAGTAAAATACTTTATTTAGTAGCTTCTAAGAATAGTAAGACTATAGTAGCTATATATAGAGTACTAGCAAGCTTATTAAAAACTACTATATTAATAGATTTATATTATTATTAAATAATCTTAATATATTATATTTTCTATTATTTCTATTTTTTATATGTCTAGACTTATAGTTTTATAAAATAAGCTACCCTTTAGTTAGCTTTTATTATATTTGGCTTTACTTAAGAGGCTTATAAACTCTTAAGGCTATTATTAATTTTTTTAAGTAGCCTTTCTAAGTTCTTTTTCTTATTTTCTTACTTACTTAATAACACAAGTTTACTACTAAGTATTTCTAAATAGGCTACCTAGCCTTTAGCTTATAAAAGTAAGGCGTCTACTAAATCTATATATTATTATTAAAGTAGTAAGAATTTTACTACTACCTATAAAAAAGCACTTTAAATATAAGAGTACTACTAAAATATCTAATAATTAATAAAGTAGACTAGAATAATATTAAAATGCAAGTAGTAATAAAATAAATTGCTACCTACTCTTATTTAAGGTAAGAGGATTATTATCTAGATCCCTACTAGGCCTAAAGGGGATATAAGACCCTATTATACTACCTAAGTAATAATAATACCTTAACATATTCTATTAGTAGCCCGGATAGATTAGTTCGCCAAATAGTTTTTTTTAGCAACTTCGAGGTCCCTTATAACTTATTATAGAACACTACTAATATTACTTTATAGTAACTTATAATAACCTACTAAAACTTATAATATACTAAGTTACTATTTAATCTACTTTTTATATTGTGTAGCCTCTTTACGCGACTACTATAGCTGCGTAAAACTAAAGAGTCTTTCTTAGTAGTACAAACTTATAATAAGACTCCCTATAATATATAATATATTATCTACTATACTATATATAGGCAATATATAGTACACTTATTATAATTCGTAGTAAAGTATACTATATTCTAAGTAGTACTTTATCTAATTTTTAGTTACTAAGTGTATACTATTATAAAATAAAGTTAACCCGTTATTTTTAGCCTTATAGTAACCTATAATAAAATCACTCTAATTTACTATTAATACTATCTAAAACTAAGCTACTAATAGTAATATCTAACTCCTTCTCTATCTCTTAATCTATCTAATAGGTTCTTGTGTTATGCCTAGACTCTTTGCACCTTCTATAGTAGCGTTATATTAAGGAACCTGCCTCTCCCTTACTACTACCTCGCGCTCTTTTTAATAACTTTACCCTAATAGAAGGGCTTTCTACTTCTAAATCTGCTTCCTAAGTAAAGCCCAGCGTTCTACCTTTCTAAATAGGCTTTCTTTTACGCGTTTTTCGCTTTGTTAGAACCTTAATTTACTTCTTAAGTTCCTTAATATAGGTCTCTTAAAGTACACTATAGTAGAGTATAAGTTTAGCACCTTTTTTAACCTATAAGTAGCTTAATTTAGTATTAGGTAGAGACTAAATAAAAGAGTTACTAACGAGCTTTAACTAGAATCTAAACTTAAGAGTATTACTTATAGTTCTAGCTTACTATAGTGTATCTAGTAGAGTACCCTAAAGTAGAGTGTAAATACGCATATTAAGGCAATCTACTACTACTAACACATTTAAAGAAATAAGCCTAAAGGCCTTAAAAGCTTTCTTATAGTTTTCTAATATAAATATATTAAAAAACGCATTATAAATAGCTAGTAGAAAGACCTCTTTATTAATATAAAAGACACGTTAGCGCGCTAAGTCCTATATACGCTAGGAGTACTTTAGCTTTAGTAACACAAAATAGACTATATTAAGCAACTAGAGAATATAAGATAAGCGCGCTAGTATATAGAGTGTTAGGATTCTCTATTTTAGGCAATAATTCTTAAAATCCTAGGAGTAGTAGCTCTTATAGCTATCTAGAATAAGTAACCTCTATAACTCTACTATACGCGGCCTTATATATGCGTTAAAGTGCTTTAATTATATAACTCTAAGCTTATTATTAGTATAGCTAGTCTTAGAGACTAAGAGCTTCTAATTATAGGGAATACTAGTCTTCTTATACTATACTAAGATATAGACTCGCCCTTTATATATAATAAAGGGCGAAATAGTATACCTAATAGCGTAAATACTCTAAATTACTATAACCCACTTATAGTTGCCTAGCTAAACAAGCGTAGGTTAAGAATATCTTTCTAAACTAGTTATAACCTTTACTAAGCTAATAACTTTTATCTAGAAGTCTGTCTTATTAAAGTTATAAATATTTTTATCCTACACTCTATACTTAGATTTTGTGTCCTCTACTAGCTAAAACTATATATTTATAACCTTTAGGTCTTTCTATTATATTCTCTCTTAGTTCTTTACTTAATTAAAAGGTATTTTAAGCTTAGGTATACGCTTTATAAAGCGCTAAGTCTAGCATTATCCTATAGAGCCTTTATACTATATAGCTAGTAGTTTATTAGCTATATTTTCTACCTTACCTAGCTAGAGTGCAAATTCTCGCAAATCTAGGTTCAGAATATACTATATAAGCATCTACTCTGTAGTAATAATAAGCTTTGCTATGCCTAATTATATATTTACTTAGGCGGTAATTTTGTTAATTTAATTACTTAGTGTAGACTTTAGAATATTATATACTATAGTAGCGTATTATAGGCTTAAAATTTGCTTATTCTAATAGGCGTAAAGGGCAAGCTCAATTCTACCATCTTGATTAGATAATAACGCGTCTTATTGTTAAGACATTATAATTTATAGTAAAGTTTTATAGTCTTAGCAAAAACTATTCCACAGACTACTGTATTCGGGCTACTAATAGAATATGTTATAGGTACTAGTAATAAAAAAAATAGTAATTTAATATAGTAATTAAATATAGTTATTAAAAACAGTCAATATACAAACTAAATATAGTAATTAAATATAGTAGAACTACTTTATAACTCTAATCTAGAAGAGCCTTTTTATTAATACTACTTTAAAACACTTTTCTATATTAATAATTATAAAAAAGATAACTACTATTATAATAATATTTTTATTAGAAACTCCTTAGACGCTTAAAAAAACTATAATTACCTTTTTACACCTTTTTTAATTACTTATTATAAGGATTTCCCTTTCTTATTCTATTTCTAGATAGTTAATTAATAATATATATAATTCTAAGCAGGGAGCTCTACTTTTTTATTATGTTATTTAAGATAAAAGTCTTTATTATACTACCTCTAGGTAGTTAATTTAACGCTATATATATAATAACTAGTACAATAAATAGTTTTTTATTAATTACTAACTAATTATATTATAAGTTATTACCTTCTTACACTCTTTTAATTACTAAGTAGGAGACTCTGCTTTTTTTATTATATTATCTAAGATAAAAGCCATTGTGGTTATACCCCTAGGTAGATTTAATTAACACTACACATTATATTATAAAAATCGTATTTTTAAATTAAATAACTAAAGACTAGTATTTTCTTTATATATTGTTAGATTGACTACCTAGGGGTAGAATAACAAAGGCTTTTATCTTAAATAACATAATAAAAAAAGCAGATTCCCCTACTTAGTAATTAAAAAAAGCGTAGTATTCTTTATAAATCTATTAAAAAATTAAACTTATCGCTTTACTAGTAAAACAAATATAAAGCTTTTTAAAAAAAAATTTAAACTATTTATTAAAGATTTTTATTATTTAGAGATTATAACTAAGATTAAGTCTTTACTATATCTAGAAAAAAGTAAAATAGAAGACACTAAAACCTAGTATATAGTATATAGTAGTATTAGTAATAGTAGTTAAATTAGACTATTTATTTATATTTATAGTTTTGTTTTATAACTAAGAGGTGCCTAATAAAAATAGTATAAAAGTAGCCTTTTTTTTAATTACCTGTCTTGTACTCTTTTTAATTACAAAGTAGAAGACTCTGTTTTTTTGTATTATTTAATATAAAGCCTTTCTTATCCTACGACTAGATAGATTTAATTAATATTACACATAATAATAGTAGTTATTTCTTCTACTATAAGTAATATAGAAAAGTCTTTTAAGGTAATATTAATAAAAAGGGGTATATATATATTTATATATATTAGTATATCTTTATATATTTTTATACTAGTAAATTACTTATATATATATATATAGTTTAGTCGCATTGTTTATTTAGCGTTAATTACCCTTTTTAATTACTTTTTTTTTAATTTAAGACTACGTAGGTTAGGATAGAAAGGCCGCTCTAGTCTAGCGCCTAGAAATATAGTCTACTAGTCTTCGCTAATATAATAATAGTTTATAAGAATAGTTTATAAACTATACACTTGCCCCTTATTATCTATAAGCACTCTAATGCCTATTAAAAGTTACTTAAAGCGTGTATAAAAAACTAACTCTTACTTTATTATTACTATTATCGCGCTTATCTAACGCTATAACTATAAGGGTCTAACGCATCTACATAACACTCTTTTCTTCTAGTAACTTATTAATAAATATCTTCTTCTCTTTCCCCTTAATCCTGCCTTTTATTACCGCCTTTCTTACTAGTAGTAATATAAAAAACTATAGTAGAAACTCTATATATCTATTAGTACTACTTTTATAGTTACTAATCTATTACTAGTATAACTAGTACACTAGAACTACTTTACATAGGGTAAAGTATATCTACTTTCTATTAATAATCTTATAGATAGAGGAGTATTCTAGTATAGATATAGTAACTTTAGTAAGTAGATAGATCTTTAGAGCGTACTTTTAGGCAGTTTTAACAATAGTATTAGTATTAAAGCTTAGGAAAATAGTAGAATATAGAGTAATAGTAGATTTCTTATTAAGGTTAATTTTAATATAAAGATAAAGTATTAGTGTACCTATAGTGTGTATAAGCTTTTACCTAGTATATATCTTATAAGTAGCACAAACCTACTAATATAATAGCTATTACTTTTAGTAATCTTTAAAAATAATAGTAAAGGGGGATAGTTATAGTATTATACTTATTATAGCGTCAGCGCTATTATTTTATTTTTCCTTTCCCCTAACTCTAAACTAGTATAGCAATATAGCCTTACTATATTTTGTATATAGATTTTTTTTAGTTAGAGTAGGTACGCTAAGCTTACTAAGCTCGCTTATAACACACTAACTTTTTATTATTAATATTACCTTAAAACGCTTTTCTATATTAATAATAGTAGAAGAGATAACTACTATTATTGTAATATTTTTATTAGAAACCCTCTTAGTCACAAAAAAAAACCCATATATATAGTTTTTTTATAACTAAGAGGTTTCGAATAAAAATATTATAATAATAGTAGATATTTCTTCTACTATTATATACATAGAAAAGCGTTTTAAAGTGTTAATAAAAAGAAGTTAGCGCGTTATTCTAATCTACGCAGGCTTATATTAAAAAATAGAATTAACAAGAGTAATTAATATTAAATAACCTTTTCTACGCTCTTTTTAATTACTAAGTAGGGGGCTCTGCTTTTTTTATTATGTTCTTTAAGATAAAAGCCTTTATTATTCTACTTTTAGGTAGATTCAATTAACGCTATATACTAAATATATAATATATTTATATATATAGTTAAGTAGAAAAACGTTTCTAATATATATAGTAAAATAAGTTACTACTTAATAATAGTTCTAAACTATAATTAAGTTAGATCGCATTGTTTATTTAGTGTTAATTACCTTTTTTAATAAAATTTTTTAATTTAAGCCTATATTAGTTAGGATAGAAAGGCCGCTCTAGTCTAGCGCCTAAAAATACAGTCTACTAGTCTCTACTAATATAATAGTAGTTACTATACACTTACTCTCTAATTATTTATAAAGACTCTAATACTTATTAAAATTTACTTAGAGTATATATTAAAGATCTTTGTTATATAGAGATTCTAACCAAGATTAAGTCCGTACTATTTATAGAGAGAAGTAAAACAAAAGGCATTTAAACCTAGTACCTAGTATATAGTACTTAAAGTATATATAGTAAACTAACTTTTTACTCTATTATTACTATTATTAGTAATTGCGCTATAGATATACTACTATTCTAGCGCACTTATATATTATGCCTACCTAATACTATAACTATAAAAATCTAGTATATTTATATAATACTCTTCTTTCTTAGAACTTATTAATAAATACCTTTTATCTTCTCTTTCTCTTTAATATTCCCCTTAATTTTGGCCTTAATCTTACCCTTAATCTTGCCCTCTATTACTGCCTTTCTAACTAGTAGTAATATAAGAAACTATAGTAGAAACTCTATATATCTAGTATTATTACTCCTATAGTTACTAATTTATTACTAGCCTAACTAGTATAGTAAAACCACCTTATATAGGGTAAGGTATACCTTCTACTTTTTATTAATAATCTTATAAATAAAGTAATACTCTAATATAAATTTCGTAACTTTAAGTAGATAGATTATTAGAGCGTACTTTTAGGAAGTATTAGTATTAGTATTAGTATTAGTATTAGTATTTATTAAAAGTATATTAGTAAGCAAAATCAATAACAAAATAATATATTAGAATTTCGCTATTATAATAAAAGATAAATAGATAAGCAACCTAAAAACAACTAAAATAATTATTCTAATAATAAAGTTATAACTAAAGCCAAATTTAATTTTAAGTAACGTAAAAAAAGTTTACTAAAAGATATTTACAAGAAATCTAATATTAAATATATTAAATTACTTAAGACTAAAAACAAAATATAATATAAAACTAACCTAATAAATATTAAAAATACGGTATTGTAATATAAATAAGCTCGTAATTAATTTTTCTAAATTAATAACGTTTAATAACTTGTCGTAATTAAGCGCTTTAATAATTTTAAGCAATTTCTTAAAAGACTAAAAATAATATACTAAACAAGGCGATACTATTTATATTAAATTACTTATTACTAAAAATAAACTAGAATATATAGAAGACTTATTCTGTAATAAAAAATATATTAGCGTATAATAAACTAAGAAGTAATAAATTATTCTGTAATAAGATCCTTAAGGTTATAACTAAGTAATAGTAAAACAAAAGTTAAAATAATAGCGCGTATATAAAACACTAGTTTGCATATAAAATAGTAGCTCGTATATAAAACACTATTATATATAAAATAGTAGTTAAAACTCTAGTTTAAAATACTAGCACGTATAAAGGTTAAAGGCATAATTAAACTACACTGAGCTAAGTATTTATTAGTCTAAAGTATTTTGTATATAGACTACTAGATAACCTATTTATTAAATCTAATTAACTAGTTTACTAATACTAACTCTATTACCTCTTATCTATTTATCTACTTTTTATAGTATTTTTATCTTTAGGGTTAATTATATAAAACCCCTTTACTTGCCTTTTTATATAAGGACTATAGGATTATATATAAGCTAAATTCTTCTACTATTAAATTTAATAGTCTAGTTCTTAGTAAGAATAGTTTTATCCTTTATATAGAAAGCTGCCTTCTTTAGCTCTTTTTTTTTGTATAAAGTTCTTACTAATAATACTAAAAGTATTATCTATCTAAAGACTAGTAATTTTAAAGGCGTGCTTTCTTTTATTAGTAATAAGTAAATATAGGTTATATAATAAAGTCTTTATACTAAGTTTCTCTTTATAGTAGTTATAATAGATTTTAAGCTAGTAAAGACTTAATTTAACTACACTATAAAGTAGTTATATAATATAGAAGATTATATATTATAAAAAGTTTATATATAGTTTTTTAGATAGTTTAGTATAAAGTATACAATTTAGATTATTAGTAGACTAAATATAGGCCTAGGTAATATCTTATAGTTTAGAATATATTTTATATATTACCTAAAGGCTTACTTCTAATATAAAAAGTAGGCGCTAGCTTACTTTTTAAATAGTAGGTAATTAGGTAAGAATTTTATTATTCTTCTTATTAAAGTAGCTAGTAAACATAACGTGGAATTTCTTATATAGTTAGGTAGTCTTACTCTTAACTTCTTATACAAGGCAAAGGTTAAAGATTCTACTCTTATACTTAAATAGGCTAAAGAAAAAAATCTTAAATATGCTATTAGTAATAAGAGCGTCTATTACTACATAATTTAACTTCTTAAAAAGTGCTTTAGATATTATAATTACACCTTCTGTATACAGCTTTAAAGATAGTTTCTAATTACTAATTTTTTTCTAAGATAGGAATATAGCATTTTTTCTTAGGCGGCCTCTTTTTCTCTTTTTTAAAGAATCTCTTTATATAAGAGTAATATTATCTACCTTATATAATAGTAAAAACGTATAATCTTTTTTATAATAGTATAGTTTAATTTATATATAGTAAAACCTTACTAAACTATTTCTTAGATTAAGAATTATATTTTTATTCTTAATGCCTTTAATTTTATATAGGCCTATCTATCCCCCTTTCTCTCTCTAGACTATAACCTTAAATCTAAGTAGGAGCATAAGAACTTTATATGCTGCTAATAGACTATTATAGGTATTTAGCATATAATTAATATTAATCTTATTCTTTTTTTATAATATTTTTATTATCTTTTATATAGTATTTACACGTGTAATAATATTGGGTAATAGGAAAAAGCCTATACTAATTCTAAGATATATGCTACAGACTAGTAGTATAGATATAAGGCTATCTAGGCCTATAGTATTATTAATAGCTTTAATAGCTCTCTAGAGAATATTCTTCTTATTTATATAGTTTGGGTTTTTTTTTGCGACTAAGGAGCTTTCTAATAAAAATATTACAATAATAGCAGTTATTTCTCCTACTATTACTAACACAGAAAAGCGTTTTAAGGTAGTATTAATAAAAAGAGGTTAGCGTGTTATAAGCGAGGTAAGCGAGCTTAGTAAGCTTAGTGCGCCCACTCTAACTAAAAAAATCTATATGCAAAAACCATACATAAGGCCATATCGCCGTACTATAGTTTAGAGTAGAGAGAGGTATAAGATAGTGCTAGCGCTATAACACTACAACCGTTCTTATTTATATAATCTCCTAGTTTAGCCTTAAGAATATTAAAGACTCTATAGAGAGGTGCGTGCAAACGCTTAACCTTCTCTATTACCTATTATACTTTTATAGGCATCTGTCTATAAGTTATACTAATAATTTTTATATAGTTTCTAAACTTATCTAATATAAAGTTTACACCTAAGTTATATATAATATAGTTAGGTAGACCTTAGTAGATATTAATTTAGTATCTATAGAGGGCTTCCTATATATTTTATATAGACATTAATTTTAAGAAAATTATAGCTTAAAATAATATACCTATATCTATAATATATAGTATATTTCTAGTTCTAATATAAATAATATTAATAATAGTCTTATAATTAAAGTAAATATTATCTATAATAGTAAACTTAAAGCAATATAAAGCTTACTTATATAATTAACAGTAGTAGTAAAACTTCTAAATTTTATTTAGTATAGTAGTATTTACTTTATAGCTAGTATTAGCAATTATCTTTTAAAGTCTTATTATATAGAAATGTCTAAATTATTAATAGAGGCAGCAAAGTTCTTATTTAGTAAGGAAAGACATAGTTTCTTTCTTACTAATATTAAAAAAGAGTATTTCTATTTATATATAATAGGTATAGTTATGCTATTCTTTTATATAGTAATATTTAGAATATTATTAAAATAGGCACCTAGCCTATTAGCATCTACTAATAATAGCAGGAATAGTATTAGAATATCCAGAATATAGTAGGTAACTATTTCTATTAGATTTATAATTTATATAGACGCTTTTCTATATTAATAATAGTAGAAGAGATAACTACTAATATTATAGTATTTTTATTAGAAACCCCGTTAGTCGAAAAAAAACCTATGATTTATATAGTTCTTAGAAATTATTATAGGTTCTAACTTTTAAAGCTAATATTAGTATTGCTCGATATCTAATTAATCTTTTTATAGGGGTTCTTTTATATATATACCTTTAGCTATACTTTACTAATAGTAGAAATCTTTACTATACCTATATTTTATAGTTTACCTTAGTATATTATATAATATTAATCTTTAAGAATAAACTATTCTACGTATTTCTTTAGCTCTATATTATAGATATATTTACTAGTTATATAGTAAAAATACGTAGTAGTAGTTAGGTAGAATACGTAGTTATTACTATCCTTATTATTTTTACTTTATTTCTCTTCTTTGTATAAGGTAAGCTCCATATTATTATATCCTTTTATATTCTAGATATAGAACTAAATAGTTTTATATAAAGGCGTTTTATTATTATACTCTTTATAGAAGATAATATATTGCCTTATTATATAGATGTGTTTATTATACAAATAGTTAGAAGACTAATAACCTTTCTTATAGTATATAAAACACTTCTTTAGTCTTATATAAATATTATTTAATTAAATCTAAATTGTAATAATAATAGTACAAATTGTCTATAATATTCTTATTTATAAGAGACTAGTAATCTTTCCTTTTATATAGGAAAGTTATATTTATAATTAGTATAGTATATATTAGCATTTTATAAGTACTGATTAGATTAACAATTAATTATAACTTAAATTAATATATAAAATTAGTAAATAGAGCTTTATAAGTAGGCTTAGGGGTAAATATAGCCCACTTTAGCTTTAGGTATTTATAGTGTACTTATATAATAGTAGTATAGAAAAGAATTTTCTTAGTAAAATCTATATCTAATACTCTCTGTATAAGGGTAAGCCTATTAATTATTACCTTTATAACTTTATATAAACTATTTTTAAAGTTCTTACGCTAGTATTTTATAAACGTTAGTATGGTCTAGTCTATTTAATACTAGTTATAGTTAATAATAATATTAAAGTAACTATTAAATACTTTATATAAGCACTTCTATAATTATTTAGAATAGATAGTATAGAGGTAATACTATGCCGCACAGCTAGTAAGGATATTTAAAAAAAATATCTAGGTATTAATCCTTAGTAATATCTAGGCCTCTATATAGATTTATAAAAATTCTAGTCTTATCTACTAATATATTATATAAAACTTTAGTATAGTTGTTGTTCTTATGCTATACCTTTTAGAATTAGATTATCTTATTAGCTAAAACTCTTCTTAAAGGTAGGTTATGCTTAGGTAGAAGCTTATATAGATTAAATTATAGTATAGGCTTAGTTTATATAAATTAGTATAGTGCCTATAATTTATATTTAACTAGTAGTAGCTGTATTCTATGCAGCGCTTAATAATTATAAGTAGGTAGGTAAAATAGTGGTTAGGCACTTTATATAAAGAGTAGTAGTTTATTTAGTTATTTATATAACGTACTTTGCACTCGAGTCGGACACTCCATCGAGTCGGACACTTTGCCAAGACCCCACCAAAACGTACTATTAGCAATAGTATAACGCGATGCCTCAACCACATAATAAACTACCAGCGTTAAAAGAAGCGCGTATACAGCTTGCGATCTAGGCTATTAAATAAGACGCGACACTCTCTCAGCGACGCGCTGCAGCTATCTATAACGTCTCTCGAAGTACGCTTAGCGACCGACGCGCTAGAAAGACGTTTAGACGCGACTGCGCACCCAACAAAATAAGACTTACTATAAGAGAGGAGCAGGCGATTGTAGAGCATATACTCAACCTAGACGCGCGAGGATTTCCGCCTCAGCTTAATGCTATAAAAGATATAGCTGATTCTTTACTGGCTGCACGCCACTATAAGCCAGTTGGCCAGAGGTGGCCTTATGACTTTGTTAAGCGCCAGCCAGAGCTTAAAGTCAAGTTCAATCGAAAGTACGACTACAAGAGAGCTCTCTAGGAGGATCCTGAGGTGATACAAGACTAGTTCCGGCTTGTAGAGAACATAAAGGCTAAACATGGTATCCTAGACAAGGACACCTACAATTTTGATAAAGCAGGCTTTATGATGGGCATAATATTGACTAGAGCAGTAGTCACAGGCTCTGAGCGTCGAGGACGGCCAAAGCAGGTGCAGCAGGGCAATAGGGAGTGGACAACAGTCATCCAAGGCATCAATGCGACGGGGTGGTGGATCCCACCCTTTATTATCTTCGGGGGCAAGCACCACCTCTCCGCCTGGTATAAGGAGAAGGATCTACCTCATAATTAGGTTATTGCAGTCTCTGAGAACGGCTAGACAACAAATAAGCTTAGTTTATAGTGGCTGAAGCACTTTAATAAGTATACAAAGAGGCGTGTTGTTAGCACAACACATTTGCTTATTATTAACAGCTATAAGAGTTACAACTTGTTCGAATTCGAACAGTATTGCAAGAAGAGCAATATTGTTACTCTCTATATGCCCTCGCATTCGTCGCACCTCTTGCAGCCACTTGATGTGGGCTGTTTCGCGCCTTTAAAAAAGGCGTATAGGCGCTAAGCTAAGGATTTAATGCGCAACCACATCACGCACATTACTAAAATTAAGTTCCTGCCTTACTTTATTACTGCTTTCAAGGCTTCGTTTACTGAAAGTAATATTAAAGGAGGCTTTCGAGGTGCTGGCCTAGTGCCCCACGACCTAGAAGCTGTGATATCGCAGCTTGACGTCCGCCTGCGTACGCCTCCACTTTGTACTATTCGCGATAGTACATGGGAGTCGCAAACTCCGCGAAATAGTACAGAACTTGGGTCGCAATCGACGCTGGTTAAGCAGAGGATTCAAAGGCATGTGGATAGTTCCCCAACTTATATAGTTGAGGCGATAGAAAAGCTTGTTAAAGGCGCTAAAATAATAGGGCATTCTTTGGTATTAATAACTAAACGCAACGCCGAACTTTAAGCTGCTAATGAGGCCGCCACACAACGTAAATTATATAAAAGAAAGCGATGGCAGCAAGAAGGAGTCCTTATAGTTGAAGAGGGCCAGCGACTAGCTACTCTAAAGGACTTTAGGGTGCGTAGTGATGGCAAGAAGGCAAAGAAGAGGGTGCGCACTAATAGAGGCGAATCCGCTCAACGGCGCTGTGGACGCTGCGGCAAGCCTGGGCACAATAAAAAAACCTGTAGACAGCTTATAGAAGTAGATTCTGAATAGTTTAGCCTATTTAGACTATTAAAAATAGTTTATGTTGACTCTATACTATCGTGAATAGTACAGAACTTGGTGGGGTCTTGGCAAAGTGTCCGACTCGATGGAGTGTCCGACTCGAGTGCAAAGTACGTTAAATAAAATTCTCCTTTGTACTTAAATAAAGGTTTTTTTAAGATATTTATAGAGACCTATAGCTATAAATGTGCCTATAATAGTAATAGCTTACTCTATTTAGGTTTATATAATAGCTTAACTAGCTTAAGTAAAATTAGGCTTAGTATCTATACATAAGGAATTAAGTAAGCTAGAGAAGGTAGTATTATATAAGTAGTATTAGTATTACCTTTTCTTTAAAGTCTTTCTAGAATAATTCTAAAAAAGCTGTCCGTTTTTAGTATAATATATAATAATTATTAATAATATATACTATATAAAATTGTATTTCTAATAAAGAGGGATTATTTACTAGATTAATTTTATCCTTTTAGTATTTAGGTCTTATTTCCGTATATAGTATTACCTCTAATATTTCTATTTCTTTTATATACTTATTATATAATCTAGTATATTTAAGTATATTAGTATTATCTTATAAAGTAGAGATAGTAAAAGTAGGGACTTTATACAAAGTATTAGTACACTTTATTAGAATTTATTATTATCTAACTATATATTTATATAGTTACTAGTAGTGTGCTTAGTGCACTATCTCCTTTTTAATCTTATATAGTAGTAATATCTACTTACTAACTTAATAAAAGAGTGAATTTGCTATTTCTATAGATAAGAATAGCTTTTATATATCTTATATAATTACTTCCTTTATTTTATATAGTAGTAATATCTACTTACTAACTTTATAAAGATTTAATCTACTATTCTTTTATATATAAAGGATAGGGTATAATAAAACAAATTATATAGCTAATAATAACTTATATAATTTATTTTTACTCTTACTAATTTATGGTTAAGAATTAGTTAACTACTAATTAGTATTAAATAGGTACTCTATAGCTAGCTATATAAATATTAAATTCTAATAGTCTATATTAGTAAGTATAGAGAGTATATAGAATAATTATATAAAAAAAGGAAATAATATAATAGAATAACTTTAGTATTAATTACTTATCTCTAAAAAGGGTATAAATAGAAAAAAGAAGATTCTATAGTATATAGACTATAGCGCATAGGCATTATATAATTTCTATATAATTCTATTATGCAGCAATATTAAAACCTTAATACTCTTAGGTACCCTTGCCTATATAGTCTATAGACATCTTATACTATATTTAAGCTCCTAAACCTTACTATCCTAGAGATAGTTGCGCTATTTACTAAGAAGCTAAGGCTAAGAAGAGTATTAGGTAATAAGCGACTAGTAAAATTACTTATCTTAGACTACTATTATATAAAAGAATATAGTTTATAAGCTATTATTAAGCTATATAATATATTAGTGGTACTTATAAGAACTAGTAATATAGTAACTTAAGTAAATATAACGTACTTTGCACTCGAGTCGGACACTCTATCGAGTCGAACACTTTGCCAAGACTCCACTAAAACGTACTATCGGCAATAGTATAACGCGATACCTCAACCACATAATAAACTACTAGCGTTAAAAGAAGCGCGTATATAGCTTGTAATCTAGGCTATTAAATAAGACGCAACACTTTCTTAGCGACGCGCTGCAGCTATCTACAATGTCTCTTAAAGTATACTTAGCGACTGATGCGCTAGAAAGACGTTTAGACGCAACTGCGCACCCAACAAAATAAGACTTACTATAAGAGAGGAGCAGGCAATTGTAGAGCATATACTTAACCTAGACGCGCGAGGATTTCCGCCTCAGCTCGATGCTATAAAAGATATGGCTAATTCTTTACTAGCTGCACGCCACTATAAGCTAGTTGGCCAGAGGTGGCCTTATAACTTTGTTAAGCGCCAGCCAGAGCTTAAAGTCAAGTTTAATTGAAAGTACAACTACAAGAGAGCTCTCTAGGAGGATCCTAAGGTGATACAAGACTAGTTCCGGCTTGTAGAGAACATAAAGGCCAAACATAGTATCCTAGACAAGGACACCTATAATTTTGATAAAGCAGGCTTTATAATAGGTATAATATTAACTAGAGTAGTAGTCACAGGCTCTAAGCGTTGAGGACGGCTAAAGCAGGTACAGTAGGGCAATAGGGAGTGGACAACAGTCATCTAAGGCATTAATGCGACGGGGTGGTGGATCCCACCCTTTATTATCTTCGGGGGCAAGCACCACCTCTCCGCCTGGTATAAGGAGAAGGATCTACCTTATAATTAGGTTATTGCAGTCTCTAAGAACGGCTAGACAATAAATAAGCTTAGTCTATAGTGGCTAAAGCACTTTAATAAGTATACAAAGAGGCGTGTTATTAGCACAATATATTTGCTTATTCTTAATAGCTATAAGAGTTATAACTTGTTTAAATTCGAACAGTATTGCAAGAAGAGTAATATTATTACTCTCTGTATGCCCTTACATTTGTTGCACCTCTTGCAGCTACTTAATATAGGCTATTTCGCGCCTTTAAAAAAGGCGTATAGGCGCTAAGCTAAGAATTTAATGCGCAACTACATTACGCACATCACTAAAATTAAGTTCCTGCCTTGCTTTATTGCTGCTTTTAAGGCTTCGTTTACTAAAAGTAATATCAAAGGAGGCTTTTGAGGTGCTGGCCTAGTGCCCCACGACCTAGAAGCTGTGATATCGCAGCTTGACGTCCGCCTGCGTACGCCTCTACTTTGTACTATTCGCGATAGTATATAGGAGTCGCAAACTCCGCGAAATAGTACAGAACTTAGGTCGCAATTGACGCTGGTTAAGCAGAGGATTCAAAGGTATGTGGATAGTTCCCTAACTTATATAGTTAAGGCGATGGAAAAGCTTGTTAAAGGCGCTAAGATAATAGGGCATTCTTTGGTATTAATGACTAAACGCAACGCCGAACTTTAAGCTGCTAATAAGGCCGCCACACGACGTAAATTATATAAAAGAAAGCGATGGCAGCAAGAAGGAGTCCTTATAGTTGAAGAGGGCCAGCGACTAGCTACTCTAAAGGACTTTAGGGTGCGTAGTGATGGCAAGAAGGCAAAGAAGAGGGTGCGCACTAATAGAGGCGAATCTGCTCAACGGCGCTATAGACACTGCAGCAAGCCTAGGCACAATAAAAAAACCTATAGATAGCTTATAGAAGTAGATTCTAAATAGTTTAGCCTATTTAGACTATCGAAAATAGCTTATGTTGACTCTATACTATTGTGAATAGTACAGAACCTAGTGTGGTCTTGGCAAAGTGTCCGACTCGATAGAGTGTCCGAGTCGAGTGCAAAGTACATTAGATTATATTAATTAATATGTAAAGCACCTTAGGGTATTACTAAAGATAATAAATAATAATAAGTTCTTTAAAGTATTATAAGTGTATAATAAGAAAAGCGCATAGTAGCTAATAGATATTTAAATATTAGCGAGTATACTATAGATAGTAGAGATACTAGTAAAGGTATTATTAGTAGTTACCAATAATAGTGTTATTTCTAAAATTAAAAAATTTAATTATGTAATCTGACTATAAAGTACCTATGGGTCTTAGTTAAGACTAGAGATAATACTTATAGTATTATACTAGTTATAGCGCTAGTACTATTATTTTATCTCTATTTCTCTTTACTCTAAACTAGTATAGTAATATAGCCTTACCTATAGTTTTATATATAGATTTTTTTAAATTAAAATAGGTACGCTAAGCTCGCTTAGTAAGCTTATATTACACTAATCTTTTTTATTAATACTATTTTAAAAGGCTCTTCTGTGTATATAATAGTAGAAGGAATATCTGCTATTATTATAATATTTTTATTAGAAACCCCTTAGTCGCAAAAGAAAACTATAATTAAGTTAACCTTAAACTAGTATATATAATAGCCTTATATAGTACTAAATAATAAGTGTATTATTAGCTAGATTATATATATTTATATTAAATATCTTTATTATATAGAGATTCTAACTAAGGTCGAGTCTACACTATATATAGAGAGAAGTAAAATAAAAGGCACTAAAACCTAGTATCTAGTATATAGTAGTAGTAACAAAATATATATAAAATTATAATAATTTTATTATTAACTTTCTTTATAGTAGTATTATTAATAGTAGTTAATAGACAGTCTACTAGTTGCTATTATAATTGTTATTATTATTATTATAGTAAAAAATATTATTAAAGAAATTATTAATTACGTAATACAGTGGTCGATTAAATAGCCGGCCCGGGATTACGTAATATTATAGATTAACCCTATAGAAGAAATATATATTTATATAATAATTATCTTATATAATAAATATCTTATATAAAGCTAGTATGTAGAAAAATAGACTGTAGCTAATTATTTCTTTACTAAAGTATGTGTTATTAAATTATCTATTTAGGGGTAGCATAATAAAGACTTTAATTTTAAATAATATAATAATAAAAAGTAAAGCCTTTTACTTAGTAACTAAAAAGAGTATAAAAAGATAATTAAAAAAAGGATATTTAAACTATTAAGTAAGCTTAGTAGTTATAGTATAAGACTTTTATAACCCTTTTTATTAATAACCTAAAACGCTTTTATATATTAATAACATAGAAGAAATAACTACTATTATTATAATCTTTTTATTAGAAATCCTTAGTTGTAAAAAAAACTTATATGGCGTTATTTTATCTACCTAGGGGTAGGACGACAAAGGCTTTTATCTCAAATAATATAATAAAAAAAGCAGAACCCTCTGGTTAGTAATTAAAAAAGGCGTAAAAAAAACTATAAGACTTTTATAAGCAAATTTTTTATAAAGAAGCTACTTAGAACTTTAGAAAAGACAAAAACTTTAGTACTACTATACTATAAGCTATTTCTTTTTCACTATTTTAATTATTATAAATAATATATTAATAGGTATATACTACTATACTTATAAGTAGAATAAAAGTAATATATACCAGATACACTATTACTCTATTACTATATTAAGGTTGCCTTTAACAAATCTTCTATTGTCGCTACAGCTTTCTACTCTACTATCTATCTAGGCAGTAATGTTTGCTAAAGTATAGCTATAGAATATAACTTTATTTTTTAAAAAAAGAGTATAAAAAGGTATAATAAGATATAAATAATAAACTGTTATATTACTACACAATATCTATAATTAAAATTTCTATTAAAGGATACAGGTACTTGCATTGTTCAGAAAAGTGGGAAGCGCGACAATGGTGCTGGGTGTTTCTCATTTTGACACCGTCTCTCAAGGGGAAGGACAACAGAGTCTCCTCCGTTGCGGTTTTCATCCAAGTGGATGCTGCAAAGGAACGCATATATTGATGCAATCGATTTGAGCCAAGGTGGACGAGAAGGGACATGTCGCGTGTAGGAAAAAAAGGCACTGGGGCGGGGAAGTACTTCATATTCAGAGAAGCTCGACGCGCTTAGCATTTTCAAGAGGTGTAACTCTTTCTCGGGCATGCGGAGCCGAGGAGAAAACTCTGGGAGGCGGACATACACATAGTTCCATTGCTGATGTTTTTTCGTGTTTCTAAGTGTTGACGCAAAAATAAAGCATTCTCCAAAAGAGCGCCAAAAGGCATGGTGTTCGACTAGTTATCTTTCTGCATAAGAAATGAACACATCCAAGTAGATGGAAATGTCTTGAAACTGGGCGATGATGCCCATAATTTGGAGCCTTTTGAAAGGAGAAGAGATGCGCATTCTCGGGGTGTTTTTCGATTCCGGACCCAGTACATCGAATATGTCCTGGGTGTTTTGAAGGTCTGGAAGAAGAGGAGAGAGGATCAGCATAGCGAGGTGTCTTTCGTACTCTGGTTTCCGAGCATGTGACCGATACGTGGTCGTCTTAGAGAAGCAGACATCCACGAAGTAGCTGTTCCTTTCTGTTGTTGCATACCATTATCCGGTGGTTAGGGAAGAGGGGAAATGAGCAGGCATCAGAGAATTATCGTGGCTTTTTCTCGATCCTCGGAACATGTGGCAAAGGGAAGCAGATTTGGTGGAAGAGAGGAGAGCACATAGGCCGTATGCCATAACCTTTGTTGCAGAGTATAGTCTTCCACGTTGGAGTTATGTGAAGTGAGCTGGGGAGCAGACACATGGATGTTATAGATTTTTGATGGTAGAGTTGTAGAGTAGTGGACCAGGCATGGGAGAGTGTGCTGCTGCTCGAAGGATATCTGACTGATCAACGTGGACTTCTGGTTTCCGCCGCATTTAGCGATACTTCCGAGAACTCTTTCGTTCCTGCCACTACTTTACTTGTAGCAACTGTTACCGCAACGTCCTAGCTCTCCCATTTCCATCTAATTATCCTTCTCAATCGCCCCATAAGCAGCCAATCTATTCTTCCGATTCTCCGCCAACCTCCATTTCTCAATATACTCCTCTGTCTCGCCACTCACCTTCAAATATCCATTATCCTCACTCGGTATAGGCTCGCCCCATTGCAACCACACCGGCAGCACTCCCGTCCATACGCTTTCCATTAAGCTTTCGTCCTTCAAATCCTTCTTATCGTCATGCGGACCGCCAGTCCGAACTTTGGCGCTCGCCGAGGAGACCTTCATGCGCAGGATGGAAGTGGAGTTGAGTTCGGCGGGCGTGGGTGGGTTGCGGCTTTTTTCCCAGCGGGAGGGCAGGAGGTTGTTTGTTATGCCTGGAACCCGATGTGAATATGTGTCTCATATCTCGGTAATTGTCCATGGAGGCTCACGGGTCATAGCGTAGAGCCGCTCTGGTTCGTCGGTGACGAGGGTGGCATAGCCGTAAGCGATTGCCGATCGGTAGTTGCAAGAGTTATCTAGCATTTAGGCGTGAGTTGAAAAACACAACTTTGAGGAGTGAAACCAAGACTTCCCCATGCATACGAGAAAAGCGGGCGAGCCCAGGATTACGTACGGAAGGGGGCGAGAGCCAGGACCAAACCGTCCATGTGTCTACAGTTCCGTGTTCTTAGCACGCTATCCTTTCTTTCCTCCACGGAGTGGAAAAACTTACGAAGCCGCGACCGTGATGGGCAATCCCTCCGGTTCACACTCCCTCCCCTGCTTAAACATCCTCCCGCTTACATACCCATGAATATAGATATCCTGCTCAGAAGCACCAGGATCGGCGTCCTGGTTCTTGAAAGAACCTGTGCAGCCGAGCATGGGAAGTACAACAGGGAAAGGGTGCTCCGGGTCATTGAAAGAGACGTGTAGTATCGGGCTGCTGTTAATTGTGTGATGAATTGTTTGGTAGTCGTATGCTCCTACGGGAAAACGTTAGTAGTAATTCGTTAATGTTGACACCGTGGAGCAGAAGGGGGGGCCAACCTCTCTTCGGTAGTCGTCCCAGCTTGTTTGCTGTTGTCTTGGGGTACTCGGATACCATGGTTTGCAACGCGTCCTATGCTATGATAACAATTCCGGTTGGTGTGCGGCTATTGCGAGACCGAGCAAGTAACTGTGTGGTCAAAGCAGGCTTCGAGCTTTATACCACTAGCGTCCGCCGTGACTCATCCTTTAGCTTTCATCGCCTCGTCTTAACACTCCTGCTATTAAAGATCTGCGGACGGGTAAGGCTCGCTAGTCATCACGTTGGTGACGGCGTCGGTTGCACTTGCCGGAGGGAGAAAGTGGGGGGGGGGGGGGGGGGGGGGGTGACGGTTGCACGCCAATTGGTCGCGTCATACCGTTACCGTGTTGAGACAGCGTTTGGGGCGTGTAAAGCGGTGACTCCCACACACATTTGTAAGGCTGTGCAGCCTATGCAGGATAATGCAGGATAATGCAGGATAATGCAGGATAATGCAGGATACTGAAGGTCATGTATGGCGTACTCGATGGAGATGATGGCATGGTCCCGAACGAAGTCATAAATATGCACAATTTGAAGTATAACACGCTAAATCACTGACTGATCTACATTGCATAACAATTTCACGTCTCCAGTTCAGGGTGAGACCTCCCTCGGCTTGAACTTGGTATTGAAATCCATCTGCCGCACGAACCACGCGTTATGTGTCTTCCACTCTGCACCTGGACGCTCCAGCTCAATCTGTATCGTCGTCAGTCCACACACCAATGCCTTCTGTGTTCTGGTGTGCCTTACCTCAAACCTCCGCAAGAAACTCGGCACTAGCTTATATATCTCCAGTAAGCTGACATTTTTGCCGATACATGTCCTTGCACCAGCGCCAAACTGGAACATCGTAGCCTTCATCTCCTTTAGCTTGGAGGGGCTTGCCTCGATCCATCTCTCAGGTCGGAAGGTATCCACGTCTGAACCGAAGACTTCGGGTCGACGGTGGAGAACCCAGGGATTACACCCAACAATCGTGCCACCTGGGATGAAGTTGCCGAGAATATCCATACCTTGCGGCGGGACGACGCGCTCGAGAATTAGACCAGCGGCGGGATGCATGCGGAATGATTCTTGGATTACAGCGTCAAGATAAGGTAACTTTTGAGATTCAGACCACGAGACGGTCCTGTCGGGCCGCGACTCCACAGTGCCATCGGAGACGGCGTCGTCTAATTCCTTCATCAATTTGGCGTACACCGGTGGATGCTTGAGCAGGAAGTAGAAGACACTGGAAAGAGAGATGGAGGTCGTCTCCGAACCAGCAAAAACCATAGAGGTGCAAGATGATAGAATACGAATGTCGTCCATAAACTCAGGGTGGTCGTGAGCCGCTTGTGCAAATTTCGATAGCAGATCGACGCCGCGCGGGTTTACTTCGTTCTCCGGAAGACCATGAGCCTTGATCTTCTGGATGTCGCCTGCCCGCTCGTCAGAGCGAGTTTGCGCGAAAAGCGTGACGGGAAAGACCCTCTTGCTCAGTCCAATACGTTGGAAGAAGAGAGATATGGGGTTCTTTTCCAGGAAGAGATCGAGAGTCGGCATTTGGCCAATCTGTTCCATTGTCAGTATGAAGTCGGCCGTAATTGCTATTCATTTCGACATACAGGACCTGCATAGCTCAAGAACCGCTGTAGAAAAGCTATGATACCGTCCACATCCCTGTTCTCTTCAACGAAGCCTAGCCGCTTGCTCCAGGTCAAATCTCCAATAACGTCAAAGGCGAAGTACTGTAGCCATTGGCTAAAGTTGCAGCTCTTGCCCGTGTTCGCGTACATTTCCTGGGACCTATCGAGGAACACGCCAATAGTGGAACTGACAAGGGGCTCGTAATTGACGAGCGAACTCATAGCGAAGGCATTGTTGACACAACGGCGGTATCTGGCATGGTAGTCCTCATCGACAGTGGAAAATAATGACTGCAAACGGTGACCCTTCGAGACAGCGTTCTGAACAGGGTAAAAGTCGGACTACAGAAGCGGAGGCCGGATCAGCGCCGGTCAAGAGGGAGCAAAGTGAAAGCATACCTTGATCATGCCCTTGTTCAAGCCATATATCACCTTGATTGCCCTCGGATCCGCAAACGACAAGACATTAGGCCCTAGTCTTACGACATCTCCATGCTCGCGGTGAAGCCTGATGGTAGTCCAATGGTGCTGTCTCCCCCACACATCCCAGAACCGCCACCAGTTGGTGTAACCCGCCAACCAATGACCCGGATACCTGTTCAAGCCTTTCCAAAACTTGTTGTTAAGTAGCCAGCCGAGTGTAAGCGAAGCGAGTACGAGCGGCCAGTACTGGGCCAGCAACGGCAGCACTTCGTTGAGCAGCATTGTGACCGAAGTTGAAACGGAGTATGAATACAAGGAGGGCACGGCTTAGCTTTAGCCATACTATATGAGCGTGCAGCAGCCGTGATGTGCAAGCCCGATTGCCGTGCACGCAATGCGCTTGATCGAACGGACTTAAGCATCGCGGCCGTGCCCAGGATTGATGTGACGATGCGACTCGGCAGTTGGGGAGCGATGGTAAAGCAGCATCTTGTAAGCGGCGGAAGCTCCCTGCCCGGGGTCCGGTCTTGGCCCATGATCTAGGTGCTGCGGTCGCGGGGGCGGGGGTCTACATAGAATCACATCCCAAGCTGACACTTTGCCCATGAATCCTGCGCTTTCGCATGCGAGCTGTATTCTTTATTGCTTCGACTTCTTCATATAGATGGCGCTGATCCCCTACTTGCGTCTGACAATCTCCGGTTCTGTGTGAGGCGTGAGATGCGTGTGTACATCGCAGCTCATTAGCTGTAGCTCGCCCGTGCGGCACTCCACGACACACGAGTGCATTCAAGAGAGAGATTTGTGGGCACAGCTGAACTGCCGACCCAGTTACCAAGCTTCGTACGAGCGACAAGAAAACGCTGTGGCATTAGCAGTTGGTCGGCAGTTGGGCAACGGCCGCAAGAGGGTCGAATTGCCGAGCTTCGGCGGCCAAATCACCCCGCGCTTGATACGGAGTACCTTTAGGGCACTAGAGGTTTTTGCGCTACTGATTTAGAATTTCTATTTATTATAATAATAGTAAAAAGTATTATTTTAGCAAGTAAATTTAAGTTTTTAGTATTATATAATTAAATAGAGGTGTTTTAAAAAATATTTTATTAGCTTATATAGTAAATTAAAAGAGTATAAAACGATAATCGCATTTTTATAACCACCTTTTTACACTTTTTTTAATTACTAAGTAGGCGGCTTTACTTTTTTTATTATATTATTTAAGATAAAAGCCTTTATTATTTTACTTTTTGCTGTAAGGGGCTTTGGACCAAGAGGTCTCGTAGATACTGGCGGACCAGCTCAATCTTCTGTGTGCATTCAGCCTCGTCACAGCCTCCCATGCGTAGTTCCTTAGTAAGATTAGCGGTGATGTCTGCCTCTGTAGCTCCTTGCTATTAGAGTTTAGTAACTTGTTGCGCTAGGCAAGGGATAAGGATATCTCCCCTTCCGCAGGAAGGCCCTAGTGTTCTCTCTATCATATTCGTGTTCGTCCTATAGGGGTGAGGGATCTTAATATCCAGCTCAACTACTTGTGTTCGTTCGTGGGTTAAGGGATCTTAATGTCTGACTTAACTGCGTATTTGTCCCGTAGGGTTAAGGGATCTTAATATCCAACTCAACTGCGTATTCGTCCTGTGGGGTTAAGGGATCTTAATATCTAACTTAACTGTGTATTCGTCCTGTGGGGTTAAGGGATCTCGATGTCTAACTCAACTGCGTATTCGTTTGTAGGGTTGAGGGATCTCGATGTCTAACTCAACTGCGTATTCGTCCTATAGGGTTAAGGGATCTCGATGTCCAACTCAACTGCGTGTTCGTTCGTGGGGTTGAGGGATCTCGATGTCCAACTCAACTGCGTGTTCGTTCGTGGGGTTGAGGGATCTCGATGTCCAACTCAACTACGTATTCGTCCTGTGGGGGCGTCCTTGACGTATTAGGGAGGTCTCGCGAGCTCCCACGTTATAAGGAGTTGATCGAATTCTATGTAAGGGGCTTTAGACTAACGTATACGTTCGCGTAATGCACGGATTCGCGTAATGCACGGCTTTTTACTATGAAAATCAAGAAAAATAAGAAAGTTTAAAGTAATACAACTTTTAAACTACTAATTATTTTTAAAAAGTTCCTTAACTAGAGTTATAGAGAAAGATTCTATCTATAATTCTAGGATTTTAGTTTTTTAATAATAATAAAGTTTAGAAAAAAAGTATAATAGTAGAAAAATAAACGTTCTTAAAATTAAAATAAAATAATTTCTTAGAAGTAAACTATGTAATTTTGAATCCTTTTTATATTAGGTATTTTTATATAAAATAGCTAGATACAAAGTTATACTATGTTTTCCTTTTTTTAAAAAGGAAAAATTAGGAAAGATAATCTATCTTTTAAAGTAAGCTATTATATAAAAATACCTAATATAAAAGGATTCAAAATTACATAGTTTACTTCTAAGAAATTATTATATTTCAATTTTAAGAACGTTTATTTTTCTACTATTATACTTTTTTTCCAAACTTTATTATTATTAAAAAACTAAAATCCTAGAATTATAGATAGAATCTTTCTTTATAACTCTAGTTAAGGAACTTTTTAAAAATAATTAGTAGTTTACAAGTTGTATTACTTTAAACTTTTTTATTTTTCTTGATTTTCCTAGTAAAAAGCCGTGCATTACGCGAATCCGTGCATTACGCGAACGTATACGTTAAGAGGTTAGAGTCGCCTAAGTAAACTTAAGAATTCAATAGAGTCTAATAATAACTCCGGCTATAGACTTATATATATACTCCTGGCTTGGCAGGAGTACGAACTTAGAACTTTGAGGCCGCAGGCTAAGTAACTATAGAAGGGCGCTCAGCTCCTTACATTTGCTTTTTTTATAATTATATTTTTTACGCTCTTTTTAATTACGAAGTAGGGGGCTCTAATTTTTTTATTATATTATTTAAGATAAAATCCTTTATTTTCCTATTTCTAGATAGATTTAATTAACGCTACATTCTACTTTTAAGTAGATAAATTAATACTACACATATCTGTACACTATATAGGCAAGGGCACCTAAAGGTATTAAGGTTTTAATATTGCCACATAATAGTATTATATAAGAATTATATAATATCTGTATACTATAGTCTATATGCTATAGAATCTTCTCTTTTCTATCTATATTATTTCTATAGATAAGTAATTAATATAAAAGTTATTTTATTATATTATTTTCTTTTTTTATATAATTATTCTATACACCCTCTATACTTACTAATATAAAGTATTAGAATTTAATATTTATATGGCTAGCTATAGAGTACCTATTTAATACTAATTAGTAGTTAACTAATTTTTAACTATAAATTAGTAAAAGTAAAGATAGATTATATAAGTTATTATTAGCTATATAATTTATTTTATTATACCTTATTCTCTATATATAATAGAATAGTAGATTAAATCTTTATAAAGTTAGTAAGTAGATATTACTATTATATAAAATAAAGAAAGCAATTATATAAAATATATAAAACCTATTCTTATTTATAGCAATAGCAAATTAACTATTTTATTAAGTTAGTAAGTAAATATTACTACTATATAGCCGCGCCAAAGTCTTTATTCCTCCTCTAAAGTTCTAAGTGGCCTCTTTGTAAAAATTTTGCTTATAGGAGCAGCCCCGCGGCAAGACCGCCAAGCTCGATTAGCAGTTTAAACGCACATTTTTGTAATTACCTTTTTTATGCTCTATTTAATTACTAAGCAGAGGGCTCTACTTTTTTTATTATATTAATTAAGATAAAAGCCTTTGTTATACTACCCCTATGTTATGGAATCACGGAGGTACTTCGGCGAATCCCCGGGGATACCTCGGCTAGCGCCTTAGCGAGCCTTGGCACACGTATATAGTGACTTTTCGAGCCCTTACTAGGGAAGGGCACGGTAGATTTTGACAATCAACGATGAGCCCGCTACTCAGCTCCCTAACATAATCTACCGTCATCACCTTTTGCGACACCTGCCTGAGCTCTCGTTGCGGCGCCAGCCTATTTACTAGCGGCCGCAATGAGCGATCAGGTACCTGTTGCACCCTTCAGTGGACCGACGATCGCCAGCGATGCGGCGTCCCCCGCCCGGATCACCAGCGGTTCACCTTTGCGACAGCTTGCTGCGCGCTCGTTACAGCGTCAGCCCTTTTCTTAGCGGCCGCAACGAGCAAACAGCCAGCTATCGCGCCCTCAGTACACGACCCACGATCGCCAGTGTTGCGGCGTCCCCCGCCCGGATCAACGGATAGCGTGTACAGCGCCAACGGCGGCGCTAGTCCTTACGAGCGACTCGACGGCGATGCGGCTCAGCAGCAAGCCCTGGCAGCGACCAGGCCACCGGTATGACGACGTCCTTTGCGCCATACAAACCATTACTACGGGCGATGCTTGGAGCATTAAGTCCCTGGGAGGCAGCGACCTCAGCGAAGTTGACGGTCAACTTTTGGAAGAAACAAAGGAAGGAGCGATTCGATGGCGATTCGACACCCTGGCAGCGACCAGGCCCTCCCAATGCCGGCGACATATTACGCCATACAAACCAGTACTACGGGCAATGCTTGGAGCATCAACAGCCCTAGGAGGCAGCGACCTCAGCGAAGAGATGGCACACGACATATTGCGCCATACAAACCGGTACTATGGGCGATAGTTGGAGCATCAATAGCCCTGGGAGGCAGCGACCTCAGCAGAGAGCGATTCGACGGCGTTTCGACTTAGCGGCAAAGCCCTGGCAGCGACCAGGCCACACAGATGGCATGCGACATATTGCGCCATATAAATATACACTACAGGCGATGCATAGAGCATCAATGGTGCCTACGAGGATCGCGTTGGACGCGTACTCAGCGAAGTTGGAAGAATTCACTGTGATTCGCAGTTTGCATGGGCATGGAATCGACTTTTCGCGACACGAACGTCGCATGGAAATCGGAAGGCAGGCGTCATTTTGCGCCACAGGAATTAGTACTGTACGAAATGTTTTCGGCCGGAATAGTTCCCCCAGAGTATGGATTTGGCTTCGAGGACGAAGCTTTTTGGAGGAGGGGATGATGTTATGGAATCACGGAGGTACTTCGGCGAATCCCCGGGGATACCTCGGCTAGCGCCTTAGCGAGCCTTGGCACATGTATATAGTGACTTTTCGAGCCCTTACTAGGGAAGGGCACGGTAGATTTTGACAATCAACAATAAGCCCGCTACTTAGCTCCCTAACACCCTAAGTAGTTAATTTAATATTATATTACTACTATATAAGATTTAAGAGAAAATAGTGTACTAAGTACACTACTAGGAACTATATAAATATATAGTTAGATAGTAATAAATTCTAATAAAGCGTAGTCTTTTATATTAAATATCTTTATTATATAGAAATTCTAACTAAAGTTAAGTCTATACTATATATAGAGAAAAGTAAAATAAAAGGTACTATAACCTAGTATCTAGTATATAGTAGTAGTAGTAAAATATATACACAATAATATTAATTTTATTATTAACTTATTTTCTAGTAGTATTATTAATAGTAGTTAATAAATAGTCTACTATTTAGTATAATTAAGTTATATATTATTTTTTAATTAGTAGACTATTAGAAAGCTATAGTAAACCGCGAAGTTATAACTATAAAAGTAGTATAGGTAATAGAATACTTAACTATAGTTTAGTTATTATATTTATAATCTAGTAGCTATAGTGTAACTATAGTTTGCTATACGTATAGCGTATAAAGTCTACTTACTCTTATAATATTAATAACGCCTAGTACACTAAATTTTTATTTTTAATATATAACTACTACTAATATCTATTAAGTCTAGCTCTTTATCTATTATATTTAGTAATATAATAATATTCTAGTAGCTTAACTATACTACTTCTTTTATATAAGATAGTATAGTTATAGTAAAGTTCTAAGAGTATATAGAAGACTAGCTAGGTAAAGTTAAGAATAATTTTTAGAAATTTAGTAATCTTATATAGTAAGCAGGGTTATTAAAGGGGCCTCTTAATCTTAATATCTTTAATAATATCTAGCCCTAGCTATTTAGGCCCTATTAGCTAGTTTTATAACTTTAGATTCTAGAATACAAAGCACTTCTTTAGTACCTAAATAGAGGATTAGATTAAGTATATATACTATAATAATAGAAAAAAGTAAAGGTATTACCAAAAAAGTTTAAAAATAAGGACTAGTAAAGTAAAGGTATAAGGTAGCTACTAAATAATAAGTAGTAGTTTCTTAAAGACTATAAGAGTTTAAAAGTATAGCTATAGTATAAAAAGCTTATAAATATAGTAGCAATTATCTAGAATGCTATTAAGGCAGAGAATTATAACTAAGTAATAAGAGTAAGAGTAAGTAGTAGTAGTAAAAGCATAGAAGAGATAGATAGTAGTAGTAAGGTTTTAGATAGTAGTATATAGCTTGCTAGTTATAAGGAAAGATTTACTATAGGGAGAAAGTTAGATAAAATAGTTAGGTTAGGTACTATTATAATTATTATTTTTATTATTATAAAAAATATTATTAAAGAAATTATTAATTACGTAATACGGTAGTTAGTTAAACAGCCAGCCTAGGATTATATAATATTATAAATTAATTCTAGAAAAAAAGTAATTTTTTATATAACTAATCTAGTAAATAAACTAGTTATATAATAACTACTTCTACTACTACTTTATATAAAGCCCCCACCTTTACTACCTCTACTCTATAAGATAATACTAATATGCCTAAATATACTAAATTATATAGTAAGTATATAAAAAGAATAGAAATATTAGAGGCAACAAACACTACGTAAGGGAATAAAACCTAAGTACTAAAAGAATAAAATTAACCTAATAGATAATTCCTTTCTATTAGGAATATAATTATACGTAGTATATACTATTACTAATTATTATATATTATACTATAAAGAGATAGCTTTCTTAGAATTATTCTAGGAAGACTTTAAAGGATAGGAAGAATATTATTTTTTAAAGATAAGCTATATATTTAGGAGAAAGCTTATTATAGTTTTAAGAGAAAAGGATATTATACTAAAACTAAATACTAAACCTATAAGCGCTAGTAAACTATATAAAGTAGCCTAAGATAATACTAATACTACTTGTATAATACTATTTTCTCTAGCCTACTTAACTTTTTATATACAAACACCAAGGCTAATTTTATTTAAGCTAATTAAGCTATTATATAAACCTAAATAGAGCAAGCTACTATTACTATAGGCACCTATATAGCTATAGGTCCTTATAGATATTTTAAGAAAACCTTTATATAAGTACTAATGATAATTTTATTTATATTAATAACTAAATAAACTACTACTTCTTCTATAGAGTGCCTAACTACTATTTTACTTACCTGTTTGCAATTATTAAGCGCTATATAGAATAGAGCTACTACTAGTTAAATATAAATTATAGGCACTATAGTAATATATATAAACTAAGCTTATACTATAATCTATTCTATATAAGCTTCTATCTAAGTATAACCTACCTCTAAGAAGAGTTCTAGCTAATAAGATAATCTAATTCTAAAAGATATAAAATAAGGATAATAACTACATTAGAGTTTTATATAATATATTAGCAAATAAGACTAGAATCTTTATAGATCTATATAGACGTCTAGATATTACTAAGGATTAATACCTAGATATCTTACTAGATAACCTTACTAGCTGTGTAGTATAGTATTATATATATACTATTTACTCTAAATAATTATAAAAGTGCTGATACAAAGCACTTAATAGTTACTTTAATACTATTATTAACTATAACTAGTATTAGATAGACTAAACTATAATAACTTTTATATAATACTTGTGTAAGAATCCTAATAAAAGTCTATATAAAGTTGTAGAGGTAATAATTAATAGACTTACTCTTATATAAGAGTATTAGGTATAAACTTTACTAGAAAAATTCCCCTTTATACTACTATTATATAAGTATACTATAGATATCTCAAGCTAAAATAAGCTATATTTACCCAAATTTCTATATATTAATTTAAGTTATAATTAATTGCTAATATATACTATACTAATTGCAAATATAACTTTTCTATATAAAAAAAGAGATTACCAGTCCTTTATAAATAAGGATTTTATAGATAATTTACACTATTATTATTATAATTTAGATTTTAATTAAATAATATTTATATAAAACTAAAGAAGTGTGTTATATACTATAAGAAAGATTGTTAGTCCTTTAACTATCTACGCAATAAACGTACCTATATAATAAGATAATATATATTATCTTTTATAAAGAGTATAATAATAAAACGCCTTTATCTAAAATTATTTAGTCCTATATCTAGGATATAATAGGGTATAATAATAAGAAACCTACCTTATATAAAGAAGAGGAATAAAGTAAAGATAATAAGGATAGTAATAGCTAAGTGTCCTACCTAACTACTACTACCTATCTTTACTATATAACTAGCGAACACATCTATAAAATAGAGCTAGAGAAATATATAGAATTGTTTATTTTTAAAGATTAATACTATATAATATACTAATTTAAACTATAAAATATAGGTATAGTAAACATTTTTACTATTAGTAAAATATAGCTAGAGGTATATATATAAAAGAAACTCTATATAAAGATTAATTAGATACCTAGTAATACTAATATTAGCTTTAGAGATTAAAACCTATAAGGATCTTAAGGAACTATATAAATTATAAATTTAATAGGAATAGTTACTTACTATATTCTAGAGACTCTAATACTATTTCTACTATTATTAGTAAATACTAATAGGCTGAGTGCTTATTTTAATAATATTCTACATATTATTATATAAAAGAATAGTATAACTATACCTATTATATATAAATAGGCATACTTTTTTTAATATTAGTAAGGAAGAAAGTGTGTCTTTTTTTACTAAATAAGAACTCTACTGCCTTTATTAATTATTTAAATATTTCTACATAAAAGAACTTTAAAAAATACTTACCAATACTAGCTATAAAGTAGATACTATTATACTAAATAAAATTTAGAAGTTTTACTACTACTATTAATTGTATAAATATACGCTATATTACTTTAAGTTTACTATTAAGAATTACACTTACTTTAACTATAAGATTATTATTAATATTATATATATTAGAACCAGAGATACACTATATATTATAAATATAAATATATTATTTGAAGCTATAATTTTCTTAAAATTAATATCTGTATAAAATATATAGAAAGTCCTTTATAGATACTAGATCTATATCTACTAAGGTCTACTTAACTATATTATATATAATCTAGATATAAACTTTATATTTAATAAGTTTAGAAACTACGTAAGAATTATTAGTCTAACCTATAGGCAGATCCATATAGAAGTATATTAAGTAATAGGGAAGGTTAAGTATTTGTACGCGCCCCTTTATAAAGCTTTTAATATTTTTAAGACTAAACTAGAAGATTATATAGATAAGAAGAATACTGTTTAAATAGCTATTCAAACTATTAATAATACTATAGACCTAAATAGTTTTATACTTACACTACTAGTCTTTAGTATATATTCTAGAATTAGTAGAAACTCTCTCCTATTACCTAATATTATTATACGCGCGAATATTATATAAAAGGTAATAAAGATATTAAAAGAAAGTAATAAGACTAATACTAATTATGTGCTAAATACCTATAATAGTCTATTAGTAGTATATAAAGTCCTTAAGCTCCTACTTAGATTTAAGGTTATAGTTTAGAGAAAGAAAAGAGAATAGATAAGCCTATATAAGATTAAGGGTCTTAAGAATAGTTTAATAAGGTTTTGCTATATATAAGTTAAGCTATACTATTATAAAAAATTATACTTTTCTACTATTATATAAAGTAGATAATATTACCCCTATATAGAGAGATCCTTTAAAGAAGAGGAAGAGAGGCTACCTAAGAAAGAATATTATATTCTTTTTCTAGAAGAAGACTAGTAATTAGAAACTATCTCTAAAGCTCTATATAGAAGCTGTAATTATAATACCTAAAGTATCCTTTAAAAAGTAAGATTATATAAAGATAGACGCTCTTATTACCCATAGCATATTTAAAAAAATTTCCTTTAACTTATTTAAGTATAAGGGTAGAATCTTTAAACTCTACTTTATATAAGAAGTTAAGGGTAAGACTACTTAGCTATATAAGAAATTCTACCTTATATTTACTAGCCACTCTAATAAAAAAAGATAAAATTTTTACCTAATTATTTACTATTTAAAGGATAAGCTGGCGTCTACTCTTTATATTAGGAGTAAGCCTTTAAGTAATATATAAAATATATTTTAAACTACAAAATATTATCTAGGCCTATATTTAGTCTACTAATAAGTTAAATTATACGCTTTATACTAGACTACATAAAAAACTATATATAAACGTTTTATAAAATATAATTTTTTTTATTATATAACTACTCTATAGTATAGCTAAATTAGGTGTTTACTACTTTAAGACCTACTATAACTACTATAAAGAAAAACTTAGTATAAAGACTTTATTATATAACTTATATCTACTTATTACTAATAAAAAAAAGTATACTTCTAGAATTACTAGCCTTTAAATAGATAATACTCTTAGTATTATTAATAAGAACTTTGCAGAAAAAGAAGAAAAAGAGCTAAAAAAGGTAGCCTTCTATATAAAGAATAAAACTATTTTTACTAAGAACTAGCCAATTAAGTTTAATAGTAGAAGAATTTAGCTTATATATAATACTATAGTTCTTATATAAAAAGGGCAAGTAAAGGGCCTTTATATAATTAACTCTAAGAATAAAAATACTACTTAGAAATATATAAAGCTGTGTATAAAAGGCGCCTCTATTATATCTATATACTAACTAGAAGCTGTATTTAATTTATTTATTGCTGCTTAGACTATATTACCCTTATATAAAGATATTAAGATATTAAATATATAAATTTAATAGCAGATAAATAATAGTAAGCGTAGCTTTATCCTTATACTATTAGATTTCTATCGCGTAAAGCTATTTATCTTCACTAATAGCTTATTTGCTAATAATAAAGATCTAAGCTTATACCTAGAATTTCTAATTACTCTAGGTAATAAGTATTATATAGGTAATAGTAATAACTTTAAGATTTTAGTAAATATTATATACTAGAATTTAACTAACTATAAAAGCGTAATAAAGAGTATTCTTACTAGCAAGCTATATAGTATAGTAGGAGGCTTTAACAATACTATTACTATTAGTATAACCCTTTAGAAGATTATATGCACACTTAGCCTACTGCTAATTTTTATAGTTATCTATATAGATTTAAAGTCTTTTTATAACTATCTTATATAACTAGGAACTATAAATAAGAAACGTCTTATAATTAATATTATATTACTTTGTAAATTATATAAGCACTATAAGATCTCTAAAATTAGATAGATTAATAGAAAGGATAATCCTACTAATACCTATATAAAGAAGACCCTAAACTAAACTCTAAAGCACTTAATCTTTAGTAACACCTTAATAATTACTATTAAAGTATTAGTAAATTGCCTTAAGCCTGCCTACGCAAGCTAATTCTAGCTTTTATACAACACTATTTCTTTATTATTTATTTATTCTATTATATAATATATTTATTTAATTTTTTCTATATATATATATATATATTGCTTTAAATTGCGAATTTTTTATCTATTATTTATATAGAAAAAGAAGATATATAGTATATATTTATTTAAAGAGGAGTTTTTATTATAGTACTTATAAATAATATTTAGAAGTGTCTATTTTACTATTTAGCCCTATTCTACACAATAATTATATATAGCACTATAGCTCTACTATATATAAAAACTATATAATCCTATTTAAAAGTTTACTACTATACAACACTTAGTAAAGAACTTAAGGCTAAAGTTACTACTATAGTAGTAAGCGTATCTAGTGCCCCCAAAAATACTATATAACTAGATAAGAAGTATATAAAAGTAGCCCTTATACTAAATAAGCTTAGTAACTTATAAATAGAGGTTTATACTAGCTATAAAAATAATATTAATATTATATTTAAGATAGATATGTAATATATAATTTTTAAGCCTATTTTTTATTATTAATATTATATAAAAGTAAATAATAAAAGAACTTATATTAATAGAGATACTCTAAATAAATATATAGTTTTTCTAGAAACTCGTTAAAAGGGTAACACGTATTTTTCTACCTAAAAAAGTTACTATAGTAGTATTAAAGCTAGGGAGGCCTAGCTAGTTAAGACCTACTAGTATAAGCGCTATTATCTATGATATACTTTGCACTCCAGTCGATTATTTTATTGAGTTAATTATTTTACTAAGACTCTACTAAGTTCTATACTATTGTAAATAGTATAAAGTTAACACAAACTATTTTTAATAGTCTAAATAGGCTAATATATTTAGAATCTAATTCTATAGGCTGCCTATAGGTTGTTTTGTTATGTATACGCTTACTATAGCGTTTATAGTGCTGTTAAGTAGATTTGCCTCTATTAGTGCACGCCCTCTTTTTTACTTTTTGCCTATTACTACGCGCCCTAAACTTCTTTAGAGTGGCTAGCTACTAGCTCTCTTTAGCTATAAGAACTTCTTTACACTATACTTGCTTTCTTTTATATAATTTATATTGCGTAGCGGCCTTATTAGTAGCTTAAAGTTTAGTGTTGCGTTTAGTTATTAATACTAAAGAATGCCCTATTAGCTTAGCGCCTTTAATAAGCTTTTTTACTACCTTAACTATATAAGTTAGGAAACTATCTATATATCTTTAAATCTTCTACTTAACTAGTGTTAATTATAATCTAAGTTTTATACTATTTTGCGAAGTTTATAACTTTTATATACTATTACGAATAGTATAAAGTAAAGGCGTACGCAGACAAATATTAAGCTGCGATATTACAACTTCTAGGTTGTGGGGCACTAGGCCAGCACCTTAAAAGCCTCCTTTAATATTACTTTTAGTAATTAAAGCCTTAAAAGCAGCAATAAAGAAAGATAGGAACTTAATTTTAGTAATGTGCGTAATGTGGTTGCGTATTAGATTCTTAGCTTAGCGCCTATATGCCTTCTTTAATAGTGTAAAACAATCTATATTAAGTGGCTATAAGAGGTATAATAAATATAGAGGCAAATAAAAAGTAATAATATTACTCTTTTTATAGTAATTCTAGAATTTAAACGAGTTGTGACTTTGGTGGCTATTAATAAGAAGGAAATATACTCTACTAGTAGTACGCCTTTTTATATACTTATTAAAGTGCTTTAGCTATTATAGACTAAGCTTATTTATTGTCTAGCCATTCTTAGAGACTGTAATAATCTAATTACAAGGTAGATTCTTCTCCTTATACTAGGCAGAGAGGTAGTGCTTGCCCCTAAAAATAATAAAGGGTGGAATCTACTACCCTATTACGTTAATGCCTTAGATAACTATTGTCTACTCCCTATTACCCTGCTGCACCTACTTTAGCTATTCTTAACACTTAGAGCCTATAACTACTACTCTAGTTAATATTATGCCTATTATAAAGCTAGAATCGTTAAAATCATAAGTATTCTTATCTAGAATACTATACTTAGCCTTTATATTCTCTATAAGCCAGAAGTAGCCTTATATTACTTTAGAATTCTTCTAGAGAGCTCTCTTATAGTTATACTTTTAATTAAACTTAACTTAAAGCTTTAGCTAGCGCTTAATAAAGTTATAAGGCTACCTCTAGCAAACTAGCTTATAGTAGTGTATAGCTAGTAAAGAATTAGCTATATATTTTATAGTATTAAGCTAGGGCGGAAATTTTTACATATCTAGGTCGAGTATATATAGCACAATTACCTACTTTTCTCTTATAGTAAGTCTTATTTTATTAGGCGCATAATCGCGTCTAAGCGTCTTCTTAGCGTATTCGTTACTAAGTGTACTTTAAGAGATGTTATAGAGGGCTGTAGCGCATTACTAAGAGAGTATTGCGTCTTATTTAATAGCCTAGATTATAAGCTATATATGCACTTCCTTTAATACTAGTAGTTTATTATATAGTTAAGGCATCGTATTATATTATTACTAATAGTATATTCTAGTAGAGTCTTAGTAAAGTAATTAACTCAATAGAATAATTAACTCGATTGTAAAGTACGTTACTAAGTTAGCACTATATAAAGATAAGATATTATATACTAGAAGACATAGTTTAGTACTATATAAAATAGAAGATTAGCTTAATAAAAAAAGAAAAAAGCTAGAAAGAAGGAATATATATAGAGAGATATTTAAAGTAAAAGATAAGAGAGAAAAAGATAAAAAGAGAATAGCCTACTTTATATATCTTTTCCTTTTATCTAAAGCCTTAATTTTTACTCCTTATTAGTATTTATTTTCCTTTTATCTAATATTACACAATTGCCTAGTATTACTGCCTAAATAAATAAGATAAATAGGTCTACTTATTAAATAATTAATATATTATTGCTATAATTTAATTATTAACTATATAATCTTACTCCTAACTACTATTAGCTAAACTACTAGTCTACTACTAATAAGCCTAATTGCGCTTCTAACAAATAGTAGTAAAGTATAATAAATAGTTACTTAATAGAATCTTTCTACAAATTAGAGTAAAACTAGCTAGAAAAGAAGACCTATGGAGAGGAGAATAATAAATAAATAGGGTTTATATTAGTAAGTAGATAGTTTATATAGAAAAAGGGAAAACTACTAATAGTAACTTTAAAAATAAAAAGTTGCTAGTGTCTATATACTATATAGGTAAGAGCACCTAAGAGTATTAAGATTTTAATATTACTATATAATAATATTATATAAAAATTATATAATACCTATGCGCTATGGCCTATACACTATAGGATTTTGTTCTTTCTATCTATATTATTTCTAGAGACAAGTAATTAATATAAAAGTTATTTTATTATATTATTTCCATTCCTTATATAATTATTCTATACACTCTCTACACTTACTAATATAGACTATTAGAATTTAATATCTATATAGCTAGCTATAGAGTACCTATTTAACAATATATATAAATTTTTACACTCTTTTTAATTACTAAGTAGAAGGCTCTATTTTATTATATTATTTAAGATAAAAGCCTTTATTATTTTACTTCTAGACAGATAAATTAATACTATATAATTATTTAAAATACTATTAATAAGCTATTAAAAGATAGTAAAACTATTATAAAAACTAAAGAGTAAGATTCTATACTTACAATTTTTATACTAGATTTCTAGTAATAGTAATAAGCAAATAATAAGTATACTTTTAGGCAGCGCTAATAGCAACTTTAGTATTAGGACCTAGAAAAATAGTAGAAAACATAATAATAGAGATAATAATAAAAGTCTTTTTAAAATTAACTTTAATATAGAAATAAAGTATTAGTATATTTATAATATATAAGCTTTTATTTAGTATATATTACTTATAAGTAGTATATAAATCTATTAATATAATAGCTATTTACTTTTTTTATAATTTTTATAATTACTAAGTAGAAGGCTCTACTTTTTTTATTATATTTTTTAAGATATAAGCCTTTATTATTCTACTTCTAGATATAAAATTTAATAATACACATATATAATAGCTATTACTTCTAGTAATATCTTTAGAAAAATAAGATAATAGTTATAGTATTATACCTTTTTTATAATTATCTTTTTTACACTCTTTTTTAATTACGAAGTAGATGGCTCTATATTTTTTATTATATTATTTAAAATAAAAGTCTTTATTATTCTATCTCTAGATAGATAAATTAACGCTATATAGAATATTAAAAAAAAATTTATTATTTTATATATATTTTATTACTACTACTATATACTAGGTACTATATTTTAGTACCTTTTATTTTACTTCTCTCTATATATAGTATAGACTTAACTTTAGTTAGAATCTCTATATAATAAAGATCTTTAATATAGGCATAATGTTAACTTAGAGGGTATGCTAGGGGCTCTTTAGCTAATTACGTATAGGCCGCCTAGGGCACTAGAGGTTTCTACCTCACGTGCCCTAAAGGTAGGTTATTCGAAGAGACCGCTCTGTATCTAGAAAATTCGAACTGTCAACTAGAAGGATAAATTTATGCAATCATGGACAACTTAAGACTAATGTATTGTCATTAATCTATTTTGCTACTCCGGTTTGCAATCAGCTGACTGCTATATACCTTTAATATTAGGCACTATGTAACAAAAAGATCCGCAGTTTGACTCGATAAATGCGACCCCTACTTTTCTCTAGACGAGAATAATACTATTAGCGAAGGTATATTGTGCAAAATCGTTTATAGCACAGCAAACACAGTCCTACTTATTTAGTTGAATACCTTTCCAAATAAGGTCGCAGATTTAGGAACATGCGATTATTATCCCCACTGTATTTGTAAATATTGAAGACTCGGACACGCCGTCTATAACGCTGAATAGTGGAGAGATACAGGTATATATAGCATATGCTACCAAAGACGAGGGTATTAAAGACGCGGAAAACATTAAACCCCTTCTTTAGCTTGAGTCATGGTCTTTGTCGTGCTCTACGATGAAGTCAATGACAAATCTCCGCCATGTGCGTATCTTCGTATCGAACTCTTTTCCTCTGAACGTGGATGGCGGTGGGGTCCACGACTAGGAGCTTGTGTGTTGTATTACGTCCTTTTGGTTGGCTGAGCTAAGGGGAACGAAGGGCCAAGATCTGGGCTGATGACTGGGCTCAAACTAGCACAAAATGACAAGATGAATCGAGAGGATGCGAAGTTTTGAGGAATTGTATTGTAGATGAAGGGGTAAATTGTAGGTTTACTAGTAGGTCTTTTTGCGGTAAAGTTTGAACTTTCGAATCCATTTGGGAGCTGATGCACATTGTGTCCTCGCCTGCCCGGGGCTTTTGGGGACCTAGGCGCGTTTGATGTAGGCTTGCTATCTTCTAGTAAATGGGCAGAGAAGATGCGAGTGGCGTACGACGATGGAAGAGATGGGCCGTTAATTGACATGGCTTACGCATTAACGAGATGGCGCAATGCGGGAAGGTTTGATCCGTGGCGCTTCCCCTACTCGGCAAGCGAGGACAGTAACAGACTTCCCTACCAACACGATCGCCACTCGTTTCACTGACGGGTAGATGCTGGCTTTAACGAGTACGGGTTGGAGCTAACAGCCGCAACGCCGAGTTTTTGATTCGGGCGGTGGTCACGGCGGGCATGAGAGCATGACCTCTGACCTGCGCGACTTTTGCGAGCCTGTGCCACTTCCCCAGACTCTCCGAGGCGCACGGAAGACGATGGTATTGGACCGGGTTGAGATGGCATGCAGCGAGCAACAACTGGAGATGGGCATGCGGGCTTGAAACTCGCATGCCAGGCGGGTAGGAATGAGGGAATTACGGGGAGAACAGCGCAACCATGGATGGATGAGTCACGGCAAACACGTCGAAGCGCATGCAGCGTGTCGCCGCGTATGCGGCCGTAGAACTCGCACCGGCCAGCATATTCTGAAACGGGCGACCAAGTCTGTCTGCACCGCTGGCCGTTGGAACGCTGTTGAGATGCATGCTGGAGCCTGGAGGCCGTGGTGTTGGAGGTGCAAGTCGCCGTAGCTAGCCGACGTCTTCCAACCTTGGAAGGTTCCTCTACACCTGACCTCGGAAAGCTACCGAGCACCTGACGGCGCGGTGGACCCCGGGCGAGCTGAAGAGCACCCCTTCATGCGCAAGATGCACCATTGACCGTGCTCGCGGGGAATTCTTGTCCACAGCAAACACAAGAGCCGAGTGAGAGGAGGCGCAGCGGCGTCGTCGTCCGGATCCGAGCTGCGGGTTTTGGCGTGAAACGCTGGACAGAGAGCAGACGTGGGCTGCTATCGATAGCACCGCTGCTGTGGGTCGATCATGTGTGTGTGGAAGATGCATACCGGAGAAGGCGACTCCGACGAGGATCGCCATTCACCGCCACGCCACGCACCGCCACCATGGGAACTCGGGATGGCCTCGCTGTGCACGTGGGCCGCCTGTCGTCATGGTCGTCGCAAGAGGTTTGAGAAGGCGCCCGAGCTACCGACCTGCTCGCCATGGCACCATGGCCCGCTGATGAGCTCTCCTCCGGGCCCTGTCTGTCAGTGTCTGGCTGCGAAGAGGGTTTTGGAGGCGGACGGCATCCCTGCTCGCATCCCGGCCGGCCCCGCTGATTGGGCTGACTGTTTCTCGCCCATTTTTAGGCCCGAGCAACGTTGTCCTGTCGTGGTTCCAAGACACTCCAGCCCTCCCACCCTCCTCCAGATCCAAAGGGAAACCCCCCTAGGCCTCACGCTATCCGCCGCCGTCGCTTAATCCGCGTAGGCCCAAAGGGGCAGCAACACCGCCGACGCGCCTTCTCGTCCTGGGCGTGAAAAGCTTCCAGAAACCCGCACGGGCGGGCCTGGGCAGAGTTTGTTGGGCAGAGAGCGTGCAAGTTGCTCTCAGGACATGGAATCAAGGGTGCAGCGAGCCCACAAGCATGGTCGTCCTCCAGCTGCCCTGGACCAGCAGCTAGAGATTCTACATACCAGTGATACCACAGTGCTTTTCCTGTTCCCCTCCTCTCGGGGGCCAGGCAATGGAGCGCCTCTGTCGCTTTCATCTCCGCCTGCAAGTCTAGACGGGCTGGTGGCAGCCATGAGATGAGCGAGGTCATCGCAATATTCCCTCGCTCAGGCTCCGCCTATCCACGCGCCTAACGGCGAGCAGCGCCATCGCTGTGTCCGTCGGTCAGCTTGGATCCGACTAGTAGACCTGCAGCTGCATCGTCGCCATATATGCACGATTAAACAAGCTAGATGCGCAGTGTAGCCAAACGGGGCAGTGTGCATGATACCCTTGCGGGCCTTGTGGCCACCACGCGGAGCGGCCTATGATCGTCCCCTCGTCAGCGCTCTTAAGAAATGCCCACCCTCCACCGCTAGCCTTCTCTACCCTCACCTCACCTCTCTCACCTCGCCACCTCCCCTCCTCATTCGCCCGTCCCTCTCTCGTCTCCCCCTCAAGCAAAGGCGCCCGCAAAGACCTAATCCCGCCTGAGACGTCTCTTTCCCTTCTCTTTTGTTCTTTCGTTGCCTGCCCTTGATTCTGCCGTCCCATCTAATATCGCCTCGTCTCGCACATCGCCCCAGCCAATCAACATGCCCATACAGTTGCTGCCCGCCTCGGCGGCTGCCTTTGCGCCACGCTCAACCGTCAACGTCGTCCTCAGTTCAAAGGCCGAGCCCTGGTTAACACAGACGCTCAAGAGGACAAATCGGGGGTCAAGCGACCGCTCAATAGCGTCCAGCAACATAGCCGCTGTCTCACCGAAACCCTGTCCGGCCCCAATGCCATCTGGTCGCTGTGTTCGGTCATGGTTCCCAAGGCACCCGATTCGGAACTGCGCAAGGACCCCAACCCGCTTGTCGAGGCCATCTTCAACTACCAGGTCATCCACATCGAGGCCTATGTCGTACACGTCGATATGGTCTCACAGCATGAGGTTGCATTCAAGCTCACGCCCGAAACCATCGAGGCGCTTACCGAGTACCACAAGGACATCTACTCGGTCGACGTGTCCGCAAGCACCTGGAATTGGCCCGAGAAGGAGGCACAGTTGAAGAAGCTACAGACCGAGTTCGTGCAGGCTGTCAACCGCTACGTGTTCCGCACCGGCGCACGCGCTTTGGAAGGCATGGAAGAGGAAGGTGCGGGGGAGCTACTTGAGGGACGAGGAGAGGATGTCAAGGGCGCCATCATGGGTTTGTTCCACCCGCTTCTTCCTCCGCCGCCTAGGATCATCGACGTCGTCCGACCAGCACCGCTACTTCCAAGCTCGCCGGGCGCCACGCAATGGTGGCCATCACAAGTCCTGCAGTCACAGCCGGCGCCTAACGAGTCCTGGAGGACGCTTTCGCCGGCGCCTGTCGAGTCCTGGCGAACGCTTTCCTCGTCACCAAGCCCGACCATTGCCACCTGTGGTGAAACGTCTCCGTCCTTTTGGGGTACCATGGGCCTGGAGGCCGTTCAGCTGCCGTCGCCGACACCTTCCTACAGCCAGCCATTCCACACCACGAGCCAGTACTACAGCCCGCCTCAGGCTGTTGCTCCGATACCTGCGCTTCCTCTGCCCAGCATGCTCGCCCAGCAATGCGGGTCAAGCGCCGTGCACGGCGGATTTAGCAGCGGGTTCGGGTGGGACACTGGATTTGCACCACAGTACGCCGCCTTCACGTAAACAGCGTACCCTCAGAACGTGGTACTTGTCCTCTGTCCAAGTTTGGGAAGCGCGGACCTGGCCAGTCCCCTTGTCCTTTCCCCGCCGCACCGGGTTGATGCGCACAGCCTTGCGAGCACGATACGAGACGAAAACTCCGCACGAACGTGATGTACAACATCATATACCTAGGCATGGGACGGCGTTTCATCGATTTTAGCGACTGTTTTCTCTCTTTGTTTGGAGCGACTTTACTCTCTTCTCTCGTACAAATTTCCTTGATATCCGTTTGGTCTTGTCTGTTTTTAGCGAGCGTTTTCCTTTGTGGCTTCGATGCATCCAGCGGCCGGACCAGGTCTTTCCTTATTTTGGGTCTGCATCTCAGGGAGGTTTGCATGTCAGGCATTTTAAAGACGGATACAGCCTCACGGCTACGAGCAGGTACACTCGGCTGGGTTTTCATTTTCTGTTTAATGTCGTTTGGACGGCTGCTATCTCTTCGGTGAGCATGGCATGCCACTCATGATTGGACGCAGCTACGTTCTCGTCTGCTCAGACTGGCATTGAGTGCCAGCAGGACATGCTGAGAGGCAAACGACAAAAGTATACACGCATCTGGGATGCCGCTGTAATCGTCATCCCTGGCGCTGAAGAAGACAGCGGATGGGCGACGACAAGGGGCCCCGCGTTCAGTCAGCACGTCCGTGGCGTGTCTGGCTCTCGGGGATGTGGTCTTCTGCTTGCGGAACAAACACTTGCCAACGCCGGGCGCTTGCTCGTCGCCCGTCTTGTCAGAAAGCTCGGCGCAGGGACTGTAGGCTCATCTCCTACTCTTCAGGACCGTGTCTTGGAAGAAGCACCCCCGGGCGGGGTGAATCGGATGCTGGACAGAAGCAAGCTTCTCTATAGCGTTCAATTAATAAAAAAAAACGAAACCTAACTACCCTTTGAGAAGACGTGGTCCCATGGTTTTGGCGGCAGCTTGATGTGACGTGAATGCAGTGGCTATGTGGTGTGGTGAGGCCCGCTACCGAGCACTAGAGAGAGTCTAGGGTGGAAGCGGCCCTGCGGATCATGGAGCGAGATGAATACATGGGCTCATGAAGATACGTCGGATTGGGTGGTGGGGCCGTTTATGCGTGCGCCGGTACCTGTTTCAAGTGGACGCTGGGTGGAGCGAGGCCGCCATGGGCATCCGAGTGCCAAACACAAAGAGCCGCACGCAGACCGCAGCCAGCAACAAAGCCGGGGCCGCCGCAACTTACCGCTTATGAGTGAGTGGCCGTCGACCGCCTGCCTCTGGCCATCCGCACGATGCACCCTGCACCTGCGCGTGGAGACCACCCTTGACCTCGAGAGCCTCGCATTCACACACCCGTGGAGCACCGGATCGAAGCCTTCACCTTGTTGGCGCCATGCCGCCCAGCCCGCGCGGCGACGTGCGGCAGGTACGTCCTTGAAGCGTGAGCCGTCACCACCGTGGCCCTCACTGCCCCTCCCGACACGGACTGACTGTGCTGCCAGCAGCGCGCGCAGACGCCGCTGTCGTACATTTCGGCCCTGTCCGCCGCGCTCGAGAGCCCCGTCACCCAGGACGTGTATAACCTGGCCGCCACGCTCACCACGCCCGCCGACGACGCGGAGGGCGCCCGCCTCCTCCACCGGGACCACGACCTCGACCGCGACCCCGACCGCGACCTCGACCTCGACCTCGACCTCGACCTGCACCAGTCGCGCCTGGAGAGGTCGCGCGACCGGCTGCGGGCGCTGGAGCGCGAACGCAGCCAGCTCGAGCACCGCACCCGCAGCGACCGCAGCGACCGTCTGCGCCGCGTCATGGACCGGTTGGGCCGCCTCCACGACGACGCGCGCGGGGCTGCCACGGCTGCTGCCTACGGCGACCGCGTCCCCAGCCAGAACAGCCTGTACGACTGGTCGCCCGCCAGCGAGGCCGACGACGCCGCCGAGCTCGACCAGATCCTCGCAGAGCTGCGCCGCGAGCAGCCCAACACGCACCCCGACATCCTGCGCCTCCTCGGCCGCTCGCAGCTCGACTCGGAGCGAGAGCGCTCCCGCGCGGCCGTCTCGCGCCTGCTCCACTCGTCGCAGCCCTCGCAGTCGGCCGACAGCTCCCTCAGGTCCGCCGCGATCCTGCAATCTGTGCGGAGGCATCCCAGATTCTCGGCCCGCACCCGGGACCATGCGCAGCGCGCCAGTGCGGACCGAGATGCTGCCAGCAGGTCGCCCCACCCGAACGACTGGAGAGACCGATACGTGACATCCGAGTCGACGCGTGGCCTCATGCAGCGCCTGTCCGAGCGACGAACCTCGGTCGACCACGCTCGCGACCGCGACATGCTCGCCAGAGTGGACTCGTACCGCCGCAGCTACCTGGATCGCGCCTTGACTGCGTCGTCGGCCGTCTCGCCCATGTTGGAACAAACCATCAAGTACCTGGCGCAGATACGCCAGTCGAACAGCATCCATGACAGTCTGAACCATGCCATCGACGCCGGCTTTCTGGAGAGAGACTACTTCTTGGCACACGACGAGGATTTTGTTTTGGATCCATTCACGATACCACCCCCTGCAGAGACGTCGTGGCTGGCCCCCGGCGCTGTGCTGTCCGGATGCCAGCATGCCACAACCATCACCTCTACTGTCACTACCACGGGCACGGGAACCAGCACGACCTTGTACCGCTTCCGAAATAACGACTCCATGACCTCCACTCTGTTCGACTCGCCCAATCGATCGTGGCTGACTCACAACTACTCTTCTCCCCGGGCCCGGAGCACGCATACATCAGACCCGAAGTCGTAACATCACACTCGCCGCAGCAGGACCGGTGGCCAGTCAAGGTGACGATACATTCGGTCGACTATGACCGCATGACGCTTTCAGCAACCATGGAAGCCTACAACGTCCCTTCCCATCCGCACTCACATCAGTCACTACTCAACAGCTCCATGGACGGCGCACCGACATTGCAACCCTTCACGCGAACCTCTTCGATAACTACGTATCTGGAAGGCGAAATCCTGGACTTCAATACCCACACCCTGCTTACGGAATCTTTCAAATCGACTTCGGGAAACGATGCCACATATTGGAGGAAACTACCTCCGTTTCACCTGTTGACAGACGACGAGATAATACGGAATCTAACAAGTCGAACATGGTTCAACGAGGTGTTGAGCAAGGAATGGATCCTTATGCGCTGGAAAGAACGCTGCTTCGTCAAATCACTCAATCGCTCGACCGCCGACCCCGTACAGCCGCCTTCTACTACCACATCATTTATGCCTGCGCCAGCTACATCATCCTTCGATTCGTCTCTTCACTCGTCGTCGACACGCGAAAGCAACCTTGAGCCTACGGGTGCAACCATGGGTGCGTCTCTTTTCTGGCCGAGCGGGAGCGGGAGCGGAGACGCGGAGCATACTAGTTTTGACGATAGCGGTTGCGGGCTCACAATTAGCGGGTTCTACTATGTTTGTCTGAGGAGGAGCGACGGGCATCTAGAGGGGCTCTATTACGATCCGCAAAGCAGTCCGTATCAATGTTTGAAATTGGAGAGTGTGGGGGGTGGTGTATTTCCGGCGTGGCGATTCAGGTAGCAAGCGCCTGATGACTCGATCAGGGACGGGCTCTAACTCTATGGGCATCACAATCAGGATGGGAGTGCATGGGATAGGGTGACGCGTTTCAATTATCTTCATTGCATGTATTGGCGTTTCGGTTTGGGTGGGCGAGCATTTCAACCGGCCAGAGGGGAATTGGCGTTTTGAGGCCCGCTGAGGCTGGGTTGGATATTTACTTTGGTTGGACTGAATGATGCATTGTAAGCCCTGGGAAGAGATGGGTCTAAAAGATGCAGGCTTGCGTGTGCAGAAGGTAGATTGGGTAAAAGTAGATCACTGTACTGGGGTTGTTCAATTTTGATCTCTGATATCGTTAGCTGTATGTGATACACTTCATCTGAATGCACGGATGTTCAGAGTATGGTGGAGATGTTTGGTACACTTGTAGAGAGTATAAAACGCATGCATGGGGTTCTGTTGTTCGAGCGCTTTAGCAGAATATATGTATCGTAGAAAACAGATTTCAATTGCCTCAAATTCTACTAAAGTTAATGAAGTTCTGTGGGTACATTTGCACATAAGGGCGATGAGGATCGATTCGCATTACGTATGTAAATGATCTGTGCGCTTATCGATAACCCTAGCGTGAATGTACCCCTGCACGAAAAACTGGCATGTAGCCTTCGACTTCACACACAACGAAACAGCGCGCTGAACAACACCAGAAACTGCGACAACAGAAAAGGATGCCTTCGATCTCGTCAAATACCTCGAGCGATGATGACGTCTCCGCTCTGAATAGCACCAGGAAGAGGAGGAGACTGTCTTCGGCTAAGGATCCAACCCAGCAGCCACGAAGTACTACTTCGCGCATCAAGACGAAGCAGACTGTCTCGGCACCAAATGCGCAAAACACTCCTGGCGTCTTCGCAGCGCCCGATGCAACGTGCGTCATCGAGAAAGTCAGTTTTGCGTCGCTAGATGTCTCGCCTTGGTTAATCGCATCGCTCGCAGCAATGGAGATTAAGAAGCCTACCGGGATTCAAAAAGCATGCATTCCGGAGATTCTGAAAGGAAGAGACTGCATTGGAGGCTCGCGTACGGGTACCGGTAAAACTGTTGCTTTTTCAGTACCAATCTTGCAGAAGTGGTCCGAAGACCCGTGCGGCATCTTCGCCTTGATGATCACGTATGTATAGCTATCGTTCACCAAGCCTAGCTTCAACGTGTTGATCGACATGCAGTCCTACCAGAGAGCTTGCTATCCAGATCTATGAACAAGTCAAGGCTATCGGCGCTCGCCAATCAGTCAAGGTCATCCTCATTACTGGCGGGGCAGACCAACGCGAGCAAGCGCTTCAACTCGCTTCGCGCCCTCATGTTGTCATAGCGACTCCAGGCCGCCTCGCCGAACATATCAAAACTTCGGGAGAGGACACTATTTGTGGTCTCAGGCGAGTTCGTTTCGTCGTCTTTGACGAAGCAGATCGTCTTCTCGCGCCTGGTAAAGGCTCAATGCTGCCAGATATCGAGACTTGTTTGTCGGTGCTGCCGGCAGCTGGGCGGAGGCAAACGCTATTGTTCACTGCTACAGTAACGACTGAAGTCTTGGCTTTGAAAGAGCGGCCGAGGCCAGCCGGTAAACCACCGATCTTCGTATGCGAGGTGGACACGGACACGTTGGCGGTTCCCCCCAAGCTCCAGCAACTGTATATTATGGCACCAGTGACCCATAAAGAGTGCTACCTGCACGTTCTTCTCGGAACTCCAGGTAAGCCCCACTGTCAGCCACGATCGGGCAAGCGTTCGCTATCTATGCTGAATGACGTGCATATTCAGTCAGGTAATCAATATTAACCGAGTATAGAGAACCTCAAGAGATCCGTCATTATCTTCTGCAACAGGACTAAGACAGCTACCCTACTCGAGTACATGCTTCGACTGCTTGAACACCGCGTGACAGCTCTCCACTCAGGTCTCAAGCAATCAGAGCGCGTCAGCAACCTCGCCCGATTTCGTGCTCAAGCCGCTAGGATTCTCGTCGCCACGGACGTCGCCGCCAGAGGTCTCGATATTCCAGAAGTCGCACTGGTCATCAACTTCGATGTGCCTCGTGATCCAGACGACTATATCCACCGTGTCGGTCGTACAGCACGTGCAGGCAGAGTCGGTCACAGCGTTACCCTCGTCGGCCAGCGAGACGTTGACTTAATCCATGCTATCGAAGAACGGGTAAGTTGCTTTGGTATACTTAATGCGTGGGAGACACATTCTAATTAGGTCGTATCCAGGTTGGCTCACAGCTGGAAGAGTACGCCGAAGAGGGCGTCAGTATAGAAGGTAGGGTGGTGAGGGAAGCGCTAAAACCTGCTACGGAGAAGAAGAGGGAGGCAATGCTACAAATAGAGGAGGGAAGGGATGTTTTGGGGAAACGGAAAGTGGGCATGCAGAAGAGGCGGGTAGAATAAACTTAGTGACGTATCTCTGGCCCTGCATTCTAGCTATGCGGCACTCTATACCACTATTTAGCGCTTTACTATATTAGAGAAAACTCTAGTAGATAAAAAAGCAAAATAGATTTCTTTTTAGTACACTATTATAATTATTTAGTATCTTATTTAATAATATATGGTACTAATTTAATCTACCTAGGGGTAGAATAATAAAGGCTTATATCTTAAATAATATAAAAAAAAGCGAAGCCTCCTACTTAGTAATTAAAAAGAGCACTTAATAATATAGTAATTTAAGTATATCTCTTTTTATTAACACCTTAAAACGCTTTACTATATATATAATAGTAGAGGAAATATCTACTATTATTATAATCCTTTTATTAGAAACTACTTAACGTACTTTATACTCGAGTTAATTATTCTATTAAGTTAATTACTTTGCCAAGACCCTACTAAAACGTACTATTAGCAATAGTATAACGCGATGCCTTAACTACATAATAAACTACTAGCGTTTAAAGATGCGCGTATATAGCTTATAATCTAGGCTATTAAATAAGACACAATACTCTTTTAGTAATATACTATAGCCCTTTATAATGTCTTTTAAAGTACACTTAGCAACTAACGCACTAGAAAGATATTTAGACGCAACTACGCACCTAATAAAATAAAACTTACTATAAAAGAGAAGTTGTTAGATTTAAGCACTATTTAAGCTTATTAAAATAGAGGGGTCTAATAGATAAAATAGATAAACTATAGTGTTATTCTCTTCTATATTTAGCTAGTTCTAACTTTTTAACTAGTGTGCTAAGCATAGTAGTCCCTGCTTAATTATACAAATCTAACCTTAATACGCTTATTCTATCTAATAGCTATATATCTAACACACTCCCTTAGCTTAGAAAATTCTTATAAGCTAAACTATCTAGCAGCCTATTATCCTAAAGTAAGGTTATTAAGTTGCCCTTAAATTTCCTTTAGAGATACTTTATTCGCTACTTTAAATTCTATTACCTTAACTAGCCTAAGTTAGGTTAGAAATCCTTTCTACTTATTAACTAGAAAGACCTTTGTAAAGCTATTAGCAATTATCTCTACCAATTGTACGTACTCTACCTTAATCTTTCTAGTAGAGACTTTTTATCTTAACTAGTAATTGTGAATATTAACGTGTCGTACTTTAGTCTAAAGCCTAGATATTTCCTCAGTAACTAGTTGAATAGTTTGCTTATTATTATATTAAATAGTAATTAAGAATAAGCGCAGTTTAATCTATAGTTTATCTAGTAGTATTAATATAAAGATTGCTTTCTTAGCTACTTATAAAAGGGTAAGAAGCTCTACTTTAGTTATTAAAGTTATAATAGTATCTTATTTACTTGCTCTCTAGGCAATAAGTCTATTAAATAGCTTAATAGCATATTCTTGTAAGCTCTTCCTATCTAGTATATTATTAGCAAATAAGGCATCGCTAGCTACTTAAAGGCAGTTGTCTTCTCTAAGCTATAGTGCTCTCTATTTAGTGCTAGATAAGTATAGTAGTACTTAATTAGCGGCATTATAATATTCTAAGCCTAGATTTAATAGGAATTAAGCTAGTCTTAAAGTTATAAAGACAATGTCTAATTAAGTTATTACTACCACAAATAGAAGTAATTTAATTTTGCGTTAGTATTTATTAATTTCTAAAGGTGTTGCTAAGCCTATTTAAGGCTTTAACTTAGTAGCGGCTATTAGAGTATTATAGCAATAGTCTTATTTGTTAATTAAGCGACTAATTTTATTAATATAACTAGCTTGTAAAAGTTAAATTAGGCGCTAATTATATTGTTTAATAATTTCTACGCTAAGAAACTATTATAGGTTGTCTCCTCTAGTTATAGTATACTTTTCTTATAGGAGCTTAACGGCTTATTCTGCTTTCTATTTAGTCTCTTTATAGAATACAATAATAATATTATCTATATAAAAAAAGATAATAATACTATCCTTAATTACGTAATAGGGCTTATAAGGTATAGTTTTAAAGCTAATAGTCTTAAGGGTTATTGTAAACTTCTTTTACTATAGCATAGATAAGATGCGTAGACTATAGAGGGCCTTCTGCATCTTAAGAATTGTGCCCTTCTTCTAATATCCTTAGGGCATTCTTATATATACTTCCCTGTCTATTATTATATAAATAAATACATTAGTTATATTATATTACTTTAGCTTAAGATTATATTTAGCCGCAATTACTATAAGTATTCTAAATAAACAACTCGCTAATATTGCAGCATAGGTATCTTATAGTGCAATATTCCTTTACTAATTTCTACAAACTACTAGTTATGCCTTACACTTAAGAAACTAATAATACTTATTTAGTTTATAGGTATATATCTATATATAGTTAAGTATTTATTAATCTATTAGTTTAATAGATTTAAGAGATACTTCTAACTATAGTCTTATTTATTAATAACTTTAAAGATAGACCTATTTTGCTTTCTTAAATAGTTTACCTATTAGATAATCTTTAAGCTTAGTTTAATATATTAGTAGGGAGGAAAGTTAACTTTAATAAGGCTTTGGGCCTTTAGTAAGTATTCTTTTTATCTTAGTCTTATCTACTACTTCTTTTTTATATATTCTAACGTTGCTAGCTTAAGTTTCTACTATAAAGGCGGCTGCCTAGAGGATAATTTTAGATAACCCTTTTAGGTTTATTTCTAATTTATTTCTAGCTATTAACTATGTAAGTAATACCGTAGGTAGTAGTATAGTTAGAGGAGTTAGTTAGTTATTTCTAATCTTTACTCCTTAGTAGTAGTCTAGTGGGTCTACTTTGCCTTAGAAATTTAATAAGCCTCTAATAGTGTTATTTTTATAAAAGAACTCTGTCTCTAGTTAATAACTTAGTATTAGAAGTTTAATTATTCTTATATATATAGCGATTTCCTCTAGTGTACTATATATAAGGTTATTTATAAAATTCTTAGTTGTACTATTAAAGATAGTTTATTTATTAAAAATAATATTATAGGTATTTGTTACCTTAGTAAGTAATAGTATCTAGATTTAATAGATATTTAAGAACTAGTATTTTACTAAGTAACTAATCTAAGCCTTTAGATCTAGACATTATAGCGTTAATTTATCTTAATATATATTATCTATTATTATAAACGCTTTACAGCTATACGCTTTAAAATAAGCAAAATTAGGTTTTTTAATTAAGGTAACTACTCTATTATTTAGAGCAACTCGTGTAAAGAAAATTTTATAGAGAGTGTTTTAGTTATTTGCATAGTTTAGCGTTTAATTATAAAAATACACACTTGCTTTTATAACTTTAGGCTATAGTTTCTAGAGTAGGTTAGTATTAAAATATATCGCGCGCAATTTCTCTTTATTTACACCCTCTAAGTGTTCAGCACCTCTATTTTAAGCTTATATATCTAGGGCAAAAGGCTTAATAGTAATTCCTTATAATATTAACTAGCGCTTAATTTCTAGTTTTACTATTGTAATCTTATTATTTACTTTAATAACCTTAATTATAATATTATAATAGTTTTTTAAAAAAAAAAGTTTAATAGAAATTTAATAACTAACTTTACTAGTTAATTATCTTTAAAAAAAAATTCTATTATAGGCCTAAGTACCTATTAGTAATAAGTATCTAGCTCTAGTGCTACTTTGCGCCTTGTAGGTATAAAAGTTAATAGCTAGTCTTTTTTCTAGTTCTTTATTATTAATTCGCGGTGCTTAGCTAATTTGTTGCTAGATTTTTACTTTTCTATAGGAGTTGTATTAAACTATTATAACTCCCTTAACTCGCACCCCTTTAGCTTACTACACAAGATGTCATGGATCCATGGCGGCACCCGACCCGGAACAACGTTGATCCGGAGCTAGGCCCGATTTGGCGTTAGCTCGGCAGCACCCATAAGGTGCTGCCGCCCTGCCTGCCCACTTGGCATAGCAGTATTTCATGTACTAGGAATCAACTTACTTTCATCCCAACTATCGCGGGCCCGAACCCTTACACTATACTGCTATCGCTCCCCCCAGGGTTCTAGCCGCGACAGGCTCACCGCCAGGGTACCAGCGAATCGGACATCTCCCGCGATCGCGTGGTAGGCCCAGAAGTGAGGTGCAGTGGTGTGCGTACGGATTAGGTTACCAACGACAACGGTGACGACGACGACACGTAGAAACTTGACGACCAAGGGCATACTCCCTCTTAGGCTCGGTCGGCGGAGAAAGACTGTGGAGAGTAGGCAGGTGGTAGGGCTGGACGCGCGGGTCGACGCGTGTGCCGCTACAGAACACCTGCGGTGAGTACGCCGCTTGAAGAGGACCTGGCCTCCCCTACTACTACATCAGTATACAGTGTTTCACAGTGATAGCAGTGACATCTGGGGCAAGTCAGCAGAACGGACGTCTATAAGAGATCCGGCTAGCGACTTTTGTATAACACCGCCTGAGGTGCCAAAAACCACACCTCACCCGCACCCGCAACATCAACTTCGACTTATAACTTCGACTCACCCGCTGCCAATAGCATCTAGCTACCCCCGTGTCAGCGGTACGTACGACGAGCAAGGTCGACGCCGCGCACCCCAATCTCCCATGCCAGGCAGTTTTAACTTTGGCAACACGGACTTGCCTACGCCGCAACATCGCGGGGCTAGAGACCTAAAAAACTTTACCCTATCCTTCGCAGAAACCTTTGCTCGTAGTTGGGTAGGTGCAGACAATACTTAAGAATCCACTACTATCGCGGGTGACTCGCAATCTCAGTCACTAGTTATCCCCGCTATAAACCCACAAGCTAGACCTGCAGCTCAAGACACTCGACTGCCGCGAAACACATCCTAATATTTTGACACAACAAATAACAAGATTAACGATATCTTTAACGCAACTAAGTTCGAACAACGCGACGTTCCGCGTGACACCCGCCGCGTGACGATTCAGACACCTCAACAATCTCCCAATCAAAGCCGCTCACGCGAGCAAGTACGTCAGTCACCGATTCGAGGAGCCTCGCGCTCAAAGTCCGATAGTCGCAGCCCTGAGGACATACGAGTACCCAAGAAAGCGTTACCTCAGATCCGCTTCGAGTCCCCACCTCCGCTCACGCGCGACGACCGACGACATACTTCCTTAAGAGCCTCTAACTTGTTTGTAGAAGCCCGTGGCCTAGTTAACGAAGAAGGAAGACTAGGTTACAACCTAGAAGTACAATACAAGGATGCCTAAGGGAAATGGGTAGAAAAGACGTTTCGACTGACGGACGCCGCTAAGTTCGCCGAGGACGTACAGGCCCACCCTGACGCCTAGTTTGACGTCATCGTTAAGTGCGCAAAGTCTGGGGAACAACTAGCGGAGAAACTCTCTCAACTTGATGTATTGGAATCTACGTTTCAACGACTGCGTAACGTATACAACTCTGTAGGTGGCACTAACCCCAAGGCTTATAAGCAACTACAACAAGCACATAACGCCCTGCTAAACTCTTATAAGCAGCAAGGAATCGACTTAGCCTCTGCTAAAGGCGAGCTAAAGGACATCCTTACTTGTTTCTGTTAGACAGTGTAGGCAGGATAAGAGTTGCAGAGCAAGTTTAATAATGCGATAACCGCTAACTAGAATGCGAACACTAAGCTTTATAACGTAAAAGCTAACTACTAGTATGCCGTCTAGGATGCTTAACACCTCAAGCACGACTTGCAGCAGACAGAACAACAAGTACTACTAGCTAAGAAAGCGGCTTACTTAGCTAAGGATAAGTTAAAAGCTCTAAGACAACAAACCACTCGTAAAACTTATAACGTGATAGGACGAGGGCAACCTCTCCCACGTAATCAGTTTGATAGATCGCCTTCTCCTCCCTGCGGCACCGGTCGCGCGCGCTCTCCCTGACGCGATGTCTATACGCCGAACAGCGATCCCGCTCTTAACTATCATCTAGCTAGTTTGGCTTACGGTAGGTTTACCCATGCTCGTCCTAACGAGAACCTATACTGTGACACTGGATACGAACGACGAGATTTGCGAGGCAACCGCGAGGATGCATATGAAACCTAAGACTACGGCCAGGAAGATTGCGATCGATTTGACCACCGCGATCGACGCGACGACCGAGACCGACGCGATGACCGTGACCAACATGATAATTGGAGAGATTCAGAGCGACCTTTCAGCGCGTCTCACGTATCGCTTGCGACGGGTAGAGGATCGCACTACAAGGCACCTGAGATAGAGTCCTTTAGCGGGAAAGACAAGGAAGACTACAAACAATGGCGTATACAAGCTATTGACAAAGCCATCACGCTTCCGTTAGAAGAACATAAGGTTCGCTATGTCCGTCGCTTCATCAAGGACGATACTTAGAATAAGACTTATATGTCCTACGACTGCATTGTCAAAGCCAAGCAGAAACTCTACAACAACTCCTTATAATAGAAGAAGGGCGAGATATTTGCGCAATGGCAAGGACAATTCCTATTAGTTATTAACTTACTCAATATAGATGAGATGGGCAAAGTACGTTACGCTCGCCGACTCATAGATAGTCGATTGGCCCGTTAAGCCTCCGCCAGCTCAATCCCGAATGAGAGCCTTATGGCCTTCCTCGCCCGCGCTTGTTAACTGCACTAGTACAATCTCGACATTAATAGCTAACTACATTTTAGTCTAAAGAAGTTATCTATAAGTATATTAGGAAAGGATTAATTGCGTAAACGTTCTCTAAGCGATAGGATGTAGACACGCAAAGCGCTGCGAGCCCTTACCTAGAAACGCACTATAGAAGAACGTAACCGCATAAGTAAGTTAGGACTATACTTTAAGTGCGGCAAACCTAGTCACATATTGCAGGATGAATCTGCACCCTGCAAGGGTAAAGACTACGTCCCTTCTAAGGACATACCTGCCCTAGCCGCCGCAATCAACACCGCCTATATAGAGGATGCTAATGACGATAAGGACAGCTTCGCTTATAAGAGCGAGACAGATAAGGATTCGGAAAACGAGGCGCTCCTGAACTAAATCGCGATCGGGAGCAACCTTAGCGTAGGACCCAGAGGGAGGTCAAACGTACTATTCGTCGACTTGAAGCCGCTGCCAGTTATCATACCCTAGATGAACCCGCCGTCATCCACGCCGTTTCCGCGCTCGCCTTGGACGTCAACCCTATGCTGGACGCGTCCAGACAATTAGTATTTGACTATCACATCAAACTCCCAGTTGCACGAAAATAGTTGCGCGCACGTAGTCTAGTAGATATAGGAGCTACTACTTGTTTTATTCATTGTTAGACAGTTAAACAACACTAGCTTAAAGAAATCACGTTAGAGCGTCCTATTGGTCTCGCTCTGGCAGACGGTAACTTATTTGGAAAATTACGAACTGCAGTCGAAGTTGCTATCAGACATAGAACGCATACTAGCATGGTCTTGTGTTATGTTACTGAGATTGGCAAGTTTAACATTTTACTTGGTATAAATTAGATGGATTATTATAGGCCAGTACCAGCGTTTGGAGAAACAAGGTCCCTAAGCTTTAAGTCGACTCACTGTCTGGTGAACTGCTTGGACGGCGCTATCTATCGCGTGCAAAAATCGGTAGAAATCTTGGCGGCATCCGAGAATTTGCGCGCGCACGGGGAGCCTCATACAAATCGTAAATTTGACTGTGACGCGTCCATAACAGCCTATAAACTGTTGAACAACTGTTAGTAAGTTGTGAGGCTGTACAAATACGTGTATAGGGCTATACTGACGCTTTTTTTGGTGGAGTAGTCCATGTTTCGAGCTCACGGAGTCGCTCCTCGCCCTCTTACTGCCGCGCAGGCGCGTCGCCCGCCAACTATACCCCGAGAGCTTACAACTAAAGGCCGTGGGCTGGATCCCCGTTGTCGCCTCGATATTTATCGCTTTCTGCTACTTGGCTGGCGCTATGACGATATCGCAGATTCAGTAGACGTGATGTTGTCAGAGGTGTATAAAATTGAGCGAAACTTGAAGCTCTATGGGAGCACTCACAAACCTAGCAGCCCTAACGTTGTACTTGGCCGCCCGCGTAAATTATCGTCTGACGATGAGCAGCGCTGTACGATGAGCTGTTTCAGAGCGGTTAGATGTATCAGGACAAGATTGTATACTGGCTGTGGATGGAGAGAGGCGTTCAGGTACACCGATCCACTATTAGTTTGACTGTTAAAGGATCGCGACTGGAGCGAGCGAGCCCTACGGCCCATATTAATACTGCGCAATGAGGAGCTCCGTGAGGCTTACCGAAGGAGTATGAGGCAATTTATCGCCGCCGACTTGGTGTTTTCTTGACGAGTCTATTTTCAACGAGAAGACTGGCTGGCGCCACAGGGCGTATGCCCCAATCGGGTTTACCAATCGATATTTCCAGGACGTACGGCGTGGCAAAGCTTGGGCTATTCTCCCAGCGTATACAGTTGACGGTTACCTGCCCTGTACAGGTATAAAGGAGGGCTATTTCAGCTATGAGGACTTTATCGATTGGATCCGCGATTCGCTGTTGCCCACGCTCTGGGCGGCGTATGGCCAGAAGCCTATGGTTATAATACTCGACAACGTCTCAATTCATACAAACTGGAGGTGGTGAGAGTTATTGAGGAAGCTGGCCATATTGTTAGATTTCTGCCACCGTATTCGCCTGATTTTAACCCAATTGAGCTTACCTTTGGAGTCCTAAAGGCCTGGATCCGCCGCAACTACTGCCATGTACGGTGGCGCTTTAACAACTTTGGCGACTTTCTAAGGGGCGCTATCCGCGAAAGTCGCTGCGATCGGTTCGCGAAAAAGCACTTTAAGCACGCTGCCGACGGCGTGTATAGATAGAGAACTAGGAGCAGCTCTGGGAGGCACGTAGGGAGATGTGGAGGTGGCAGTAGAGCGTAGAGTAGAGCGTAGAGTTGTTAGGATAGACGTTAAACTTGCTAAGAATACTAAGTAAAGTAGTGACGTAATTACGTAAAGTCCATGCTCTGCAATTATCGTCAACTCAGCCAGTAACCCCACTACCCACAGCGCCCCTACTACCCATACTTACGAACCCTGCGGCGGCAGTAGCTGTCTTACAGTGCTGCTTATACTTCTTCGGTCATCTCGCAGGTGCCTAACGACTCCATCCTTCAGCTTAAAGCGCTCACTAACCGCGATTTTATAGAGCTCTCCTCCAACGCTTGACATCTCCTTAAGATCTTTGACAGTCCACTTTTCTGATATCGCCACATCTCGAGCCTGCTCGTAGTCCTCACGATCGTCCTCCGGCTGCTGGTTGATTAGCTAGCTGAAAAACTCCCTCACTGTTGCCCTTGTATCCTCCTGGCCACTCACAGGGCTTGAGCTGACGATTGGGAGGGCGCTGCCTGGCGTACGCGGACGCTGACTTGGCAGAGGTGAGTAGTACTGCTGCAGCTGTTGAAGCTGCGATGGAAGAGCTGGCGGTATAGAGTAAGCAGGATAACCCATTTGGGGCGCCATAGGTACTGCAGGCTGACCAAATCCGACAGTATTTTGCTGTAACTGGACGCTCTCACGCTGGAGCTTGAGCAGCTCGTGTTTCTCGTCGCGCCAGCGAGCCTCGTCAATAGCTCTCTGGCGCTCCTTCTGGCGCTCACGTCGATCGTAGTTACGCCAGAAGTCGCCCTCACTGTCGCTCCCATCGCTCTCCGTGTCGCTATAATAGCCGCCACGCCGGGCTTTTGAGCGCCGGCACCTCTCCGACGCTTTAGCTGGTTGCCGCCGCCAGTAGGGCTCCGCCAGTAGTCGATGAGAGTTATTGGCGGCGCGAGGAGCTCAGCCTGGCCAGCAACGATCGCGTTCGCCTAGGACTTCGAGTCGGCAGCTCTAATAGCGTAGTGCTCGTGGTTGGGCGTTACCTAGCACCAGTTCCTAAAGTTTGTACACTCACTATTGCGACAGAGCTAGTGCTGATGAAGGCTTCTCTCCTAGTCCTGCGCCGACGACAAGCTCTCTACGCGCTGTATAGCCCTTGACTCGTTAAGGAGCTGCTGTTGACGGCGCGTCTGCTTTTCTGGCTGTGGAGTCACCTCACCTACGTCAGACGATGGGTCGTTGAACGATTGATTACGCTTGAAGGCCTTTTCGAGAGCCTTAGCCTTGACGCGCACCTCAAAGGTAACCTCTACAAGCTGGACGCCTGGCGATTTGCTGACCTGGTACTCGATAGCTTTAAAAAGCTTGTCCTCCTCCACCAGGCTAAAGTCGGCCAGCGTTACTAGTATTTTTCGCGACTTCACGCCCGCTCGAAAAGCCACCGTACGGCTCTTAAAGTCAAACTCACGCCCACTAAGTTGAGCCTCTGGCTGCTCCAGCATATCGTTTATAACTTTCTCCGCTATATCGAGCCACCAAAAATAGCGGCCGTGTCTCTCTGGTGGGCGGTGAACAGCGCTCTTGCCGTTGACGATAAGCTTATAGTCTACCTCTAGGTCAAATTCCGCTCGCGAACCTGGCGACGACGATAAACCAAGTACGGAGAGGCTCACGCGCGCGCGGCGTAGGGGGCGACGACAGCGGCAGCGTGCTCTCGACGGTGAGGTCAATACGGGGAGGCTCTACTGGTGGCGGCGATGACAAGGGTAGAGCCTGCTGTCTATTTGCAGTGTTCTGCGTACTAACTGAAGCAAGGGCAGCCCGATTGACAGCTGGGCCACTGTTAGCCCAGCGTCGCGCGCGAGTTATTGGGCCCTTACTGGTACCGCTCGCCAGGCGCCCTCTAGTACTCCCACTGGGAGCTTTCTTAGGGGCCTTCTTGCTGCTCTTACGGGCTGTACGCGCCTTTGCAGCTGCTCCGTCGCCCTCAGTTTGCTCCAGGCCGTGAGGGGGCCCTACGCACCCTCTGTGCGCGATCTCCAGCCATTTCGACGGACTACTCCACCAGAAAAAGCGTCAGTATAGCCCTATACACGTATTTGTACATCCTCACGACTTACTAACAGTTGTTCAACAGTTTAGGCTGTTATCGATGCGTCACAGTCAAATTTACGATTTGTATGAGGCTCCCCGCGCGCGCGCAAATTCTCGGATGCCGCCAAGATTTCTACCGATTTTTGCACGCGATACCGAATTCGGCCACTCAACGCACAGACCCCCACTCAACGCACTTTGAGGATAGCCACCACTATTACTTTTGAAGCTGTAGAGCTCTATATATATCGTAAAATCACTAGATTTTTTAGAGTAGCATTTGCAGAAGCTTGATAAATCGATTGGCAACGATAAACTACGTGTGATACCTCTGTGGGAGGCGTACTTTGCGAGTGCGCGTTGATGGGCCGGATGCCTCCACCACCCCTTCAATAACTAATAGATCCTCAACATCAACCTCTAGGTCCTCAATAACATGAGCAGGAGGTGCAGGAGCCTCGAGGCTACGCGCCTTACCCTTTTTGGCCAATTGTATATCAGTCCTGAGTTGCTTTTCAGCTGCGCGCGCAAGTAGATCTTCTTCGCGCTCTGCCGCCTTCTGCTGTTCTTGCAACCTAACCTCTTTTGCAGCCATCCTTTTCTGCGCCCTCTGCTCAAGCATAGCCTGTTTCTCCTACTTTTTCTGCTCCTTAGCTACTTGTCGCGCTCCTTCTGGTGTTGTTAGTTCTTCTGCTTTAGCGTCTCTTTTCAGCCTGGCGATTGCGGGCAGCCTCAACTTTTGATGGCGACCAGAAGACGGCGCCGCGGTATTCTCAGAGGGTTCAAGTAGTAATGCCTTGCCACGCTTACGGCGCTTCTTCTCATTGAAAAGGGCATCTCTAAGGCGATCGTTTTCGTGCTGGACGAGCTGTTTCTGAGTCGCTATTGCGTGTATTGTGAGACAGCTGCGAGAGACGCGTTTATCATTAAGATCCTCAACTACCTGTCGTAGAAGTCCCTTCAATTTTTACGCCAATCGCTTGCAGAGAGTACTGACGACGTGCTATCGCTGCTTGATGGCCTCTTAGGCTCTAGATCCTTAAATTTCTTCAATATGCGTTGCTATTCAGCGGAGAGATGCCAGTAACTTTGAAGCGTTAATGATGTTTCTTTGGCGAATGCAACTCTGTATGCCTTATAGAAGAAGCGGAAGAAGTCGCGCTTAGTGATAGATTGTGAGTCCTTGGCTGTTGTATATGAATTCGGAGAGCTCTTTTGTATATGCAGCTGAAAGAGGCTTAAAAGGCAGACATCTAGAGGCTGTAGCGTATGAGTTGAATGCGGCGGGTAGATATAGCTAGGAGGATTCGATTTTGATTGCAGAACTCGATAAACTCCATAGTAACGTGTGAGCCATGCCCATCAAGAATTAGGAGTCGATAGTCGCGCTTTGCCTTCTTCTTAGTCTCCTCTTGAAAGCACCTCTTAAGCCAGGCAATCCCAAGTTCGTTGTTTGTCCATCCAGATGGTGATGAGGCGAAAAAGGCCTGGTGCTCTTGAGGATTGAAATCTTGTAGCCATGTGTCCTGGATGTTGCCAGAAGCCGCCTGATATATTAGGGCAGGTTTGAGAGAGCTGCCGTCGGCGCATATACAAGCTATCGTCGTTATCCACTCTCTATTGCCGTCCTGGAGTACCTGCTTGACGCCTCCTTGCTCATATCGCTGTCGAGAGAACACGCGCTTCATTTTTGACACTACCCCGATCAAGAAGCCCTTCTCATCCATATTGTATATATTTGACGGTGCGATGTTGTACTGCTTGATCTTATCGTCTAAAAGCTTGAAATAGAGGGCGTATTTGAAGGCTGAATCGGCTTTGTAGCGCTGGCTATCGATGCCAGATGTCCATCGCGATATAAGGTCAATTTGATGCCGCGCAATGTAGCGATTAACCCAGTGATTTCCTGGCTCTTGATGTGCTATTTCTCCAGCGAAATTTCGTATCATCTCTCTCGTAGGGGGTAGGCCTTGTACACACAGCTTATCAATGTACTGTAGTAGCTGTTTTTCCTGTGTATTGTTGAGGAGTCGCTTTTTTTCGGCCCGAGTTGCATAGGTGCCCTGAACCCCTCGATAGCGCTTCGAGAGCCGCGACCGCTCAACGCCGTACTCCCGAGCAACCTGGGATATATTAGGACGTTCCCCTAGCTCCAGGGATTTTAAAGCTTCAACAGCTGCGTCGATCGGGTCCATATTGGTGGAGTTATGAGGTGTTGAAAATATACGATTTTTAGTGTTAACTGTGCGTTGAGTGGGGTCTGTGCGTTGAGTGGCCGAATACGGTACGCGATAGCGTGCATTACGTGATCAAACACGATAATGCACGCGCCCCACCAAAATCGCGAAATATTCAACCCACCATAACTCCACCAATATGGCTCCAATCGACGAGGCTCTTGCGGCAATCGAATCGCTAAAACCAGGAGAACATTTTACGTATACAGAAATCGCCAAAAGATTCGGGGCTAGCCGGTCAACTCTGTCGCGGCGCGCGCGTAGTAAAACCCTATCGATGGCGCGTAAGCTCGAAAATCAACAAATGCTCAACGCTACGCAGGAAGCAACGCTCGTACAGTATATTCAAGACCTCTCAGCGCGAGGGCTACCTCCTACAAGCTATATGATACGAAACTTCGCGTCAGAAATAGCTAGAAAATACGTTGGGACTTGCTGGCCGTCGCGCTTCATTAAGCGCCACAAACTCGACTTAATATCGCGATGGATATCCGGCATCGACGCCTCACGCCGCAGAGCTGATTCGGCCTTCAAGTACGCGCTGTACTTCAAGCTATTAGCTAAAAAAATCGAGCAATACAACGTTGACGCACGCCATATTTACAATATGGATGAGAAGGGATTTCTTATTGGAATCCTCTCTAAATCAAAGCGCGTCTTTTCTCGCGAGCAATACGAGCGTGGGAAGTTCAAATCAATGCTCCAGGACGGCAATCGCGAGTGGATAACTTCAATAGCCTGTATTTGCGCCGACGGCTCTACCCTCACACCTGCCCTTATTTATCAGGCAGCCTCTGGCAACGTACAAGACACCTGGCTCCAGGATTTCAACCCTGAAATCCACAAGGCTTTTTTCTCCTCCTCGCCCTCAGGATGGACCAATAACGATATCGGGCTCAGCTGGCTCAAACAGGTGTTCAACCGCGAGACGAAAGCAAAGGCAAGGACGTCGTACCGCCTCTTGATCGTTGATGGGCATGGATCTCACGTAACAAAGGATTTTATCGATTTCTGCGACGCCAATAAGATCCTGCTGGCAATATTTCCGCCTCACAGCACCCATACGCTTCAGCCGCTGGATGTGGGCGTCTTCGGGCCTCTTGCGAGCGCGTACAGCAACGGCCTCGCGAGCTTTATGGACGCCTGCCAGGGCCTCTCCAGCATTACAAAGAGGGACTTTTTCAGGATATTCTGGGCCGCCTGGGAGCGCGCGCTAACGTCAGCAACGGTCCTTAAGGCCTTTGAGGCTACTGGATCGTGCCCTTAGATCCCGACAGGATCCTCAAGCGATTTGAAACTCGCGAGCCTGAGCGCCCCAGCTCAAGCGAGAGCAGCACGTCGGTCCTTAGCGCCAGCGACTGGCGTAAAATCGAGGGCTTATTACGTCAAGTTGTTGGAGATATTTACGAGTCTCAGGCTGCCAAACTCTCGCGTACGCTCCACTCGATTTCAGCGAAAAATCAGATCCTTAAGCACGAAAATACTCAGCTCAAAGAGACCCTCGTTAACGAGCGCAAGCGCCGCCAGCGGGGTAAGGCCCTGGCGCTCGAGACGCCGGAGGATTACAACGGTGGCGCGATTTTCTGGTCGCCAGCTAAGGTCCAGAGGGCTCGCGACTGGCAGGCACAAAAGGACGCGGAGGAGAAGGAGATACAGCTTCAAAATGACATCCAGTCCCAGCTCAGAGAGCAGAGCAAGCTTGAAAAGCAAGCCCTCTTGCAACAGCGACGCCTTGAAAAGGCTCAGGCTCAAGCAGAGCGCGCTCGCGAGCGCGAGCTGAAGGCTATTGAAGCTCAAGAAAAGCGAGAGGCCCGCGCAATTGAAAAACAACTCCGCGATGAGCTCAAAGCTTCCCAAAAGGGTAATCAACATAGCCTTAAGCCTCCAGCAAAAAATCCAAAGGATATTGAGCTTGTACAGCCTGAGTTACAGCCTGTCAAAGTTGACGAGCCCGAGATGCCCGAGATCGCGCCCACGACGCGCACACGTCAAATACGCCTCCCAGAGCGCTACAGGTAGCCAATAGAAGGGCTATATTTGTTAAATAAGCTCTTCTGATTATTACTCTAGAAAATCCGACGATTTTACAATATATACAAGCTGTACAGCTTCAAGTTGTGGATGGGCGGAAATTGCCGAAAACGTGCATTACGCGATAGCGTGCATTACGTGATCAAACACGATAGTGGTCTGTGCACCTGGATGGAACCTTCTACACACACCACCTCTGACGTAAGTCACGTGGCTACAGATATTTACTTAGAAGCTTACCGAGGCTCACCGTCCGACCAGCCCCACCACCCAACAGAGCCACCCACTACGACAACACCTTAACTTCAACACGCGATAACTCCACCAGTATGAGCCCAATTGAGGCTGCGCTTGCAGCTATTGAATCGCTAGAACCTGGAGAACAATTTGGCTATAGACAGATGGCGAGAGAGTATGGTTGTAACCGTGCAGCGCTCGCACAAAGACATAAGGGCGTCTCAACCTCACGCGCTACCCAGGCTTAAAACCAGCAAGCTCTCCACCCACAACAGGAGCAGGAGCTCCTACTCTATATTAAACAGCTCACTAGCCGAGGCCTCCCACCTACACAAGCTATGATTGGAAATTTCGCCTCACAAATCGCGAGGAGAGAGCTTGGAGTAAACTGGGTTGATCGCTTTGTCCACTGGTATCCTGACGAGCTCATCTTAAAATGGACGACGGGCATTGACAACAGTCGCCACAAGGCTGATTTAGGGAGGAAGTACAGCCTTTGCTTCGACCTCCTACGCGAGAAGATTGAGCAGTATCACGTTGAGCCTCGTCACACATACAATATGGATGAGAAGGGCTTTATGCTTGGTGTTATAGGTCGCTTAAAGAGGATCTTTAGCAGAGCCTCGTACGAGGAGGGGAAGAGGAGGAATACTATCTAGGATGGCTCGCGAGAGTGGATAACGCTGCTAGCCTGTATCTGCGCTGATGGATCTTACCTTGAGCCCGCTCTCATCTATCAGTCAGCCTTAGGATCGATACAGGACTCCTGGCTACAGGCCCTCGATCATGCGACTCATCAGGTTCGAATCTCCTCATCGCCCTCTAGCTGGACGAACAACGATATCGGCCTCGCGTGGCTTAAACAGGTGTTTGATCGCGGTACAAAGGCAAAGGCTCGATCTTCCTATCGATTGCTTATCCTAGATGGCCATGGATCTCACCTTACAATGGATTTTATTGAGTACTGCAATTAGAACAAGATCCTTCTTGCTGTATATCCTCCTCATTCAACCCATACGCTGCAGCCGCTCGATGTAGCTATGTTCAAGCCTCTGTCCACAGCCTACTCAAAGGAGATCTCAGCCTTTATGGAAAGAAGCCAGGGCCTTTGCTCAATGAGCAAGAGGGATTTCTTCCCCCTCGTCTACCAAGCCTGGTAGGCCTCCTTTAAGGAAACGACAATCCTAAAGGCCTTCAAGGCTACAGGCCTCTCACCCTTCCGTCCTGAGGTTATACTACAGAGATTCAACACTAGCCCAAGCTCCTTAAGCGATAGCGAGTCCTTAGCCTTGAGTGCCTCAAACTAGAGGAAGACTGAAGGCCTACCGCGTTAGGTAGTCAAGGATCGAGGTGATAAACGAGCTCAAAAGCTAAGCCAGGCCTTCCACCAAATCTCAACTTAAAAGACCCTCCTTGAGTATGAGGTCAAGGGCCTACGCAAGGCTCTAATCAACGAGAGAACGCGTAGGAAGCGAGGCAAGCCTCTCTTACTTAAGGAGCCTGAGGAGTATTAAGGTGGAGCTATATTTTGGTCTCCACGGAAGGTGAAGGAGGCACGTGATCGCCGGCAGCTCTAGGAGCGCGAGGAGGAGCAGGTACAACACTAAAAAGCTGAGATAAATAGGCTTCGTAAAGAGACAAGACAGGCAAAGGCGAAGGAGAAGGAAATAAGGCGTCAGGCGAGGGCTATAGCCAATCTAGTAAAGGAGAAGGAGAAGGCGGAGAAGGCTGCTGAACAGGCCTCTAGGGCAGCTGCTCGCAGGACTGCAAAACGACTCTAACAAGCTCTTAAAACGTCTTAAAAGGGTAAGAAGCGCAACCTTAAGGCTCCTATAAAAGCTACTCCTAGAAAGAGATCTATCGCGAGGCCTGCAGCTGGTGGGGAGGCTTATAAGGCTGTTATAGCTCAACCAGCTTCTACCTCGCGCAAAGGGCGCGCGATTAAAACTCCAACACAATTTCTATAGCTATATATATTAATTAATACCTATAGATATTACCACTAAAAAATATCGCGATAATAACTATTATGTGAGGCTCTACAGCCTCAAGTTGCAGAGCTGTTTTGGCGTTCAGGTGGCTCTGTTGGGTGGTGGGGCTGGTCGGACGGTGAGCCTCGGTACCCGTTTTTCTCGCCTGACGCACGGGCTCACCTGGCGCACGGTTTTTGCCGAACATCGTCAAATGCTTTTGAAGCTACTGAGCCTCACACAAATCTCTATATCGTCTAATTTTGAACAGTAGTAGGCAATTAAGTATGGCGAAAAAGTCTACTTGATTATCTAATCACGATATCTTGTAGGGAGGTTGATATGCCGCCCCCGACGATTTGTCGCCTGCGGGGCCTCAATGACCTCAACAACCAATTGCTCGCTGCCACGAACCTCCTAAGGGACAATAGACTACTGCTTCCTTGCTTTTCTAGCCTATTTAGCAAATTAGATGTCCTTTTAAAGCTGCGCAGCAGCAAGCCAAGCCTGTCTATTGTCCTCCTTTTCCTGCTGCTTCTGCGCTTGCTCTTGAAGCCAGATCTCCTTTGCAGTAGCCTTCATACGACGCCTCTCCTCTAAAGCTTGTTACTTCTTGGCTTTCTCAATTGCCTTGCGCTGACTATCCTCCTCTTTTTAGAGCCTCTCTGCCTCTGCTGCCTTTGCCTTTTGAGTTTTACGCTCACGCGCTAGCTGCACCTTGTTTAGGCTCTAAAAGATAGCACTACTATCCTAAACTAGAGGCTGCTTAAGCTAGAGTGCTTTGCCTCTCTTCCAACGCTTCTTCTTGTTAACTAGCGCTTTTTTAAGGCCTTAAACCTTAAGTTTTAATATTATATTTTAAGTAGAGAGCGAGTAGATTGTTTGTAAGAGCAGCTTAGCCTTGGAGTTGTATACGTTGTCAACAACTGCTTGTAGAATCTTAGTAACCTTCCTCTAATTATTAGCTGTAAGGACAGACCTCAAGCTCTCGCTAGATAATGGTCTTTTAGCCTTAGTGTGGCTAAATCGTTCTAAGATGACCTCTAGCTTAAAGGGGTGAAGGCCACACGATTTGAAGCTAGAGAGGATATTCTTTGCAGTAAAAGCTTTCTCCTACGCAGTCTAGAACATGCAAAAGAAGTCTCGCTTAGTAAGTGCAGAGAAGGCTTAAGATTCCTCCATAAATCGTGCTACCTCGTACGAGTAGGCTTGTGAGAGTGGCCTGAACAGAGTGACGTCAAGCGGCTGCAGCGTATGAGTACTATGAGGAGGATAGACTGCTAGGAGGATCTTGTTGTCGTCGCAGTACTTAATAAACTTCATATTGATGTGGGAGCTATGGCCATCGAGGATAAGCAGTCGATACTGTCGCGGTTGAACCTTTGATTTAGTCTCTCGATCAAAGATAGTCTTTAACTATTAAAGCCTAAGGTTATCGTTCGTCTATCCACTAGGAGAGGAAGCAAAGAAGGCCGTGTGTATTGTAGGATCAAAATCCTGCAGCTATAAGTCTTGAATATTGCCCGAGACAGCCTAGTAGATAAGGCCTAGGGATAGAGACAATCCATTAGCGCATATGCAAGCAATTGTCGTAATCCATTCACAATTACTGTCCTGAATTATTTGCCTAGTTCCCCCCTCCTTATACCTCTGTTGAGAGAACACCCGCTTTATCTTTGATAGTACGCCGATGAGGAAGCCCTTCTCGTCCATATTGTAGGTGTGCTGTGGCTCAATCTCGTACTGCTCGATCTTACGCTTCAAGAGCTCGAAATAGAGTGCGTACTTGAAGGCAGAATCAGCTCTCTTCCTATCCTTGTCCATGCCATTCGTCCATTTTAATACTAGGTCAAGATGGTGACGCTTGATGAACCGATCTGGCTAAGAGCTTCCTACTTGTTTGCCGCTTATTTTAGTAGCAAAGTTGCGTAGCATGTTTCTCGTAGGCGGTAGCCCTCGCTGGCAGAGCTCGTCAACGTATTGTACCAGCTCTAGCTCCTGACGGTCGTTGAGAAGTCGTTGATTCTCATATTAGGCTGCACGGGAGCCCTGTACACCGCGCCACCTTCGCGATAGCGTAGATCGTTCAACACCATACTTTTTTGCTGTCTGCGCGATATTAACTTTTCCTCCAAGCTCCAAGGATTTCAAAGATGCCAGCGCCTGCTCAATCGGGTCCATATTGGTGGAGCTACATCTATTTCAATTGTGGGGATTTTTGGAAAAGTGTGCGTCAGGTGAGCCCGTGCGTCAAGCGAGAAAAACGGGTAACGTTGCGGCCGTGCCGCGTAGTCTTAGGTGGAGCTGCTGATGCGGCACCTGAGGCCTCCTTAGTAGCTAGAGCGTCAACCACACGTTTCTGACGCTTGTTGCTTTGTATAGATGGGTGCGAGGCCTTTCTCTTACCCTTTTAGGCAGATTGTAGAGCTTTTGCTGCGTTACGAGCCTCCTTTTTGCGAGCGCGCTCTGCTGCCTTCTTAGCCCTCTCCTTCTCCTTGGCTACCTTGGCTGCCTCCCGCGCCATACGCTTCTTCTCTGCAATTCTTTTCCTGTACAGCTTAGCTGCCTTCCTCAACTCAGCTGTCTTAGCTTTTTGAAGTTTTTGCTCCTTATCCTCTTGCTCCTTTACAGCCTAACGTATACGCGCCTCTCTAACCTTCCTTAGTAACTAGAAAACTGCACCTCTATAGTACTCTTGACGTTGCTAAAGGTTAAAAGGCTTGCCCTTTTTTTTATGTTTCTTCTTAACTAGCAGTGCCTCTTTAAGCCCGTTAACCTCGTGGCGAAGTAGCTCATTTTGGACTGAGACATGGTGTAGTGAGCGGCTAAGCTTCTGCGCGTCCTTACTGCCCTGATCCTCTACTGTAGCTCGTACAAGGCGATCTAGTTTACGCCAGTTAGATCCACTAAGTACTAATATAGAGCTCTCTTGTGATTCCTGCTTATCTTGGGTGGTTTGGGTGAATCTTTTGAGTATGACCTCTGGGTTGAATGGTTGGTTGGTTGGTTGGTTGGTTGGTATTCATTTTTCGTCTAGTTGATGGGGATTAAGTCCACCATCTCGCCTCCCGAAGGGCATATACGACGTGCTAAGCTATAGAATTACAGTGCTAACACACTACCCTAGAAAGCATTTCTTACCTACGCAGGTATTGCTACTATTTTAGAACTACAGCTCCCCTTCTAGTTAGAGAGACTAAGCAGTGCGTGTATATTAGGGTAATTTCCTTGCATTTTGAGGCATCTATATACTAAGAGTGTGTGTGTGTGTGTGCGTATAGGGGGGGCAGGGGGAGAGAAAGAGAGGAAGAGGGGTAAGGAGTATTGCAGCTCTTGTGCTAGACCTAGTTCTACTAGGTACTGTATTGCCTATTACTTTTATAGGGCTGCAAGAGCTAGCGGGGGCAGATCCTAGTGTAGTACTGCGTTAGTTTAGTAAAGGCTCTAAAGAACTCTAGCTCCCTTATTAGTGCTGCAGTGTACGCTAGGTCATTAGCCTGGCTAGATGGCGGTATAGGTGGTCGAAGTGGCCATCTGCTAAACGTCCCTAGAGTCTTGCGGCAAAGCGCGAGGTGCTTAGGTGTCTTATCTTATCTATATAAGTAGGTAAGGTTTGTATTTTTATAGTTGTATTTTTAGTAGTACTAGGCAAAATCCCTATATCTAAACTAGATAGAAAGCAGTCTAGCTAGGATAGCTCTTAGTAGGTCTAGTTCCTTTAGACTGCTGCGTAGTGCGTAGTCTAGGTGCTAGCTTTTGTACTATCTAGAGAGTTTGTTCTTCTTTTTAGACTACTAGATCTGCTATGTGTGTTGTAATGTCTTGCGAGCAATTATCTTAATGCCTAAGAGTGTAGGCAGAGCAGTTTTACCTGTTGCAGGTGATAGATGTTAGGCTTCTAGGTTGGCTAATCTGTCTACTGCCTTATTTCCTTTAATGCCTAGGTGTCTAGGGGCCTATTTAATAGAGACATTGTGAGTCTCTATAGCGCTATGGCACTCTAGAAAGGCCTATTAAGAGGTAGGGGGTGCGTCGCCCCTTAGACACTATATAACTGAGGTGCTATCTATGCACAGCCAGATTCGACGGGTATTGAACTTTGGTTGTCTTATGGTGTGCTAGAGGCCTCTCTATGCTTCTACTGCCTCAGCGTTAAAGACGTGCGAGGTAGAGTTAAGCAACCCGCGTCCAGTCTGCAATTACTTTCTATTCTAATACACTACAAAGCCGTAAGTAACCCGCTTTTCTCCTTCCTTTATGTACTGTTTAGAGCCATCTAAGAAGATAGTTACGTCTAGTGGTGGGAGATAGGCCCACTATATATTAAAAGCCTTAGCTGCAGTCTTCTTATCTATGCCAAGCGTTGGGTCAATTCGGCAGCCACTTAAGTAGTAAGGGGCTGTGAGTGTAGTCCTAAGGATCTCTAGTAAAAGAGATGCCATCTGTTAGACTTTAGTCTTAACTTGCTATAGTTGTCCTATTTTTACACCCCTATTTACTATATATACTAATGTGCGCCTAGTAAAAGGATAGTCTACATCTATAGTGCGTAAGTAGGTTGCAAATCTAATTTTAGCTTCCTCTAGTGCCACTACTGCAGACAGTAGTCTAGCGTTACAAAAGAGTGCAGCTGTAAGGGTTGTTCTCCACGCTAGTAGAATGCCCCTTGCTGCTATAGCTAGTGTCTTGTCTATAGCAGCTATGTGCCATCTAACGTAAGCGCTAACCTCTTATAACCTGCCTAGTTTAAGTGTATGTGGCTGCTTAGTGCGGCCTCTGTACTAGCATTCCGTCCCGTACAGAAGCGACGGGTATACACAGGCAATAGTGGCCTTACAAAGGGAGCTAGCTGGTGGTCCATAGGTGGTCCTGGCCAGACTGCGAATATAATAAGCTACCCTAGCAGCTTTTGCAGTGCGTGTGGCTACATATTGTCTAAAGGTAAGTCTGCGGTCAAACCACACTCCTAACTAACGCAGGGCTGGCTGGCTGTGCTCTCTACCTAGGAGAATAGGGTAGATCGTGAGCTGCTTATCTACAACATATAGTGGTGCGTAGTTGCTCCACTATCTAGTTAGGTGTATTATTTCCTGCTTTTCTAGGGCAAAGGTAACCTTATTGGTCTCACCCTATGCTCTGATCTGCCTTAGATCTAATGCTAGGAGCTCGACGTTGTTGTCTATAGAGTGTGAGGCCTAGTATAGATATATATTATCTGCATATCTAAACCTCTATTCTATATGTATAGATAGTAGCTCTACTAGATACAGTGTGTATAGTACAGGTAAGAGAGGCGAACCTTAAGGTGTGCTATAGGCGACAGGGCAGCTAGGGGTAGTAATCTGTCTAAGGTGGACTTGAACCCTCTAGTTAGTAAGGAATAAGTCTACAAAGAGCATGGTTCTTTGTGGCCAGCCCTATTAGGCTATCTAGTATAGTAGGCAGTTCTTTAGGAGCGCATTAAAGGCGCCTTGCACATCTAGGGTAACTATAGTAATATGCTTTCTAAGTACCTATACTGCTTTAGTGTTGTGGGTGAATGCTGTAGTAAGGTTAGCTGCAGAGCGCTTTAGAAGGGCGCCGCTATGCTAGGGGCTAAGGATCTTATGTGTTATAGCGGTTTACGCGATTCTTCTAGCTACTGTTTGTTTAAGTCCCTTTCTAATGCACAAGAGAAGCGCTATAGGTCTCTAGGAGCAGGGCGATAATTAGTCTGTCTTCCCTGTCCTAGGTATCATTGCTACCTCTGCAAGCTTCTATTGTGCTAGGAAGTAGTTGAGCTTAAGGCATCGCTGGAAGACCCTTCGTATGAATTCCCTAACCTAAGCCTAGCAGGCTTGGAGTAGTCGCACAGTAGAGCGATCAGTACCTAGTAAGGTGCTTAAGACCCCTATTATATTTCGCTCACATTCCTCTAGTAAGATATGTGTGCTCCACAGGAGGGTATCTGCCATCTCCTAGTCTAGGTAGTGTCTAAGGTCATCCTCTACTGTGTACTAGTTAAGGACTTCCTCTCTAAGAGCTTTTGCCTTCTTTAGGGGGTCTAATATTGTTATATTATTTACTACAAGAAGAGTGTCCTAGTTCTCTAGTGTAAGCTTAAGCCAGGCAATAATCTTAAATAGGTCCTTATCGTCTTTAGTATTATTAATAACATGCCGCTAGTACTGCCTCTTAGCCTATCGGACAGTAGTCTTAAAGGCCTGTCTCTCCTCCTATAGACTGCCAGAGCAGAGCTATCTAGCATGTTTGTAGGCCTAGTAAGCAGTTTTGCACTCCTTAGTCCACTATAGTGCTGCACGGCCTTCCTTGCGGTTAGGCTTGCCTACTATCTATACAGAGTGCTATATAGTCTCTGTAAGCAGCGTAATATATTCCTCTAGCTGTGCTGCGTCTAGTGTTGCAAGCGGGTCTAGGATGCTCTGGACACCTATCTCCACTAGCCCAGCGAATTTAGGTAGGCTTGCCTTAGGGACTCTAAAGTGGTACTACGCTAGATGCAGAGTGCCTGGCGTAGAGATAGGGACAGAGGTTACTATTATCTTATAGTCTAAGCTACTGTGTATGCTAGCATTAATAGCAAACTAGGCAAATAGGATATTAGAGAAGGTAAAGTTAAGGACATAGCCAGCGCAGTGTGTTAGCTGCCCTAGCACACTAATATAGTCTATAGACGCGTTAGCAGCCTATCTAGCTAGCTCTACGCCTCTATTAGCTGCAGTAATAGTAGGCTTAAAAGATTTATATCTAGCGTTAAAGTCTCCTCTTATAAGGCAGAGTTAAGGGGGTATAAGATGTGTGACGTATTAGATAACGTGTAGGGTGTGTAGCTGTCTATAGCAGTTAAGTATGGCAACCCTGTTCACTACAGCCTATAGCATGTCTAGGTGGTTAAGGCTCTCTCTAGCCTGGTATTATAGGTGGCATCCTTTGCGGATGTAGGTCATCACCCTAGGGCGGGCTAAGCCTAGTGTGTTAGGGCTGTCCTAGGTGCTAATAGGTACTAGGTGTGTAAAACTAAGGTAGGTAGAAGTTCTTAAGTTAGCATATATAAAGGGCTCTTAAACACACACAACATCTATGCCCTTTTAAAAGGCCACCTCTAGTATTGTAATATGCCAGGGTGAGCTCCTGCTAACATTAGCCCAGCATACACGAAGTTGGTTGCTTAGTAGGCTAGGCTGTTAATGCCTAGTGTTAGCTAGGATGTTGTAAGGGTGTTCTAACATAATAATGGCGGGTCATCGCTCATGCTAGCGTCTTCCCTCTCTGAGGTGGACGGGTCAGTGTAGATAGTTGATTGTGGACGAATGCTGCCGGCAGACAGTTGTCCTATATTAAGGCTCCTCTGGCCTGTGGCGGCCCGCCTTAGTCTCTTTTCTCTGCTAGTAGTAGAGGAGGATGTATAGGAGGCAGTAGTTGTAGGAGGTATAGCCCTGCTATTTCCTTCTTGCCTCTAGGTAGTAGTAGTAGTAGTAGTATTGATTAACGTCCAGGAACGTAATGTTCTAGCCTCCCATGGGGCATGGGGACGTGCTAAGCTGTATTTACAGAAAGCATTTCGTGCCTGCCGGCTGGCTACCACAGTAGCCTTGTTGTACATAGCCCATCCTCCCTTTAATAGGTCTACCTGCTACTACAGGCACCTAGATACCTATAGTAGCCAGCCCTCATCTGTGAGGGTGTTGTTGTCCTGCCCCTCTCTCCCTCGCCCTTGTAGCTCTGCTCCCGTACTGTCTTCCTCCCCCTACCTCGTACGAAGTAGGACCTCGTACGAGTTAGCAAGCTGCCTTGTACCTTGAGTAAAAACCTCGTAGGGGAAAACCTCAAGCTTGAACAAGTAGTAGTAGTCGCCTGAGCGGTACTTAGTTTGGGTGAAAGGTTTTGACCAAGTCTTGGCAGAGCGAAAACTCTGCATCTTGGCTTTTGGTCTCTTTATCGCAACAGCGCCAGCTTTTTGCGGATAAAGAACGTGATTCTAGTAATCAGCTTGTTCAGGCGAACAATTTCATACTACAGGAACCCCCCACACGGTCGTGTGGGTGGAATCACGATTTTGGTGTTCCTGCGCTTGCCTCTAGGTAGAAAGGTGGGAAGGCACTATCTCTAATGCCTCTATAGGAGGAGCTTTAGGCTAAAGTGCTGCCTATCTAAGGGCCACTTTAACTGTCCTGTAGAGGTGCTGCTGTGCTATTTTGCCTACGCGACGAATAGTCTTTAGCTTAGTCTTTATAGGCTTAGTAATGTGTCTGTTGACCTAGCGAGGGGCTGCTGGGCAGTTAGTGTGACTAGCTAGATAAGGGCTATAACAGTTGGCACACATAGCTTTGTGGGCGCAACTGTCCCCGTACTGTCCTTAGTGTCTATCCGTGCGGTCCCCGCAGTGTGCACAGCGGGCTACTTGGGTACAGCGAGCAGTGTTGTAGTATCCCTGGCAGCCTGGGTTATATTGCTATATAGTAGGATGCTTGTAGATTTCCTTTAAGAATTATCTAGTGCTAAAGAGCTAGAACAAGCGGACTAGCTCCTTGTATAAAACAATCTAGGTTGTAAGGCTATACTAATTCGCCCTATACTATAAGGTCCTGCAACTAACTAGCTGCTTGCCTATTTGCGAGCAGACCTCTTCTTCTACTAGCTAGGTAGTAGTTAGTAGTTCTGTGCTATCTAGGGTCTAGAAAGAGCTAGGTACTCCTTATACTGCGTAGTTAATCTAGCGTTTGGGGATCTTTACTGCGTCTCTGCCTAGCGCTCTTACTAGAAGTTCCTAGTTTTCTTAAGTTAGAAGTTAGCCCTAGATGTTCTGATTTGCTAGAGTAATCGCCTAGCCTGTGTTAATTAGTGATGTGGTAGGTATGTCTTTAAGGGTAAGTCCTACTATACTCTTGCATATTACCTGCCTTATCGCAAAGGGTGAGGGTTGTTATAGTCGTATTGCTAGGTTAGAGATAGCTATAAATATTCGATTGTCTTCTTTTGGCTTAATGGGGGGGTTGGGCCGGGGCTTAGCAGGGATTAGGGGCTGACTGCCACCCCTGTCTAAGATCTGGGGGTCTCTGGCTACGTCCGCCTAAGAGCGGCGTCCTGACTTTTGGCTCCTAGGGTTGCTGTGACTGATGTCGCTGCTCTAGTGGGAGCTAGGGGGGGAGTTGCTTAGGGCGAGCAAGGTCAGAGCCTAGATAACTCTCTACTACAGCTCCTTAGTAATCTTAGCTTCTTAAGGGTTAGTATAGCTCTCTGCGTGTTAGTCTACTGCTGCTGCAAAAGCTGTAGTGATAGTGTTCTATAGCTAGGCAATCTGCTAAGTCTCGGTGATGTGGCGTTGGACAGCATTAGAGACGCGAGGTTTAGGAGCGCCCCCACTAGGGTTCTAGCTGCTTAAAAGGGGTGCATAGTAATATATGTTCTCCTAGGGCCGTCTTAGGGCGCGTGTATAAAGCTGCTGCGGGATCTCTAGGTCTAGGGACCCTGTGTGCTAGGAGGAGGGAGACTTTGCTATCCTAACAAGCTCCTTTGCGCGGTTGCGCGGAGGGCTAGGCGGATGTTAGAGGTACTCCCGGAATCAGCGCGGTGAGCTTGTTCAGTTGCTGGGATTATTAGGGTCTCTAGAGAGGATATCTAAAAATCGAAAAGTTGGTGTTCGGTGTGACTGGGTTGAATGGTGATATACCAGTTGCTTTAAAAGACTTGAATATTGTCTCCTCCTTAAAGGAGCTCGTCCACGCCTTCTAAAAGAGAGGGAAGAAGTCGCCTTTCTTAATTAGAACTAGGCCTTGGCTCTTTTGGAGGTAGGTTGTAAGCTTGGCTGAGTAGGCCAATAAAAGAGGCTTAAAGAGCACTACATCAAGTGGCTAGAGCGTATACGTTAAATAAGGGGGAAGTATAGCTAGGAGGATCCTATTCCTATCACAGTAATTGATAAAGTCTATAGTAATATAAGATCTATAGCCATCTAGGATAAGTAGTTAGTAAGATTGTTAAGCTTTTGCCTTAGTGTAGCAATTAAACACCTGCTTAAGCCAGGCAAGGCCAATATTATTGTTTGTCCAGCCTGAGGGTGAAGAGGAGACGTGTACGCTATACTTTCCTGCCTTAATATCCTTAACCCAGCTTAATTGTATGTCCTTGTTAGTAGACTGATAGATGAGGCTTAGCGGTAAGGCTGATCCATCGGCGCAGACGCATGCTAGGATGGTAATCTATTCACAAGAGCTATCTTGGAGAGATGCTCTAACCTCATTCTTCTCCCACATGCGTCTGCTAAACACTCGTTTTGATCGGCCAACAATACCAATTAAGCAGCCCTTCTTATCCATATTGTACGTGTGACGAGGCTTGATATCATATTCCTTAATTTTGTCACCTAGGAGATTGAAATACAGGCTGTATTTATCCCCTAAGTTGGCTTGGTGGCGATTGCTGTCTATGCTAGCTGCCTATTAAGAGATGAGATGGATGCTATGTTGGTTAATAAAGCGAGTAACCCAGCTCTCGCTCACTGGCTCCTTGGCTATTGTTAACGCAAAATTTCGTATCATCTCTCTTGTAGGTGGCAAGTAACGCGCTGTGAGCCCTTCTATGTATTTAACAAGCTCTACCTCTTGTTGTGGAGTGAGCTTTTGTTGGTTAGTAATCTTTGACGCGTGCGACTGTGTAACTGCGCGGTGCCGCCGCGATAGAGTTGAGCGTTCAACGCCATGCTTGTTAGCTATTTTCGCATAACAAAGTTTATCGTTAGGATCTAGCGAGTCTATTTCTGCAAGCGCATTGTCAATCGGAGCCATATTGGTGGAGTTCTGTGGTGTGGAAGTTTGACATGTTTTCGGGCCGAGCGTGCATCACGCGAATCCGTGCATCACGCGCACGGACACGTTAGTACGACTAGCGCCAGCCTGCAGTCTTGAGGATAAATGTTCGGGCAATGATCGGTCCAAAGACTGTACTTGGTCAGCAAGTCAATCTCGTAGATAAGCATTCTCAAATTTACCAGCAAATGGCAGAGACGATAAGAAGACGAGTGTGACGATCGGTCCCCTCTGCTTGTTGGGCACCAGTTCTCCCAGCGCAATGCCGAAATAGAGCTGGTCCGCAGCAGCAATTCCGTTCAGCAGATTCGCACCGAGAAGGGCATCGATATTTTGCGCGGTGCCTCCAATAGTGCATCCAATGAGACCCAGTACATTGGTACCCATGACTATCCATTTACGACCGAATGAGTATGGAGTGGTTACTACCTAGGTAACATGTGCACGGGCATGGTGCACCTAAGTAATATTACGTAACTTATTACTAAGCGTATAAGCTTACTATTGCCGACTGACGTCCCTCTTGGCAGTGATGGGGGATCACTCAGCTAGCTCTTTTGGCAAGCCTGCTTACTAATACCTCTCTACCTCTTAATATATTATATTAATAATAAGTAAAATTCTAATAATATAGTTTTAAGCCTTATTTATAAAATTATTTAAAAATTATAGAAATATATTAAGAATTACTTAAGATATAAATTTTTTAAAAATAAAAAATGTGCTAGCTCTTTTTATAAGTAATCACTCATTTTTTATTCTTAAATAATTTATTTCTTAACTAATTCTTTATATTTTCTAATTTTATTAATTTTCTTATATAGTTTAGCTGTATTACTATTAATTATATTATATATATTGTAAGACTGCTGTCAGATTCACTGTGTTTTCACAGTGTTTCTTAGTAATCCTTGATGGTTCAGATGAAAGGTGGTTGATTTTGATGATGGTTGAGATGATTGATTGTGGAGTAATCTCTCTTGGAGGAGCTGAGCTATCGTACGCAATATCTATCTAGCGCCAAGACACACTAGTACTAGTGCGGAGTAGTGTAACAGTAGTACGCCAGTCTCCTTCGTGTATTTCACAGTGATCTCACAGTGACATCACTGTGAGTCACACCAACTGTCGTTATAAGGAGACTATGTGATCGGACGCACGTGACTACTGGATTTCACAGTGAAATCAGTGATTTCCAGTGACCTGATATCTGACAACTGCCGCATGGCTGTATGGTCGGTCCTTGGTCACATGACCTCGGCCAGAATAACCTTATGCCTAGCCTCACCCATACACCTTCAGGCCCTCGGTCCTCCATAGGAATGACACACCTCTTTTCTTATAGTTAACCTATATTACTATGAATTACTATAATCTCCACTATTTTACAGTTATAAGCCCGGCACAACGCTTATTACGCACCCTCTAAAACTCCTTACTAATTAGTCCTGCTGCCACATTATCGCTCGCATAGACTAGAGCAGAGTTTTTATAATAATAATAAGAAAAAGTTATTATAAAACCACAATTATAGTTACTATAAATCACTGTAAAACACTGTAAGACTCTGAATTACGACAAAAAGCCCACACTAGTGGCTAAACACGCGAAAAGTCATCGCAAACGCGTCATAATGGCAACGCTAAAAGACGAAAAAGTTATACTAAAAGGGATAGACAACTTTGAACTATAGTACACAGTTTTTAAACGTACCGCGCGCACACTACGCGTTCTGAAATACGTTAACCTAGAGGCTACAAACCTGCGGTGCTAGAAGACGTTAAATCTGACCCTAATAAAAACCTCAACATTGTAGTGTAGAAAGAGAAATACAAGCGCAAATAAGAATATAAGAAATTGCTAAGCAAGCTTAAAAGCTATATTATAAGTATAGTGAGGGACAATATACTAATTTCTATGCCTGCCAACTACACTATTGCAGAACAAATTAAGTTCTTATATAAGAACTACTTAAAACTAATAGTCACCAAACAAGAAGAAGCAGACTATTAATATAACAAGGTGAAGAAGTACACGCCTAGTCGCTAGTTAATTAAGGACTAGATGAACAACTTCCAAATTCATCTTAATAAGGGCATTGAACTGAAGGTTCTAGCTATCTAGGGTTTCGCTCCCTAGCAAGATCTTCTTAAGGTCTTTTATGCTATCAATTTAGGGTTTACAGCAACAATGAACGAGAAAGTCTACAAGGCCTGTTTAGCATACGTTAACGCAGAACTTAATCCACTAGCTTTGACAGTTTACACTATACTAGCTATTATTAATCGCGCAGGCGTCGTTGTTACACTAGAACAACTTATTACAGTCCCTGCACCACTACTAAGTATACCTGACGAGGTATCTGTCGCGGCGCTTATTCAACACTACTGAACGACGCCGTACCTACACAGCTTAAACAAGGGCAACATACGAGGCACTACCTATGCCGCGCTTAATAGAGCACAATCTCCTTACTATATAGATGCGAGAAATTAGAGCTGTAGCTTAACGCCTTTAAACAATATAGGAGGACTTTAGAATAATAGGAAGCGCACTAACACTAAGATCGCTAGTGGTTCGCAAAGAAAGCCTTGTCCTTGTGGCAAAGGCGACGCCCACCTAGGTAACCTACGATGGGGAGCTTGTCTATACATCTGCACCTAGCTACAAGGAATTAGGTTTAAAATTGACCTAGCTTGCGTTGAAGCTATTCAAAGATATAGTGAGGTTACTAAATAGGCTAAGCTGCTTAACAAAATATAAACAAGAGAGAAGGCGAAGCGAGATTACGTTACACCTATAGGTTATATTAATGCTAGCGACTAAGCCTCTAATAGAGAATATAAATAGGCACACGTAACAAAATACCTTGCAATAAGTAATAAGCAACGCCCAACCTTAGTACTCTATCACTCTCAGATCCTTAATTATAGTTCGGACATATACGTCTGTAATAATCCTAACAAGTTTATATAGATTCGTCCTACAATACTAGGCAAAAGGATTAGTTGTGGAGAAGACTTAGTGGAAATCGCCGCATAGGGTGAATGCGACATCGAAATCCAGACACTAGGTGGACCTATAAGGACTATATTAAGGAACGTTGCCTTATGTCTAGGCTTTATCACCTCACTAGCATCGCTCTTAAGGCTTAAAGGAAAATATATCTACTTTAACTTAGGGCGTAAATGCCTATACATAAAAGATAGCACTAAGAATCCTATCTAGGTAATAGTTAAACCTATAGGCGGTTACTATGTTCTAGTGGACTAACAGTCTCCCCTAGCACCACTAGAGGACCACACTAACAGACCTTTCCTAGCGCTTGCTAACAAAAGGAGCTATAAGAAACCCTCTATTACACTACTACCTAACCGCACGTTATCTAGTCTTCACGCACGCGTCTTAATAGGCTATGCTAGAGCTGAATTAATAGAGAAACTAAGTCACAACGTTGCTAAGCTCGGCCATATAGTGTTCGGCCACGTATAGTGATCGGCCACCCCACCCAAAACAGCCACACAGTTTGGAGTCGCGATTTCTCAACAACAACAATTATATTTGCCACTCAGTACACATAGAATCAAGAGTAAGCGCTGTCGCTGCTGCTGCTGCTTTTTGAGCTTGTTTCTCTAGTGTAGCGCTTGATTGTTTAGCCTGTTGAGCTGCCGCTTGGTCAATGGCAGCCTTAATACTCTCAACGTTGCTGAATCGCTCATTTGGGTTAACTTGAACCCGCTTTCTTGTACGAGTAACCTTATGGGTATCTAGTTGATATTTAAGTCGTTGATTCTCAGCCTCTAGCTGGGCTGCCCTGGTGTTTGCCTCTGCAATAGCCTTGCCTGCCTTGCCAAGCACTATCCAGGTACTTCGTGAAAGAGATTCTGATAGTAATAGTGCCTGCTGAGCCTTGTATAAGGCCTGTGAGCTTCTAGGTGTATTGAAGAGTAGATTTAAGGCAGCTGAAGCCTGGCTGCTAGGTGGAGGAGTAACTAGCCGGCTAGTTACTTAGGATAACAGCAGTACAAGGCCTGGGTTATATGGGCAGAGGCCAGAAGCCCTCCAGCCAGCTCGTATAACACGCTCTAATAGTCCTTCTTCCCTTGCCTTGTTGTATGATGTAACAAAGCGCTCTTTCTTAATAGGTGCTGCGTCATCAAGGGCAGAGAGAGCTTGAATCTTATCACAGTACTTGGATTTGAGTACTGAGAAAGGAGCAAGATCTAGAGGCTGTAACAGGTGGGAGGCGTGAACTGGGAGGTACAGGAGGTGGATCTTGTTGACCTTGCAGAGCCACATGAAGTCGATAGGTGTATGGGAGCCATGGCCGTCAAGAAGGAGGAGTCGATAGCCGCTGTTAGATGGTGAAGTATTTGGTATAAAAATACGCTGTAACCATTCATATCCAATTAAGTTCGACGTCCATCCATTCTCTAACGTTGTGTATAGCCAATCTGGTGTGTCTTGTGCTAGGAACCAGGTAGATTGCAGATGCTTGCCCTTAAAGATAACTAGGCATTGAAGCTTAACGCCGACGGCTGAGATAGTCTCAATAATCGATACCCACTCGCGATCCTCTAGAGATTTAATGTAAGCTTTCTTCTTTGAAGAGCTTGCAAGCACCTGGGCATTCGTACATACCCCTAGTGCGCACCCAGTCTCATCCATATTCCACATATCTTCATATTGTATGCCTAGCTCTATTCTTGTCCGCTCAAACAGCTCAAGAAAGGCCTTTATAGTGTCGTAGTTAGCTGCTGTTATTCGTGCGCTCTCGATTGTTCGGCCGATAATAGATGCGACGCGTGGGTTGCGGGCGATGAAATGGGGTATCCATAGTTGCCCTAGAGGCTCGTAGTCACCGTTCATGTGCAGGATTCGGGTGGCCATTTCTCGTACGCGTGGATGAGAGGGAGGTTGTGCGCGTGAGTCCTCTTCTAGTATCCACTCTACTAGAAAGTGCTCTTGCTCCGGTGTTAATCGCTGTTGATTTGAGTGAGCTATCGCGTTGGGTTGGCGACCGTTGATGCGTTCTTGGAGCGTTGATCGGGGAACGCCCCAGGCCTTAGCAGCCTTCCGCTGACTCGTAAAAACGCCAGCATTGAGATCGCAGATAGCAGATTGTATAGCCAACTCACGGGGATCCATTTTGAACGCGTGGTGTTGAGAATATAGATGATTAAAAAGTGAGTAACACGTTGTGGTGGGGTGGCCGATCACTATACGTGGCCGAACACTATATGGCCGAGCTTAGTATAGCTCCGCTTACATCTCCTCCCCTTAGTACACAAGACTGCGAACAATGCAGAGTTAACAAGGCTTTACAGATTATCTTACAGAGATCTAATAGAGAGCACTAACTTACGCGTGCATTTGAAGCTATTGCTATTAATATTATCACACTTAACGCCGAATCTCTTGTGGGCAACTAGTACATCTTTTATAGTTACTGTCTTGTCTCTAAGACCTATATAGTGTATGGTATACCCAATCGATCTACAGATATCCTGGATAGAGTCTTTAAACTTATAGACAGACACATTAAACGCCACTATAACGCCAGCCTAGTGTTTGTACTAATGGACGGAGAGAGAGCTTATAGGTTTTAGAATAACCTTGGTGTAGTTAAGCACTGCAAACAACAAGGCATTCCTATATAGCTCTAGTCCCCTAACACTATAGAATAATTAGGCTATGTAGAATAGTTAGGAAAGATGCTAATTACTGTGTCTTGATCACTTAGGACTACGTCTAACCTTCTACTTTACCTGTGCGAAGAGATGTACGTCTATGCGGCATATCTACTTAATTGGACTCCTATTAAATTATTAATGTAGCGGTTGTAGCTGAAAAGCGAAAGTCGAGGCAACACTTGTCGTATTGAATATGAGTAGTACCTAGGATATATACTAATAGGCAATCTAGGCAGCAGTGAACAAGTGTAGGCAGCAATGAACTAGTACAGGCAACAGTAGATCTGTAGGCAGCAACTCCAAACTTACCCACTACCGTTACAATTAAACTGGACCACACTGTTTAAGGCTGCACACGGCAAACCGCCCTCTATCGCTCATCTACGCATCTACAGATATAGAGCATACTACCTTCGCAAGAAGATTCCCCGAACGGACAAGCTTTCCCCAAGGGCGCTTATTGGTTACTTGGTAGGCGTAGACTCACGCAATATCTACCGTATATGGGTACCAAAAGCTGTATCCTGCGGACACAGAGGCAAGGTTATTCGAACAAGGGATGTTACCTTTAATGAAGAACTATTCTTTAGGTCCACTAATAAAGAGAGCCTACTTAGCATTTAGTTAGATCAAGCCATTAACGATATTAAGGTTGAAGAATTAGAAAGTGAGCAGGAAGATTCTAATAAGGAAGTATATAAAGATGCTAAGCTGTCTATCCTTCCCACCAAAACACTACTCGCAGGCGAGAAATCAGGCCAAGCTTATGATGTACACCGCGGCAGAGATGCATACCCTTCACCAGTTTCCATAGTTGATCGGACCTCCGCGCCGCCAACGTCAGTACCAGCTACACTGCCGGCGCCCTCTCAATCCTCTGCGTCCCCTACACCTACATTAATGGGACCTCCTGCGCAAAGAAAGTGATACAGGACCAATGCCTATCTCTAAACTACTAACGTGTTGCCTAAACGCACATGAAATTCTGCTGCTAACGCTATCTAGACTTATTGGAACACATTCGCGTTGGCCTTACTACTAAACAAAGTGCCCCAATCAATCGCACTATCACGGCGAGTCCACAGAGACCAGCTTCCGCCCCTGCCTTAATTTTAGAATAATGTCCTAAAACTCCCTACGTGGTTTAGAGAAGGCTTCATGGCAGCTGCGAAGAAGGAGCTGAATACTATCGCTAGAAAGGAGACATACACTAAGATTCCGCTCTTAGAGCTCCCTTTAAACACTAAAGTCTTGCCACTTATATAGGTCTTTATATACAAATTCGACTAAGGCTACCTAGCTAAGTTTAAAGCACGAATTGTAGTGAGAGGAGACTTGTAGACTGTTGTGGGTAACACCTATGCTACTACTCTTTCTGTACGAATATTCCGCGCTCTTATGGCAATTGCCGCCTACTTTAATATAGATATATATTAATACGACGCTGTTAATGCTTTTACTAACGCCAAACTCCCTGAACCTGTTTACACCTTTTAACTAGAAGGTTTCTATAACGGCGGGCACTACTAGCAACTTCATCGCGCCCTTTATGGCCTTAAGACGTCACCACTACTCTGGTACGAAGACTTTACAACTACACTTAAGAGCTTTAGTCTATTACTAGTACTTGACACACCCTGTCTATAGAGAGACGACCGCATTATCGTCTTCTTTTATATAGACAATATTATTACTATAGCCCTTCTAGGTCATTTATCCTTCCTTAACGCCTTTGAATGTAAGCTTGTTAAACAGTATAAAATTACTGACTTGCAAGGCTAAGAGAACTCTACTTTCTGTGGTATTACTATATATAGAGACCGCGACAATAGTCATCTTTAGTTGTTACAACGTAACTATATCTAGAAAATCTACGCCAAATACCTAGCACCTCAAAAGTTGTCCTAGACTAAGGCACCTGCTTCACCTCTACCTTTTAAGGAGCTTGTACCATTAACAAAGTCTAAGAATAAGGACGCATCTTATCGTTACTCCTAGATAGTTAGATCTATTAGCTACGCCGCTAGTGCTACACGTCCAGATATCGCCAAAGCTTATTTAAAATTGGCTAAATTCCTTACTAACCCTAGCCCTAAACACTTATTAGCTGCATATTAGTACCTCGCATACCTGTATTACTCCCAGGACCTAGCACTGCACTACTCTGTAGACTACACTACTCCGCATCTCTATTAAAAAGATACCAAAGAGACCGACTTCTATGGCGCAACTAACGCGTCTTACGCCAATCATAAGGCAACCCGCAAGTCCTCACAAGGCTACATCTTCTTCCTATTCGGCGGTCTAATCGACTAGAAAGCAACGCTCTAACGCTGCGTTGTTAAGTTAACTACCAAAGCCGAACTTATCTCACTCTCTACAGGGTACACTGAGTACTACTAGTGGTCCAGGATCTTTAATAATCTCCACCTGGACTTTAAGGAACAACCCTCTATATACTGTGACAACAAACAGACAATTCGTCTACTAGTTACAGAGTCCCCTTAGCTAAAGACAACCCTTCGACACGTGGATATACACTACTATTAGTTATAGGAATAGGCACTATAAGGAACTATTACTCCCGCTTACATTAAAACTAACTCTTAGCCTACTAACAGCCTTATAAAACTTCTACCTAAATAGAAGCATTAGGAATAGTTAAAGCTCTTATAACTTAAGCCTATTCCAAAGCAGATTACAGGTGAACAAGTAGAGCCTTTGAGCTCTTCCACCTCTACGACCTTATAGCAGAACATTGGCGGTTTAGGTGACCTATAAATCTCACCTTGTCCCTGCGCCTATAGTCTCTAGAATTACTATATTTTACTATGTCGATAAGGCCTATAGCTACGCGCTCCTCTGGTCTAACACTCCTCTATCTCTACATGTTAATAAGGCATATAGCCACGCGCCCCTTTAGTCTAATATTGCCCCTAAGCACTACTCTATTCTAGCACCCTACTTTCCCTGTGTTTCACAATAACAAGACCTTACGTGTTGTATTACAGCTCTAGCAAGAAGAATCTTAACGTTTAACATAGAGCACTGTCTATTAAGAAGTTAATAATAGCTAATAACTGTCTACACCTAGGTAAATTAGCTACCTATCCTATAGATTAGTTCCCTTAGTATATACACACCTAAGGCACAAGTCTAGGTATTAGCAAGGAGTTCTGTCTTCTTATACTAGCGCAGCTATATAGAGTGGTTCTGCCCACTTACGCTAGAGTTAATCACACTAGAGTCAATTAAGACGGCTTATATTAATAACGAACACAGGCAGACCTTAGTACTAGACTAGGACCTACCTTTTCTTATTTTAAGACCAGACTCTCCTATAAGGTACGTCCTTACTTACTGGCCTAGCTATATAGAATAGTTACAATTGTTTACGCTAGTACCTAGGCAGACTGCTTTCTTATAGTAATTTCATATTAAAACAGACCTAATCTACCGTTACAGGCTATATGCTAAGGACACTCAGACACCAACCCACACACAGATAGCTTAGGTGACCTATTAGTCTTACCCTATCCTAGCGGTTTAGGTGACTAATAAATCTTACTCTGTCCTTGCACTCACAGTCTATAAAATTACTGTGTTTCACACTGTTAATAAGGCATATAGCTACGCGCCCCTTTAGTCTAACACTATGTTAATAAGGCACATAGCTACGCGCCCCTCTAGTCTAACACTTTTTAGCTTACTCGCACTATTGTTACAGTGTTTTAGGGTAACTTTCACAGCAAGCAGCCTACACAAGAACCTACTAATAGCTCCTTTTTCTTCCCCTTACTAAGGTTGGGAGTTGTTTGTTGCCTGTCGCGCCATTTTGACTTTATCTCTTGTCGCCACGCATACCTGTTTTGACTTAGGACCTGGCATCTCTCAAATCACTACTGTTGGCAATCTGAAGGGGGTGTGTAAGACTCAGAGTTGGCAACAAGCAAGTCAAGTCTCGTTGACGGAGCACCGTCTGGTCCGTGACAGCCTGCACGTCCCAACAGTAGGGTCGTTCGCAAGACTTGACTTGCTTGTTGACTTGTCTGGTAAGACTGCTGCATGGCTGTATAGTCGGTCCTTGGTCACATGACCTCGGCCGGAATAACCTTATGCCTAGCCTCACCCATACACCTTTAGGCCCTCGGTCCTCTATAGTAATGACACACCTCTTTTCTCATGGTTAACCCATATTACTATAAATTACTGTGATCTCCACTATCTTACAATTATTATTATTTTTAGGAAAGTTACCTAAATAGTATATTAATATAAGGGCGGAACACGGCCTTATAGGGCTAACCTATTAGAAACAGCTAGAATAGTTAAAAGAGCTAGTTATATTAATACTATTTTAAAATAGTAGATAAGAAAGGGACCTAGAAGGCCCTTTCTTATATAGAGGATAGCGTAAGGCATAAGCCTACACTAACTATAATAATAATATTATTTAAAAAAGGTATCTTTAGAAAAGTAAAAAGTGTAGATTAGGGAAAATAAAATAACGTACTTTGCACTCGAGTCGGACACTCCATCGAGTCGGACACTTTGCCAAGACCCCACCAAAACGTACTATTAGCAATAGTATAACGCGATGCCTCAACCACACAATAAACTACTAGCGTTAAAAGAAGCGCGTATACAGCTTGCGATCTAGGCTATTAAACAAGACGCGACACTCTCTTAGCGACGCGCTGCAGCTATCTATAACGTCTCTTGAAGTACGCTTAGCGACCGACGCGCTGGAAAGACGTTTAGACGCGACTGCGCACCTAACAAAATAAGACTTAATATAAGAGAGGAGCAGGCGATTGTAGAGCATATACTCGATCTAGACGCGCGAGGATTTCCGCCTCAGCTCAATGCTATAAAAGATATGGCTGATTCTTTACTGGCTGCACGCCACTATAAGCCAATTGGCCAGAGGTGGCCTTATGACTTTGTTAAGCGCCAGCCAGAGCTTAAAGTCAAGTTCAATCGAAAGTACGACTACAAGAGAGCTCTCTAGGAGGATCCTGAGGTGATACAAGACTAGTTCTGGCTTGTGGAGAACATGAAGGCCAAACATGGTATCCTGGACAAGGACACCTACAATTTTGATAAAGCAGGCTTCATGATGGGCATGATATCGACTGGAGCAGTAGTCACAGGCTCTGAGCGTCGAGGACGGCCAAAGCAGGTGCAGCAGGGCAATAGGGAGTGGACAACAGTCATCCAAGGCATCAATGCGACGGGGTGGTGGATCCCACCCTTCATTATCTTCGGGGGCAAGCACCACCTCTCCGCCTGGTATAAGGAGAAGGATCTACCTCATAATTAGGTTATTGCAGTCTCTGACAACGGCTAGATAACAAATAAGCTTAGTCTACAGTGGCTGAAGCACTTTAATAAGCATACAAAGAGGCGTGTTGTTAGCACAACACATTTGCTTATTATTAACAGCTATAAGAGTCACAACTCGTTCAAATTCGAACAGTATTGCAAGAAGAGCAATATTGTTACTCTCTATATGCCCTCGCATTCGTCGCACCTCTTGCAGCCACTTGATGTGGGCTGTTTCGCGCCTTTAAAAAAGGCGTATAGGCGCCAAGCTAAGGATTTGATGCGCAACCACATCACGCACATCACTAAAATTGAGTTCCTGCCTTACTTTATTACTGCTTTCAAGGCTTCGTTTACTGAAAGTAATATCAAAGGAGGCTTTCGAGGTGCTGGCCTAGTGCCCCACGACCTAGAAGCTGTGATATCGCAGCTTGACGTCCGCCTGCGTACGCCTCCACTTTGTACTATTCGCGATAGTACATGGGAGTCGCAAACTCCGCGAAATAGTACAGAACTTGGGTCGCAATCGACGCTGGTTAAGCAGAGGATTCAAAGGCATGTGGATAGTTCCCCAACTTATATGGTTGAGGCGATAGAAAAGCTCGTCAAAGGCGCTGAAATAATAGGGCATCTTTGGTATTAATAACCAAACGCAACGCCGAACTTTAAGCTGCTAATGAGGCCGCCACACAACGTAAATCATATAAAAGAAAGCGATGGCAGCAAGAAGGAGTCCTTACAGTTGAAGAGGGCCAGCGACTGGCTACTCTAAAGGACTTTAGGGTGCGTAGTGATGGCAAGAAGGCAAAGAAGAGGGTGCGCACTAATAGAGGCGAATCCGCTCAACAGCGCTGTGGACGCTGCGGCAAGCCTGGGCACAATAAAAAAACCTGTAGACAGCTTATAGAAGTAGATTCTGAATAGTTTAGCCTATTTAGACTATCGAAAATAGTTTATATTGACTCTATACTATTGTGAATAGTACAGAACTTGGTGGGGTCTTGGCAAAGTGTCCGACTCGATGGAGTGTCCGACTCGAGTGCAAAGTACTATAAAAGAAAGGTAATAGGGCGTGCTTAGTAGAGAGGCTAGTAAGGACTATTATATAATAGCCCTTTTAAAGTCTAAAAATAGAAAGAAAAGTACGTAAAAATAAGGTATTTTAGTAGATTTTTAATATAACTAGTACTATTTTAGGGCTAAAGAGGATTATAATAAGGGTAATAGGCCCTTATAGTTCTAATAGTTGTCATGGATCCATGGCGGCACCCGGCCCGGAACAACGTTGATCCGGCGCTAGGCCCGATTTGGCGTTAGCTCGGCAGCACCATAAGGTGCTGCCGCCCTGCCTGCCCACTTGGCCTAGCAGTATTTCATGTACTAGGAATCAACTTACTTTCATCCCAAATATCGCGGGTCCGAACCCTTACACTATACTACTATCGCTCCCCCCTCAGGGCTCTAGCTGCGACAGGCCCACCGACCAGGGCGCCAGCGATCGGATCTACGCGAGCCAGTACGACGACGAATCGGAGAATTACGCGACGACGAATTGGAGATCCCGCGATCGCGTGGCGTGCCCAGACGTGGGGAGCAGTGGTGTGCGTACGAGCGACGACGCGGTCGACGACGACACGTAGAAACTTGACTTGACTAAGGACATCCTCCCTCTTAGGCGCAACTGACGTTGTGGAGAGTAGGCAGACGGTAGGGCTGGACGCGCGGGTTGACGCGTGTGCCGCTACAGAACGTTAGCGGAGAGGACGACTTGACGAGGACCTGGCCCTCCCTACTACGACTTCACAGTGATTTATAGTATTCCACAGCGATAGCAGTGACATTTAGGGCAAGTTAGCAGAACGGACGTTTGTAAGAGATCTGGCTGGCGACTTTTGTATAACACCGCCTGAGGTGCTAAAGACCGCACCTCACCTGCACCCGCAACATTAACTTCGACTTATAACTTCGACTCACCCGCTGCTAATAGCATCTAGCTACCCCCGTGTCAGCGGTACGTACGACGAGCAAGGTCGACGCCGCGCACCCTAATCTCACATGCTAGGCAGTTTTGACTTTGGCAACACGGACTCGCCTACGCCGCAACCTCGCGGGGCTGGAGACCTAAAAAACTTTACCCTATCCTTCGCAGAAACCTTTGCTCGTAGTTGGGTAGGTGTAGATGATACTTAAGAATCTACTACTATCGCGGGTGACTCGCAATCTTAGTTACTAGTTATCCCCGCTATGAACCCACGAGCTAGACCTGCGGCTTAGGACACTTGACTGCCGCGAAACACATCCTAATATTTCAACACAACGAATAATAAGATTAACAATATCTTTAACGCAACTAAGTTCGAATAACGCGACGTTCCGCGTGACACCCGCTGCGTAACGATTCAGACACCTTAACAATCTCCTAATTGAGGCCGCTTACGCGAGCAAGTACGTTAGTTACTAATTCGAGGAGCCTCGCGCTCAAAGTCCGATAGTCGCAGCCCTAAGGACATACAAGTACCCAAGAAAGCGTTACCTTAGATCCGCTTCGAGTCCCCACCTCCGCTTACGCGCGACAACCAACAACGTACTTCCTTAAGAGCCTCTAACTTATTTGTAGAAGCCTGTGGCCTAGTTAACAAAGAAGAAAGACTAGGTTATAACCTAGAAGTATAATACAAGGATGCCTAAGGGAAATAGGTAGAAAAGACGTTTTAACTAATAGACGCCGCTAAGTTCGCTAAGGATATATAGGCCTACCCTAATGTCTAGTTTAATGTTATTGTTAAGTGCGCAAAGTCTAGGGAACAACTAGCGGAAAAACTCTCTCAACTTAACGTATTAGAATCTACGTTTTAACAACTACGTAATGTATACAACTTTATAGGTGGCACTGACCCTAAGGCTTATAAGCAACTATAACAAGCATATAACGCCTTGCTAGACTCTTATAAGCAGCAAGGAATTAACTTAGCCTCTACTAAAGGCGAGCTAAAAGATATCCTTACTTGTTTTTGTTAGATAGTGCAGGCAGGATAAGAGTTGCAGAGCAAGTTTAACAATACAATAACTGCTAACTAAAATACAAACACTAAGCTTTATAACGTAAAAGCTGACTACTAGTATACTATCTAGGATGCTCAACACCTTAAGCACGACTTGCAGCAGATAGAATAATAAGTACTACTAGCTAAGAAAGCGGCTTACGTAGCTAAGGATAAGATAAAAGCTCTAAGACAACAAACTACTTGTAAAACCTATAACGTGATAAGACAAGGGCAACTTCTCCCACGTAATCAGTTTAATAGATCGCCTTCTCCTCCCCACGGCACCGGTCGCGCGCGCTCTCCCCGACGCGATGTCTATACGCCGAACAGCGATCCCGCTCTTAACTATTATCTAGCTAGTTCAGCTTACGGTAGGTTTACCTATGCTCGTCCTAACGAGAACCTATACTAGTAGTAGTAGTAGTAGTATTGATTAACGTCCAGGAACCTAGGTTCTAGCCTCCCATGGGGCATGGGGACGCGCCGAGTAGCCATCTGGGGCCAGCCAGATGGTAAAGGCGATTCATGCTATAAACTATTGCCGTCTCTTGCAGCGGCTCGTAAGAGTCCGCCCCCCTCCGTGCGGGGGCTGAATCTGTGTCTTCATGCCTATAGGCTGAGATGTTGGGGTGTAGCTATTATACATATAACAATCCAAAGCAGGGGCAGCTTTGGCTGCCCCAAAGCTGTGTTAAAAAGTGCTAAGACCTTAGCGTAAAACTAGTATAGGAAAGGTAAGGATTGTGTAGACAGTAAGGAGAGGTAAGGAGAGTAGGAGAGCGTAGGGGAGGTTGCCTCGTGTGGCAAGATGTCAGGATAAGAGGCACCCCTGCTGGGAGCTCAGACAGAGTCGACGCTGGAGGAGCTGTCCCAGGTTATTGTCGCGCCCGCCAGCATCTATGGCTTAGTAGGCAGTCTATAAAACTAATATTTATTTGTTAGTGTTAGTAGGGTTAGCAAGCTCTAGCAAGAGTTAAAAATCTTTAGGCTTAAGGGTCTTTAAGTATTTAACGCCCTCCTGTGTGGTGCTAGGAGGGAGAGGGGGTCGTTTTAGCCAATAGCGGAACTTCTAGACCGCTCATAGGCAATAGACTATGTGGTCTAGCGCAAGGTCTACCCTATAAGAGCATCCTGTAACTACGTTATTGTGTTTGAACTTCTTATAGTACTAAGCATAGTATCTATAGCGGGTGCGCATAGACAGTAGCTTTGCAAGCGTTAGTTATTAGAGGGTAAACTCCTTTAGCTGTTTTGCAGGGCGATACTTGAGGTCCTACTGCATATACTACCTGGACAGATTTAGTGTGTGCTTGCGCTACCAGTCCATCTCTACGCTCCTAGTAAGGGCGCGAACGTCTAACTTAAGGCCTAAGGCCGTGGGTTTAGTTGCCATGCCGTGTAGAGGTTTAGGGGTCCTTGCCACGTTGTCTGCTAGCTAGTCTGCCTATTCGTTTCCCTCTATATTACAGTGTCTTGGGGACCACTAGAGAGTAATGTCCAGGTTCTTAATTGTCTCTTAGCACCTAACAAACACCCACTGCAAGGAGGGGGACAGGTTGCCTCTAATACACTATATAACAGAGGTGCTATCTATGCACATATATATGCGTCTAAGCCAGTAGGCCGGCGTGCAGAGCGTGTGTGAGAGTCCTCGCCACGCGCCTACAGCTTCGGCATCGAAGACGTGGGACCTAGGGTTAAGGGAGCCGTTGCCCTATAGGGTGAGAGTCTGCCCTTTGTATATAGCGTAGCCGTATGTGACGTGCTTAACGCCGTCAAGCCATTGTTTAGAGCCGTCAGAGAAGACGGTGATAGCAGTTGGCGGGAGAAGGGCCCACCACTCCTTAAAGCGGCGGGCGGCTTCCTTCTTATTCACATGGCCTGTGGGGTCGTCGCGGCTCCTAGGGGAGTAGTGGGGGGCGCAGAATTCGGGTCGGGGTACCGGGTCAAAGACCTGTGCTAGTTGTTGTACCTTCGTGCGGGCTCTCTGTGGGAGGCCTGCGCCTCGGCCTCTTCTAACTGTAGGAAGGTGAGTCCTAGCAGTTAGCGGGTGCTTTTTATTAATCGTTAGCAGGTGTGCTGCGAAGTGGAACTTATAGGTTTCTAGGGCTACTACTACTAAGGGGAGTCTAGCGTCCCTAAAGATAGTAGTAGTAGGTATGGTCTAGTAGGCTAGAATAACAGCTTTATATGCCTGCCTAAGGACCTTGTTAAGTATTTCTATGTGCCAACCTAGTTAGGTGCTTACTTTAGCGCCTTTTAACTGGCGTATAATTCTAGAGGGTTTGGTTCTTCCTCTATACTAGGCCTCCGCTCTGTACAGGAGTCAGGGGAGGACGCAGGAGATCACCGCTTTGCGCAAAGACCCTAGTGGGGGGCCGTGTTTGATCTAAGCAAGGCTGCAGATGTGGTGGGCAACAACCCTTGTCTTTACAGCGCATATGGCCACGTGGGTCTTAAAGGTGAGCTTCCTGTCGAACTATACGCCTAGCTAGCGCAGTGCAGGTACTTTACTTATGGGGAGGATTAGGTGAATAGTAAGGTGATTGTTGACGGCGCAGGGCGGCGCGTAGTCCCTGTTCTGTCTTGTAAGGTGGATTATTTCGAGCTTGTCTAGTAAGAAAGCAATTTTGTAGTCCGCGCCATATAAGTTAATCTTGTGGACTTGTTTAGCAAGTATTTCAATATTAAGGTTAAGACTGTAGGAGGCGCTGTAGAGGCATATATCGTCAGCATAGCTAAAGCGCATAGTTGTGTTCTAGAGCAGTAGCTCTATAAGGTATAATATGTAGATAACGGGGGAGAATAGCAAGCCCTGTAGGGTGCCGCAGGCCACTAGGTGGCGGCCAGAACGGTGTTGGCCGTAGCGGACAAGAATGTGTTGGTTTGTGAGGATGTTGCATGTGAGGACTAGGACCTTCTGGTGCCAGCCTTGGTCTTTCATGCGGTGCAGTAGCCGGTTAACTAGCAGCGCGTCGAAAGCTCCTAGTACATCCATAGTTACCATGGTGACGTGTTTGCCCTCGCTAAAAGCGAGTTCGGCTTTATGGGTGAAGGCCGTGATTAGGTCCATGGCCGACCTTTTTAGGAGGGCCCCCCCGTGCTGGGGGCTTAGGACGCCGTGCAGCACAGCCAAGTGGGCTATGCGCCGAGCGATTACCCTTTCAAAACCTTTGCTAAGGCAGAGCAGCATGGCAAGTGGTCTTATAGACCCTAGGATTGTGTAGTCTTTCTTGCCAAGTTTCTTAATAAAAATAATCTCCCTGTCTGTCTAGGCGGCTAGGTAGTAGTTAAGCAATAGTAGGTTGTGGTAGATGTCGCAAACGTACTGTCTAATGTGGTTCTAGCATGCTGTGAGCAGCCGGACTGTTATGCCATCAGCGCCTGGTGAGGTGCTGGAGACCCTAATCACGCAGCGCTCCGTCTCTTCAATCGATAGGTACGTGTCCCACGGGATAGTAGGGTGTTCTTGTGGGGTGGGCGGTTCTGGCAGATCGTCCTCCGCCGTGAATCTGCAGAGAAGTGCTTGTTGTAGCATCTTAGCCTTGTCTTTATCTTTAGTCGCCTCCGCGCCTCTAAATACTATTAGTGCCTATATTCTAGTAGGTTCTAGCTTATGCTAATTAATAATGTGGAAAAGTTCCTAGTTGCCTTTAGCGTTATCTATAGTGTGTTGCTAGTACTCCTTCTTTGTCTTGCAGACTATTGCTAAGAAAGTACGTGTCTTATCAGAGGGGCCCTAGCTAGTGTAGCTGTTAAGCGAGTAGAGGTATACTTAATAGGCTGTCTTGCAATTGTCTGTCCACTAAAGCGCTAAGTGGCCTGTCCCTCTCTTCTTTCTACCTACCGTCTTTAGGGCGTTAGTAAGGACTTCTTCTAAGGCAGCAACGCGCCTGTCAACGTGCTCGCAGGTCTGTAGCCTATCTAAGCGGGGGGCGCCTTTTATTCTGTTAGCAATAGCGTTGACAAATAGCGGTAGCTTCTTTGTGGGGACCCTATATTAGAACTAGTTAAGGGGCTCCTGTCCTCTGCCAGAGATCGTAGTAACCAACGTGTTATGGTCTAAGCCGCAGTTCATGTCTGTTCGTACCACAGTAGTCGCGAAGGAGATGTTGCAGAAAGAGAGGTCTATAACGTGCCCAGCCCTATAGGTGGGAATTCTAGGTTCGCCTATATAATCCATGCCGCTGTCTATAGCCCATTAGGCTAGCTTAGCTCCGCCCTGTGTAGTTGTGACACTAGGCTCGAACATGTCGTGTTTAGCGTTAAGATCACCTCCTGCCAAGCACCTATTTAGTAGGGTGAGGCAGGTGATGTAGTTAAGTACTAGCGTAGTCTGTGGCGCCCAGTAAACGTTAAGTATAGAGATTCTGTTCACTTTAATCCACTGCAGGTCCCTGTTATGCAGCAGGGTACAGGGCGTGATCTTTAGTCTGTTGCCCTTATGGGTGAAGATAAGGACCCGGGGGCGTTCTGCCTCCCAGGTCTCCCAGCTGTCCCAGCCGTCCACTAGTGGATGGAGGTTATAGCTGGGGTGGTTCGAAGTCTGTATGCTGGGCTAGGTAGCTGGCTCTTGCATGCAAATAATGTTAATGCCCTCTGTGAAAGCGATCTTAAAGGCGGCTGTGTGTGCTAGGCCACTTCTGCCAACATTAGTCTAGCATACTTTTATATTAGGGTCCCTACAAGGGGTGTATCTGCAGCAGTTGTTCCTTATTAATTAGAGGAGTTGTCTATAGTTATATCCTCCTGTAAGGAGGACTGTGTGTAGTCTGCATGTCTCGCGCTTTGTGCTGAGAGTGCAGCGAGGTTAAGGCTGCCGCTTATAGGCGCGGTGAGTCTAACTGGTTAGCTTGAGGCGCGAGCCGCTTGTTGTGCTGCAAGATTGGGGTAGGGGCTTAAGCGCTGTCCTCTTAGTGGGCGGGGGCTAGGAACTCGTTCCTAACTCTCTTAGTCTGTGGGCTCTTCTTAAGGGGCTTGTTAGACAGTGTCTCTGGTAGGAGCAGTGTCCTCTTCGTTAGGTTGAGCGTTGCCCTTAGTAGGAGGGGCGCCTTCTCTGTTGGCGGCGTTGCCTTGTCTCTGCGCGGTGGGCGCGGGTTGGGGTTGCGGGTTGTGTAGCTGGTCGTAGGCCTTTTGTCCAGCGCGGCGGAGGGTGGCCAGCTCACGGCGGGTAGGTCTTATGATCCTGCCGCTCACTCGCCTGGGCTTTACCAGGCAGGTCGGATCGTCGGCGGCGTGTGGACCGCGGCAATTAGGGCACTGTAGCTTGTGAGCGCAGTTGTCACCTATAGGGCCTTCGTGCTCGCTCTGTTTCATGCCGCAGTTGCGGCAGCAGGGCGCGCGGGTGCAACGCGCTGCGTTGCAGTATCCCTAGCAGCCAGGGTTGTGTCACTTAATTGCGCGTTTCTTAACAATTTTGCAGGATAAGTCGCTAACGCTAAAGAGTTAGAAAGGTGTTATTGGCTTCTTAAAGGACACCACGTAGGTAGTGTGCCTGTATTAGTTTAGGCCGTGCCTAGAGGGCTGGTAGTTTACTAGGCGAGTTAAGGTCTGCGTAAAAGCCTCTTCCGCGATTATTTCTAGGGTGTACGGGACTTCTTGTCCTAACAGCGAGTAGTAGCTGCTAGGCACCCTAGGGACAGCGTAGTTGGTCCAGCGTGTGGGCAACTCTGCACTGTCGCCATTAATAGAGTGGATCATCGGTTCCTTCTTTTCTTGTTCTATAAGTTGTTGTCGTATAGCCTTAGAGGCTGGCGTAATAGCCCAGCCTGTTCGGGTCCTTATAGCCGTAGGGATGTCGCTAATATCAAGTCCTGTAGCGTCGCAGATTGCCTTTCGCACAGCGAAGGCGGAGGTCTGTCCGAGCCTGTTAGCTGGATTCGAGACAGTGAGCAAGATCCGTGGGTCTGCTGCTTGTCTGGGGGGCTGCTGTCGCTTAACAGCGGCTGTGGCCCTTCTGCTGTCAGTTGTCGTGTGCCCGCTGTCCCCGTGATAGGAGGCGGATGCTACGCTTGCCCATGTCTTCTAAGGCTGGGCGGCAAGGCCGCTGTCACTGTCCGTAGTGTAGGCTGTGGTTGTCGAGTCGTAGCCGGTCCTTACCAGATTAGGGCGAAGGCTTAGCGCAGTAGTAGAGTTTTTCAGCGCCTGTATAACGCGGTTGCGGAGGGCGATAGCAGCCGCCAGCTCCTCCAGGCGCTTAAATTTGGCGAGGCAGTGGTCAACAGCATCAGCTATTGCCATTACTATCTTTTCCTGGGTCTCTGCCGCCTTGCGGGTGGCCGTAAGGTGGGAGTTAAGGACACTGGCTGCAGTTTCTGTGTCAGCAGGGCGGACAGGCACGCCTCCACTAAAGGACAGGCGTCTAGGAGGGCGAATATCGGACTGTTGGCGCTTCCTTGTGGCGTGCTGGAGGTTATTCTGTTGCGCAGACTCAAGGTCTGGTGGGCGGGTCGCTGTAGAGGTCCCCAGAGGGGGCCTCTGAGGCGTCTCCATTGCTATCATCAAACCACCGCACGCGTGCGGTGCCTGAAGATGGCTAGGAGTGGTATTTAGATGAAACTGAGATAATGAGATAGAAAACTAGGCAGTTTTGACCACTTTCTCAAAATTTCAAAAGTTGATGATGGTGTGAACCTATACTATAACACTGGATACGAACAATAAGATTTGCAAAGTAACCGCAAGGATGCATATGAAACCTAAGACTACGGCCAGGAAGATCGCGATCGATTTAACCACCGCGATCGACGCGACGACCGAGACCGACGCGATAACCGTGACCGACGTGATGATCAGAGAGATTCAGAGCGACCTTTTAGCGCGTCTCACGTATCGCTTGCGACGGGTAGAGGATCGCACTACAAGGCACCTAAGATAGAGTTCTTTAGCGGGAAAGACAAGGAAGACTACAAACAATAGCGTATACAAGCTATTAACAAAGCTATTACGCTTCTATTAGAAGAACATAAGGTTTGCTATGTCTATTACTTTATTAAGGATAATACTTAGAGTTTAGTATACTTAATCCTTAACTTAGTTAACACCTTAAATCAACCTACTAAAACTATTAGATAAGACTTATATATCCTATAACTATATTGTTAAAGCTAAGTAGAAACTCTACAACAACTCCTTACAATAGAAGAAGGGCGAGACATTTGCGCAATAGCAAGGACGATTCCTATTAGTTATTAACTTACTTAGTATCTAATAGATGAGATGGGCAAAGTACGTCACGGTCGCCGACTCATAGATAGTCGATTGGCCCGTCAAGCCTCCGCCAGCTCAATCCCGAACGAGAGCCTTATGGCCTTCCTCGCCTGCGCTTGTTAACTGCACTAGTACAATCTCGATATTAACAGCTAACTACACTCTAGTCTAAAGAAGTTATTTATAAGTATATTAAAAAAGGATTAATTATATAAATATTCTTTAAGCAATAGGATGTAGACATATAAAGCGCCGCAAGCCCTTACCTAAAAACACACTATAGAAGAACATAACCGTATAAGCAAGTTAGGGCTATACTTTAAGTACAGCAAACCTAGTTATATATTACAGGATAAATCCGCACCCTACAAGGGCAAAGACTACATCCCTTCTAAGGACATACCTACTCTAGCCGCCACAATTAATACCGCTTATATAGAGGATGCTAATAATAATAAGGACAGCTTCGCTTATAAGAGCGAGATAGATAAGAATTTAGAAAACAAGGCGCTCCCAAACTAAATCGCGATTAGGAGAAACCTTGGCGTAGGACCTAGAGGGAGGTCAAACATACTATTCGTCGACTTAAAGCCGCTACTAGTTATTATACCCTAGATGAACCCGCTGTTATCTACGCCGTTTCCGCGCTCGCCTTGGACGTTAACCCTATGCTGGACGCGTCTAGACAATTAGAATTTGACAGTTATATTAAACTCCTAGTTACATAAAAATAGTTACGTGCACATAGTCTAGTAGATATAGGAGCTACTACTTATTTTATTTGTTGCCAATCAAGACTACCCTTCCCGGAATCGGCCCGATACTTCTTGGCCGAATCTTCGACTATGTTCTACAACCTTCACTACTACTGTTTCTACGTCATGTACTTACGCACACCGCATGTATATAACCTCGTGTGTCTACTCCGTAGGACAGCCGGGGGAGGACAGTTCTCATATGCAGTTATTGACACCTTGTCTTCTCTGATATTATTTATTATTAGATAGTTAAATATCACTAGCTTAAAGAAATCACGTTAGAGCGTCCTATTAGTCTCGCTCTGGCAAATAGTAACTTATTCAGAAAATTACAAACTGTAGTTAAAGTTGCTATTAGACATAGAATATATACTAGCATAGTCTTGTGTTATATTATTAAGATTAACAAGTTTAACGTTTTACTTAGTATAAATTAGATAGATTATTATAGGCTAGTACTAGCGTTTGGAGAAATAAGGTCCCTAAGCTTTAAGTCAACTTACTATCTAGTGAACTGCTTGGACAGCGCTATGCCCGATAAAATCTACAACAACAAGCCACCTAGCAGTACTACCTAGAAAAAGACAGCAAAGAATAGAATAGATATAATCTCTAGCTGCGCGGCTGCTATAATAATTTTAAAGGATTCTAATTTAGCTATTTTTATTAAACCACACTATTAGAAGCGTCTTAAAGCACTTAACCTAGGCAGAGACAACTCTAATAACCTCTATAAGCATATTACAGCCAACCTTTGCGCCGCACAGCATTGCGCAGTATCTAAGGCTAACTTTAAGAAGTATATAAGAAAGATAAAGAAACCTGCACTTACCTAACAACAAATCACAGAGCTACTACTATTATTCTTATCTAACTTCGCTTATAGATTCGACCCAAAGGAAGCGAACAAACTACTGCTACACTAACTAGAAATTAATCACGCTATAGATCTGGATCTAGATGTAACTGTTCTAAGGCTAAAGATCTATAGATTAACCGAAAAGGAGTGTAAGGCAGTTAAGACGTACATTAACGAGATGCTAGGCAAAGGCTTTATTTGTCCTAGTAGCTCACTATACACTACCCTAGTCTTGTGCATTAAGAAGCCTAAAGGCAGGTTAAGAATATGCGTTAACTACAGAGCCCTTAATATAGCTATAAAGAAGAATCGCAACACACCTCCTTCTATTAAAGAAACTATAGCACGTCTAACTAAGGCCAGAATTATAAGCATTATTAATATTATAGCGGCTTTTAACGCCGTATGTGTTAAAGAAGGAGACAAGGAAAAGACCGCCTTTCTAACAAGATACGGCTTATACGAATATCTTGTTATGCTGTTTAGATTATACAACGCACCTAGAACCTTTTAATTATATATTAATAATGTCCTGCGACAGTACCTAGATGACTTTTGCACAGCGTATCTAGACAATATACTTATTTACTCTAATAATAAGGATAAATATAAGAAATATGTCTAACTTATAGTAAAAAAACTTGTTAATGCTAAACTCTACTTAGATATTTATAAGTTACAGTTTAAAGTAAAGCAAGTTAAGTACCTTAGGTTAATCTTAATAACTAACAGTATTAAAATAGACCCCACTAAAGTTAAGACTATATAGGAATGGCAACTTCCTCGCAGCGTTAAAGACATTTAAGCCTTCTTAGGATTTGCTAACTTTTATAGATACCGTGCACGGACGCGCAACGCCCGCCGAATAACATGCTCACCACTTTAAAGATGAAGTTATTAAGCCATCTACAATAGTTATTATTACAAGATTTTGTAGAGTAGTAGTAATTAGATGCTTGCAATTAATTTGTACTATCTAAATCTACTAGGAAGTGTAACGTTGCGGCCGCAGTAGGTAATAAAAGCTAGGGCAGCTAGTGCAGCCTATAATGCCTCCTTAGCAGCTGCACCAGCACCATATTGTTTCTAACGCTTGTTGGCTTAAGTAGAGGCTTTTAAGGCCTTGCGCTTGCCCTTTTAGGACAGTTGTATAGCTTTTTCAGCGTTGCGAGCTGCCTTCTAGCGCTCGCGTTCAGCTGCCTTGTCAGCCTTCTCCTCCTCCCTCACCACCTTAGCTGCCTCTCTCGCCACACGCCTCTCCTCTGCCTCCTGCTCTCAGAGTAGCTTAGCAGCAGCTTAAAGCTCCTTCCTGTTAGCCTTTGCAAGCTGCCCGTCATGCTCTTCCCTCTGCTTCACTGTCTCTCGTGCACGTGCCTCTCTGATCTTGCGCGGAGACTAGAAGACAGCACCACCGTGGTACTCCTGGCGCTGCTGCAAGTTAAGAGGTTTGCCGCGCTTCTTGTGCTTCTTCTTAGCAGTAAGAGCCTCCCTTAAGCCATCGTTCTTATGGTGTAGCAGCTCGTTTTGTACTTGGAGTCCGTGGAGCGTTTGGGAGAGCGACTTTGACTCTTCTGCGGTGGTATCCTTTACTGCAGAGCGTACGAGACGCTCCATCTGGCGCCAGTCATTGTTGGTAAGCGCTGAGGACCGTCCTTCACCGTGGTTTTGCTGCTCTGAGGCATCGTCCGCGAAGCGTTTGAGTATAACCTCTGGGTCCATAGGCCATATACCAGCAGCTTCAAAGGACTTGAGGATGGTCTCTGTCTTGAAGGAGGTCTCCCACGCTCCCCAGAACAGCGGGAAGAAGTCTCCCTTCTTGACTGGTACTAGCCCTTGGCTCCTCTGGAGGTGGGTGGAGAGCTCCTTAGAGTAGGCGGTGGAGAGAGGTTTAAACATGACGACGTCGAGAGGTTGAAGCGTATGGGTAGAGTGAGGGGGAAATACGGCTAGGAGTATGCGATGGGAGTCGCAGTAGTCGATAAACTCCTTTGTGAGGTGACTGCCATGGCCGTCAAGTAAAAGGAGACGCCAGTCTCTCCCACGACGCGCTTTCTGCTTCGTGCAGCGATCAAAGACCTGCTCTAGCCACGCCAAACCAACGTCGTTATTCGTCCATCCAGATGGATGAAGCCACAAAGACGTCGTGTTGCCCAGCTTTAATAGCGTTCACCCAAGCTGCCTGCAGTGAGCTGTTCGCCGACTGATAGATGAGACCTGGCGGCAGAGCCTCCCCATCAGCGCAGACGGCTGCTAAGAGGGTGATCCATTCTCGAGAACCATCTTGGAGTGACGCTTGCACCTCTTTGCGCTCCCACATCCGACGGCTAAACACTCGTTTTGAGCGTCCTGTTATACCTATCATAAAGCCCTTCTCGTCCATATTGTAGGTGTGGCGCGGCTGTATGTCGTACTGCTTTATCTTCTGATGTAGCAAGTCAAAGTACAGCTTATACTTGACGTTTGAATCAGCGTTGTGGCGGAGGGAGTCAATTCCAGATGTCCATTTTGAGATGAGATGGTGGCCGTGTCGGTCAAGAAAGCGCGTTACCCACCTCTCGCTCACGCGCTCGTTGGCTATCTAGGATGCGAAATTTTGTATCATCTCTCTTGTAGGAGGCAGCCCTCTTTTTGTAAAGTCTTAAATATAGTGTACTAGCTCTAACTCTTATTGTTGGCTGAGGTTTTGTTGATCGCGTTCTTTGGCTGCCCATAGGCGCTGACAGCCTCGGTGTCTTCGGCTTAGTGTACTTCGGTTCACATGGAACTGGTCAGCAATTATCTGGTATAAGAACTGTTCTCCTAGTTCGAGCGCTTCGATTGCTGCAATCGCATCATCGATTGGAGCCATAGTGGTGGAGTTATGAGGTGTTGAAGTTTGGGTTTTGTCTAGGGTTTTGGTGTTCGGCGGGCGTTGCGCGTCCCCGGGCGTTGCGCGTCCGTGCACGGTAGTTTATCCTAGGCTTTAGCCAACTCGCCTGTCCTCTCACTAAACTTATAAAGAAGACTAAGAACTGTGTTAAGACGTTTCCTTTAGCACTAGACTCTGACGCAGCTTAAGCTTTTAAGCAACTTAAGCAGGCTTTTACTAGTGCGCTAATACTAGCCTACTTTGACGCCGATTTAAAGACTTGGCTTAAGACTAACGCGTCCAACTTTGTCACTGCAGCGGTCTTATTATAGATGTATAATGGCGTACTTAAACCTGTTGCTTACTTGTTATATAAAATAAACCCTGCAGAGCGCAACTATAAGATATACAACAAAGAACTCCTTGCGATAGTACGCGCCTTTAAAGAATAGCAATTTAAGCTGTCTAATACTAAGACTCTAATTAACGTTATTTCTAATCACTTAGTATTGCGCTACTTTATAACTAATAAGCAACTAAACTATTATTAAGCTTGCTAGGCCAAATTCCTTTCTAAATTTAACTTCCTTATAAGATACAGGCCTGGGAGCCAAAGCGCAAGGCCTAATACACTTACTTAACGCCTAGGCGACCTCCCTGAAGACGCGCACGATAAACGCTAACAACACTAGGTGCAGACTATCCTTAAGCCGCATCACGTTGCGCCTAAAGCCCGCACTAACGGCGGCCCGCAAGCCTATCACAGTCCTAAGGACGGCGATGGCCGCAACGCGACGAACGAGAGCAGCTCCCAACATGCAGTATACATGGCGTAGATCTTAACGCACAATTACACAGACAGTATCGCAAACCTAGCTTTAATAATATACCTTGTTAGTAAAGAGGATTACATTAAGAAGTCTATAGAAGAATTACTAGTATTGTCATCTTTAGCACCTATATAGTCGCTAGAGATAGAGGAGGAGACAAGAATAAATCCTCTCAACAATAATAGCAACTCTAACAAGGATCTCGTTACTAGAATTAAGGAAGTGTACCCTATTAATAAAGACCTGTAAGAAATTATAAGGGCTAAAACAAGTAGCTACTAGCAAATCCCTATAGCACTTATCTACAATAAGAAACTCCGCATTAAACTAGGAGATTGCTAGATAAGGGATAGGTTACTCTACGTTAGAGACAAAGTTTACGTACCTAATAACGCCTGCCTACACATAGTGGTTATAAAGGACTCTCACGACGAGCTTTGCGCAGGTCACCCTGGCAAACACGCAACGTACAACAGACTTAGCCAATAGTATTACTAGCCACATATAACTACTAATATCGCACAGTATGTCTGTAATTGTCTCACCTATTAACGGTCTAAGGTTAACAAAGAAGGGAAACACAGGTTACTACGGCTACTGCCTATCCCTAACTGTTACTAGGAGTGTATATCTATTAACTATATTACTAAGTTACTAGCATGCAAGGATTATAGTAGAACTTACAAGGGTATACTTATTAACGTGGACCGCCTATCTAAGAGGAAGAAGTTCATACCAGTCAGACCTGAAAGTCACAACGCTAGTACGAGCATTCGTTGAGCACGTCTGGCGGGAGGAAGGATACCCCGCGCAGATTGTTAGTGATCAAGGTGCCTAGTTTGTCTTATATTTCTGGAGACGGTTATGTTAACGCCTGGGTACCAAACTAAAGATCTCGACGTCACACCATCCTGAAACAGATGGCCAGACAGAGATCGTTAATGCATAGCTCAAGCAATACTTAAGAGCGTACGTTAACTACTAACAGGATGATTAGGCCTTTTACCTGCCTATGGCAGAGTTCGTCGCCAACAACCAGGTCAGCACCACGACTGGCGTCTCTCTATTTATAGCGACCAAAGGATATTTGCCACGCTTAACAATCCACGAACCCAACGCTTCCACGACCACGCTGTCCGCTCCCGCACGCACAGACTGGAGGAGAGCAGACGAACTTATTGCTAGGATAGAAAATATACAGAGATTCTGTTAGGATAATATAGCCTAGGCGCAAGCAAAATAAGCAGAATACGCTAACTTAGACTGCATACCTGCCCCTAAGCTACGCATTAGTAATAAAGTTATACTTAATATATAGCTTATTAAAATAACTTGTCTAAGGAAGTTGTTAGACATAAAACACCGCAGGCCCTTTACTATTACTAGAGTTATAGACAACTCCGCCTATAAACTCAACCTACTACCGGAGATAGGTCGCGTGCATAACGTCTTCCACCTATAGTTGTTACACTAACAGGCTAACAATGCACTACCTAGATAGAAAGTGGAACCTAAAGGTTAGATTAACGTTAACATAGAGGATACATCGGACTATACGATCAAAGCTATACTAAACTGTTAGGTTAATAGTGATCTCCAAGACCTATACCGCCGCAACAAGAAAGGCTTGCTTTAGTACTTAGTTAAATAGGACGACTACCCCAAAGGCCCAGACAATCCATCTTGGGAGCCATAGATGTTACTGATCGACGCGCCAGAAGCGGTTAACCAGTTTCATCGCAACAATCCACGCAAACCCGCAAAACACGCCAACTTTGGGGACTTAGCTGCTCGACAAGAGGTATTAGCGCACGAGATCAGTGCCATGTACGCCGTGACGTAAGTACGACAGGAACGCTCCGCCGTCGCAGCAAGTAACCAAGTCGTTTATCACGGTTATGCGCGCCTTGCTAGAGGAGGTTGCCGCTACTGCGCTGGTTAAAACGACCTATTTAGACTTAGTCACCGCTACTAGGCACATCGTCGCAATACCGCTGTCGAGCGGTTACAAACTAAAGTTAAACAATAAAGGCACTTAGAATAGTTTATAATAGTTTACAATAATTTGCGATAATTAGGAATAGTTTGCAATAGCACTTTGGACACGACAAGTGGTTACAAGGTGTGGTTATAAGCCTCGTTGGAACTTGAGGCTATTGAAGGGAGGGTAGTGTCATGGATCCATGGCGGCACCCGGCCCGGAACAACGTTGATCCGGCGCTAGGCCCGATTTGGCGTTAGCTCGGCAGCACCATAAGGTGCTGCCGCCCTGCCTGCCCACTTGGCATAGCAGTATTTCATGTACTAGGAATCAACTTACTTTCATCCCAAATATCGCGGGTCCGAACCCTTACAATAGTAGCCTTAGTTTTTAATTTAGTTATTATTTAGTAGAGATATTAAAGAAAGTAATTAGAGGTAAACTAGTGCTAGGTTAAGAACTACATCTTAGTGTTTATTATTTTAATAATAGAGTATATTTTTAGCTTTAATATTATATAAAAACATAGTTAAGTAAAGATTTTCTAGTTAGTTTATTAAGCGTAGGCGCAATTATATTATATAAAATTTTTTAGTACTATAGAAAAGTATTAAAAAATATATTAACCTAACTATATAGTTTTTAATTAGGGTAGAGTAACTTCTAAAGCTATAAGTGCTACTAGTAGTAGTAGAGATATCTAGAGGTAGAGGTACTAAAAGTTATGGGTACTCTATACGCGTATATTAGTTAAAATACTATTAAATTAGTAGTAAGCTAGCTAGCTAGAAAAGAGATAGATAGGGATAAGAATACGAAAAGCAATAGATGCCTATATATAGTAGGCTAGCTAAAAACCTACTTAACTAGTAATAAAGTAGACTATTTATTTTAGTAGTTTAGAGTATCCCTAGGGATAAAATAAGTTAAGTAACTAATAGATTAGAGTAAGGGCTAATAGTTAAAGGGTAGCTCCTAATTATTAGCGTTCTAAGACTCTTTATTAGGTAGTTTACTGTTTAATTTATTACCTAAGTATTTTTTCTATATAAAGTTAGACTTAGGATTAATTAGGTTAGTAAATTTAGAGTTATTATTACAGAGGTTATTATAATAGGTAGTCTTTTTATCTACTAATCTATTACTATAATAAGTAGTGTTATTATCTTCTAGACTATTACTATAGTAAGTAATACTAAGTTTATAAAGATTCTTTTTATTAAGTACTTCTTTTTTAGCATAATTACTATAGTTTTTACTAAATTAGGTATTTTCTTAGCTAAATATATTAGGCTTAGGCTCTACTTAAAAGTTTCTATTATTAGAAAAAGTGGTTAGGGTTGCCTAATATGTGTTAATTTTAGCATTCTTAGAAGATAACAGTATAGAGTTATTAAATTTAGAGGCTTTAAAGGGTAGCTACTAGTAAGTTTATGATAAATATAGGGTTATAATAGAATTGTTTAACTATAATATATTCTATTAGTAGCCCAAATAGATTAATTCGCCAAATAGTTTTTCTTAGTAACTTTAAGATCCCTTATAACTTATTATAGAATACTACCAACATTGCTTTATAGTAACTTATAATAACCTACTATAACTAATAATATACTAAGTTACTATTTAATTTACTTTTTATATTATACAGCCGCGTAAAGCTAAGAAGTCTTTCTTAATATTATTAACTTACAATAAGACTCCCTATAGTATACAATATATTATCTACTATACTATATATAGGCAATATATAGTATACTTATTATAATTCGCAGTAAAGTATACTATATCTTAAGTAGTACTTTATTTAATTTTTAGTTACTAAGTACATACTATTACAAGATAAAGTTAACTCGTTATTTTTAGCCTTATAGTAACCTATAATAAAATTACTCTAATTTACTATTAACACTATCTAAAAATAACCTACTAAGGATAATATCTAACTCCTTCTCTATCTCTTTATCTATCTAATAGGTCCTTCTATTGTGTCTAGGCTCTTTGCACCTCCTATAGCGGCGTTGTGTTAAGGGACCTGCCTCTCCCTTACTACTACCTCGCGCCCTTTTTAACAACTTTACCCTAATAGAAGGGCTTTCTACTTCCAAATCTACTTCCTAAGCAAAGCCTAGCGTCCTACCTTTATAAATACGCTTTCTTTTACGCGTTTTTTACTTTATTAGAACTTTAATTTACTTTTTAAGTTCCTTAATATAGGTCTCTTAAAGTACACTATAGTAAAGTATAAGTTTAGCATCTTTTATAAGCTGTAAGTAGCTTAATTTAGTATTAAGTAGAGACTAAATAAAAGAGTCGCGTACAAGCTTTAACTAGGATCTAAACTTAAAGGTATTGCTTAGAGTTCTGGCTTACTATAGTGTATCTAGTAAGGTACCCTAAGGTAGAGTGTAAATACGTATATTAAGGCGATCTACTACTACTAACGCATCTAAAGAAACAAGCCTAGAGGCCTTAAAGGCTTTCTTATAGTTTTCTAGTATAAATATATTAAAAAACACGTTATAAAAGGCTAGTAGGAAGCCCTCTTTATTAATATAAAAGACGCGTTAGCGCGCTAAGTCCCGCACGCGCTAGGAGTACTTTAGTTTTAGTAGCGCAAAACAGACTATATTAAGCGGCTAGAGGATATAAGATAAGTGCGCTAGTATATAGAGTGTTAGAATCTTTTGTTCTAGGCAATAATTCTTAAAATCCTAGGAGTAGTAGCTCTTATAGCTGTCTAGAATAAGTAACCTCTATAACCCTACTATGGGCGGCCTTATATACGCGTTAAAGTGCTTTAACTACGCAACTCTAAGCTCGTTATTAGTCTAGCCGGTCTTAAAGACTAAGAGCTTCTAATCGCGGGGGATACTAGTCTCCTTATACTACGCTAAGATATAGACTCGCCCTTTGTAGATAATAAAGGGCAGGGCAGTATACCTAGCAGCGCAAATACTCTAAATTACTATCACCTACTTGTGGTTGCCTAGCTAAACAAGCGTAGATTAAGAACGTTTTTTTAAACTAGTTATAACCTTTATTAAGCTAATAACTCTTATCTAGAAGCCTATTTTATTAAAGTTATATATATCTTTATCCTACACTCTTGTCAGATTTAATGGTTGAATGCGATGATGTGTCTTTATGGATGATGATGATTGTATTCTCTTTGTGTCCACCGTGTTCAGCTGGTTCTGACTTCTTCGCTAGTGTGCCAAGCCAGATGGTCCCTGCTTAATTGTACAGATCCAACCTCAACGCGCTTGTTCTATCTAACAGCTGCATATCTGACAACTCTATACTTAGCTTTCGTATTCTTTACTAGCTAAAACTACGTGTTTATAACCTCTAGATCTTCCTATTATAATCTCTATTAGTTCTTCGCTTAATTAAAATCTATTTTAAGCTTAGGTACAAACTTTATAAAGCGCTAAGCCTAGTATTATTCTATAGGGTCTCTATAGCACGCAGCTAGCAGTTTGTTAGCTATATTTTTTACCTTACCTAGCTAGGGAACAAATCCTTACGAATCTAGGTTAAGGATATACTATATAAGCGTCTGCTCTTTAGTTATAGTAAGCTTTGCCATACCTAATTATATATCTGCTTAGGCGGTAATTCTATTAATTTAATTACTTAGTGTAGACTTTAGAATATTATATACTACAGTAGCGCATCGCAGGCTTAAAATTTGCTTATTCTAATAGGCGTAAAGGGCAAGCTTAATTCTACTATCTTAATTAGATATTAACGCGTTATATTATTAAGACATTATAATTTATAGTAAAGTGTTATAGTCTTAGCAAAAACCATTCGGCAGACTAATCTATCTAGGCTACTAATAGAATATGTTAATTTATTAATAAGCTATACTAAAAAATAACTAGACAACTTTAATAGTCTAGTAATTAGTTATCTAGCTAAATATTTAATAGGTAGTAAATAAGAACTAGGGTAGTTATAGTAAAGAGAGTAGGTTCCTATAATTAGTACTATTCTAGTTTAAATATAAGCTTAACTAAGGTCTAAGGTAGTAAAAACTTAGAGTAGACTAAATAAAGCTACTTAGTAAGATTAGTACTAGGGTAATCTAGTATTAAGGTTTTTTAAGTGTTAGAGCGGTTTATTAGAAGTGTCTATTATAAAAAAAGTAAAAAATAATAAAGAAAAATGCCTAAGAGGTTAATAGTTAGACATAGTAGAATATTTAGATTTAGGAGGTCTAGATATCTTATAACTATAAGCTAGCACGCTTAGTAAGTAAGATAGGGCGTCTTATAAAAAAAGTATAAGTATTTTTTATATAAAAAATTTATAGGTAACACTATAGCGCCTTTAGAGTCTAATTCTAATTTCTTTTACTTATTGCCATTAGCCCTTATAATATAACACTAGTTAGGTGTTATAGGCAAATTAGTCTTTAGAAGTAATATATTTATTACTTATTAATTATTATTTAAATTTAGAATATTAGGACTTCTAGGGTAGTCTCTCTAAAAAGATCTTAGTGTAGTGTAACAGCTACCTAGTATAACTAGTAACTAATCTAATACACTCTTACTTACTTATAGTAGGTATAGAAGTTATATTAGTAGTTTTATAGACCTTAAATAGTATAATAACTATCTAGTATAACTAGTAACTAACCTAATATACTCTTATTTACTTATAATAGACAGAGAAGTTATATTAGTAGTCTTATAGATCTTAGGTAGTATAATAACTATTTAGTATAACTAATAACTAACCTAATACACTCTTACCTACTTATAGTAGGTAGAAAAGTTATATTAGTAGTCTTATAAATCTTAGTATAGAACTACTATCTAATATAACTAGTAACTAATAAACCTATATATCTTTACCTACTTATAGAAGGCAGAGAAGTTATATTAGTAGTGTTATAGACCTTAGGTAGTATAATAACTACCTAATATAACTAGTAACTAACCTAATATATTCTTACCTACTTATAGTAGGCAAAAAAGTTATATTAGTAGTTTTATAGACCTTAGGTAGTATAATAACTACTTAGTATAACTAGTAACTAATAAGGTAAAACTTCTACTAATTTAACTGCCTATAGACAGCGTTTTAATAAAAGAGTAGATATTATATTACTATTTATTGCTAAATAAAAATAGTTAGTTTTAAAATAATATAAGGGCAGAACACAGGCTTATAAAGCTAACTTATTAGAAATAGCAAAAATAGTTAAAAGAGCTAGTTAAATTAATACTAGTTTAAAAAAGTAAATAAGAAAAAAATCTAGAAAACCCTTGTTTATATAGAGGGTGGCATAGGGTATAAGCCTACGCTAACTACTATACTAACACTAACTAGAAAAGGCGCCTTTAGAAAGGTAAAGGGTATAAATAGGGGAAAATAGAGTGTAAACAAAAGGTAATCGGGCGTGCTTAGTAGGAAGGCTAATAAAAATTATTATAATTAAAGTGTTAAATTTTATATTTTACTTACTTATATAATATCTAATATAAAAGTTAAATTTAGCTAGAATCTCTACCTATTATATTTATTATTAGTTAAACTACCTACTAGTTATAAAGTATTATAAAACTAGATAATTAGTAATAATATTAATAAAATCTTAAGTACTTAAAAGTTTAGATTTTTACTTCTTAAAAGTATATACTATAGCTAAAAGCTCTTTATTATATATAGATTCTAACTAAGATTAGGTCTACACTATATATAAAGAGAAGTAAAATAGAAGGCACTAAAATCTAGTATTTAGTATATAGTAGTAGTAATACAATATATACAAAATAATAATAATTTTATTATTAACTTTCTTTATAGTAGTATTATTAATAGTAGTTTATAAATAGTTTACTATCTAGTATAACTAAGTTATATATTATCTTCTAACTAGTAGACTATAGAGTTATAACTATAGAAGTAGTATTAGTAATAAGACACTTAACTATAGTTTAGTTATTACGCTTATAACTTAGTAGTAGTATAACTATAGTTTTTTTTATAACTAAGGGAATTTCTAATAAAAATATTATAATAATAGCAGCTATTCCTTCTACTATTATTTATATAAAAAATCGTTTTAAGATAGTATTAATAAAAAGAGGTTAGCGCGTTATAAGCGAGCTAAGTAAGCTTAGTAGACTTAGCGCGCCTACTCTAACTAAAAAAAATTTATATGCAAAACTATGCGTAAGGCTATATTACTATACTATAGTTTAGGGTAGAGAGAAAGGGTAGGAAGATAAGTTACTTATTATAACTATTATCCTTCTTCTCTACTATTATCTCTAAAGATATTATTAAAAGTAGTAGCTATTATAATAGTAGGTTTATGCTACTTATATGATATATACTAGGTAAAAGCTTATATATACTATAGGTATACGAATACTCTATCTCTATATTAAAATTAACCGTAATATGGTATTATATATTACTATTACTTTATTTTCTACTATTTTCTTAAGTCCTAATACTAATATTATAATTAACGCTACCTGAAAGTATACCTTAATAATCTATTTATTGCTGCTATTACTAGATCTATACTAGAGTACTACTTTATTTAGAAAATTATTAATAGAAAGTAAAAGGCATACTTTACTCTATATAAAATAGCTCTAGTGTACTAGTTAGGCTAGTAATAAATTAGTAACTAGAGGTGTTATAATAAATATACAAAGTTTCTACTATAGTTTATTATATTATTATAGGTTAGAATAGTAGTAATAAAGAGTAAGGATAAAAGGTAAAAGAAGATATTTATTAATAAGTTACTAAGAGCAAAGAGTATTATATAGATATGTTAGATTCTTATAGTTATTATAGTGTTAAATAGTGACCTAGTAAGCGTAATTACTAATACTAGTAATAATAGAGCTTAGTTTGCTATACACGGTTTAAGTAAATTTTAATAGGCGTTAGAGCGCTTATAAATAATAAGGGACCAGTGCGTAGTTTATAAACTATTCTAATAAACTATTATTATATTAGTAGAGACTAGTAGACTATATTTTTAGGCGCTAGACTAGAGCTGCCTTTTTATCCTAACCTACGCTGGCTCAAATTAAAAAAATATATTAAAAAAAGTAATTTATACTAAATAAACAATATAATATAGTATAACTATAGTTTACTATATATATTCTGTATAAAGTTTATCTACTCTTATAATATAAGAAATATCTAAAACACTAAATCTTTATCTTTTTATTTATTATATTTAGTAATATAATAATTTTCTAGTAATCTAATATTGTATTTAAATCTACCCCTTCTAGATAGGAGTATAAACTACCTCTACTTATTAGTTTTTAAGTAGCCCTACTACGTTTAATTACTAATTTTTTTATTATATTACTAGCGCCTATATAATATCACGTAATATTATATATAAGTGCTAGGCCCTAGAACTAAAGCGCGTTAAAGTTTTTCTAACATCTTCCCTAGCTTCTAAAATAACCTATAATAATAATACTTTACCTACCTACTCGCCTACTACATTACTAAATAATTAACACCTACCTTTTAACCTTTTACTACGCTAGTAAACAATTAACTACTTAGAATTTCTAGACGTACGCTTTGTTACTATAATATATAACAAATTGCGTACGCGCTTCTTACCCCTAACACTAAATAGTACTCTACTATTCTTTACTAATAACCTATTAACCTATTAACCTCTAAACACCTAGCTATTACTTTGCTTATCTTTTATAGAAATCCTATAGTATAAGCGTGTACCTATACATTCTCTACGCCTCTAGCACTTACTTAGTATAGCTATTATTATAAAAGTAATAAGCTATTAATTAGAGATCTAATATTACTTATAGCCCTTAGTAGTAACTACTTTTATAAGCTATATAGTAGTATATAGCTACTAGTCTAGACTTATACTTTATAAAAATATTTATATTCTTATAGTTTTCATCTATAACACTTATAAGTACCTTGTACCTAAACTAGCATATAACAATTTATATTATAAGACTTATTTTGCCTTTACTTTTAGACTTCTACTTACTAATATTTATATTTTCTTTAATATAGTAATCTAATTTTATAGTAGCTATGTACTTACTATATAGGTCCTTAGCATAGACTATATAGTTTTTAATATTAAGTAGCGTCTAGCTATTATACCTAGCCGCGTTATTATTTACGTCTCTTAAGTAGGGGCGCGATACTACACGTCTAGTGGCAATAGCAATAGCGTCTTTAGGGTAAAGAATAGATATGGCAACGTTAAGGTCTTACGCGATAATTAAATATATTATATAGTAGATAGATAAATACTTAATTTATATCTAGTTATAGATTTTATATTACATATAGAAAACTACGCGTTATATTACTAACTTTAGTATCTAGTATATCTTATAATTAACTACCTCTAGTATAAGGGGCCAATTTGCACGTGCTAACTTTCTAGCCTAACCTATCTTACTACTTTACCTTTTTTAATACGTTTTTAGTACACCTATAGCTTTCTCTTATAGTATTATACTGTATACTAAAAGGTCTATAATATTTCTCTTTCTAGTATTTAAATATGATATCTATAGTAATATAACTATTATTAAATTTAGTTAAGATATAAATAACTAGCTAGGCATAGTTAAGGATAATCTCTATAGATTTAGTAATCTTATACAACTAGAAAGATTATTAGAAGGGCCTTTAGAGTTTATTTTTTAAAACCTTATTAGTAATATCTATATACTAATTTGTTATACTTTATGCCTCTAAATTCTAAAGTGTAAAGCACTCTTTTAGTACTTAAATATTAGTAGAAACGTAGTCTTTAGTAAATAGTACCTATCTAAGGGCATTTAAAGTTAGTTTAAGCTATATTCTAACTAATAATAATAAATAGACTCTAAATAGGCTTCTATTTCGTAGATATTAATAGAATAAATACTTAATACCCTAGGCACTCTATTAGAACGCTAGTAGATAGTGTTTAAGGTAATAAAGAACTGCTGCCAAAGGGTAGGTTAGTCTCTAATAGACTTACTTAACTACCTTCTTCCTTTATAGAATAAAATTAAGAAGTAGAATAAGTATTATAAGGTAGTTAAATTTATAGGTTTTATAAATAATAAGTTATATAGAGAAGTTTTATATTACCTACCTTTTTAGAGAAAAACTCTTATAAAGGTAGAAGAGATTGCTAATTACCTTTACTAAGAGTAAAGGCAAGTTATAAGAACAAAACACAGTCTTATAAAACTAACCTATTAGAAATAGCTAGAATAGTTAAAAGAGCTAGTTAAATTAATACTATTCTAAGATAGTAGATAAGAAAGGGACCTAGGGGGCCCTTTCTTATATAGAGGGTAGTGTAGGGTATAAGCCTACGCTAACTACTACACTAATACTAACTAAGAAAAGCGTCTTTAGAAAGGTAAAAGGCATAGATAAAAAGAAATAGGGTATAAAGAAAAGGTAATAGGGTGTACTTAGTAAGAAGGCTAGTATAGACTATTATATAACCCCCCTTTTAAGGTCTAAAAATAGAAAGAAAAGTAAATAAAAATAGGGTGTTTTAGTAGATTTTTAATATAACTAGTACTATTTTAGAGCTAAAGAGAGTTGTAATAGAGGTAATAGGCTTCTATAGTTCTAATAGTAGCTTTAGTATTTAATTTAGTTACTATTTAGTAGAGATATTAAGAAATGTAGTTATATTAGAAATTTTTTTTTATAAGTATATGTATATAGAATACCTATATAGCTCTATATATACCTACACACGCTTACGCACTAAATATGCCCTAAACGCCCCAGTAATATCTATTTTGTTTACGTGCACTTATATAACTTTATATATAATTATATATAATTAGTGTTAAACGTATAATAAGTTACTATAATATGCCTTTATACTATAGCACTAGGCAGAACTATACTTAATTCTATACTATTTATAACTAGAGCGCACTTTATACGCTACCTATCTAATCTATATACTTTTATATTTATATAGTTAGTATTAGTTATAAAGTTTATAAGTATATATACTTTATAATATCTTACTTCTATATAGCGTATAATAATTTACTATAATAGTCTTCTAATTATTTATATATAAGTAGTAGTAAAATTAATTAATACACTAGTTATTATATTATTATAGGCGTAAGTAGAATTAATAGGTATATTAGACTTTAAAGTTTTTATCTATATATAATTATTAGTTAAGTTAACGCGTATACTGCCTTTAGTAGTAGTAATAAAGACAGATCTAATTTATATTAAGTAGGTTACGTATACAAATATTATATATATAGAATATTAGATATATTACTTAACTATACTATACTATAGTTAGTGTTTACTTTAAGACTATATAAATAATTATAAGTATAGTGTGTTATTATAGCTTCTAAAACTATACGCTCAATAGTGCTATTTTTAGGCTTAGGTTCTTTACGCCTTATGCCTAGGCGACTATACTATAAAAAGACTTATTATTAGTAATAATGTGTTTGCTAGGGCTATAGTAGGCTATATATAATATTTAATCTATTTTAAGCTTCTTTCTAGTATATCCTATTATACTAAGAGTTTTATTTCTAAGTATCTCTAGTAGATTAGCTTCGTCTTTATATCTCTATATAAACTTCTTCTTATTATTACTAGTATTAAGAGAAATCCTAAGATTAAGTAGATTCATATATAATATTAGAAAATACCTATAACTCTATTTTATACGTACTATTTTACATCTCTATCTAATATTAGTATAAATATAGATATTAATATAAATATCTTCTTTAAGTTTAAGTAGTATTAGCCCTTTAGCACCCCGCCTATCTATATTTATATTAAATAGAGTGTTCTCTTATACGGAGGTGCCTTTCAAAAGTCTTTTCCTGGACCGTGCACAGTGGCGCAAGCTAAAAACGCCACCAAATTCTTCGTACGAGAGACATCTCTATTCAATATCAACCCAATCATCTACTATAGGAGCTTCAAACAGTCGTACCTTCTCAGTCTTACCCTCTCTATACTCATTACCACCTTCAAGACGAAGAATCTCCTAAATATGCCGCTCAATCCTCTCAATCCAAGCCTGAATCCGCCACTGTTCTAACTCCCCCCATGCCTCTTGCCATACACGCTCTGCCTCAGCTCTTAACCGAGGAGACCCTTTCTTTGTTGTTACTCTTTTCATATAAGGCCAGGCTGGCTCAATCATATTCAAGTTAGGGGAGTTTCCAGGCCATAGTAATTGTACGACCCTAGCCAAGCTATAGAGCCTGTCTTTATAGAAAGACTTATATGGGCTTGCACCATCCTCTTAAACTATTACCCCAGGTTGAGTCTTCTCACATTCTCGTACGAAGGGAATTAGTTTAGGAATAACAACCTGACGGCAGTATCTCCACCAATCAATCCCAGTTCCGCTCCCTCTTTCAAGCTTACCATGCTTTCTATCCCACTTCTATTGTGGTTTTCGTCCTAGCTGATTTCGAAGGCCTATTCGAGCCAAAGGCGTATTTAGCTCCCACTCTGCCTTAAGAATAGGCTTGAGTTCTCTATTTATAGCTTCTACTTCTTGATCTGCAATCTTTCTTTCGCTCTTTGTCTCTGCCTTCCAGATATGACATGGGCCTTTTAAGTCGTACGAAAAGCAACCCTAAAACATAAACTTAGAGAACCCCTTCCACTGCGGCCAAATGCAGGACTTAACAAAACGCTCAGAAGGTAGACGCCAAACGCGGTATCCCCCTCTTCGAAGACCATAGACAACAGATGTCTTATCAGACCAGATAACCTTTTTCCAGTCTTCAATCGTCCAGTCCTTATAATCAAGAGCAAATTAATAACAGGCTCGCTTCATCTCATCTGTTAGCCCTAGTTTGCGGGTGGGCTTTGTCTTTCGATATCCAGATGCTCTAAGGATTCGCCAGACTGTGATATCTGACACTCCTCCAATCTCTGCTGCGATTTGAGCGCAGGTCTTCTCGCGAGCATATCGATCTCGACGGACCTTTAACAGTACATCTTCAACTAGCTCCTCAGTTTGCTTCTTTGGGCGGCCAGATCGATTGCCATCTTCAACGTATTTGTCAAGGATCGTCTTGCTCTCAGCGGGGTTTAGTCCTCGGGTGATAGCCTTGCGATAGATAGCATTAACCGTGCGCGGCTAGATTCCAGTTATAGACTCGATCTCAGTATTTGAAAAGCCAGCCAGCTTTAGAGTCAAGGCTTGAGCTCGGGTGGCAATGTCGTACGAAGGCATTATCAGGTAGATAGAAGAGTAGCAATGATGAAGATTGAGGGATTTTTGCTATGAGGGGTGCTAGCGCCAAGAGCAGTGGCTTACGCCACCGTGCACGGTCCAGGAAAAGACTTTTGAAAGGCACCTCCATATACTACTCTTATTTAACGCTAGCTATATTTGTTAACTAGCTATTTATTATTACTTACAGTAAACTTACTATATTATCTTACTAGTTAGATTTAATATTGCCCTTATCTAAAGCTAGCTATACTTATTAATTGCCTATTTATTATTACTTATAGTAAACTTACTATATTATTCTACTAGTTCAATTAAATATTACTCTAATCTAACGCTAGCTATACTTATTAACTGCCTATTTATTATTACTTATAGTGAACTTACTATATTATCCTACAGGTTAAATTTAATATTGCTCTTATTTAGCGCTAGTTATACTTATTAACTGTCTATTTATTATTACCTATAGTAAACTTACTATATTATTCTACTAGTTAGATTTAATATTACCTTTATTTAATACTAGCTGTGCTTATTAACTGCCTATTTATTATTACTTATAGTGAACTTACTATATTATCTAACTAGTTAGATTTAATATACGCAGCCTCTTTACTACCCTTTAGCCCTAGCTTTATTAACTCTTTTAGTAATATAAGCGTAGAAACGTTAGATAGATTATTATAGTTACTATTATTTAGTAATAGTAGTAATATTATAATTTAGCAACCTTATTTTATAATACAGCCCTATATAAATATCTTAGTAAGTATTTATTTTAGCGCACTTATTCTCTTTTATAGCTTCTTAATAGTACTATATAAGGCTTATAATATTAGCAAGTTATATAGTTTAAAAGTAAAGCTACTTATTCATAATTTTATTTACTAAAATATATTAAGTTAATTTTAAACCCCCTTTTTACTCCTGTAGTATAATATATAGTAGTAATCTAAAGTATACTACTATACTCTCTATTAGGGTTTAGAAGTACTATTCTAAGTTAGGTGCTTTTATAATAGGGGTAAAGCTAATATTTATACTAAATAGATATCTAGTTACTAAACTAATAAATCGGTTGCTATAAAATCTACCTTTTTTATTTACTCTAGTATTAGTTTATTATAAAAGTATATAATAAGTATATTAGAAGTAATATATATTAACTATATTTAATAAAAGAAAGCTAAATCTTTCTAGTACTTGTAACGGTAACTGCTGGCCTCCCTGCCAAGCACTCCCCATCACCTTTCCTTCACACCCTATTTCCCCTATCTGCGCCTTTTACCTTCCTAAAAGGCGCCTTTCCTAGTTAGTGTTAGCGTGGTAGTTAGCGTGGGCTCGTGCCCCACGCCGCCCTCTATATAAGAGGGCCCCCAGGTCCCTTTCTTATCCACTGTCTTAGAATAGTATCAATTCAACTAGCTCTTTCAACTATTCTAGCTGTCCCCGATAGGTTAGCCCTGTAAGGAATTGTTCAGTCCTTACATTATTCTAAGACCAACCATTTTATTTGGCCGTAGACGGCGACATAATATCTACTCCTCCCTTAAGACGCTGCCCGCGGGCGGTCGAATTAGTGGAAGTTTT